>CM069432.1:27846353-29096353 GCA_035610365.1 Aquatica leii | reverse complement strand
ACACTTCATTTAATAAAATAGACTGTGACATTAGTAGAAAAAAAAGCAATAAATGACATATTATTCGGCTTTTGTTTCCCAGTTGACTAAGAATAATTAATTTTCAAAAAATGTGTGATCAGTTATAAACTTTGAACGCTTGTATCTGTGTAACTATGGCGAATTGGACCTATGTTTATAAGACGTTTTCTACTTAAATTGACCTAAGAAACATACCATTTTAGTATGTACAGTACTCGTGGGACACCCTGTATAATTCGAATTTTCTAACATTAAAAGTCTAATAGATATTTGATTTATAATTTAAAGCCAATTCCATATATAATCTAGGTTTGAATTCTGCCTGCGACGATTTTTTTTTAGAAAAAAAATCTATATCTTCTATGGAAAGCAAGATACGTTAAAAATAAATTTTTTTTTCTATATTCTTTAAACTTGGATGTCAGGATAACCTATAAAATTATACCTTATTTATTTAGGAAATGGACACCAAAGAAAATAGGACTTAAGGTCAATTAGTCTATGATCTTAAATTTATCATAAGAATGTTTAGGGTCTAGGTCACAGGCGTACTAGACGCTTAACAAAATAACATACAAAACCTTAAAGTGAATTAATTACGTTTATTGGCATAATGCACACCCGCGTTACATACCGAAAGTGTTGATCACCAACTTCTTACTGTCCCGGTTCTATCCTCGTAGCCAAACTTTTATCCTGCCAGATCGCAGAATATCACTATTTGTGGCGCGAAATTCAAATATTAATTTGGTCTCTACAACATCTGCCTTTCAGAATTTTGTACATTGACAAAAAAAGCAAAATTTGAGAGTAACATTTTTAAAAATCAACATAGAAAATGCGTTGGTTAGATTAGTTTACATAAAATGTAGGTATAACATATTCTAGTAGGTAAAATGATACGCAAGGCATCTTGCACTTAAACATGGTTGAAAGTTACCATTGACAACAAATTTACAAACTAAACTTACATAAATAGATATGTACATAATCTAAAGATAAGATTTTGCAAAATATAATTGTTGGTTCACAGCAATTATAATGTAAAAATTAGAACTTCAACGGGGTCACAGTATTTCGATGGGAAATTAGCTTTTCTACCCAACTGTGTAGTTTTAAGCGTCGAGTCGACTGGCTTAGGCTTTACGAGTTCTCTAAGTTGAACACTTGTAGTCTCTGGTGGAGGTGAATTAAGGGTGCTCCTGTGGTTACTTTTATCTGTTAGGTTAGATACTCTTTCTTGACGATTGTCAGCTCTTAAACATTTTGGTTTTAGTCCATCAATTGATATTACCTGTTTCTTGTTGTTTACTTTAACTGTCATCGTTTTAGGATTTCGTGAAATGACTTCATAATGTCGGTGATTGCAATGGTTTCCTTAAAGCATCGTGTCTCACAAAAACATGCGAACAAGTATGTACCTCTTTCGGTATAAAAGTTTTCTGATAGTTCTTGTGATGAATCGTTTCTTTAGATGTGATTGACGGGTCCGGATATTAGGGCGCCGCCGATAGGGCGCAACCGAAAAGGCGCGACCGTTAGGGCACCAGGACAATTGGACGCGAGGACAGCTGGGCGCAAGGACATGAAGGCGCGAGGATAATAGGGCGCGAAGACTGTAGGGCGCGGGAGAAATAAGCGCAAGACAAAGTATACAACCCAAACAAAACTTGTAGATTTTTTATTTAACAATAAAAAAAGTAGGCACCTACTTCATAACACCATCATCAATAAAGTAAAAATAGTTTTATTCAAAAATATAATGAAATGTATTACAGCTATTTAAAAAAATATATAAAAAAATCATGCCACGTAAAAACTTGACAATGTGCCTATTGTAATAGTCATCCACAAGCGGAAAACATTTTTTTTTAAATATTTCCTAATGAATTGCACATTATCGCAAAAACCCTGAATAGATTGTTGGAATTTTTGAGTTTAAGCTTATTCCGTCATATTTTATATTCTTAAAATATATGAGTTTTATTTGAATTATCAAATAATTTGTTTTTAAAAAGATTTATTTTATTTGAACAATAATTTTATCAACGTTGTTACATTAGTAGCAAAAACTAGTCTCTCGTTTTAATTCATAATTACAGTATTTATAAACTATCTTATCTAAAAAGGAATAGTTATATTATCTCTTGCGACGTCTGCAAGTCCTTGAATATAACTCTTCCGGGGCGAGTTAAAAGACTGTCCTCAGGCTTTTCATTGTTAGGTAAAGAGGAAGTCGACCTGTTTATTTTACATTTATTTCTAATCTTAATTCTATACTTATACAATACAAAGGCAACTATTATTATTACAAGAAAAATCAGTAAGTAGTGAGAAAATTGAATTGATAATGGTATTTCCTTTAATTGTACTAATGTTTCTTGCATAATTTGCTTTTTAAGATTTTTATCCAAATTAGTTTTACTTAATTTAAAACTTTTATAATTAACAATAATATTTTCAAAATTTATTTCTGAAATATTGGGTAAATACATTTCTTTATATATTTGGTCTTTACGATTGGTATACACTTTATTCTCAAATTCGATGGAACAATTTAAGGGTAACTTTATTAAAGTATTTTTGTGTACGTTAAATGTACCTTTTGTTTTACACTCGTATTTAATTAAATTCGTCTTGTCCGTTATTAACAAGTAGTTAGCATCGTTTAATGGTTTAATTTCGGTAACGATTTCTTCTACTTTAACTATTGTACAATTATTGACACTATTTTTTAAAATGTTATTCACACACTTGTCACTAATTTGTTCATTAACACTGCTTTTAATTATAAATTTATTATCAACTTGTAAATAGTCAGATACACAAATTGATTTATTGTAGGACCATGCTAAGAAATCACATTGTTCTAATATGTAAGTTTGAAAATGAGGTACTTTAACAATTTGATACAATGTTAGAATGGTATCCTCCACTATGGGAAACTCTACCGATATTACAATTCTTTCGGCATCTAGTCCAATTTTTACCGTAAGAATCGAATAATAATAATGATTGTTTATTAAATTTATAACACCATTTGGATACAATTTTTCGAGGTAATTTAATTCATTATTTATTTGCGGATAAGGCAATAAAAATGGGTGCAATTGATTTCTAAAACCTAATATAATTGATTGTTGTAAATCGTTTACAAAACTATCTACTTCTTTAATATTATTCTCTAAGATAAATAAGGTTTCAAGTATTACTAAGTATTGGTTAAAAAATGAGATTTCGCTATTGGTATAATTTAGGCGTTTTTCAATTAATTCTATATTATTATTAGTATTATTAATTAAGGTTTTGATTTGATTTAACATGGTGAATTTCTCTAAATTTATTTGAAATGAGTTCGTGTTGTTTAGTTAATTTCATAATTAATGAATTTAAGTCTTTATGGGATAATGTAAAAACTATTTTATGGTTAAATAAATGACTATAAGTTTGTCCTAATTCGTTTGCTAGTGCTAGGGCCAGGATCATAAGGATTATCATCTTCGTCCTGCAACAACATATATTTTTTAGACCTTTTTACTAAATCTCTTTTAAGTTTTGTGGTCGTATTTCTTTTATTTTTGAATGTGATAGTCTTGTCGGTTACATCTTGTAGCTTTATTTTGTTTGCATAGGGTGTTAATTTATTTCTTTGAGCGTTTCTTCTAACAAATACAACTTGTCCTGGAACATTTTTTTCTATCGAATGTTTTGGTTGTTTTTCTTGTACTTTCTCTTTGGATTTTATTATATTTTCTTTTACGTGCTGGTTAATAAGATTCATGGTTTTGTTTCTGTCGTTGATGTAATCTTCAGTGATTTTATTCGTCGTTTTGTCAAAAGGTAAAATATTTCTTTCGTTTCCGTTAATAATTTGGAAAGGTGTAAATTTTGTTGTTGTGTGGATGCTGTTATTGTAAGCTATTACTGCCATGTTCAACTGGGTTTCAAATGATAGGTTTGATTTTTCCATGTTTGATACTCTCAGTGATTCAATTAATGTAGAGTTAAATCTTTCTGCAATTCCGTTTGATTTTGAGTTTTCCGTGCAAGTTTTGTGATGTTTGATTTTATGGGTATTCAAAAATTCGGATATTAAATTATTACAGAAGGAAGGGTCGTTATCTGTAATTAATTTGGAAAATATGCCATGGTGTGACATAAATAATGTTAAGTGTTCTAAAATTGTTTTTGAGTTTCTATCGGGAAGTAAATAAGCCTGTGCATATTTTGAGAATGCGTCAATTATGGTTAAAATTATTTTTCGGTTAATAAATAGCAAATCTGAATGTACTGTTTGAAAGGGTTTATCGGGGGTTGGTGTTAGTGCGACGGGTAATTTTTGTGGATTACGGTCTATTTTAGATAGGTTACATATTTCGCAATTATTAATGTATTTTGTTACTTCTATTTCCATATTTGGCCAATAATATAATTGTTTGAGCGAATTGTAAGTTTCATTTATTCCTCTATGCTTTGTTTTGCCAGTGTGGTAATATTGTATGAATTTTGTTTGTTCGGTTGGTTCCTCTATATCTTCTAAAAGTTTATTAGTGATATTTAGTTTGACATTGTCGTTAAAATTTTCTCTTATTATTCTAAGAATGTCTCTTTCCATGTTATGTTTTTTGAAATAAATACTAGTGTTTGTATTTGGTTGTATTATTTCCTTTAAGGTATTTAAAATTTGGGTGTCACTATATCCGAAAGGTAAATTACAATAAATTCTTTTCTTTGTGTTTCCAAATAAGTTTATATTTTTTATTATTGCGTCTGAAGTATTCTGATGGGTGTCAAATATAATTTGGTTTTTTGCTGTATTTAACGATGATTCGTTGTAAGGGATGTTAATTTCTATTTCTCCTGCTGATGTGTGAACTGTATCGTTGTCGTCTTGGTGTGGTAAGTTTTTAAGAATTTCGTCTAGTTCTGCTATATCTGCATCTGTGGGTCCATCTGCGTTTGCAATTAATGTATCGAAGTCTATTTCGTTTGTGTAAATTTCTTTTGGTGGTCTTGATAATGCGTCTGCAACATAATTTTCTTTTCCTTTTTTGTATTTTACATCGTAGTTATATTCCATCAATTTTAGTTTCCATCTGGTTAATTTTGAATTAGCTTCTTTTAATGAAAATAGCCATGTGAGAGGTTTGTGATCCGTTTCAATGAGAAAATGGTTTCCATATAAGTAGGGTCTAAAATGTTTGGTTGCCCATACTATTGCCAAAAGTTCTTTTTCTGTTGTACTATAATTTTTTTCTGCGTCGTTAAGCGTTCTTGATCCATATGCGATAGGGTGGTTTTCTTGAGTTAGTACGGCTCCGATTGCTTCGTTAGAGGCATCTGTCGTTAAAGTAAATTGTTTGTTCATGTCCGGGTATTTTAGAATTGGGTCATTTACTAAAAGCGTTTTACACTTATTTATTGTTTCTATAAATTCATCATCAATTTTAATGTCTGTATTTTTCTTTAGTCTTTTTGTCAAGGGGCGTGTGATTTTGGCAAAGTCCTGAATAAATTTACGGTAATATCCAATTAGTCCTAAAAATCCTTTAATTTCTTTTTGATTTCGTGGTATTGGAAAGTTTTTGATTGCTTCGATTTTTAATGGGTTTGGTTTAATTCCATCTTTGGTGATTACATGTCCTAAAAATTCCGTTTCGCGTTTACAAAATTCACATTTGTCTAATTGTAGTTTAAGATTATGTAGTTGTAATTTTTGAAATACTTTTTCTAACGATTTCCGGTGTTCTTCTAAATTTGGTGAAAAAATGATAATGTCGTCTAAATAAACAAGGCACTGAGTGTTTATTAATTCACTAAATACATTATTCATCATTCTTTGAAAGGTCGCTGGTGCGTTTTTTAGTCCAAAGGGCATGCGATTAAATTCAAAATGTCCGAACTCGGTGTTGAATGCAGTTTTCTGTTTTGATACGTTTTCCATTTCAATTTGGTGATATCCTGAAGTTAAGTCTAATACACTGAAATACTGAGCTCTTCCTAATTTATCTAAAATATCCTCAATGTTTGGTAACGGGTATCTATCGTCTATTGTTTTGGCATTTAATTGTCTGTAGTCTATTACCATTCTAGTTTTCTTTATTCCTGATGCGTCTGTCTTCTTGTTGACTAAATGTACTGGAAATCCCCAGGGTGAAATACTTGGTTGGATTATTCCTTGGTCTAACATTTCTTCTACGTGTCTTCTGATTTTTTCTTTATTTGTAAAAGGTGTCCTATAAGATCTTAAAAATATGGGTTCCTCGTCTTTTGTGTTTATTTTGTGTTTTACTAGAGGTGTTGCCGTTAATTTTTCTTCTGGTGTTTTAAAAATGTCGATGTATTTTCTACAAGCTTTAATTATCATTCGTCGTTCTTCAGAATTCATGTGGTCCATTCTGATTAAATTGTTTAGGTTTTTTAATTGTGGTTCTTGCGAGAAGGAAAATGGTTGTACGTCATTTGGGTCAATTCTTTCTTCATTTAAGTCACTAAGATGTATTTCTTTATCTAAGTTTGTTGGATTTTCTATTACTAAATTTACGTTGCCATTGTATACGTTGTATATTCCTTCACTTATTTTTACTTCGTCAATTTCGTTTTCGGGTATGAAAATGTCTTGATTAGGTTTAGCGTATGAGAATGTCATAATTTGTTTAGTTCTGGGTGGAATGTTAATTTTTATCGGTTTGTCGTAATATAATGTAAAATTGTTATTATCTACTCGCGTAAGTTGATTATTTTGTAGATCAATATTAAATTTTAATTTCTTTAAATCACGGATTCCTATTAATGCGTCGAAAAATTCGTGAAAATTGAAGACAATAAATTTAAAATTTCCTGAAGCTTTAAATTCGTCAAAACATGGTACGGTTGCCAAAGTTTTCATTGTAGTAATTCCATTCGCGGTATTTATTTTTATATTTACTGGTTTAGTAGAATTTGGATAATATTTTGAAATTATTCTAGGGTCAATAATACTAATTTCACTACCTGTATCGATCAAAATTTTTAAAGGTGGGTTATTTAATTTAATGTAGGGTAAGTGTTGTGTCAGCTTGATGCGGTTGTTAAGGAAGTTTCTAAAAAATTTACCTCCGGTTCAGTTTCGTCATATTCGTTAATTATTTCGTCATTTGTAATTGGTTCGGGGTTAATTTGGTCAAATTGTTCTAAATTGACAGGTGCGTAATACTGATTAGTTTCTTCATTGAAAATTACGGATTCGGGATTAATTTCGTGAAAGTAATTTTTTATACTCGAAATTCCTGACATTGGAGTGGGTTTTGGTAAGTTAATATTTTGGTTAGGTTTAAACACATTTGAAGGTGGTTTATAAAATTGTTTAAATTGAAATTGGTTTTGTTGGAATTGGGGTCGATAAGTTTGATTTGAAAATCTATGATTAGAAGCATTTGTTAAAAATGGATTAATTTGTGGTTGGGGTGGTTGATTGAAGTTTTTATAATTAGAAATATTCTTTGGAACTGGATTGGTTTGTGGTTGTCTTGAAAATATTTTACTGTTTGTATTAAATGAATTTACGTGTGATTGATTTGATCTTTGTACGAAATTTAATTCATCTTGAGCATATGTTATAGCTTGTTCTAAAGTATTTGGTTTTCTTGAACGAATTTGCATTGCTATTTGGTACGGGATTGTAACTAAAAATCTATCTAAAGCGTTAGCAATAAGAATTTCTTGTCTAATAGGTTTATTTGTTAATTGCGATAAATTTAATTTTGCTATTAATTTGCCTAAAGAGGTTCTTATCCTATGTCCGTATTCAACTAAATTTTCCGATTTATTAATTTTAATATTATTAAATTCAACTGTTAATTGTTCTAAATCTCTAGCATCCGAAAAGTGTTCGATTATCGCGTTTTTAATTTGGGGCCAATCAGATAAATCGTCGCGTGGTGACAAAATTTCTGAAGCTCTACCTCTAAATTTAGAAAATATTGCGGCTCTAATTACGGTTTGTACTTCGGGTATATTTTGGTAACGTGTGTATATATTTTCACATGTTAAACAAAAAGCATTTATTTGAGTATCTTTACCATCAAATAACGGTATTGTATCTAATTCTATTTTGAATAATTGATAATTGACAGGTGGGTTTGCCATGTCTTCCGCTTCTAACGTTAACGAGTCTAAAGATTCAACTAGATCGTCCGTTTTGGTGTTTTTATTATTTAAATTTGCAAAAGCAATTTCCAATTAATGGAGGATATAACAAAATATTTTAAGGAAGTACCTTATTTGTTAAAATAACAATGTGAGAACTAGCTTTCCTACCTTTTTATTGTGTGCGTTGTCTGTTGACGTATCCTTCGACCGATGCTGCGATGCACTTGGTTGTGGTCACCTTGGCTGCGTTGCGGGACTCGCACTTGGTGTTTTCCTTGGGTGTTTGCCGTTGATGTTTTCCTTCAACCGATGCTGCGATGCACCTTGTTGTGGTTGATTTGGGCTACGTTGCGGGCTTACACTCGTCGTTGACTTGGAGGGTTGTTCTGGGTTGTTCTTCGTTTACTAAGGAATTGAAATTCGCCGGCCACGTCACTGTTTATGATAAACACTTTTTTCGACACTTGACCGTGTAAACTTTTCCGTTTCGATTAATAATTAATCTTTTCGGAATCCTACCGACTGCGCCAGTTTTATTTGAATTATCAAATAATTTGTTTTTAAAAAGATTTATTTTATTTGAACAATAATTTTATCAACGTTGTTACATTAGTAGCAAAAACTAGTCTCTCGTTTTAATTCATAATTACAGTATTTATAAACTATCTTATCTAAAAAGGAATAGTTATATTATCTCTTGCGACGTCTGCAAGTCCTTGAATATAACTTATGTATATTCTGTATATTCCGAGTTTCTAGAAAATCCACTAAAAAATAAAATTTTTTTGTTATCTCTGATGACCTGCGTAATGTTTGTTAATACAAAATATATATAAAAAAAATTATTCTTCTATTAAAAGGTGCGCCCTAATAGTCTCCAGCGTCATTCTGTCTACGCGCATTAGGTTTTATTAAGTAAGTTCCTACTTTTTTTAATCATATATTACACCACTACAGTTTGAGCTTAAAGAATAAAAAAATTAGAAGTTATGTTGTATACTTTGTCCCGCGCCCATTTGTCCCGCGCCCTACTGTCCCAGCGCCCTACTGGCTTCGCGCCCTTATGTCCTCACGCCCAACTGTTCTCGCGCCATAACGGTCGCGCCTTTTCGGTCGCGTCCTATCGGCGGCGCCCTAATGTCCTAGACTGTCTTTAATTGTCTATGTACGCGTTCCACCAACCCATTTCTTTGAGGGTGGTACGAGGTTGTCTTTAAATGTTTGATTCCCAGGAGTTTTGTTAAGGCATTGAACAAACTGAATTCGAATTGTCAATTTCTGTCGGTTGTGACTTGCAACGGTACACCAAAACGTGCAATTCAATTTTGCAGGAATGCTTGTGCGAATGTTTCTGCTGCGATGTCTGGAATTTGGATGACTTCTAGCCATCGGAAAAATTTGTAAACGTAAATCAAACAATAAGCATTACCTTTTGATGCGGGAAGAGGTCCAATTAGGTCTATGTGTACATGATAAAATCGTTGAGATGGTGTATTGAAGGTTTAAATAAGTGTAATTATGTGCTTGGATATTTTCTTCACTGACATTAAATGCATTGTTTGCTCCATGTCCGGCAATCTTTGTTCATTGCTGGCCAAACAAACCGTTCCTTGATAAGTTTCGTTGTAACTCTAACATTTGGATGTGCCATGTTGCGTATCCTTTTGAAAACGTCGAACCTTAGCTGTTGTGGGACGAACGGTCGTATGACTTTTGTACGCGTATTACAAACTAACGTAGCACTGTGCTCAGGGAAATGTAGTTTCTTTAACTGCAATCCAGATGTAGTTGACGTCAGGAAATATTTGAGTTCGATATCAGTTTCTTGTAGTTTTTGGAACTGTTCATAGTTGATTACAATATATACTTTCACAAACGGGATAAGGTATCGGCAGGAACGTTGTCGTTGTCGATACCAGCAACGTGTAAGATGTTCGTTGTAAATTGTCCCATGTAATCGAAATAACGGAACTGTCTAGGAGAATATTTCTCTAGGCTTTTGGGGGAAGGTGTAAACTAAAGGTTTATGATCTGTGAAGTTACGAGCATGTTTAAAATGTTTGATTGCAGCATATGCAGCTAAAAGTTCGCAGTCGTAAGTACTGTATTTTTGTTGCTGTGTGCTCAATTTCTTCGTAAAGAATCCTATTGGCTGCAGAATTGCCTTCAATGAACTGCTGAAAAACATTTCCAATAGATTTCTGGCTGGCGTCAACCATGAGTGAAATTGTTGCATATATGGAAGGATGCGCTAATAATGTAATGTTAATTAATGCTTTTTTTATCTCGGCAAATGCATGTTCGGTTTCTGTTGTCCAAATTACTAGCTTTTTATTCTCAGCCTTGGTTTCGCGTAAGAAATCATTTAGAGGAGCTTGGATTTCTGCTGCCTTCAGAATAAAGCGCCTATAAAAATTGACCATCCCCAAAAATCGTTGAAGTTGCTGGATCGTAGCAGGTTTGGTTGCATTCTAGATTGCTTCGATTTTGTTACGTGGTGGTTTAGTGCCATTTCTATTAGTGCTGTAACCTTTTCTTTTTCCAAAACACATTTGGATGGACATGACATTACCATGTCTTCGAGTTTTTGTAGGACTAAACGTAGATGTTCAAAATGTTGTTGTTCGGTATCCAAAGCTATAAGTATGTCGTCGATGTAAGCGAAGCAAAAGTTGAATGCGCGTCGAATCTCGTCGACGAATCTTTGAAATGACTGCGCCGCGTTTCAAAGACAGAATGGCACGCAAAAAAATTTGAAGAGAACAAATGGTGTTAACACTGCTGTCTTTGGCATGTCGTTTGCGTTTTAATTAGAGCTAATGTAGAAAAGATACAAGATATTGGTCTGGTGTTGTTGTGGCATTATGTGATCGGTAGTCACCACAAGGACGGAATTCGTCATTCTTCTTCTCCGATAGGTGTAACGGTGAAGACCAATTACTTTTAGATGGTTGTATGATTCCTTGTTGGAGCATCATTGCATATTCTGCTTTTGTTGTTTCCTGTCGAGCTGGTGCTAATCTGCGAGCTCGGCAATTCACAGGTTGTCCTTGTGTGGTAGAGTGTTGCACTGTTTCAGGTAAGGCATTGTTATTGTTTGTCACGCCAAGGAACTCACTTAATAGTTTGTGGTGGGGGTTATCACTATTTATTGCTTTTACAGTTAACGACTTATCTTATTAACACTTATTTTGGATGTCCACTGAAATGTCAAAAAAACTTAAAAAATTGCTCCCGAGTTGGTTGGTCGACATCGGCCACTATAAAACGCTATAAAAATGCTCGTCGAGGTTAAAACCTGCTTGTAAAGGTTTAAAATCATACGTAACAATTTTTGTGTTGTTTGCTGCAAAAGTTTGTAATCAGTGGAGCTGAGTGTACCACGAACAAGTTTTTTTGATATACACTTATGTTAGCGCCCGTGTCTACCAAAAACTGTTGTTTTGTGCATTCGTCTGTCATGGATAAACGGCACATTTTAAAATACGTGGAATCGTTGGCCGTGTTTACAAATCCGTGCACTCGTTTTTTGTTGTATACTTGCAAATTTGGCACACTTTTCTTCAAATTTTTTATGGTGCCAGCACATACCTCGGCTCACAGCGTTGCTTCGGTTTCTCAAAATTAATCTTTGCCTGGATGCACTTGGCTGTCCAGGAAGTCGCTCTTAGTTACGTTGCGTAAGTAGTTGCCGCAGTTTTACAATTTCCTGTCGTAATTCAATAGTTATGTGATCCACTGTGCTCATTGCAGTTACTTGTAGTGAACTGCCTGTGGTGTCATGAATTGCATCGGCCAGTGGTGCAAGTTGGTTGAAGTTTTTTTTATTTATTTTAGCAGCTGCAGTTAGAATGACTTGCATCGTGGATGGCAACCGTCCTTTCTACGACGTTGTAAGTAACGAGTCTGGAACTTCCTTACCAGCTAAATCTCTTATGTGGCGTACAAATTGAAATGGTTTGCGATCTCCCATTTTCGCATGTTCTACAAATTGTTTGGTTAATGTAGCACTGTTTTTCGGATGTTGCCGCATCTCAAAACTTTCTCTTAACGTTTCGCTGATCATACTGTCAGCTTCTTTAGAAGATTTCTAAAGACTGATGTTATCGTCTTGCGTTCCTCGTTATATACCGTCTTACGGCTCCGTTTCGCTGATTCGTGTCCGTTCTGGTCTGTTAATTTGCGTTCATAGACGTCTGGTGACTTCTTCCATGTTCTTCACCCAGCGTGTATCCTTAATCTGTATCCATCCTCACGGTTGAAGTTAGGATTTTTTCATTATTTCCAGTGATTCGAGTATTATTCGCTGGTGATAGTGTCTGCTTCGTGCTAATACCTTTACGTTCCAGTAATGAATCCGGTGATCTGCATTCTCATGTAGATGTTCCGCTACTGCAGATTTGTCCGTGCGTCTTGTTGATGTTCTTTAACCCTGCACTGAATGCTCCTCCCTGTTTGGTCGATGTAACTCTTGCCGCACATACACTCTAATTTGTATATACCTTTGGTGTGTAGTCTTGGGAGTTGATCTTTATTAAGAGGTATGAGCTGATTTATTTTCTTCACTGTGTTATAACGTGTAGTGATGTTCTTCTTTCCTAGAACCCTCTTTAGTCTGTCAGTGACTCCGGCAACGTAGGGTAAGTAAGCATATGTTTTTGACGGTGCCTCCTCAGCAACCTCAGCTTGATTCTCCTTTTTCTTATGTGGTCTTATTAATTTTTTGTTGTAGCCATTTTTTATAAGAGCTTTCTTTATGTGTTTTTCGTTTCCTCCGGCTTGTGTTCTTCGTCATTAATTTCTCCGCTCTTCTTAGAAGTGTGCTGATGAGGGATCTCTTCTGTTGTGGATAGTGATGAGAGAATGCTTGTAGATACCGGTCTGTATGTGTTTCGTGGCGGTATAAGCTACGACTTAGCCTGTTGTTGTTTGTGCGTGTTACTAGAACGTCTAGAAAGGACAGCGTTTTGTTCTTTTTGATCTCCATGGTGAATTTGATACCGTTGTGGTGTCCATTAATATGTTAAAGAAAACTTTGTAATTCTTCTCGTCTATGAGACCATACGACAAAAGTGTCGTCCACGTATCTGTACCAGCATTTTGGTTTCCGGTCGCTTGAGTTGATAGCTTCTTGTTCGAAAGCTTCCATAAAGATGTTGGCTATTACTGGTGACAGTAGTGATCCCATACTTGCGCCGTTCTTTTGTTTATAAAACTCACCATTCCACAGGAAGTAGGTTGACGTTAAACAGAGTCTAGCCAAGTCGATCAAATCATCTTGTAACCCTCGTGGCACTAATTGTTGTTTAATGATCTGTAATGTTTCTTCTATTGGTACATTGGTGAATAGTGATTTTACGTCGAAACTAACTAGTTTATCACTGGTAGTTATCTCAAGTCCTTGGAGAATCTCGACGAAATGTTCGGAATTATTAACGTAGCTGGTTGTCTGTCCGGTGTGCTGCTGTAGTCTTCTAGCTAAGTATTTTGCTAACTCGTAAGTCGGTGATCCACAGGTACCGACGATAAGTCTTAGATAGGTTCCCCATTTTATGAATTTTCGGTAACCCATACTGCCGTGGGGATTGGCTTTCCGATGGTAACAGCCTTTTCTGTTCTTCTGTTGGTATAGATGAGTCTTTGATCGCCTTTCTTATGCGTCGTTCAATTTTCGCAGTAGGGTCCTTGTTTAGTTTTATGTAATGGTCTGGGTCTAGTAGAGTGTCCATTTTCCTGATGTAGATGTTCTTATCCATTATTACTGTCGCGTTGCCTTTGTCCGCTCGCAGAATGATTACTTTTTCATTCTTACGTAAGTCAAGTAATGCTCTTTCCTCATTCTTAGTTATGTTTCTTGATGGTGGTTTGGTTGTCCGTAAGATACGACAAGTTTCGTGTCTTATTTCTTCAGCATCTTCGATGGGTAGATTGCGGATGGCACATTCCACTTGAGCGATGATCTCCTCTTTTGGCTGCGACTGCGAAGTTGAGTCCTTTGCCAAGTACTTTTGTTTGTGCTTCGGTTAGTTGCTGCTCCGAAAGATTGATTGTTTTTTTCCATATCCAGCTCTGGTATCTTGTCTGAGTTTTTGTAGTAGTTTATCGAATTTTTTTATTTGGTTCTTCGTCGTTGTAGCCAGATGATGTTCAGAATGTTCATAGCTGATTCGATTGATAGTTGTCTACAGGTCTTCACTAAGTTTGTTACTCAACTCCAGATGCAACACGTATATTCCTTAGATATTTGATTTAATCTATGGTAGGTATGACGTACTTTTTCCCTGACTAGCGCGTTTTCTGCACGATGAATTATCCTTTTGGCGACGGTGGTTCTTAGTTTATGTTGTATCCTTACAAAAGTAAGTGTCACGTGTTGGTCTCGGCAGCGAATGCCAGCGAGGTAAGCAGCTGATTCTTCTTCTTTCTTAGTTTATCCAGTTTTCAGGTTTTTAAGTATGTTTCCTCCCCGTAGAAGCGTTCAATAGTAGAATGCAAACTATCATGGCCGTTTTTTAATGTAGCACTGTTTTTCGGGTGTTGCCGCGTCTCAAAACTTTCTCTTTACGTTTCGCTGATCATGCTGTCAGCTTCTTCAAAAGAAACCTGAAAAGAATTGTTTGGTTTTCTGTTCTTGCCAAACAGATAAACGTATGATAAGCTGCTGTTTTAACGTGTCGTACAAATTTGCGGCTGGTGGGTTTAACAAAATATCTTTAATGTTATTAATTTGTTGTTGATCTAAGTTTGATACAACATAATTGAATTTTGTACAGTCCGATGTAATTCCATTTATCTGAAAATGGACTTTCACTTGCATGAACTATAATGCAGGATCGGTGACCAAAATGGAGGAAGTTTTATGGAGGCACGGGCAACGTTGTGTTGAGCTTTTTCGGCCATCTTAATTATTGAAAACTTATTTACGTACTAATTTGCGAGTCCGCGTGGCACTTAAACTATTTATACATTTACGAAAGTTCGTTAAAGAAAACCGTTTAAAAAAAAACGTTAACACGTGCTGGTTATATGTTGCATGTGGCGTGGCAGCTATCACGTCGGGATCACCAATTTTAGGGTTTAGGTCACAGACGTACTAGACGCCAGTGTAGGTTGGCCTAACAAAATAGCACACAAAACCTCTAAGTGAATTAATTACGTTTATTAAGATAATGCACACCCACGTTACTTACCGAAGATGATCACCAATTTTTTACTGTCTTGGTTCTATTCTCGTGGCCAAACTTTCAACCTCTAGGATCGCGGAAATCCACTATTTGTGGCGCGAATTTCAAATATAATTTTTTTTAAATTGCTTGTACAAAATAAAAAAAAAATTCTGTAGTTTTGTATTCTTTTGAATGTGTTATTGACTGTTTTTATGCTTTTTTTTCCAAATGTGTCTCTAATGGGTTCGTTAAGTGTTGTGTTAATTGATTGACGTTTGAGTTTTGGATATGTTACAATTCTTTAATGTTGTACGTAAAAATTGCAAATTTTGTTGTTGATCAAAAACATCAAATTGGAGAGATATTGTGCAGTTTGATAATAACATAATTGCAACGTAAAATTAAACAAATTATTATTTTTAAAACATATTTTTTTAATGATGATTGTGCATCATTAAAAACAACTGTTTTTTTGTTAGTTTTAATTATTTAAATTCATTAGCTTTTGTAATGAGTTTTATGAAGGTCAACTAACAGCGCCAAAAACACTGCATAATGTACGTTATGAACTGTAAAAATGGACATGAAATAAACCACTTATCAGCATGCAGTAAACATTTTAATCTTTCAGGTAAATAAATAAAAGTACATTGTGTTTTTACGTTTTTACACCTTCTTAGTTACTTTTCACGCACTGAAAATCCAAAATTTCTTTAGTTTATTTATATACATATGTCGCTTTCGTAATAAGCATATACCATTTATTACTGTTTCCATATGTGATGATAAGTGATAAAAAATTATAGAAAACAACGTCACAATAAAATTTGTGAAATGAATTAAAGAGCAACCGTACTAATCTATTTTCAGTTTCGTTTACAATTAAATATATAAATAGCCTTTATATTCAAGTAATCGCAAAAATATCTACATTAATACGTAGGTATTGCTGGTTAATTTGGATATTTAGTGTGTGCATAAAAAACAATAAATTAATTTACATAACAAGATAGTAAACGGGTAATTTCCGGAAAAGTGCCAATTTTTTAAATAAAAAATAATTTAATTCTTTGTTTTTTTAAAAATAAATTAAAGATTATAAAAGATATCAAAAACTACACCATACAAATATGAACAACTTTTTAACAGTGTTAAGATAACCAAGAAAAGGTACAGAAAATAAAGATTCATAGAATTAAGAAACCATCTTCCTTTATATTTAATACACAAACCACTTTAACATTTATTATTTTGTTTAAGGTTACTATTGATACAACTTTGTAACCTTTGTCGCACACCATTTACAAGTTTCTCCGTAATTTAGGTTTTTTTAAGACGTTCCACGTTTCTGTCACGTGTCGTATTAATTCCATAAAATTTCTTTCTCTCACTGTACCCGCTTTAAAACCCCCTGATTTGTTTACGGAAACAGTCCACAAATTTTTAATGGAATTGAGATCAATTGATTTGGAAAGCCATGGTAAAACACCTCAAACCACGCTTTTAAAAAGTCTTTTTTTTTCTTTTTCTTTTTTTGTGCCTTCTTCTATGAGTTGTTGTATTGTCCACATTTCCTCGTCAATTTTTAGTTTGTTATATATCAATCTTGCATTTTAGCCCTTTTTCTTGCTTCGATCATATATCGTAATAATTCTTTTCTTTTTACCCAGGCTCGTTTTAGGTAATCATCATTTATCCATATATTCTTTCTCTTCAGACTCTTTTTTGCTTTTTGTATCTCCTGTTTTTTAGCTAATGTTGTTAATTCAATTAAAATTGTCTTCTTATTTCCTGGATTTCTTTTTTCGTATCTATTTCAACTTTTATGTCTCTAAAGATGATTTATAATTTTCTTCTGTCTTATTTATTTATTTATTTAGCGTATGGCGTTTCGACACATTTAAGTATATAACAATAACAAATATAACAAACTTAGGTAAATTTACAAACAAACATTCAGGTTATTTATATATTCTATCGCATCTGGCGTTGCAAGCAGGAACTCCTCGGGGCTGCCTTGGTATGATCGTTGGGGACATTCCTCTATTATGTGTGCAATCTTTTGGACCTCTCCGCAGTCGTATGAGGGGGATGGTAGTTTTCCCCATTTGTTTAAAAAGTATGCACATCTGCCGTGTTGGGTCTTAATGCGGTTTAATGTACACCAGGTTTTGCGTGGTAGATTGAAGCCAGGGGGGGTTTTTGTTATGCAGGGAAGTTGCTGTTTGGCTGAGCTCTAGACCATTCGTGGACCCATCTGCTTGTGATGTTAAACTCAGCATCTGTGGCAATTTTTGCGGTGTTTGTTGGTGGTTTTCTAGAGCGTAGTCGATTTTTGTTGGGGTCTTCAATATAATTATGTATTGGGAGCTCTATGTTGTTAAGTATCTTCTTGTATTCGTTTGTCAGCAAATTGATTCGGCGTAGATGAGGTGGTGGAATGTCGCTTAATACCGGTAGCCATTGAGTTGGGGTGGATTTGGTTACGCCAGCGATCATTCTCATGGTGTTGTTCAGTTGCGCATCTATCTTTTTCACGTGAGCACTGTTAAGCCACACTGGTGCGCAGTACTCCGCGGCTGAGTAGACAAGGCCTAGGGCTGACAATCTCAGTGTGGATGCTGATGTTCCCCATGTCGAGCCACAGAGTTTCTGAATAATGTTATTTCTGGTCTTTAATTTTTCCGCAGTGTTAGTTAGATGTGCATTAAAGCTTAACGTTCTATCAAGAGTGATACCTAAGTATTTTGGATTTTTATTGTGATTAAGTAAGGTGTTATCAAAGTAGACTGTAAGTTTTCTATCAGCCATTTTGTTATTTAAATGAAAGCAGGTTACTTCTGTTTTTGAAGCATTAGGTTGCAGTCTCCATTTTCGAAAGAAACTTCCCATTACGTTTAAGTCATTGGTAAGATTTTCTTCGGCTTCTTCTATTAATTTAGTTTGAGTGGTTAGAGCCCAATCGTCGGCGTAGCCAAACTTTGTTGATGTTGTTTCGGGCATGTCCGCTATATATAGGCTAAACAACAATGGCGAAAGTACTGATCCTTGCGGCAGTCCATTCTTAAGCTTTCTGGGTGTGCTGATTTCTGATCCCATTATCACCTGAAAAACTCTGTCGTTAAGCATGTTTTCTATTAATCTTGATGTGAATTTACAGGGAATTTTGCGTAGGAATTTGTATATAACTCCTTCCCTCCATACGGTATCATACGCTGCTGACAAATCAATGAATGCAACAGAACTTTTTAGTTTTCTTTGAAAACCGGCTTCGATATATGTGGTTAGTGATAATACTTGGTCGGTGCAGCTCCGTTTAGGTCTGAAACTCGCTTGTTCGACTGGAATATCTCTAAGTATTACTGAACTTATTCTGTTGTAGATCAATCTTTCCATCAGCTTGTACGTTAATGACAGCAGCGCAATTGGGCGGTAACTTTTTGGTTGGTCTGCTGGTTTACCTGGTTTTTGAATGGCTATTACTTTTGAGCGTTTGAATTCTCGAGGAATTTCATTAGTCTGCATGATGTTTGTGAAGAAGCACGCCAACCATCTCTTCGCGTATTTTCCGCAGTTAATAAGGAATTCAGGATGAATTCCGTCAAACCCTGGGGCTTTCCCAGAAGTAACATCTTTAAGGGCAGCGGATACATCTTCGCCGGTGAAAGAACGAGAGTGTTCAGTTACTGTAGATTCGTTTTTAAGAGTTTTTAGATGTTCTATTACTCTTTTTGTATGGGCTTTATCTCTGGGTGCTCTAGATGTCATCACAATATGAGAGGCCACTGAATTTGGTTTAATGGGAGCTTTTTGCTGTTTAGGAGGGTTTCCACTTCCAAGTTTTCTAATTAGGGACCACGCTTTCCGACTTGATGTTTGGAAGTTTAAATTTTCAACAGTTTCACTCCATTTTTGTTGTCTTGCTGCATTTAAACTATGAAGTAACTGATCTGCGATTTCTTGATCACCAGTTTCTAGAAAATTTTGATATAAATCTTCGCTGCTTTGAGACCATCCAGGAATATATTCCTCTCGGTACGCTCTTGGTATGCACTTCTTAGCTGTGCTAATTACTGCCCCGACAAACCGAGCGTAGTTTTTACTCGTGGGTGGTATCCATCCTAAGCATTTATCTAGTTGCGATGAGAATTTTTTCCAATCAGCTCGCTTAAAGTTCCATCTAGGTCTTGGGATGGTATTTGGGTTCCGATCTCCATGATGATTGAGCGTTGCTGGCTGTGGGGGAATTCCGAGAGAACTTTTCTTGTAGCGGCCAAAGGGGTATTATTAGAGTCCATTGAGACAAAGCACAAGTCCGGGTTATATTCCCTGTTCCATGCAGCTGATTTAAATGTGTCTTTGTCTTTAGCATCAAAGATTAGATGTAAGTGCTCGTCTTCGGTCCATCTGACCAAAGCCTCCCCATTAACATCGTTTTGTCTATATTTCCACTGTTCGTGGTGGCTGTTAAAGTCGCCTAGATATACAGCGGGATGGGGGTATGTTTTAAGAACATGAGTTGGCCAGGTCCTTGTGGGAGATTTATAAACGTTGGAGATAGTGATACTTCCAATTTGTGTAGTAGTAAATAAATAAATAAAAATAAAATTAACATTACGAAATAAAATTGTTTATATTCTTATGATTTGGTTTTTAATACTTTTTTTAATCATTAATTTATTTAAAGCCAATATTTTTAAAGACAACTATATATTCGTTCAATGATAATCCATTGAAAATTAGCACTTTCCCGGAAACTACCCGTTTACTATTATGTTGTGTAAATAAATTTATTGTGTATTAATGTAAATAGTTTTTATGTAATTACTTTAATATAAGGGTTATTTATATATATATATATATATAATCGTAAACTAAACAAAATTTCAATGTGTTGTTGCTTTCTACATTTTTTTATCGGTTTTTTAATTACATATAGAGACGGTATATAATTGAGATATATAATAGACATAAATCACGTTTTTAAAAAATTTCAACACTAGAAGACGCAGTTGAACCTGAATGACTCAATGAAAATTGGTTTGTTTTCATGAAATAAAAATTATAATAATTACAGCAAATACGGAAAAACGTACGTAAAACCCAATTCGCGTTGACGCATTTTCTTATAATCAATGCACCACTTAAAGAAAAGTTCGTGAATAATAAACAACATTGTTGCATTTACCTACGTATATAATTATTCCATTAACTTCAATTTGTCAAATAATGAATGTTTATCACGATATTACCTCATCATAAAACTTTTACAACGTTCTGATATATTATTCTATGCAAGAAGTGATGGTTGTTAGAATAATAGAAAAAGGAAACAAAAGAATTGGTTATGATGTTATTTTTTTTTCTTGTTTATGACAGTTACAACACCACGTAATGTGCTTAAAATTAATAATTCAATTAATAAAAACGCGTACAAGGTCGATATTCTAGTTTTTGTATGAATTCATTATATACGCTAAGGATGTAAACAGTTTTTGTCATTATCGTTGCTGTATAATTAACAAGTAATAGATAGTAATGATTTCAAAATTAAATTGTTAGATTTTTAAATAACACAACAGATTATATATTTACTTGTAATTAGTGCTAAATAATCACGCTGTGGAATTTTTCCTGAATAAACAGGTAGCAAAAGTAGTAACTAGGACATCGTAATTTAAAAACAAATAATTTCAAAAACCTATTTAGATATTGTTTTAACTCATTACTTAAGTAGGTATTATAAATTTCAAGGCAAATACTTTGCCCTATTTACAAAATTACGCCCATTTTTTTTTTTTTTTTGATTATTCGTTGTACTTTTTATGAGATGAAATTCTTTCGTGTATGTAACATAAAACTAGATTAGAAACGTTGTCTGGTACTGGTAACGTCTAACATAAAATACAGTGTAATAAAACTTTTAGCAAATATAGGAACATTCCAAAAACGTTATAACAGTACGATTGTTAACTGTCACTTTATTTGCTGCGGCTGGCGCAGCAACTCTCAATGTGTCTCTTTCACGTCAAAAGATAAGCTGTCTTTAAAACATGGTGGTTTTATCTTTATTTTCAGTGCGCCTAGTCATTTTGTACTTTGTATTTTATCATCTTGAAAAGAAAATATTTAAATTGTATGACACGTCATTTCTTATAATTGAGTGTCGTATTTCAACAGACAATTTATTGTTATGTTTTCGTGCCAAGTACAGGTGCTATGTCATCTTCTAGGGGGTTCTTAAGCATTCTTTTTAATAGACAATAGGTTAGGTATTTTTTAAAAAGTAGTTTGCAACCCTGTTGGAGACTACGTTTCGTGCTTATTAGTTCATTGTACTGGGTATCTTGGTTTATGCAAAAAATTTACACAATTTCTGAATAGTTTTATATGTCAATGTTTTGTAATAAATAGGATCTCTAAAAATATTTATACATACTATATACGTATCTTGTTTACTTCTAAATTACAGTATCATGGAAAAATAGATACAAAAAAATATGAATATTTACTAATAAATAAGGATTAAAAAAAATATATATAAAAAGGCAAGTGCGAAATTAATCCGTGTGCTTTTGTAAAAGACTATGCAATTTCAGTTGCTTTTATTCAATCTTTTGTGAACATTCTATATTTATATATTTCTTATTGTTTGTGTTTATCTACTTATATAACCTTGAATCGTTTTCTACAACTATTAATAGTGCTTAATAAAAAGACAACGCAATATTTTTATTCTTCAGACTTGTTGCATATATCGGAGCTTCTTTTTTTATAAGTAGAATGGTACGTATGATTATTGTGAAGTAGCAAAAAATCTTTGATTTATTCGTGGACTTTACCTCGCCTAATACAAAAAGCTAAAATAGTTTTTGATTTTTTTAAAATTAGAAATAGAGTGAGTGTTATGAAAACCTTATGCACTGCGATCAGATTAAATCTTTTGTGCCTCCTTTAGTTGAACTCAGGAGATGATGAATGCGATCAGGCTCCTGGTCGGAAGGTTTAGAAATTCTTCTTCGGAGATGAAGATGAAATCTAGATGTTTTTGTTTCTGTATGCACAAAGCTGGGCACCTCATGATGATGTGGTCCATACGCTCCACCTCTTCACCACAGTACCTGCATGTGTCATCACCCATCAGTCCCATCTTACTCAAGTGGTACCTGCAGTAGATGTGTCCTCTTAGTATACCACAGAGGAGTTTTAATTCTCTCCTTCCTAACCTTATAACTTCATTCCCCCTCTTTTTGTTAGGGCTAAGGAACTTCTTCCACATTGCCTCCTATTCTTTCATGCCCTGGCACCTAAACAAGTTCAACTTTATTCTTGTCCGCCAGTTGCTTTAGCGATTGATGGCACTTGTGAAGCATGCGTGATCTCACGCTGTTTCTTTGCAGTGCTTTTAATGCCGTTTCGCTGTCCGACATGATGCATATATTTTGTTTGCATCGGTTCTTGGTAATCAGATGTTCCGCCACCATGTCGATGGCCTGTACTTCTGCTTAGAAAAGGGTGGTTTTAGCACTGAGTGTTACGTGTCCTTTGAATCTAGGTCCCATCACTCTTGCCCCCACACCACCGCACAGTGGGCCAGAAATGTTGAAAAACGGCCAAAAATCTGAAAATGTCCTAAAAGGCTTTACGCGGGGGTTAAGGTTATTAATTAATTTAACTAAAAATTTTGGTTCATTGTGTAATAAACTATTTATAAACAAAGTAAATATTACTAAAAATAATTGGAGTTCAATAATATATGTTATATTACTAATCACAGTACTAAAAATTTAAGTCACTAAGGTTTCCCTCATCCTCGTCAGATGAGAAAATTTCGTTACTTTGCCCGTCAACTTCTGAAGATTCTGATTCCGTTGCTTGTATGGAAGGTACCACTAATAGCAAAATAACTTCTGGTCGTTAATTTAAATACTTCCGTGGTGGGCACTGCCGCAGTGACAAAATGACAGGATCCAAACTTATAAGCAGTCTCTTCAGCAAATCTTGGTTTCCTGATGTGCGTGAAAATTTTCTAGTGTGTTTTTCTCTAAAGCTTTTCAAATCCTTGTTTCTAGACTCTTGAACCTCTTCCGATAACTGACCGATAGGTAGAATTGCTTCTTTTATTATGACGCAATATTTTGTGGACGGCAGTGGGCATATAATACCACGGATATTTTGCGACATATAATTTTGCAGTTTCCAAAGCATATTTCTCAAACGTTCTCACATCGATTCCATAGCCACAAGATAAGGTGCGTAATATCACACTAAATCGCGTGATAATTTCTTCATCAACTCCAGTTATTTCACTGGAAAGCGAAGGATCAGCAAAAAATCGTCGCGCCGTATTACCATCATTAGTGATTCCGCTACTTCCACTCCTAGGTATATCCACGAGTAATCCCATTCTGTTTCTAAAGTTTTGCTGTATGTTACGTTTATTGTTTTAAAAAATTGTTTTATTTTCGGACCCTCGAACTTGCCCCAGCCGATAGGAAATGTGAAACAAGCATTCAAAAAACCTGATCCACGCATGTAAAGTTCACAGTCCAAATTTTAAATTTTCCTGGACAACCGTTTTCTTCAATACTTTTTCAATTTAATTCATGTCTTTGGGAGTTGCTTTACAGATATAACATGTTTGAGAATAAGTTGTATTCGTAATCGCATTGCACACTTTGCCATTTATCATCATCATTACACAAACATGAAAAACTGCAATTTCTTCATTATTCTGTCGGTCGAAATTTAGAAATTTGATTTTTAATATTTAAAGTCTCCTGTACCGTCAATTCTACAGGTCTACAAAATCTAGTAGACGATGGACGAGGATTTGGCCATACAATAATGTTATCTTTCTCAGGTTGCCATCATCAAGACCATCTTCCACAAACATTTGTTTGTATTGTGAGTGACCTGTACTTTCATCACTTTCCCACTTTAGCAACAATTTTAAATTTATCAGAAGATCAGATGGTATTGAAAGAAGAACCGGTTTCTGCAACTCTAGTATTCGTTTTACCGTATGGTCCTAGAGATCCTGTAATAAAATTTCTCCTGAGATTTCGCCAACAATTTGTCCTTCTTTTCGAGGAAAACAACGTAATTTTGCTTCTCGGAGTTTGCTATAGGAAGGACAGATATCAGCAAAGTGTGCTTTGGCTGCCCGTCTATGAACAAGATAGGAATGTTTGCTTTCTTTAGCTTCAATCATTATTGACAGAGCTTCGTCTGGAGTAATTGGAATTATGTTTTCTATCTTCTGACTCTTTTGCCAAGCTTTGCACATTTTAGTGGCTCGAGTTGGAAAGGTCAAAGTTGCTCTTTTCCCCTCCTGTTTAAGTTTTTTTGTTGCAGCCAAAGTTAGTTCCTCGGTTTCAAACGTCGATGATAGTTTTGTAGTCTTTCGACGTTTTGTTTTTTCACTGATTTTAGAAAATAGTAAAACAGGACGACCGCGGGCCTGGGTATCACTGCTCTTTTTACCTCCAGATGAGGTTTCTGGTTGTGGCTCAGATTCTGGATCAGTTTGTTCTTTGATCTGTTCAAATACAAATTGAACACTTAACCACTTCTCATGTTTCTCCAAAAATCTGTCCCTTTTTTTGCGCGCTGATCAAGTTTTGAATAAATGGCACTGCAAAATTTTGAATTGGTTTGCTTTAATTTTAACATGGCAACTTTATCAATCTCGATTTCATAGATTTTTACTAAATAATTGAACAGATGCTCCGTTCGATTTGAACGACCTAAACCATCCTTTTCATATAAGACGTCGAAAATTTGCCTTCTAGTAATCATTTTCAATCTGCAAAAACAGAAAAGAATAACATATAATATTTAATACCAATAATAAAGTAAACACCAGAAGCTACATTAGTTAGGATAACTTGATTTTCAGTCGACTCAAATAAAATATCCCAAATAATTAGCAAAAAACGGTTTATTTAACGTTTTAAATTAGAAAATAAAATGTGAAGTTAAAAGCAACTTCAACAATGCAAGAGTTATTGCGCTAGTTATGGTTGGTGCATATTTATGAACAAGCGACTGAAGGAAAATCAAAATATTTTTCTATCAAATTTTAATAGGATATTAAGAAATGTTTAAGCTATAGTTTCGTTTTAAATTAATGCCAGATGTAGCGTGGAAATTTTTATGACTCAACAAAAATTTAAATTTTAACATAAAACTTTCGATGAAAACAGATACAAACTTATTTGTTTATATAAATAGAGTTATGAGAGTTTACCTTAAATGTATAAGTAACATGAAAATACATACCTTGAAGAAGTTCTCAGTACCAATATTTTTTTTATTAAAACGTTAAATAACACGCAATCACTGGTTTAAAGTTGGCACCGTAATGAACGAACCGTTATATCTGTAGGGATGCCACAAGAAGGTCTGTTTTGAGGCCCGTACCTCAGCTTCTAACCGCTTCTACCTGCTGGGATTAAGAGAAAACATGCGGTAACTAATTGTCTAGGTACTTGCAATTTTTTTCAAAGCTGCTATCACTTTTATTAAAATCGATTTTTGGCCGCTTTTTAAAGCTGTTGACCCACTGTGCACCGTTTTCTATTTTGGATCCATCTGTGAACCATTTTTAGGAAGATCCCGGCACGCAGTCCGTGCCTCCCATCCAGTATTTCCTAGTGGGGAACCTGACTTTGTATTTGGGATCAAAGATCAATTTTGAGTTCATTTAATCGCTCACTGCGGCTATGTCTAACAGAGGAGTAACTTAAAAAATTCCCAGATGACTTTTGATGCTGCCTTCTTTGAAATGGTGTACCCATGTAGTTTAAGAGCCTACTTCATAGCTTCCTCCTTAATTGCCACTGGTAGGAGATCCAAGCTGAAAAGGATCTCTATCGCAGCGGAGGGTGTTGATTTCATGGCGCCTATGGTGGTCAGACATGCTTTTGCACCTTTGCCAGCTTCGCTTGCGCGGTATTTTGGTTTACTTTTCTCCACCAAACTGCAGACGCATAGAGAGCTCCAGGTCTAACCACCTGTTTATAGATCCAATTGGTTATGCTGGGGTTCAAATCTCACGTTTTGCCAACTATTTGACGGCATGACTATGAAGTATATATAGCCTTGTTGGTCGTTTTGGACAGGTGAGTTTTCCAGGTTAGTTTTTGGTCCAGTCTTACCCCCAGATATTTAACCACCTTGGAGAGGGAAATGGTAGTTCTATTTGACTGAATACTGGGGATATTTAAATTCCTTCGTTTAGTAAAAGGAACGATGGTGGTTTTATTTGTTTTATATGGGTTTATGTTCATGTCCTCTTTGAAACACCAGTTTTTCGATTGATTTTTTATTTAATATTTGGTAAATCTTTGTTGTTTTCTATCATTACTCAAAGGCAGACATCATTTCACATGGCACAAGCAACGGTTCTTTATGTTTTTTCTTTTTGTAAAAAACATGTTTGTCATCAGTTATTTTGATTCATTGTGATGGTGTGTTTGGTTAAAAGTTTTAGGTACAACAAAATTATTAAAATAAATATAAAATCTTAAAAACATATTAAAGATTAAGCCAAACCACATCAAGGTTTTGAACAAACATGAATAATTTCAACGTCGTGAAAACATTTTCCTCAATTTTTTTAAATTTAATTTGCTGTTTTTATCCAATAACAGTTTCCTAATCTTTCCGTTCCCACGTGAAGTAACTTAGGTACCCCAGAGCAGTTTTTTCGCAAAGTACACAATTCTGACTAATATCCGTTTAGCTAATCCTCAAAAATATGGCTACAATTCATTTGCAACTGTTATTTCTGGTGTATGTTCACAAAAATGTGAAAATTATGCTTGGGGTACTTAAATTACCCCACATGCTAACTCACGTTACAAATGCGAAACAAAGCGCAGGCGTAATTTTGCTTAGTTTGAAAATACTGAGCATGCCTGCATTACGGTCAAATGTCATTTTAAATGTTGAAAAAAAAAGTTAAATCTAACTATAGACATGGCAAAAAGATATTTGACTGACGAGGAATTACGACACTTTTTAGAGGAAGACTGAGGTTGAGAAAAGTGACATTGAATTACAAATAAACGAAAATTAATTGGAGGTAGAAGATAATGTGTAGGAGGAAGTGGAAATGTTAGACAAAATACCTGTCACAAATATAACAGAACAATCGGCTGATGAGGAACAAGATGTTGATGACGGCGAAGATTCTAGTGAAATTGATGGAAATGAACGCAGTTCTGGCCAAATATTTGTTTGGTCACTAATCCTCGTCGACAAAATAATTCTATAAATAGTAGAAAAAGACTCCAAAATGCAAGGTTAGTACTAATTTTGTAAAGAAAACGATAAATATAAAACTTGAATCTCTAGCCTGGCGGTTCAAGATACTTTCAAAGTTTTTATAACAGAAGATATAATATCAGAAATATGTGATAATATCAAGAAGCACGATCAAACCTACAGTCATGTCCCTCAATCGCTTTCAGCAAATATTTAGACATGTCAGATTTGATGACAGAAAGAATAAAAATAACTGACAATAAATTGGAACCTATTCGAAGTATTCACGATCAATTTGTGAAAAATTGTACGGAGAATTTTTTACCAAGTAATAACGTTACGGTAGACGAGAGGTTAACCAAATTTAGAGGAAATTGTCCATTTCGGGTGTATATGAAATCTAAACCAGGAAGATATGGCATAAAGATATGGGTTTTCGCAGATTCAGAAAATGCTTACATTTTGAATTTCCAAGTGTATACAGGTATGTTGAAGAATCAAAGAGAAATTAATCAAGACCAGAGAGTTGTGTTGGATATGGCGAGGCTCTATTTTCACTCTTTTAGAGGAGACACTACGGAAAACTTCTTTACATTAATTTCTTTAACAGAGCAATTTATTCAGAAAAAACTTACAATCACTGGCACACTAAGAAGAAACAAGCGAGAAATCCCTCCAAAATTTCTTCTGAATAAAAGACGCGTAGAGAATTCAAGAATTTTTGAATTTACTAATAAAATGACAATAGTTTCCTATGTTCAAAGAAAAACGAGCAGTAACTTTCTTGTCTACTCAATTTTATGGAAAAGAAACATCTGAGGAAACAACGAGCTATAAACCTGGAATAATTTTGCACTACAATGCAACAAAAAGTGCAGTAGATACTGGGGACAAAATGACCAGTGTACGTTCCACTAAAATGTGTCCCTTTAGAATATTTATGGAAAGGATTAATATAGTAGCATTAAACGCCTACATAATTTTTATTAAAAAAAATTCTGAATGGAAGATAAATTCACGAAGCAAGCGCAGGTTTTTTTTTGCAAGATTTAACTCTACAACTTGCACATCCGAACGTTGTTGAAAGAAAACGTAAGTGTGATAATTTCAATCAAAATTTACGATCTGCTATAGATATGTTTTTACTGCAAAAAAAATAACAATGAAGATGGGAACTGTAGACCTGCACCAACCCGAAAAGGAGAATAAAGTTTATCGTTTATAGAGATAATGTGTGAAATATTATGATTTTTAATTTTTTACAAATTATGTTGATTTTGTTTTTTTCCCATTATTTTATTTTCCAATAAAAACGTACATTTTACAAAGAAAGTAGCAAAAATCTTTATCTAGCTAAAAAAATCCGTGGGGTACTTTAGTTACCCCACATAGTTTTTTGCGTTAATGGTGTTGCATGGGAACGGGAAGGTTAAAATCGTATCGGATAATGTAGTATATAAAGCAAGGTACCGAGTCTTGGTTTTGAGTGAGATGCTAACAAAGAAAATTTTGGGTTTGCTGTTTAATCATTCTATGCTCGATTAAACTTATTTAAGATTGTAAGTTTAATATTTTTTATTTAGTTTATGAACAAAATGTCCTGGGAGAAGGTTAAAGCAGCACTTCGGAACATCAAAGATTACTTTCCAAGCACTGGCCGATTCCAAAAAGAACGGCAGGCACTGTTGTCAAATCTAATGCTCAAAATTGTTCAGATAAATATACATCACCGCAGAGCAGTCTCAGGGGTCCTCATTGCTTATATCGTGACACAGCATATTGATATTGCTCTTGTTTAAGTGCTATGGATCCAAAAGAAACAATCAAAGGGTTGAACTGTCTGGGTAGACAATTTTTGCACAATCCTCGCACATGCATTATTGTACCCTATATACTAAACTTAATACCCTTGTAGGATTTATGCTCTAGAGACCTAGTTGCAGCTAAAATGTCTGTAGTAGAAAAAGACATCAGAAAGAAATTTATTATTATAAATGTAGCGTCAGATTAACAGTGAGACCAACAACTCCCTGGTTTTTGGATGCGATGCCAATGCAGACCACATCTTTTAGATAAGCATAAACTTGAATCCAAAAGTGAACAACTTTTAAAAATAATTCTAGAATCTAATTTAGACATAATAAATAACATAACTGCGCCTACGTTTATAACTGTGTCGCGCAGTGAAGTTATTGACTATACGTTTGCTAGTCTGGGAATTGTTTAACGAAACTCTAATTGGCCAAATTAGGAATTACCTTACAGATCAGCGCACGAACTAAAACTAATGACGGACTTTATTGTTAATTCGATAAACTTCGCAATATAAAACTGCCCACGAACAGTCAAACAAATCACCATCAACCACAATTTGGTAGAATAGAAAACTTGACAAAGCAAGGGCACGCACTAGAAAGCACAGCCAAAAAAAAAGTGGAAACTTGAAAAATACAGAACCAAACTCACGGTATACAACAATGTTATTAAAAAGGCAGGAAGAGACTTTTGAAAAAGGTATTGTAGGGACATAGGAAACGAACCTAAATGTTACGTTCAAAAAGCTCTGAGCAAAGACAAAAGTAAAAAGTTTACAGACTGAATTGAAAGTAGTCTGCCGAAGTTATTACAGAAACACTTCCCGGAATCATCGTTAACCGAAGCACCTAGAAGTACCAATCAAATGGGCACCTACAAGAGGGAATAGATTCGTTCAAACCCCTTCAGTTTCCAGGAGCTGATACAACTTGTCATATCAAGGTTCAAAAAGAATTTGCTGCTCTGCCAAACGCAATATGTGAGATTCTCAGATTATGTAAAAGAAGGGAATCGAACCAAAACGGTCATCGTTTAGTTTGCTAAACGACGGAATACGGATGATATATAATTACTTACAAGTGACGCTCTCGATGACACAGTAAGTCAAATATCTGGGAATTACTCTTGTTACCAGACTTAACGCAACCAAACCGATGGTCCGTCACACATGGAGTTTAAAACCTACAATGACCAAATGATTTTATACTTTGGTGATAAGATCCAACATCACATACGGTTTCGAAGCTAGACAAAACACAGAAGTGATGTGAACTACGCTCACAAAAGCCATAGAAGCACTACTTTCATTTCCACCATTACACCTCCTTGTAATGACAGAAGCAAGACAAGCAGCATACAGGCTGCAGATATATCAACACACGCCAACTATGGGGACCTACAAACCGGGATCAACGTGCTGCGCGAAGCAATAATAATAACTATGAGATCCGATTTCACAAAAGATTATCACATATGAAACAAATTTAAAGTGATAATACTGTCACACAATGAGAAAAGAAGAAAAATTTATCCCAGTGTGGTTAAAAGAATTATCTGATACACAGATAAGGCCAAAAATCCCAACGGTACCGGTCATTGGCCACTCGTCAACAAGTGCAGCCAGTCTGGCTACCAAGAAATTAGGGTAAAAAACAAAACCTAATGGCGGACGCACTAGTTAAAAAAGGCACAAAATCGACAAATATCGAATATGAACCCGTTTTTGGAATTTCTTACGATACCGGAAAAAAAATAATTTGCCGCAAGCTAGCAGTGGAACATAAACTATAGAAAAATTCTGTATGGATGTGGCACACAAAATACTTTTTTACAAAGCCACAGTTAAGCACTCAAAATGCAGTACTAGTAAGAGGTCACTGTGGCATTAACAAATATATGCACATAATGAGACTGCAAATTAGTCGTCTATGCTGCGAATGCTTGGAAGACAACGTGATTCTGCAGCATTCACTGTATAAATATGATGCACATCAAACGCAACGCACAACAACCAAGGCTAACCGACGATAAGTTGTCGGAAACTCTAAAAGTAATAAAAACAGTATTTTAGTCTTCTATTAAAAATATCATTACAAAAATGAAGTTTTCTTAAACAATGCTGTAAAGTGAGATGAAACTGATTTTTTGAGGCAAAATTCATTAATATATCACATTTTAGCATTATTTAAAATGAACCTAAAATTTTAATATTTCTCATACTACGAGAACGTTTGCAGGTATGTTAAAAACTGTTTCTCTTTACACTTATCTAGTCGATATGTTGTTCAAACTATGTTTCTTCATTATATTGTATGTTGTCTATGGGAATAGTTAAGCATGAACGTGAGAAATTTAAAAATTAACGTATGGTGTGTAATTGATCACTAGTATAGGGTAAAACTGATTATCTGTGTGTAGTGAATTTAAGCAACTGCTTTATCAACAAGTATTTCTAACGAAGGCTTGGGGCGAAAACTTACTAAAACCACTCTAATGATAACGTGGAAACCGCATTTCAGAAAGTTGTGGATCAAAGATGGAACTTACGAAGAGCCTTGTAGTAGTTCTAAATTTTATTTGGGGCAAAACCTATTTTATGAACGACGTGTTGGCATAAATGGTGAACAGTTCGTTTGGATGTCAGGCAAACTGCAAAAAAATATTTATATGGTCAGGGCCCCAATGCAGATTTAAAGAGAATCTGCCTAAGCATATTTTCCACTACGCATATATAAAGATGAAATATTTCATAAGCTAGCAACAAACATGAAAATGCGTATAAAAACCCCTAAAGGCCTGGTAAAAAAACCTGATAGCTTCATTCAAAGCCACCAATTGATCCGGAGTGTGTTTTACGTAAAATCTCATTAGAAATCGTCGAAAAAAGAACTATATTTACAACAGCAAATATTTACAGTTGTCAACTAAACGTCGAATCAGAAATTTTGGATTGCAATCCTGTAAGCCACATCTTATGCTACCACGGCGCAACACCGACATCAACGTTTAAAATGGTGTAGGTTGCGACTTTACTGGAATCTGGAATGACATAGAGTAGTTTTGAGTGATGAATCCCAATCATGTCTGAGGATGTATTATAGCAGTATGAGGGTCAGACGAAAACGTGGGAAACCGCGCATGTACACTACACTGTGGGGATGTGTGCTATATTAATAATAGTGGCAGTAAATTTAGTTTGGTATTCATCCGAAGCAGTATGAACACCCGACGTTATGTTAACGAGATTGTTAAAACCCTATATTTTTCCATTTCTTCAACTGTTGGAAGACCCACTTTTTTAGCAGGATAATACTTGTCCCCACATAGCAAAATATTCTATGAACCGATTCAAAGAGGCCAATGTTAATCTCTTACAATGACCAGCCAGATCTCTCGAGAACCTAAATCATTCTGCTAAGTTTGATCACAAAATTTCCACCTCTTTTTGGTGTTAAATTTCAATGTCACAAAGTATATTAAGAGAAGAAGAAGAAAAAATGGGCGCAATTCCTTGTAATAGCAAGATCTTCGGCTTGGAAACATTATTTTTTAATTTGATGTCTTGTAACAAATTTATTTTAGTTACATCACCCGTGATAGAAACGCCGGAGCTTACTAACCCCATAATTACAGTGTTAAATTTTTCAAGAAGTCCTGCTAGTAATAATGTGTCAACCCATTCGTCCGAAATGTCAAATTTTATTTCTCGCAGCCGCTGTGTCGTGGAGATGTCTTTACTTAAGTGATCTAATTGAGTATTTACATAAAAAATAAAACTGACGACGCCATCTTGATTAACAATACTTTGCAATCGCTTTTGACAGTTTTCAATGCACTTGATGTCAACCAAATCAAAGATCGCTTATACCTCGTCAGCATACTTTATTCTTCATTCCAGTGAAATCACATTAATCGGATAAGGGCCTTATCAAAATCGACCACTCACAGCGAGTTAGAATATCAAAGTGAAAGTGAACAAGAAGCGGCGTAGTAAAAATGAATTACAATTATGACTTCTAAAAAATTAATAAGTAAAGACACGTAACATTTTTTATATGAATTTGGCGATTCTTTCACAAATGGGCATTTTTAAACCCAAGTGAAACAAGAGTTTTAAAAGTCTACGACGGAATACGACATTTTATTGCTGGAACAACAACTACGAGGCCCTACTACGAGGTCAAAGACGGTTTACAAAAGCAAAAAATTAGAATTTATGCCACTTATACTAGATATGTACTACTATCGAAATACATTAAAACAGATGTTTTTAAAAATATTTGATTATTAAAACAACATGTTAGCAACTTATTATGACTGTTCATTAAATAAAACTACAAAATGCTTATTTTTATTAATGAAAAGTACACAAGAAAAATAATTGTTTAAGCGCATAAATTTCTTAGAATTTCTTTGTTTTGCTATAAACTATTTGCTTTAGTAGTAAACTTTTCTAAGTAAAATAAAATTTGTCTTTTTAATAAGAAAAATATTTTGAAGTTGTTTCAACACAAAAACTATTGCAAAGTAAAAAATATTGTTTTTGCTTTTGTCTAGGATTAATTTGTCTATGAAGTGCAGTTTTAATTTTTAATTAGCGTAAAATGTTAACTTCGAAAAATCTACTATTAGTTGCATTAAAAAATAGAAATATAACTTTTGAACAAGTTTTGCTAATTAAGAATTAAAATTCAACGTTAGAACAAAGTAACGTATAAATTACAGTCTAATAAAAAGAATATGTAGACAATGTACGTTTATAAAAATTAATTAGTCCACAATGTGTAATTTTGCAGTATTAATGTATGTACGTTATATGCTACCTATGCAGAGATAGGACGTTTGAAGTTTAACGAGTTTTTTAATTCTTAGCAGATAATTCCATATAAAGCAGTTTCGTAGAATAATTATAGGTAATGGTTTTATTTTTCTGTGACTAAACTTCCACGGATTGTACACTATAGACATAATTTTTTATTTAAAAAAAATAGGCACTACAATCATCCCGAGGTTCAATCCGAAGAATTTACATGCTTACATTAAAACTTATGTAATTATTTAAAGCAGTTGTTTTGGGTAAACTTGAATATGTACCGGTACTGGTAGTGGAAACACAACCCAAATTTCGATATTTGCGTCAATGTATACATATAGTATGTTAATGTTATTTACTCACGTTAAAACAAAATAAAATTACGTTACAAATGGCGCCCAACGTGGGGCCAAAAACACTGAAACTTTAAAGAAGTATATAAAAGTGTTTTTTCATCACAAGGTCTAAACTTTTATATTTCTTTAAACTATATATATGAAGGAACGTATAATGCGAAACTTATTTCAGATACGAGGAGATTGTCAAATTTGGTTTTCTTCTCGAGTTGTGTACACAGCTACAACACAATTTCTTCTAAGAGGATACGAGTTACGACGTCGTGTACTTACTTCTAAAGATACATCTGTTGTGATAATGATTACAGAAGCACAGTTGCAAATGTGATTAAATGGGATGCGACAAATGGTTTCAAATTAAAGTTGTGCTGCTACCCCACAACCTGCAGTTATTTCTAAGATGATAAACTTCATAAACTGCCAGTCTCGCTTTTCAGGTATGAAGAAAGAAAATGTTGACGCATCCATCAATGCAATCTTCATTTATAAAGAATGTATTCACATTACGGATGAAAATGCCTTGAGAGGTTTACCGATGATATTAGATAGTAGTGCAGCAACCTGGTTTCAAGGAGCAAAATCGTTGATGAAGACTTGGGACGATGCTTTGAAAGGTTTAAGGAATGCATTTGGCAAAAACTTACCTCCACATAAAATTTTTAAAGATCTTTTTTCAAAGAAAAAAACTGAACGAGAATCAACCAATTAATTCGTTAGACATGGTTTATAGTCTTTTACAACCAAAAATTAGAAGTCAAATCCCGAGAGATTTTATTAAGAACTTTGATGAGTTGATAACAAAGGCTCCATCAATTGAATCGGATTTAGATAAAAGTTATAAAGCGTCAGGTACTTTAGAATCAAGCAAACAGTCAAAACGACCCTGATGTAAATACTGCAAAATATATGGTCATATACAGAGTGAATGCAGAAAGCTGACAGCAGCTCAAAGTCGAAAAAACACAAATGGAAATACAAGAGAGATAGTAACCTCACTGACTACCATTTTGGGTGGACGGTCAATTTTAACGATTACGTGCTATGGTTGTGGTACACCTTGGTTTGTGAGGTCCTAAAGTCCAAAGTGCAGATCATTCTTATCCGTGTCCCAAAACAATCCAACAATTACAGCAAACAGCGTTTCATCTACTGAAGTGTTAGCTGCCAATTTTGGAGTAGTTAATGTCCTACGTCTAATGCTACGTATTACAGTAAGTGATCTTACAGGATTAGCATTTGTAGATTCTGGTGCACGATCAAGCATAGCTGGTCAAAGATTATGTAGACATTTGTTCAAAAAGAAAGTACCATACACTGAATCAATTAATGAAATGATTTTGGCAAATGTAAAACCTAAAATTGTTTCTGTTTTGTTGTTTGATGTAACAGTACTTTTTCATGAGTTTGCCATTCTACAACAATTAATAACTGTACCTGTACCTGTACCTGTAGATAGCAAAACACTTTTCGGTGTAGATTTTATTACTGCTGCTAATATCTTATTAAATATACCAAAAACGGAATACTGGTTTTTAGATAAACCACAGGATGCTTATACCTTACTTGCAGAACCTAGAATGGATGATCAAAATCATACAGCAATAAATACAGTTGAGATATCATTAGCTCTTCGTGACAATGAAGGTCTTGAATTGAATGAGGTTTAAAAAAAAACAGCTCAATGTTCTAATAACACGTCATCAACAAGTATTCGTTGATAACCAGGAAGCGACGCCCTTTCCTGAGCATGCTATTAAATTAACCCTTTCAGTACGGACGACCGATATATCTGCCACATACAAATTTGGCACACATACGGCTGACCGATATATGTGACATCGAGTTATTCATGCTCCATGGACTAATGTCATATATTTCAGACAAATTAAAAAAATTGATTTGCCGCACAGACGACTGACCAGCGTAACTAATGGTTAGTATCGTTTAAAATGTCGACATAGGAACAGCCAGGGTCTTCAAAAAAGCGTGTTAGGGTGGAGAGTGATTTTAACAATAGTTATTGCCGATTGCATGAACGTGAGGTTTGCCATATCAATGGTTTGCTTGAAAACAATGATATATTCGGCTCTGATAGTGATGAGGAGCCGTTTATTGATAGCGGGAGCGAATATTTACCAAGTGAAAATGACATGGGCCATCAGGAAAGTGACGAAAGTGAGGTAAAAGAAATAAGCTTCGAAAACAGAGATGTGCCCGTGCCAGATGTTGACATTAACGACGATAATCTTGACGCCGACGTAACAAACTATAGAGACTTAATTATTACAAGGACAAAACACGACTTTGTGCCAAAAGTACATGCATTTGATGACAGTAATAGTGGAGTGACGAACGAACATCTGACTGAAGATTCACTGGAGATTAAATTTTTCTTAGATCTTTTCACTGAAGATATTGTTCGGTATATAATAGTAGAAACTAACCGATATGCGATACAACAAAATGAGAAGAAGTGGAAACAATTATTACACGGAGAATTTTTTACTTTCATTGCATTGGCTATGCTAATGTCCAGAAAAAAAAACTGGAAATAAAAGACATGGGAAGAGACACATATTTACAAATCCTCAGAAATCTTCATTTTGCAAATAATGAGGAAGCAGAAGCTAATAACAGTCTGCACAAGATCCAGTATGTACTAGAAGAAATCAAGCGAAGACTCAAATCAGAGTTCTATCCATTTCAAAATTTGGTGATTGATGAGAGCATGGTACTGTTCAAGGGTAGACTCAGCTTCAAACAGTACATAAAGACCAAACCTCATCGTTTCGGCATAAAAATATATGTTTTATTTTATTGTGAGAAGTATTGTGTTGGATTTCATTGTGTATATTGACAAAGACACTTACGTTGAACAAGAAAATATAACTGGCTTGGGAACCTCGGGGAATATTGTGGCTATGCTTATGGAGCCGTATCTAAACAAAGGGCATTCGCTATACACTGACAACTTTTATGGTAGTCCAATACTGTCACACTATTTATTTGAAAGAATAACCAATTCGTGTGGGACCGTTAGGTCTAATAGCTACATAGCCCAAACTTGAAGGAAAATTCAAAAAAGGAGAAACTGCTTCGAGAAGCTCAGATATTTGTTTAGTGACAAAATGGAAAGATAGAAGGGATGTCACGATGATCACCACTATGCACGAAAACAAAATTGTAACTTTGGACAAGATCGACCGTGCAACAAACGAGAGTGCCAAGAAACCATTGTGTGTAGTTGACTATAATGAGAAAATGGGTGCCGTGGATCGATCGGACATGATGATGAGTAGCATCGACAGCCTGCGTAAATCTATCAAATGGTATAAGAAATTGTTTGTGCACACCCTGGATATCTGTGTACTGAATGCCCATGGTATGTTCTCTACAAAACATTCTATGAAATATCCACTTGCAAAGTTTCAAATGAACCTTATACGTCAACTTTTGGAAAGGTTTGTGTTTTTTTGATACCTATTGTACATAATTTGATAATGGTATTACATCTATTTAGGATACGGACATGTCAATAAACCCACACCTATGTCTGCTGCAACAACTTCAAGATTGACTGAAAGGCACTTTCCATCCCTTGTACCTGCGACTGAGAAGTCTAAAAATGCTTCAAGAAGGTGCACTGTCGAGGTCTCGACGAACAATGCGTTGGAGATGTTAATTCTTGTACACCAGGCGATTGCGTTACCACTCACCTGTTCGTAATTACAACCAACAGCATTCGATACAACGGGTTCTTATATCGCATTTAATGTATTATTATTAATGATTTTGTAGTTTCCTATCTTCGTGAGTTATTGTGTGACACGATTTGCTATTCAATAATTATTCTAGGCTGCTACCGGTGGGAAAACGTTTTCTTCACGCAAGTAAGCACTGGATTTGGGTAAGTCAGTTTGATTATATTTTTTTCGCTGTCATAAAAGTCACTCACGGAACTTTGATTACTGTCAATGCCTGTAATTACGTTTACTGTTTACATACCAATAAGGTAATTTCCATTATCAGTTAAAGTGTATCACATGCTGTGGACAGACTATATTTATTACGAAATTTACTTCGCTATCTCGATGTAATTTAACCATATGCTTTGTGTGTTGCCTATATGTCTGGCATTTATGAATCGAAAAATTAAACAGTTAGTTTTTCTAGTATTTATGAATTGAGAAATTCAACATACTTCTGTTAATTTGCTACGTTGCTAAATTAAAGTTTTTATACCTGTTAATTATACTTGTTAATCTTTCTAGCATTTATGAATTGAGAAATTACATATATTCCTGTTAATCTTCTACGTTACTACCTTAAAGTTGTTATACTTGTTAATCTTTCTTTTATGGTAACATACCTTTCTCTTTTAACTGTGGCTACCCGAACACCAGAGTAACAAGGATTACGAACCTCAAAATTAGTTACAAGTTTGGACCGTCTGTCGTGATCGAGGCAGAAGTGTTAATTAGGATTGATCTGGCGCTCTTAAGTATAATTTCCTTGAACCTCCCCTATCTCCGACTGTGTGAGTTGGCCGTGCAAGGTTCGTAAGACCTAAAGCTTGTAACAAGTCATTATTTTTGAAAACGCTCGCGCAATGGAAAGATAGAAGGGATGTCACGATGATCACCACTATGCACGAAAACAAAATTGTAACTTTGGACAAGATCGACCGTGCAACAAACGAGAGTGCCAAGAAACCATTGTGTGTAGTTGACTATAATGAGAAAATGGGTACCGTGGATCGATCGGACATGATGATGAGTAGCATCGACAGCCAGTGTAAATCTATCAAATGGTATAAGAAATTGTTTGTGCACACCCTGGATATCTGTGTACTGATGCCCATGGTATGTTCTCTACAAAACATTCTATGAAATATCCACTTGCAAAGTTTCAAATGAACCTTATACGTCAACTTTCGGAAAGGTTTGTGTTTTTTTGATACCTATTGTACATAATTTGATAATGGTATTACATCTATTTAGGATACGGACATGTGAATAAACCCACACCTATGTCTGTTGCAACAACTTCAAGATTGACCTCCCGTTTTACCTGCGACTGAGAAGTCCAAATATGCTTCAAGAAGGTGAACTGTCTGTTCCCAGACAAAAGTACGACAGAAAAAGAGAAGCACTTCCAGATACATGTGCAAAGAATGTACCGTAGGCTTATGCGTGTTTCCATGTTTCCAAGAATTTCACACTAAAGTGATATTTTGAGTATTTTCAATTAATTAGTACTTAGCTTTGATGCAATATTAGCTTGGCTTGTTATTTTTGGGCATCGATATGCAATATCTGTTAATTTTCGTTGACTTCAATAAAGTTCTATTTCATTTTCGTCAAAATTTTTTTTTATTTTGTGCTAAATACTAGGTGGCCGATATATATGACACCCGTTCATCTAGCATGCAAAAAACTGCCGTCCACACAGCAAAACTGTTACGGACGGAATTTTCATTGCGTACGCCTATGTATTTTGACTTGAAATTAGCTTACGGTTTGGACGCCCTCTACCGATCCTTTTCTCGTGACTGTCATTCGACGAAGTAAACGTGAAGCTGTAAACGACAGTAACGTATCGGTGCCGAGATTTTTCGAATTGATTCTTAAATTTTTAAGAACATCACGTGTGATGAACATAAATTTATAAATCGAGGGAGAAGTTATTACGATTCTTTCGGCACGGGGTAAGATATTTTGTCTTAAATCTATTAAGGGTCTTTCGTAATTTCTATATTCGTATGACAGCCGGTTCCGACCACCTTGTCTACCATTTTGGAATTCAATCAACAATTGGGATGCATAACTACTATTAATGAATAAATCCACCGATCATATCAGCTGTTGTGAGGGCCTGTTACTTAAGTAACATCGAGGTCTAGTCGAACGTTGTGTCGGGGATGTTGATTTGGAATTAGCAGTAGATTGTGTTATCAGCCACCTGTCCTGAATTGCTAATTATATCGTTCGATACCTTGGGGTTCGATATTATGCTTAATGAAGAAGTCGAATGTGTTATCAGCCACCTGTGTTAAGATTATTTCTTACAGTACACGATACAACGGGTTTTTATATGCCATTTAGTTATTTATAATACTATCTTTTGTAGCTTTTGTTCTGTGTGGACTCGATTGTGATCCGATTTGCTTTTCACTATTGAACGACGAGAAAACGTTTTCTACGTGTAAGTGGAAGCTGGATGTTAGGTAAGTTATTTATTTGACTTTTTATATCGAGATCACCAAAGTTATACACAGAATTATATTTAAATGTTAATGATTGTAACTGCGTTATTGCTTATATACCAATAAGGTAATCTTAATCAAGTCATACTTGTATCGCATGCTGTGAGGGAAAACCTAGTTATTCGGGGACTTTCGATGCTGTCCTTTTCGACATAATTTTCTTATGTGATGTGTGTTGCCGATACTACAGGCATTTATGTAGGAGGATTGTGATATAATCTAGAAAATTTGATGTAATCCTAAATCAAAGTTTCCTCTATTTATTAATGCAAATTGTTAATCATTTTAGAAGTTAAGGTTGGCGCATTTAGTGTACATTTGTCAATTTACGGCGCTACTAAAGCAAACTGTGATAGGTATTAATTCTACCTGGAAACCATTAAATTTCATATCTTCTATTATTATCCAACGTTAAGCCATTAAATCGATTATACTTGTTAATCTTTCTTTTTATCTTTCTTGCTCCTGTGATTATCGTTACCTATTAATTACTTTTGACTACTCGAACAGCCGAGTATAAGGATTACGAACCTTAAATTGAGTTACAAGTTTATACCGTCTGTCTTGAGCGGGACAGAAGTGACTTTGGATCAGCTCTGGCGCCGAAACATCTTTTCTGTATTTATTGTGGACCTCCCCATCTCCGACTATTGTGAGTTGGCCGTGCAAGGTTCGTAAAACCAAAAAGCTTGTAACAAAACAAGTAAAAATGCAGACGTCCTGAAAGAGTTAAGCGATGACAGTCCGATTGCAGTACCGCTCTACAAACTATTACCTGCGAAGAAGGAAATACTGAAAAGTGAAATTGAGAAAATGATAGAAGGTGAAATCATCGAAGAACGCGAGTCAGCGTATGCAGCTCCATTTGTTTTAGTGCCGAAAAAGGATGGTAAAATGATTGTATGCGTCGATTATTGTTGGATTAATAGTGTTACAGTGCTTGACTGTTACCCACTTCCGAGGATCGATGATCTATTAAATGCTACAAAACCGAAAATCTGTATGTCTACAATTGATTTAACTTTGGGATACTGGCAAGTTTCAGTGATAAGACAAGTTTTTTTGCCTCATTTAGAACATACCGTTTTAAGAGAATGCCTTTTGGACCGAAAAATTTATCGGCAACATTCCAGCGATTAATAGACAGATTTAAAGCAGATTTAGGTAATGTTAGTGTGCTTGCGTATCTAGATGATCTAATTGTTATTTCGCTTTAAAGAACATTTAGACTTGTATGTAGTGTTAAAACGATTAAAAACTTTTAAATCAAACGCAAATCGTGCTAAATGTACTTTTGCTTGTGCGAATGCTAAATCCTTAGGACATATTATAACGCCTAATGGAATTGGTTCTAACTCGGGAAAAATATCCGCAATTGTATAACGACCGTCACCACGAAATGTTAAACAGGTTTGATCGTTTTTACAGACTTGCAGTTGGTTTTGAAGGTTCATACCAAACTTCGCCGAGGTGGCCCGACCATTAAGTCAACTAACTCGCAAAGCTGTTACCTGGTGTTGTGAACTGGAGCAAAAAAAAAACGTACGCAGTACTAAAAAACTACTTCACCCATTCTACGACCAGCAGATCTAAGTCTACCATACAACCTACAACGAATGCTAGCTTATATGCTCTGTATGCTTGTCTTGTCTATAGTAATCATAACGACTGATCATCAACCGTTACGATGGCTATGTCATTATGTTCTCCAAGTGGTCTCCGGGTCGATGGGCGCTGATCTTACAGTCGTTTGACATAAAGATAGAGTACACTCCTGAACGCAACAATGTTAAAGCAGACACGTTATCACGTCCCATGTGTTATGATGCCAAATTGGATTCATTGGATGGAGTGATAGAGGTTGCCTTATGTTAAACGGAATACTATACTGTTATCTGCCTGATAGTGACAGTGAAGAAGCTGAATTGGTTTTGCTTTCTTCAAAAGTGGCAAGTATTTTGCAGGAATATCATGACTTTTTACTGGCTGGTCATTATGGTGTGGATAAAACGTATACTAAAATTGCCACTAAGTACTATTGACCATCCATGCGACGCGATATTTAACAGCATGTAAAGAAATGCTCCAAGTGTCAGCGTTATAAACTAAAAATTTAAAACCAGGTAGACTGTTACAAATTTCGGTATTGGCGCAGCGGTTTGAAAACTTAGCTATGGATTTGGTTAGACTTCTTCCACAGACGGAAGCAGGAGAACGTTGGATATTTGCAGTCGAGGATACGACGACAAAATGGATGGAGTTATTCTCATTAAAACAAGCAACTGCCGAAGCCTGTGTAAAATGTTTCTTTCTTTCTAAGATATGGAACCCCTCGTCGAGTTATCAGCGATCATGGTAGTCAATTCGTTGGTAGGATAACGCAGCACGTTGCGTATTGATTTAAAGAGACCCTCGCGCTTTTATATCACCCGTCTTCAAATCCTAAAGAGCGACGAAGCCGAGATCTGATACAGTTATCTATTATTGTGGGAACGGAACATACGAAAGAGAAGGAAGCATTGCTTTCGGTACGATTCGCAATGTACAGCAGCAGGAATTTGTCTAAGGGTTATAGTCCTACCTATTTGAGTTTTGGACGGGAACTTAAAAGCCTTAGTGATGTCAAACGCGACTTGCGCACTGTACTAGAAAATATTTCCAGACAATCGAGAAAACTTTGTACAATGTTAGGGAAAGACATGAAGCAGCATAAGAAGTATGTTGATAAGCACCGCCGAGACATAGAGCCTTTCGATGTTGGTGATCGGGTACTGGTTGACACCCATATCTTTAGCAAAGGATCGAGTTCATTCAGTGCTAAGCTTGCTTCAAAACGAGATGGACCATATCTTATCATTCAAAAGGTATCGCCTACATCTTATACCCTCGTTGCTCCTGATTAACCCGATGTTTTACTCGGAATGTCTGCATTGACACCTTTTGTAGAAGACGAAAGTGTGAATCCAGCATCGATCTACCCCATGAGAAAGAGGGACCGACCCCGTAAAGCTATAGTGGAGAATGCGACGCTATCTTTTTCAGATAAAGAAGACCAAACTATAGCAGTTCCAGTAATAGATGATGTGCCAACAACCAGTGATACGTATCCTCGCCAAGCCCGCAAGATTAATCAACCATGTACAGCACCTTGCTGTGCATCATCAATTAATCTAGTGCAGATACCATTCACTGTTGGATCCCACCTGAGACGGCATGTGGAATCCGAAGGGGGAGAATTGTTACCGGTAATGGTAGTGGAGACACAACCCGATTTTAAAATGCGAGAATTTATATATGTACTATGTTAATGTTATTTACCCACGTTAAAACAAAATAAAATTACGTTACAATTTAATGATTTAGTCACAATGTGATTACAGCAAATTATAGACTGATATTGCATGTCCGTACTTTTACCAACTTACCGTAAGTGCTTTTCTATGTTTTTGAATACTTGTTTTAACGCATTTAAAGATTCAAGAAGTAAAACGCGATTATTAGTCACAATGCATTAATGAGCATGTAGTATTAAATATTAATTACCAAATAAAAAAATTGCACATAATAATAATGGTCTATACATAAACTAGAAGACTAGATGACTAGACTAGCTTTTTCAGAGTAAGCAAATTAATGAAACGCGTCGAATGACAAGACAAGGAATTAAATGACGCTATACAGGCATTATCAAGATTAATTAAAACGTAAATAATTACGAGGATGATGATTATCGTTGATAATTAATATAACTAAAAAGAAATTTACATTTATGTAAACGTTTCCGCGTTACCTAATCATAAATAAATTTGAACGAACGAAATTAATATAGGTAAAACGAAAACGACGTGGAATTAACACTCGACTAACGGTTTATAAAACGTGCTTAAAGTAAATTAAGTATTCAGTTTATTCATAAGTTTTATGCATTTACTGAATTCAATAAGGTATACATAAAGTTATTAATTTCCCAAAGGGTTTTTGCAGCGGTGCTGGTAAGAACTACTAGAGTAATTCTAAAGTTTGTTCTAGTGAAGTTTCTATTCCCACCGAAAGACACAAAAATATACAAATAAGAAAAGACGTTCGCACACTTATAAAAAGTTTAGTATTACAATTTTTTATTCGAGTTTTTAATTTTATCTCGAGCGCGTTCTTAAATTTCATAAACGAATGTCTAGTGCTTCGAATGCGGCAAGTTTGTTCGTGTTGAAAAATTCGATTAAAAATAATTAGAACTTTTTTGGTGTAAGTAAGACAAAGTTTCAAAAGGATGTTGTAATTTACTGGAACGATGTAATTTTACACTTTGCAACTATGAAAATTGTTTGTTTGAAGATAATTAAAATGGGTTTTTAGAATTTAACTGTAAATAATTAAGAACTTCTCAAGTAGGCAAGTTGATTTATATAAGGTTTCTTAAGAAAATAATTGCAGAAATGATCACAAATAGACCAAAATCGTTTTCTTTAATGGTATAATTATTAATGTAATGTAACAGATTCATAGAAGCGACGAAAAAAAGTTTTTTTTATAGGTGTAAGTAAATTTTGAAATTTTAACGGTTTATACACTTTCCTTAATTGACACGTGCTTAATTAAAATGTAAATTCAATTGACGTTGGACACACGCTATCTTTCGAAACGTAGCCGAAAAGATAAAATCTAAATCATTAAATTTATTTTCTAATATATTATTTATTACATTGAATAAATTTTGTTCGTTTTTTAATCTAAAATTAAATTGGTACTACTGTAAGTTTAAACACTAATTGTCGCCTTTTTCTTTACTTTTTTAAATATACATCAGAACCTCGATTATCCAGTCTCGTCGGGACTGGACGTACCCCGGAAAATCGAAAAACACGGTTAATCCCCACTAAATAAATCCGGTGTTAATGAATTTCTACTGACAATAGATGTGTATATTGGTGCAAAAATAATCATAAATTCAGCAACAAAATTGTAAATAAAGTATGTATTGGTATGTATAATTACACAAAATGAAAAGTTTTCAATTATAAAGTTCAAATAAAGCTGTATTTCTGCTAATAAGACCCTTTATTATTATTAAATACATACATAACAAAAAATAAAATATTCTTATAAACAAATACATAATAAAAAATGGTGCTACAAAAGTTTTCAATGTGTAGTTGCTAGTTAGTTAATTTTGAGAAAAAAAAATCAGTTACTCTCGTCCGTTTTTTGGCTTTGAGAATATTCATTTTGATTTCTTCTTTCATTTTTCGCAAATTTAGAACCGTGCTGAAGTTTGTTTCTCTATGATGCTCAAAATAAGCCACTAGCGTATCTGCCGCAGTAATGGCTTCAGTATGTGTGTTAATTATAAATATTGATTATCGTATCAAGACTTACCTCAAAACCATGTCCAGCAGCTGATCCCGAACCTCCTACAAAGGGCAACAGGAAGCAGGTTGACAGGACAGAGAGCTTAGGAGCTTCGTGAAATTCACTTTTAATTACGGGTTTTGAATTACGATAATCGATATTATTAGCGGTTGTAGCACACACGACGACAATTCTAATACAACTGCCTCAAATCAACGAGTTGTCGAAGGTCGACAATTGCTATCAAATTTTCTGATATTATATTAATAATGGCAGTTCCTCAACCATCAATAAAGACAAATTAAATGAGGTAACAACAAAAACAAAAAAAAATTCAATTAAATAAGAAATAACTTGCCCGACCATCCCCCCGCTCCTGAAGGTTCCACTTCAGACAATTCTGTTACCAATTTGAATTTGCGAGGAAAAGCCAACAACAGATAGAACCAGGCACCACAAAAAACTAAAAATTGAGATACTTAAATATACTACAAAGAATAAACAAAATAAAATCATTTTTGATTGAAGGAAAAAAAAACTAAAATTATCTATAACCAATCTTATTGTGTCGGCAAAGGACATAGCTTTGCCATCGATCTTTTAAAACAGCCTTTACTAGTGCGAACAAGGACTACTCGAACGGCATTATCTCGCCCGGGAAAAGTTTGTTCGACTCGCGCTAGCGGCCATTGTAGCGGCGGTGTGGTATTTTCCATTATTAAAACTAAGGTGCCTACTTGTAACGGTTGTGAAGACTTAAACCATTTAGTTCTAATTTGAAGCTCGTGCAAATACTCCCGACTCCATCTCGCCCAAAAGGCTTGTACCAACTGGTCTAACAGTTGAAAACGGGTAAGACGAGAAGGATTCACACTTATGACGCTTGCCGCCGGAAGCGATTTTAGTGGCGTTAAATTTAAAAAATGTGCAGGAGTCAGCGCAAGAGGTTCCGAGGGATCAGCACTCAGCGGTGTAAGCGGTCGTGAATTTAGTAGAGCTTCGATTTGCACTAAGAAGGTATTGATTTCTTCAAACGTGCGCAATTGACTACCGACAACTCGAAATAAATGGGATTTCACATTTTTAATATTAGATTCCCAGATTCCACCAAAATGCGGAGAACTAGGGGGGTTAAAATTTCATTTTATTTTAAACTCGCTCAACTCATGAGTTAGTGATCCTTGATACTCGGTAGAAGAAATTAAGCGATTTAGCTCTTCCAGCTCCCGCTGAGCACCAACAAAGTTATTGCCACAATCCGAAAATATTTCAGAACACACACCTCGTCGGGACAAAAATCTCTTAAAGGCAGATAAAAACCCTTGGGTTGTCAAATCCGACACCAGTTCCAAATGAACGGCCTTTGTCGCAGGACAAATAAACAAACAAATGTAAGCCTTTTGGATTATCGGTTTTCTACGACGACCAAGACTAATTTGCCAAGGGCCCGCATAGTCTACCCCAGTTTTCCAAAAAGCTTTCGATTCAGACACTCGACAAGAAGGAAGATCACCCATAATCGGAATTTGCGACTTAGGGTTAATGCGAAAACAAATATTGCATTCTCGTATTACTTTGCGTACAACCGATTGTGCGGATAAAATCCAATAATTTTGTCTGATTAATGACAACAACAAATTTGGACCAGTATGTAAATTCTTTAGATGATAATACCGAATCAATATATTAACAAAATGAGAGTTCTTAGGAAGTACAATAGGATGCGCGTATGCGTAACCGACACTTGCGTTTTTTAGTCTTCCCCCCACCCTTAGGACACCATCCTTTAAATAAGGGGTTAATCTTAGAAGTGCATTTGAACAAACTCTTCCATTTTTCAAAGCGTTTATGTCCGTGATAAAATGTTGCGCTTGCACAATCCGACATAAAGTTTGTTCAGCAATACTTAAATCTACGTTCTCAATAGTTTCTTTACATGGTAACATACGTATAAATCGAAGAACGTACACCATGCTTCTTTGCAATTTAGAAAATGACGAAAACCGACCAATAAAGTTGTATAAAGAATTTCCAAGATTGGGACGAACCATCAAGACACAATTATTTGCTTTCTGCTCCGGAGGATTCTTTAATTCCATACTTAAGCACGGAGAAGGCCACTCGACTTCTTCTTTAATTAACCAGCTTGGACCCCACCACCAGAATGGATGAGAACACAACTCGGAGGGTGTCAAACCACGCGACAAACAATCTGCTGGGTTTTCTTTCCCACCAATATGAGCCCAATTTTCTACTTCAACGAGAAATTGGATTTTTGCTACTCTATGAGCAACAAATGTCGACCAACGATTCGGACTAGAATTCAACCAACGAAGCACGATCAATGAATCGGTAAATGCTCTTACTTTAGGGTACAGTTGACGAAAACAAAAATCCTCGACAACAACCTTTAACAAATTCGACAAAAGAAGTGCGGCACACAATTCCAATCGAGGAATGGACACTATTTTTAAAGGAGCCAATTTTGATTTTCCACAAACCAAAAAAATAGCAGACTTGGAATTAGGTTGTTTAACTTTTAGATAAACCGCTGCGCCATAACCTACTTCTGAAGCATCCGCAAATCCTATCAACAATAGCTTAGAATGCTCATAAATACCGAGAAAACGTGGAATTTTGATTGAAGATAACATGCAATATTCGTTTTGAAAAGTTTGCCAACACGAAAACACATGTTTAGACGGTGCTTGATCCCAACCAACGTTGTCTTGCCACAATTTCTTAATTAAAACCTTTAAATACAAACTGACTGGTGCTAAAAACCCAAGGGGTTCAAAAATACGGGCGACTGTCGACAATATATCTCGTTTTGTTCATGAACGATTTCCTAGCTCAATCCGAAACTCAAACGTGTCTAAAATAGGTTGCCATTTTAGTCCTAAAATTGCACAAGTGTGATTTTCTGAATCAAATTCTATAGAATCTGGAGATGCGTCTTGAGAAAAAAATGCTTTCTGACTACCGGCGAATTTGTAGCCCATTTATGAAACTTAAACCCACCAGATCGAAACAATTCTGTCAGTTCAGTATAATCCTTCTCTTCAGATGGGACTGACGTAATCAAATCATCCATGTACATATCCCTAGGAATTGTTTCACACGCCAAAGGAAACCGCTTACGTTCGTCTTCTGCCAACTGATGGATGGTTCTTAAAGCTAAATATGGGGATGAGCTAATTCCAAAAACTACGCAGTTTAATTGAAAGGCTTGAATTGGCTTGTCCTTATTAAACCTCCACAAAATTTGCTGGTATTTTCGATGTACCGGGTCGACGATAAGTTGTCGATACATTTGTTTTATGTCGGCAGTTAAATCACAAGAAAACAATCTAAAATTTAACAACAAGGTGACAATGTTAGTTTGTAGCTTTGGACCGAAAAATAATAAGTCATTCAACGATTTTGACGAACTACGCACTGGCGTACTCACACTTTGTGGTTTAAATATAGCATGGTGTGGAATGAAATATCCCCTTGAGTGCATAAAATCAGAACTAATCGACATATGTCCTTGCTGAATATAATCTTTGATCACGGCATGATATGCGTCCCGCAAAGAAGAATTACGAGCTAGTTGGTTTTCTAAATGTTTAAAACGTTGGCAAGCTAAATTGTAAGAATTTCCTAACAAACTAGGATCTTCTCGAAACGGAAGAGCAACAACATATCTCCCATCTTCTCGCCGCTTTACAGAAGAACTGTAAAGTTTTTCACATTCGCGTTCATCGTTAGTTAACAGGGAATCTGACGACACAGGGACATTTTCCAAGTCCCAAAATTTTTGAATAAAGTGTTCCGTATGACTGTCAACTGTGGTTACTAAACCGTAATTATTATCTACAATACCACCTGGTGTAGGTGCCTTACCCATTACGACAAATCCAAACTGAGTCTGGATGGCTACGGGTTTATCCGGAGCCTGTATCAATTTTTCTCCCCCTAGTATAAAAGGGAAAAGTTCGGTACCAATCACTCCATCAATTTCATTAGGAACATAAAATTTTTCATCGGCTAATTGTAAATTTTGTAAATAATTTAACGACGACAAATTTACAGCGTTAGATGGAAGTTTATCAACTATATTATCCACGACTAGTGACTTTAACGTAAACACGATGCGAGAATCAAAACGCGAGTAGATTTGCAGAGTTGTTTTCCCTCGTACAAAATTCTTCAACCCCCCAAATCCTAATACCGATAATTTTACGCGTTCGACTGATAAATTTAACTGACGACAAATCTGAGTAGTCACAAAATTAGATTGACTTCCGGAATCTAATAACAAACGAATATTACACCATCTTCCTTCTTTATCGCGCACATTAACAACAACGGTAGAAAGAAGTATGGATGGTACATCCTCCGGTTTTTTAACATCTGACATATTCATTGAGCACAAGCTTGCAGGGGTAGTAATGTTAACCTCCGTTTCCGTCGTCAAAGGGTTTTCTCGAGGTTTGAAATCTTCAAAATGTAACATTGTATGATGTTCTAACTGGCATTTACTGCAATTTTCCCATTTGCATTCAGATAAACAATGATCTTCTGATAAGCATTTAATACACAAACGTTGTCGCTTTACAAATTTAAATTTTTTCCAAGGTGTCAATTTTAAAAATTTCGAACATTTCTCCAAATAATGGGAACCTCGCTTACAAAACAAACATTGTATTTAAGAATTCGCCTCGCCAGGCTTTACTACAAAAGAATGGGTCAATTTATAATTATTTTGAGTTGATTTTTGCGGAAAATTGGAAGTAAATGCCAGTTAGCGGGAGCTGGAAGTACTCGATTTGCTTACGACAGGCAAATATTTTAATTGTGTTTCTAAGAATTTTACCAACTCTGAATAAGCCGGAAAATCTTTATCGTGACAAGCCGCTTCGAATGCCTTTTTTGTTGTTGGGTCAAGAATGTTTAAACAATGATTAAAAACCATAAAGTCGCCAACATTGTCTAAATTTAATTGTTTTAAAGCCGCGACAGGAGCGCAAAACTCATCAAGAACTGAAATAATCCCTTCACGACTTTTGACACGAAGTGGCTTAAAATTAAAAATTTGTTCAAGGTACGTATTTGCCAACGAACACTCGTCGTTATAACGATTAACAAGGGATTTCCACGTAACCTCATAATTAGCCGCAGTTGGTTTAATGCTTTCACAAATATTTACGGCAGAGCCCGACAATCTCGAAGCAAGATGTTGCATCTTTTCTAAGGGTGTTATGTCATTATTTTCGTGAACCAAAGTTCTGAATAATTCATAAAAAACTGGCCAAGAATTTGGCGAACCGTCAAAATTGGGAATTTCGACCTTGTTTAAACGAATAGTTTCGACCTTCGTTGGGAGAACGGACTGAGGCACTGCCACCGCCGAAGTCGGTTTAATTGTGATCGCGATTGTTTCGATAAATTCAACCATTTCCGCAACTGTCGACGTAAATCGGAGTTCATAATTTTCGTCTAAACCTATCGAAACCTCGTTGATTTGCATTTCCATATCGTCAAATTCTTTAACAGTCTTATCCAATAACAGATAAGCCTGTTTAAAATATTCCACGTTACCCGGTTCATTAATTTTCTTACTAAAATCGTACAATCTTTGAACCCGTTGAAACAAAGTTTCCTTTTTTTTAATTAAAATTTTCATTAAATTTGCCTGTTTCGCTGATGCCATTTTGAAACTTAACAAATTACTGAAAACTAATTAATCCTACTAACCATCTACAATTTAAATCAATATTAAACGACGAGCCAATTTCGGTTTACAAATCCAGCTCGAAGGACCAATGTTAATTATAAATATTGATTATCGTATCAAGACTTATCTCAAAACCACGTCCAGAAGCTGATCCCGAACCTCCTACAAAGGGCAACAGGAAGCAGGTTGACAGGACAGGGAGCTTAGGAGCTTCGTGATATTCACTTTTAATTCCGGGTTTTGAGTTACGATAATCAATATTTTATATTTATCAATGTGCTACTGCCAGATCTTGACCATTTTCGCTTTCGTTTTCCTCTATTGGAGTTTCATTTTCAGCAGATGTAGATGCGTTATCTTCTACACCACACATCTGTTTTTCTGTCATAACTTCAAAACCGCCAACCTCTGTCACATTCTAACCAAGTTTCAATGTCTGCTTCTCCTAAATCTTGCAAGTCATCTATCTGATTGACAATATTATTTGCCTTTGCTGAAATTTCTTGTGGTATTACAAATTCCTCTGCTTCAGACTCATTTAGAGTCATTATTTTTGAAAACGCTCGCGCAATTTGTGTTCCTTTTATCCTGTCCCAAGCATTTGCAAGAAGATAAACAGCGTCTTTAAGATTTAGAGATTTCCAAAAGCTCAATAGATCACAATCTCCCAATAAATTCATCATTAAATTTTTTCTGTAAAATCTTTTCATGGACTCAATAACACCCTGGTCCATTGGCTGTGCAATGGCAGTGATATCTGGCGGAAAAAAATAAGCGAAAATATTTCCATAATTTGATTTCAAAACATCTATGCACGGATGAGAACCAGCGTTGTCAAGAAGAAGTAGCGCTTTTGGTGGTAAATTGTTTTTTTCACAAAATATACGAACTTCGGGCACAAAATATTTATGAAACCACTGTTTCACAAAATAGTTGTTGATTCATCCATGCAGCACGTTGGTTAAAGTAAATTACTAGTGGGGTCCTAAAATTTTTGAATGCTCTAAGATTTTTCGATTTTCCTATTACTGCAAGTTTAAGCTTATGTTTACCGGAGGCATTAGCGCAACAGTGGACAGTAACTCGGTCCTTCTTTGTTTTAAAACCAGGCGCCGTACTTTCATTGTCTGCTGCTCATGTTTTTTTTGGTACTGCTTTCCAAAACAGTCCTGTTTCATCCGCGTTATAAATTTGATCATCGCTTAAATTATGAACCGTTATTAAATTTTCCAGTTCATAACAAAATTTAATCATCGCCGCTTCATCAGAACTTAATTTCTCTCCTTGTATTGATAATTCTCCAATTCCATGACGCTTTTTAAAACAGTGTAACCAACCACTTGATGCATTAAAATTTCCATCCACTTTGAGTCTTTTGTGCAAAATCTGTGCTTGCTGCATACACATGGACCTAGATATTGGGACTCCTTCAGCCCGTTTTTGCCATCGCTGTATCAAGGGTTTTCCGATTATTTGCATTACTGAAGCTATCCGCACTTGAAACAAAATCTTGTAGTTTTTTTCCTGTTAACCAAATCCCAAACAGTTTGAGATCCCACGTTGTAAGCGTGTGCTAGGTTTCCAACACTTGCGCCATTTTCTCTCTTCTGTATTATTTCAAGCTTTTGTTTGATGGAAAGAACTAACCGTTTACGTTTGACACATGTCTTCAAAAATTTTGCCTGTACATTCATTGTCTTTTAATGTTAATTGTGCACAATTTTATGTCACTAAACTTGCTTATACATGCACCTCTAACTACGAATGCGACACTATGACATTCGGTGCCCGTTCGGCTTTTATCGCATAAATTCGCTTTACGCACGGAAAATCGGAGTCCGGAAAATCGAAACAAAGTAGCAGCACGGTTAATCCGCACCACGATTAAACCGCACACGGATAATCGAGGTCTCACTGTATGTGAATCTTTCATGGTGAACGGAATAAGTCGAAAACAAAAATAGCAAGTAGGTAAGCTAAGTCTTCTTCGTTGACTTTTTTAATTAAAAGTGTATATGGTATCGTAATGATTATTTTGGGCTTTTGAGGTTTTACAAACACATTATTTTACTAGAAAAGCTTGCTTACTTGAATGCACAAACTGCACATAAAAATCTTATATGATCAAAATGCGACAGACAGAGAGTCTGAGACAAGGTAAAAGGTTTAGAATTTATGAAAAAATCCACTTGAGATCGCTTTTCATATGATCTAGCAAAATAAACTTATCTTCTTCTTTTAATTCTTTACGATGCCGAATTGCAGTTCTGCATCATACCACTTGAACTCACAGAATGTACAAACAAAAATAGCTTAAAACGTAGTGTAACATATCTGCATATCAGTACGAGTTAGTCACCTCGTTTTGTGCTAGATGGCGCTGTTTTATATTGTACGATCATTCGAAGTAAGAAATTTGATAAAACCGGTTTGTTTCGTTCGCTCGTGATTGATTGATTCTTTTTTTTGTGGTTTTACTGAAAATATCAATCTGTAATTGGTGTGGAGTGACGGTAAGTTATTGGTTTTCAATAATTTGATGTAGTTATAAAGTTTTTTTATGTTATTTATAGAATTAGATAACGATTTTGTTTTGATGCAGTTATTACAATGTTTCTAATAAATATCTTTTTTCTTCTAGGGCTATTATGAGTTCGAGGATTCCACGTCCAGGTACCAGGATCCAATCTTTGATAGCTGAGGATTTAGCTAATATTCTGGGTCAATGGGAATAAGACAGTGATGACGGCTTAGATTACTCAAACGATGATGACGTAGCTGATCTATCGTACCTATTGGGAACTAAAGATCAGGTGTCACATGACGACTCGGATGAGGAACCCGATTTACCGGACCTAGAAGATCAGGATCCGTACTTTGAGGGCAATACCAGCACTACAGCGCAGCCATGTGATACATTGTCAGCTGATCCTGTCCCCAGTACCAGTTCTGCAACTACTTCAAGAAGCACACGTGTTCCTAAGACAAATACTCTGTGGAAAACTAAAAACTTAGAGCTTAGTAAAGACCAGATGAGGTTCGGGGGATCTTTCAACCTGCCTAATGAAATACTGGAGTTGCAGACACCGTTTCAGGTATTTTATTATTTATTCAATACGACATTATCAATCTTATCAGAGACGCGAGACCATGACACTAAAACGATTCAAACTTCTTAGGCAAACAGTACGTTTTAACGATAACACTAAACTGATACCTTATGGTCAGCCAAATTCTGATAGATTGTTTAAAATCAGACCTATGATTGAGAAACTCAACCGTAGTTATGCAGGAGTGCCTTTTGAACAACATTTATCTGTTGATGAACAGATGTGTTCAACTAAAGCCCGAAGTACACTATAGCAATACTTGCCCGACAAACCCCACAAATGGGACTTCAAGCTGTTTGTGATTTGTGGCGTAAGTGGATATGGTTACGAGTTTGAAGTCTACAGTGGTCAGAAGAATATATGCGCAAATGGCGAGCCCCAATTAGGTGCATCTTCTAATGTCGTTGTCCGACTTGCTAGAGAGATACCTAGCAATCAAAATTATCGACTGTTCTTTGATAACTACTATACATCCTTACCGTTAATTGAATTTTTATCACGCCGTGGGATTATAGCTTTGGGGACCGTTAGGAGAAACCACATTCTTAACTGTAAACTCCCAGAAGAAAAGCAGCTAAAAAACAACCTAGAGGGACGTCGATTGAACAGGTTGCAAATTATAATGGCATTGATATATCTGTGGTGGCGTGGATGGATAATAAAATCGTGAATCTGGTATCCAACTTTGCTGGCAAAAACCCCACATCCGTCGTGAGTAGATTCGACAAGTAGCAAAAGAAACACATTTCTGTAGAGTGGCCTTATATAGTAACAGTCACATGGGAGGTGTGGACCTGATGGTCTGCGTAATGAGACATTATAAAATTAAACTGTGTAGCAAACGTTGGTACATACGACTCTTTTACCACTTTCTAGACATGACCATGTGTATTGCTTTGTTGCTATATAGAAGAATTCATGCTGATACCAGAACAAATGGCCGAGTGCTAAATTCTGCTGATTTTCGGTTAGAAATTGTTGAGACATTAGTCAAATATAAACAGTCGAACCGGTTCAAGCGCACTAGCCACGTAGCAGCACTGATCCAGTACAAAAAGAAAAAGGTCCTTGTCAATTTGTTCCACATAAAAAAGTCAGACTGGATCAAGTAGGGCACTGGCCTGTGTGGACTGAGAAAAGGTTAAGATGCAAACTCCTAGGTTGTAAAGGAACAGCCCAAACAGAATGTCAAAAATGTGGCGTAGCTTAATGTTTCAATACATTCAATAACTGTTTCCAAATGTTCCATACTTTCTAATTTTTGTTACGGTTTAACACCATGATGCACTTCTGCATCATCATGTTTTTTTTTTAAATAAATACTTTTTTCAAATGTGATTTTTTAAAATATTTTTTCCCTTATCAATATACCTCATATTACCTGTTTCTAATACAAAAATAATAAAAAAGTTTTTGCGTTACAAAAGGTTAAGTATCGTGTCGGGTCTCCCTGATGTTGGCGATCACTTCAGCTTGCGCACACCAATCTTGTTCCACGCGGAACAATTGTTCTACAGAACGCATACGTATCCATTGTCTTATATTTCTTAACCAGGACTGTTGCTTTCTTCCGATACCTCGCTTAGGTAATACTTCTCAGAACATGCCCAAGATAAGAAATCTTTCTGCATTTGATAGTTGTTAGCATTTCTCTATCAGCTTGTCCCCTTCGGAAGACCTCTTCGTTGGTTACACGTTGAACCCATGAAACACGCAACATTCTCCTGTCCAACCACATTTCAAACGCCTCGAGCCTATTTATTGTTGCAATCTTCAACGTCCATGTCTCCGTTCTATACAGTACTACAGACTATATCTAGCATCCACTCATCCGTTGGCGCAATTTTAAATTTAAGTTGTCCTTACATAAAAACAATCTCATTTTATTAAATTTAGCGCCAGGCAGGCCAATTCGGCGTTTTGCCTCGTCGTTTAGATCTGATGTTATAATGCTTCCGAGACACTTGAACTTCTGACACGTTCAATCCGTCCGTCGAGATATAGTGCAGCGTTATTATAATTTTGAGGGCTAATTATCAAGAACTTAGTTTTATCCAGTTCCACGTATTGTGTTAACAAGCACTTGGAGTTCATCTAACGTATGTGCAAGAATAACAGTGTCGTTTGCATACCTGATTGTTGTATAGGCTTTTCATTTATTTTTACGCTTAGTTCAGGTATTTTGCTTAGGACTTCTTTTGTGTACATATTAAATAGCAAGGGCGAAAGTATACACCCTTGTCGTACTTCTCTTTGTATACTGACCTCGTTGGTTGTTATTTCTTCTATTTTAACCTTTGCTGTTTGTCTCCAGTGTAGATTTTGTATTAATCTTATATCCTTGCCATCTACACCGGCGTCTTAATTTTTTGATTAGTATGTCATGCTGCACCCTATCAAACGCCTTTTCGTAGTCTATAAAATAGACAAACACATCTCTTCGTTGACTCGGCATTTTTATAGGAGGAGAAACTCCAAACAAAACCTCTCGCGTTCCGAAAGCGTTTTGGGTATTATACCGAATGTGGACTCCCCCAGTCTTTGGGTATATCTCCTGAGTTGTAGATATTATTAAATTATTGTGCAATATCTTTTAATAAGGTAAGTCTCATTTAGAGTGTACTCAATAGAAGCGGGTTTCTTGTTTGGCAAGGCCCAGAAGCTTTTTTTGAGCTATGAACCTTCTTGGCGCCTTTTTGATTTTACTTTTGCTTTAATTTGATTTTACGATTTCAGTTTCCCAATCAATCGCGGATTTGTTTCAAAGTGACCTACGACCGTTTTCATTGAGCTCCGTGTAATATATTCATTTATGTTACTTTCTTCAAGCAATTTTTTTAAACATATGTTGCAGATAACAGTGAGCGTTGTTAAAAAAAACTATACTATATCAACAGAAAATTAATTGGGGCCACTCCACCTGGTAAAGTACGAAATAAATTTATTATTTCTTAAATGATAAAATTTAAGAAAATATCCATGGACACGTCGATTTTGTTTATTTAAACGTCACTTTTTCCGCGATTGACAGTTTTTGCTCGTGTTTTGTTTCCGAGCTATGACGTGATCGACATTAATAGCAACTCATATTTTTTACAATTGATTTTGTTCATTCTCCTAAGCACGAAAATGTCATAAAAGAGTGAAGATAAAAATACTTTGCTGATTAATCATTGGTTAATAGTATTTCAAATTCATTTTATTTGGAAATGGTCCGTCGTTTAAGTAAAAGGGAAAGAATAAAAATTTTTATGATGATCGATTACGGAAACAAGTTCGCACACAAGTTGAAGTTTGCCGTTTATATAACAACAAATATCCTAACAGAAAACCAATTACACAGTTGGCCGTTAGCAAAATCAAACAAATTTTTTTGGAAGTGGGCAATGTGAGAGAAGTGGTAGCAGACAAGCAAATAGTTTGAAGTTAGCCAGGTTAGAGTTCTGCAAAACCATGTTTCAACGCCTGATTGATGACGAAGTATTCTTACGGAATACTGTATTTTTTGACGATGCTACTTTTTATCTCGACGCCATAGTAAATCAGCAAAACTGTAGATATTGGTTTCTTAGAGATCAACACTGGAAAATAGAAACTCATAATCAGTTCCCGCAAAAAGTTAATGTTTGGGGTGTCATTATAGGTAACCGTATCTTGGGTTCATTTTTTTGGGAGCGCCTTGACATGTGAAGGATACGTTTAATTTTTAAGAGAAGAATTATTCTTGCAGTACTTTACCAACATGCCAAATATCCAAATCTGCCGAATAACACCTTATGGTACCAAATTGATGGCGCGTCACTCTATTTTGCGACGATAGTTCACAAATGTTTAAACCAAGTATTCGTTAACCAATGAATCGGTCGTAGGGAATCTATCAAATGGCTTTCTGGGTCTAATTATCTCACCCATTTCACTACTTCTTATGGTAGTATTAAAAAATCAAAATTTATCTCAATAGACCAAATACCATCGGCAAACTAAAGGACAGAAATCCTAACGATATTCTTGATAAGGTTTTCCAGGATTTTCAGTGGGGGATGGGATATTGTCAAAAAATGCTTCAAACATTTACTTTGATTTTTTGTTTTACATGTCTGCTTTTATTATTCATTATAATGTCCATTTCTTGTAGGTTAGTCGTTGATTGTTGATATAGATTTCAAATTTTGTTGACGTTGATTATTCGATTACTTACCACTCTGAAGATGCAAGCTGCCATCTCTTTGCGAAACGTCAGTTTGTTTTTGTTCACAAACGACAATACGGCAAAAGCCAAGTTCTGGTTCTTGTTTTGGCTCTCAAGGAAAGACTAGAACCAAGCTTAAGTCTGGGTGTTTAACTACGACGCCGTCTAAGCCGAAAGTCGCTTATAATCATAAAGACAGTGATTTTTCAAAAGATGTCAGACCCTACAAAGAAACAAACGCCAACATAAAAATGCAAACTTTATCAAAATCATTCGTACACTGAAGAATGGCGAGAAGGTCGACAGAAAATGGTTATTCTATTCTCTTGCAAAAAATGCGTTATTCTGTTTTACGTGTAGAATATTTTTATCATTAATAATAACTACAGTGGAGAACGTTCATTTTCTAAATTGAACAGAATCAAAAACGAACTGGGGAGTACTATGTTGCAAGAAAGACTAAACAGTATTTCGTTAATGTTAATGAGATATTACCAGGTATAAATTTGGATGATATAATAGACGATTTTGTACACATAAGACCAAGAAAAGAATCATTTACTTAGCGCGGATTATTTACAGTTATTAATCTTAATGTTTTAAGATGAGATTTGTAACCGTCGTTTGAGATTGTGCGATTTCTTTCGTGTAAGGCTCGGTATTTGAATTGATGTTATTTGTTTCATGTATTTTGGAATTGTTTTATTGATTTCACGTTGATTTAAGAAAGTTTTATTTTACGTTTTTAAATTCAACGTTGTCAATCAAAGTTGTGTATAATATTTTGTATTAATTTATTTAGAAATTATTACGTTGTTTAAACAACCGTATTCTGCGTTTGTGTTGATTTAGCGTTTTGTTTGTCTTGTCAAAATTCCAGTTGTAATTTAGGTTTTCCTTCTGAGATATAATTGTTATTAAATATATTTTAGCAGTTTGTTTATTTTAAGTTTGTTTAAAAGTTCTTTCTTTTAAGTACATTCTCAGTACAGTCATACTTATTTTCTTTGGGTTAGTTCTATTAAATTACATGGGATGAAGTCATTCGTTTAATTTATTAGACAGTTGTTATGATTCAGGTCTCGGCAAGTAATCTTTATGACCATAATGAAATAAAGTATTCTGTTGAATTGACATTTCTCACAGAATGGAAAGTAATTTTCTACTCTACTTTCGTGTCGTAATTAAATCTTTTTGCATCCTCTTTGCATTTCTTGGTGGTATTGCTTTCTTGCAGAGAGATTTGGGGCACAACCTTTAGGAAAGGGTAGCCGATTAGGTTAATAAATATAAGTGTATTGGTTTGAGGGGATAGTTGATGATTAGTTGACATTCGTTGAAAAATGCCTTAAGTAACGGAAGGTAGTTGGTTGGGTGGTAAACTCACCCCTGGTGGATGAAGTAATACCGCGGAGATTATGCAGAAAACGTAAATTCTTAGTGCAGTTAGTGGAGTTTTGTTTCTCCTAGATCGTAAAATCTACGTATTTTAAAAAAATTTCACGTGCTTTTAAGTTTTATTTTACGTAATGTAGAATCGTGTTCGTTAAATCGTACGACGCGGTTAGATCTTCGCCTTAGTGGCGTTTTTTTTTTAAATCTTCCGACGGAACATAGTCTTTTGGCGGACCTATCAGCATTTCTTTCCGATTATAACTGGTAACCTAGGATCAACCACAAGTTTTTTCTTGGATTTATTACGACGACAATTTAAGGTATTTATTTTGTACCGATTAATCAAATTTGGTTAATTTTGTTTACGCGTTGAAGTGAAAATATTAAGTGTTGCGAATTAACGATTTTATCGATAATACAATTAGTAAATGGTAATTGTCCGTATTTATCAAAACTATATGTGACAAAACTTCTTTTTGTGCTTCCGTCTATTTTGACGTATTTTACAGGCATCATAATCGGCCGGAAATTTTATTTTTCCGGCCTAGACCGGTAAAGTGTGCTAGAATTTTATAATTAAACTCACAATTTTTTTAAACAAATATAACAGATTTGCTTATATCTTACAATTGCTAAAAACGACAATGGTTTTATTTTCATATAAATGAAATTGTTATAATATTATGTAATTGTCAAATTAATTCCAAAAACAATTGTATTTCGTTCTTACAGGTTTCAGTTTTATCAACGTATGTTATTAACCCTGCAGTACCCGTACTCGGTCTGTGAGACCGACGACATACATAATTCAGTATATCATATGATGCGCATGCGTTATTTTACCGCCTCTTTCAGTACCTTCCTACGTATCGCCGTTGAAGAATTTCAGTCATGAGAGATTATGAGCGGGAACAGGTGAGACTGGAACAGATGATGAATGACATAATGGGGGAGGAGGATGGCGAAAATGTATTATATGGTGATGACACATCTTCAGACGAAGAAGATAACCAGACCAGGAAATAAAGTCATTCGTGTACCATCGTCAAGACTATCTACAAGGCCGTTACAAGAACCACTTCAGATTTGGAAATATTTTATCAATGATACAATGTTAGATCTCATTGTAAATAGTACCAATATCTTCATAAATTCAATATCCGGTAACTATGTCCGTAAAAGTGACGTTAGACTCACAAATAAACTAAGAATACAGGCTCTATTAGGATTATCATACTACGCGGGAATTCTAAAAGCAAGCCATTTGAACACCAAAGACCTATGGAGAACTGACGTATCGGGAGTCGAAATTTTGCGGTTGACTATGTCTTTGAACAGAATTCGATTTTGTTTTCGCAGCCTTAGATTTGATGACAAGAAAACGCGCAATGAAAAGAAAAAGATTAATAAATTGGCTCCTATACGAGAATATTTTGATAAATTTGTTGAGAATTGTAAATATAGTTATAGTCATTCAGAATACGTTACTATAGACGAAAAACTCGAAGCGTTCCGTGGGCCATGCGGACTTCGGCAGTATATTCCGTCAAAGCCGAATAAACACGGAATTAAAATCTTTGCAATGTCAGATGCCAAAATGTACTACACCACCAATTTAGAACTATGTAGGCACTCAGCCAGCAGGCCCATATAACAAAAGTAACAGTTGCGATGCGATAGTTGAAAGACTTTGTGAACCCATATATAACACAGGGAGGAACTTGACCTTAAATAATTGGTTTACAAGTATTAGATATATGTAGGCACTCAGCCAGAAGGCCCATATAACAAAAGTAACAGTCGCGATGCGATAGTTGAAAGACTTTGTGAACCCATATATAAGACAGGGAGGAACTTGACTTTAGATAATTGGTTTACAAGTATTAGATTGATCGATATATTGCTGCAGAAAAAACTGACCGTTATCGGCACAATTCGAAAGATTAAAAGAGAATTGTCATTGGAGTTTAGTAAACCAGTCAAACGTCCATTGAAATCTAGTATATTTGGCTTAATGGACAATTGCACTTTAGTCTCAAACGTTCCCCAAAAAAATAAGAACGTACTGTTAGTTTCTAGTCTACATCACGACGATACAATTGATCTTGCAAGTGGTGAAGAATTTAAGCCGGAGATAATAACAATGTACAATAGTACAAAGGGCGGAGTTGATATGGTTGACCAACTATGTTCAAATTACAATTGCGCTAGGAATACTCAAAGATGGCCCATGGTGGTGTTTCATTCAACTCTAAATATAGTTGGAATCAACAGTTTAGTAATATATAGCTCTAATAACACTAATTCATTCATATTAAGACGCGAATTTTTCCGTAAACTTGCCATGGATTTGATAAAACCACATTTACAAATAAGAGCTAATGTACAGTCTTCCTCGAAATTTGAAGATCCGTTTGCAAGAACTGTGTGGTTTAGAAGAAAATCCTGAAGTTGCAAGGTTAAATTTTATTTAAAATCAATACTTAAATAACTGCTTTTAATTAATTTCTACTATAAAGGTCAACACAAAAAATGTTGTGTATCACACGTCCTAAAAGTATTTTGCGAGTATTCGCACTTTCTAGACTAGTGATACAAATAACTATTGTGTCAAAAATTTATGTTTGACGATAACCGGAAATTTTACTCAGTTTATAATTTATTATTAAAGTTTTCATCCTGGTTTTAAAATAGATGGGTTTTCTTGTTTTGTATTTAATTAATTTCTATTTAATGCGGACTCGGCCGGGCAATAGTTAATTAAGATTTTCTATTGTTTTTTTTTATGATTTTACTTTTTATTTGTTTTATTTCTTTAAGTTTTGTTTGTTTTAATACGATTATTCAATTCACTGTAATTTTTTTTGTTACTTTCATGTTTAACTTACAATTTTTAAAAAAATTATTAATACTTTTTTTTTATCATTTTGCGATAATTTAAATAGTTTTTTTTTTGGTTTTGAGTGTTGATTGATTAAATAAATGTTAAATAGTTAAATGTAAACAAGTTTTTAATTCCGTGGGCCTTCGCGTTATGTGAATTTTTGTTTATTGCAGATGTTAGTGATATACAATCTATTAAGGTAAGTCCATTTAAAGTGTATCCTTCAGAAGCGGGCTTGTGGTTGGCAAGGGCCAGAAGTTCATTGAGCTTTACTCCTTCCTGGCGCCCTTTGATTTTTTATTATGTTTTCCGTTGAGTTTTCCAAACAATGACGGAATTTTGAATATAACTTCACTGAGCACCGGCAAAACTTCGTTTATGTTATTTTATTTCAGGCAACTGTCATTGTTCCAGCTTTTGCGCGTAACATATTTCATCTTCAGAAGAGATTAAGTTTTATTTTACAATAAATTTTTTAACGACTTTATGTAAAATAAATACATACACTAATTGTAAATAATAATTTTAAGTTGTTTTGTTTTTGGAGGAACCCCATTTCCGTCTTGGGCCCAGGGCCCCAACCATATGAAAGACGGCACATTTTCAGTAAGCACAGGAGCAGCAACTGAATAAAAACATCTTAGAAGATTTGGTATTTTTATAATCAGGTACAATTAGTACTTTTTATTCAATATAAATATGATTACTGATTTTAAAAAAGTACGTTTCCACCTAGTTTACTCTGTCATCGTCCTCAAAGAAAGTACTGACTCCTACAATAAGGACAATTCGGAATTTGTAAGCAACAAATTAATCCAATGAGCATGACAAGTTTGTTACAAGAATACTTAATAATTCGTAATAACTACAGACATAAACATTTAACTAGTTACTATTGTTTTTTGTTATACTCATGTAGTTAGTTATAAATGTACATTGTTTACTAATCTATCCCAGTATCAAAGAGGACAAACGTGATACTGCATGACTCTTAATCTTTAATATGGTACATATGTAGGTGAGACATGTTTTTGTACTTACAGAACTTAACAGCGCAATATATTTAAATAAATTATTTTCAATAAATTGACCTTATAACAATATTTTAAGATTACATTGTTATATCTGCATATTTTCTTCAACTTTTACAGTATGCAGCATATTCGTTAATAAATTAATCACTTAAAGGATCGAAGCTGTTTGATTTTATTGTGTATTTTAGTAACATTCTTTTAATAATAAAAATTAATTTATTAGTATAATGAATAATTTAGATTTATATGCTGCGACCTCAATAACCACAATAACATTAAATCATTTTTTCAACATAAGTTACGAGTTAAAATGTGTATTGTAGCAAACGTCATTAATTTGCAACAATATTTGTAGGCGTTACATATTCTTTTCTAAAAATAATAACGATTGATCTTTGTTATTTCCAATTACAGACGTTGCCAAATGCTTTGCACGGCACAATAAAAGAGGCTATTTCTTTTATACGTTTCTTATGGTTTTATTTTATTATATTTTTACGTGCATTATAGTTTAAGCCTGCAATAAAGATATTATACAACGATCAATTAAGGTTTAGTCTGACAATTTTATGAATTCTATTCTATTGCGTGAGATAGTTCTTGAAATCGGTGATGTTTCTATCGTATTCTAACGATTTTTATTATTACTAATTTATTTAAACTACTAAAAATATGTACACGTACGTTTATAACTAAAATTAACCGAACTAATTAAATCTAATAATATTTAATAAAAACACTTACAGTAATTTATATATAGCACTATCACTGACACGAAGATAAGATAAAGTCCGCGGATAACTTCACAAATTTGCTTAACACTTATTGTTTACGTTAAAGTCACGTACCAGGTTATTTATCTCACACGCGTTAACTACTTATTTATTTCTTGAATAATCTTCTTAACACTGTCGTCTTTGAATTACGGGAAATAACTGACCTACGATTTGTTTGTACCGTATTTATACACATTTTAGAAATCCTTCTCTAATGTTCCATATTTTTTGGTATACGTTCTAGAACATGAATAACAACTTCGAGAAGGCTCTTGAATTTGAGAACGTTTCAGAATTTATTGTCAGTAACGAAACACAAAAATTTCAGAGACAAGGCTCTATAACTAAACTTAAATTTACTCTTTTTGTTTATTTAACCTTCTTTTGGGAAGTAATGAAACTTGACGATTTTATTGATTTTTTACGATTGTTTTGGTTTGTATGTATACTATTATATTTGAATTTTAATCGATTACAATGGACTTTGTTTTGTTCAAATAATTTCATTGTAATCTATTTAACGTATTTTGTAAATTCCTTTTATGCGCGTTTCGTATATTATATTGTCGAATTAAATTTGAAACTAATTATGGTATTGCATAATTTAAAGACCTAAATCTGTTCTAAATATTAGTTAAGACAAACGGTACGTAACCTAAGAATTCGATTTTTGTCTTTACTAATCTAAGTAATGAAAGGAATCTATTTTTTTAAATATTGGAAGGTTGATAAGCAATTATTATAGAATTAAATTTTGTATGACCAAAATATTGAAATGAAATGATAGACTACGTTAATAAAAAGGAGCTTATAATTAGTCCTGGGTCGTTGTATGGATAAATCGATACGTATCGATACGTCGGGCGTATCGATACGCCGATACAAACCACAAGCTCGTATCGATATATCGAAATATCGATATTTCGATACGTATCGATATACCGGTACGTTTCCATATTTCGATATGTATCGATATTTTGATACGTATCGATATTTCGATACCTAAAGAATTCATGTTTACCTCAAATGTTATGGTAATTGGTAAAGGTTATTATAAAAAAAAACAGAAACCAAAACCATACTACTACACAGATACATTGATATTTAGATTCGTATTGGGTATACCGATTACCGATACATGTCGATATTTCGATACGTATCGATACTCCGATACGTATCGATACTCTGATACGTATCGATATTCCGATACGTATCGATATTTCGATATATCGATACGTATTGATACAAATTGCGTATCGATATTCGATACACAAAATTGCGTATCGCCCAGCTCTACTTATAATACAAATAATGAATACATTTGGTATATATGTACGTATTTACATGTGGAATTCTACAAAACAATTTCGTTTCTTGTGTAAACATAAATGTACATTACATTTTGTACATTTCGTAAAAGATAGCCGCTTACAGAATGGGTATTTGCGATGAAGTCTTTTGTCTTCAATAGTTGGCCAATGTGCAATATTATCCCTTCTGATATCGAATAAAGAAATTGGTGCTGTTGGACCTCGCTTTGTCTTCTTTTCATGTTCCACTCCTACTTTATCACCTCCATTACTCGTCGATGGTCTTCCACGTTTCCTATTTGGATTTTTATTTTGCAAGCACAAGCTTTGTGCTATATGGGCTTTAAAATTCAACTGGTCTTGAATGTCCTTTTCCGCTAATTTAACTTTTTTGCAGTCTCTTTTGTACCAGTTCCATGCGTTGATAACCATCATGTTAACGAAATGGTAAAAGAAACGCATGTAGTACTTCTTAGAACGCACATTCGTCCGATAATAGGATATTTGACCATCCAGAAGGTCTACATAAACTGATTATATATATTTACTGCAAAAGGTTTTTGTATTGGCACCTTCTTTTTTTCTTTTCTGTCCCACCTTTCGGTTACAAGAAGAAGCTTTGCACTAGAGAAAGTCGTAGCCAAACTAACTGCCCTATTATCATACCATTTGATTGCACGGATTTTGATGTCTTCAACTTTTGCTTCCACTTCTTCATAGCAACCTCTGCCTTTTTTTTTCATTTCTTTATCGCTGCTGAACTGTAACCCTGGAAACCTGCATACTTTTATTGCTCCTATGGCACCTAGACCTCTTTTTTGTAATTCTACAAATAAAAGAGGCAACGCAAACCAGTTGTCGAAATATAGTTAGTAATTGTTGCCATTGGGCAGTATATTTGATAACTGGAGAACTATATTAGAACTTGCCCCAATATCGCCATGAACAGGTTTAGGCAAAATTTTACCGACATATATATCAAAATTGTATATGGTTTCAAATACATCACACAATGCATAAATTTTGTAGCCCCATTTATGGGGCTTTTTGGGGTTGTACGTTTTTAGAGCAGATTTGCCTTTGAACGGTACAATTTGTTCATCTACGCAAAACATCTGCCCTTGCTTGGGTATAACCTGACATTTTGAAACGAGACTATCAAAAAGGGGACGTATTTTATATAAGTGATCCCAATTGTCTTCATTTCTATCGGGCATGTTAGAATTATTGTTAAAGTGTAGGTATTGCCTAATTTCTTCATAACAGTTTCTACTCATAATGTCAGCCACCTGTGGCAATCTAAACTCACGAGACCAATAATTACGTGTTCGATGCAAATTGAACAGTGACATGTACATAGTAACACCAATAAACTGCTCTAATTCAGCTACCGTCAGGTTCAGTGATTTATTTGGATTGCTTTGGACACAGTATAGGTTGGACTGGTCTACAATGTGTTTTATTAAATCTTGGTCAAAAAATATTTGAAAATAGGCGACAGGTTCCCAAACATTCACGTCTTCATCTTCAACCTCTTGGTAATCTGGTAATCAACGAGGGTCCAAGAAGGACGCTTGTTAGCATTATTATTAGCGTTAATTCTACACAATTGGGCAAGGAGAATATCGTCAGAACTATCGCTGTCGTAATCAAAATCAGATTCTAATTCGATATCAGTCCCAGCATTCCAATCAGATTCTTGCATATATTCCTCCTCACTTTCTTCGGGGGGCGAAACAAAAGCATGCAGAAATTTTCCTTTTCTATTTTGGTTAATTTTCCTTGGCATCTGATTAATAATTTTAAAAAACGAAATTAGTGTATATAAGCAGACGTTTACTTTGAGTGCCCGCTGTATCAAATATGATATATTCATCAAATTTATGGCATATTGCTTGTTTTTTGAATAAAAGTAGAAATAAATGACTAAAAATGTAAATAAGGATCTACTGAACAAAGAACAAAATAATTACATACCTTCTGTTTCCTTCTTTATCTTATCTTGTTTTTTTTTCCTTCTATCCCTCCTGAAGAATGTGTATCTCTCATTCGTAATCTACTTTTTCCTAACGGTTCTTTAAACACTTACCAAATCTTAGATGTTTGTTCTCTTCTTGACTTAGTTTTCAAGCAAATATTTTTCAAATTTAATAACAATTATTATTGTCAATTATCAGGTTTAGCTATGGGTTTAAACATTTCTCCTCTGGCTGCTGAAATATTAATGAATAATATTCTTTTTAATGTTTCTTTAGACGATCTAAGTAAATTTAACGATTTTAATAATTCACTTCATCACAAAATCAAATTTATTTATAGAATTGAAAATAATAATTCTCTTCCTTATTTAGATCTACTTATTTTACGTGATAATGAAAATTTTAAATTTGAAATATATCGTAAATCCTATTTCTGCTTTAGATAAATCTGGTGTTTACAAAATTTCGTGGTCTTCTTGTAAATCTTCTTATGTCGGTTAAACTGGAAAAAAGTTCAAAATTATTTTTTTTTCATTTCTGGCTGTGTGTTGTTTATTGATAGTTTCAATTTGTTATTTTTGGCATTTAAAAATGTCGAAACATGTTTATTATAAAACAAAATAAATTAAAACTAAAATATTATTGTGGAGAAGACTTTAAGTTAAATAATTTAATTGTATATCTAATAACCGACTTTGAGCATGCATTACTTTAACGTTTAACTAACTACTTTATTGTTTTCCTTTTTTTTACTTTTTGGCTAGATTCTAGACTCAGTGATATTAAAAGTGTAATGCCTTGAGTATAGACAAATGATGATCATAAGCAATAGTCCCCCAAACCATTACTTCAATAGTGTAGATTTTGCTGGAATTGCATGGTTGCGTATTCAATAACGTATCTCTTATTGAAGCAAAATAAAACGTTTTAAATTAACAGTAAACTCACAGATTAAACGTAAACTGAAAAATGTTTTATTTTGCTTCAGTAAGAGATACGTTATCGAATACGCAACAACGCAATTCCGGTAAAATCTACAAGTTATGGGCCCAGGTGTTTGCGTATAGAAGTGAAATAAACAGTGTTGATAATTAAAAAAAATATGTTTGCTGTTTTGTACAAGAGTGGGTGAATTCGAAGTTCTTGTCGGTAAGTTAAAGGGTCCTTTTTCTTGGGCCAAATGAAAGTGGCAAATGAATATGCAATTCGAGCAACATGATCTACTACGAATTGTAAATGGCAGCTGATTATGTCCAAACATCACACAAGAATCAAAGCCTGAAGACAAGTTGGCAAATAAGCAATGGATACAGAATAATGCAAAGGCATCTAGTAAGTTTGCATATACATTGTCACAATGAGTAGCAGAATTGATACTGCAAGAATGCGAAGGAAATTTGGGACAAATTGTGGGCCAGATATGAACGGTCAAGTGAACAAAGGTTAGATATGTTGATCGAACAATTTTACGAGATCCATCTGATGATATTTCGACTCATATTGTTAAAATGCAAAAGATTTTTTGCTGTTCCAAACATAGAATTAGTCAAACAAAACGAAAATGTTAATTGGACAAACTATGTCTACATTAGGATCTGAATAGAACGAGTTTTGAAATGTCTGGGAGGCCTTGGAAGGTCGTACCCTGAATGTGCTAATTAAAAAGTTGTGTTCAATAGAGTTACGTTTAACAAAAGAATCGGATAAAGGAGCGTGCTTATGAGCAAAAACTTCTAATGAAAAGTGGAAACAGTCGACAAAGAATAAAGCCAAAGTTGACAAGTGAGAGTGTCGAAAGGGCCATTTCAAGACACCTTGTTCAAAATTAAGTGAAAATAGCTCAACACCCGGAGAAAATTCTCAAAACAAGAAAGCATTTTATGCGACAACATTAAGAATGGATGCTACAACGTGTATTTATAAATACTACGTTAGCTAACAACCAAGTTATGCTTGCATTTGGATCTGGCCGTATAGCAATTGAAATGCAAGTAAATAATGTATGGAATGAACATTACACGTCAGACGTGTGATATGTACCAGATTCTGGTAGAAATTTGTTTTCCGTACATCGGAGCGCTGAACTTGGACACAAAATTACCATTACTAAATATTATGTTGAATTTAGCCATAATAATAAAGTTTGTGCAAGTGCTCGCTGGCAAGAAGGAAGTTACACCATGAACAAAGCTTCAAAGCTGTAAACCTTGTGAATGTTGCCACAACGTCAGAAACGAATGCTACGTCGATGTTGCAAAACAAGTTCGCATGAAATGGGACAATAAAAGTGTTGCTGACCATTTCGTCGGGTACGTAAATGACAAGGACGCCTATAGGGTCTGGATACCATCCAAAGGTACAATTTTATGCAGCAGGGACGTTGTTTTCAAACCCAAAATTGTGTGTACGTTCAAGGTCAGCATACAAGTAAACACCGGTTCAGTTTATGAAGACAAAAAATCCACAGCTTCAAAGGAAGCTTTAAAGTCACCAGGTCTTTTTGCGGTTTGACAATGAGTTAAACAATGATGACTGACCGGAAAAAGAATCTTCTGCTTTGAAAGAGGAACCGCTGTTGCGACGTAGTAGTCTTTACCAGCGTGGTTGAGCAGTGGTGAGTACGCATTATTGGCAGAAATTGATGATTCTAAGATAACTCCAATTTCTTATAATGAGACTATAGAGTCAAAACACTCTAAAGAATGGTTAGCAGCTGTGAAGGATGAACTTTCAGCTCATGCAGAGAACAACACGTGGAAGCTTGTACATCCTCCTAAAGATGCTAAAGTAATTCAAAATCGATGGGTTTTAAAAGTAAACGAGTTTTTAAATAAGAAGCAAATTCAAAGCTTGTTAGGTTGCTAAGAGTTATGTGCAGAAACCAGGAATAGACTACGACAAAATTTTCAGTTCAGTTGCACACTAGGACACTGTCCGTACTTTATTGGCAGTTGCAGCGACAGACAACTTGGATTTAGGACTGTTTGACGTGAAAACAGCCTTTCTGTACGGTTCTCTTCAAGAGCAGGTTTATATGTCACAACCGGAAAAATTCAGTTATAAATCTGGTCGTGTTTATCCTCTTTAGCGTAGCTTATATGAACTTAAACAGGCACCGCGTTATTAGAATAGCCGCTTTGTCAATTTTATAAAATCCAAAAATTTACAAACTAGTACATGCGATTTATGCTTATTTGTACGTTCTATGAATGGTAAGAAACTATTTGTAGCCATTTATGTCAATGCTGACAATGATAAATCTAAATTTGACAAATGTATGGACAAATTACTTAGAATTATCTAGAGATGCAAATTGTACGTCAAAAAAAAACGCATCAATTTTTGTCAATCAAAGAGCATACGTGTAGAAAATTTTGTCAAATTTTAATATGGTAGACACCAATGCCGTCACAACGCTAACTGACAAGAATAATGGTGGCAATGACCAAAATTATTGTACGGTGCCATATCTAGAGACAGTGGGCTGCCTGCTATATTGGACGGCTACAACTCAGTCCGACATTGCATATGGTACCGGGAAAGTGGCCAGATACTAAGATAAAAATGTCTTCCGGGTTTGAACCGTGTCATTGTTGTAACCGAAGTTGCCAACGTTTCATGTTCAGAACATGATCGTTGTATGAAGAAAAGGCATATTTCTAAGTCTGCGATTCCTGAACATCATTTTACTACAGGTCACGGAATAGATTTTGATAACGTTTCTGTGATTGCCAAATCTCCATTCTGTTTCTACAAGAAATTCCGAAAGAGCATAGAAATCATCAAACACCCCAATAACTTCAATCGCGATCATGGTTTCGAGCTATCCCCTCTTTGGTTTCCGGTCATTTTCTTGGTTTTTTATCGAAAACACACCTCCTTTCAACTGTAACCCAATCAGAGTCGAACTTAACCATCCGTGACGATCCCTCTTCTTTATATACGGAGACTATTTCTTCTTAAGTCACTTCTATAGAGTTTAGAATCTGGATTGGTTCACAAATTGATTAACTCTGTAGTGGTCCTTTGTTAGATTTTCGTTTGTTTTACCGTTTTCTTTCTTATCTTTTTAGAGTGGGCGAAACGTTGGCAACTTCGGTTGCAACAATGACACGGACCAAACCCGGAAGACATTCTTATCTTAGTATAGACTCCGGCCGCGGAAGCCTTCGCTATTACATAAAGTGGCCAGAACCATGGCAAAACCAACAGACGCTGATTGGGTCAGTGTGAAGCAAATCTTTAAATACTTAAAAGGAACCATCAATTGTAGTATTTATTTTAAACTATGAAAAACTTGGGTGTTTCACTAACGCAGATTTTGCCGAGGATATACCTACAAAACATTCAACAATAGGAGTTGTTGCAATATTTGCTGGTAGTCCAGTGTCGTGGTGTAGCCAGCTGCAAAGGTCAGTAGCACTATTTACAACGGAAGCGGAATTCATAGTTGCTAGCGAGGTAGTAAAAGAATTCGTTTGTCCAGTCGTCATTTTTCCACAATTAAGTCACTTGCAAAAATCCCCATTGCTCTTAGTGAATAATGCCAACACTGTGAAATTTGCTTAAATCCGGGAGTACCATGAACGTTCAAAACACATAGAAGTTTGTCACTACTTCGTCCAGGAGCAGTACCTTAGTGGAGACGTTAGTATTGAACATGCTGATGAGCATCAGTTAGCTGATTTGCTAACTAAACCACTTGATCGAGTTCGGTTTGTGAAACTTCGACAAAAGTTGAGTGTATTGGTTGCTACGAAATAGTTATATGTAACTTAGAAGGAAGTGTTAGAATTAAGTTAGTGACACGATTCCATTTTGCCTTCCAATCCTGTCGTTCTCGGCACCAGTTCAAACGCTAACGACAGTGGTCCGCAGTCAAAGGAAGCACTAATCGTGGACGGTATGAAAAAACGGTTTTATAAAGCTAGTTGTGTGCAGTGTCTATCTTTATGCCCTGTGGCACACTTTTGTTCACCAAATGGTTCTTCTACTTTCTTCTGTCTACATACGCATTGCCGTCACTGCAGTACAATTAACATGACGGTCAATTTGGCAATAGAATAAACCAACCAGCAATAACTTTATCCCTGTAAAACGCGCTAACATGGTGATAATTTTGACGTCTTTGAAGACGGAAGCACAATAACTAAAAATATTTGTACTAGTAAACTCTCACAAACCGGTTTTATTTACAAAAAAACTAAAAGATGAAATTTTGATGAAATTATCCAAGACACATAGTCAGTTTGTTGCCAAAAAATCTAGGTAAAGAAATTATTTCTTCTTCTTCTAATGTCACTGGGTATATTTCATATACATTTATGCAATCTGATTTAATCTATCTTTTCTTGATACTCATCATGCAGAATAATTTACGGTTTTTATTATATTAATTTATTAAATTTTAGTATTTTTAAAATCACTTATTATCTTGTTTTGTACAAAACATCGGGGTTCTAATAGGTAGCAGGGCTAAGACAAACCATATTTTGTTGTTGTCGTAATGCGCCACGTTGCAATACCACCCGCAACACTACTGCCAGATCTAACTCTCTAACATCCACGAGCGGTCTCCGAGGCCCCGCGAACTCCGGACAATGTGACCACTGGCATTTTCATCACTGTCATAGCAGATAAAAAAAAGACAATGGCAAATTTTCAGCGCCATAAAACTAGAACCAACCAGCTAAGAAAAGGTAACCCCGACAGAAAATCTTCCAGAAAAGGCAAAGAGAAGTCACTTTGGAATTTTTTTCCCAGTACATTACTATAAAAAGAAACCAAGCCACGGCATAGTAAAGGCTTATAAATATTCAAATTAAGCATGCTCAATGCCTCAAAGATATCAGTTAGATAATCTAACTTAATTTGGAAATTCTCATCACCAAACACTTTCAATGATTTTTCTTATTTTTGTTGTCTGAGAAATTGCTGTACTTCCATCCTCAACTCAAACAACTTGGATAACATATTTCTATTGGATTGTCATTGTACCTCTAAATGAAAGATTTTTTTTTTGTTCTAACTCTAAATGAGAACAAAGAGAATCAAAGAGCCTGGCATTTAAAGCAGTATTTTTTTTATAAAATTAAGAATTTTAATCGTTAGAGCTATTTAGAAGCATTTTATTAAGATTTTTTTTTATCAATTTGACAAATTCAGAACAATATCTTAACATTAAAGCAGCACCATCTGTGCACACACTAAGTTCGTCTCAAGAAACATTTTTTTTATAAAGTCAGAAATTGCACCCATAATATCAGCGAATTTTGATACGAACAGGATCTTTTCCGTTATATCACCACTATAAATAAACTGCACATATACAATTAGCTGGTAACACTGTGCAACATTGGTGCTTTCATCATAGTGAATTGCGAAAAAATGCGATTTTCGGACAGCTTCTACACTTTCAAGTCTGATATCTTCTGCCATTTCATGAATACGACGTTTAACTGTGTTATCTAAAAGTAAAGTTTGCGAAAGGAATCAAGAATAACATCAGCAGCTTTTAAAAGGCAAGGTTTAATGAACGTTTTACCAATAATATGAGACTTCTTAGCTTTTGCGATAAGCAGCGCCAGTTCATATAGGGCTTTCATGACTTTTTGGTTTGTTTGGAAAAATTCATTAGTATTGTCCAACTTTATTCGTTTTAAACTTTTAACTTTAGCTTTAAAAAATTGTTTAAGTTTTTTTTGCACCATGTTTTCTACATAATTGCCGTTGAAAACGTGTAGATTTCATAGCGTCATTACTAAGAACTTCATAACATAAAACACATTGTGGACGACCCCTTTCGTTCTTTACTATACCTGTAAACCCGTACTTTATGTACTCTTCCACGTACTTTCTTCTGTTAGTGTTAAGGTACGGTCTATCTACAACGTTTATTGGGATCGACTAAACGTAACGACAAGACGCGTCGTTTAGTCGCTCTGTCATGGTCTGTATTCTCCGATTATTAAAAGCAAGTGTGATCCAGCATAAAATTAATTATTGGTATGAAGAAAACAGTGTCTGCTATAATTACCCTGCTGCTGGCAGAGGAAGAGGAGGAAGAAGCTGCTTTATTAGATGTATGTATTTCTGCTTTTGAGATGCTTGCTTTAAGAATAAGGTGAGTTATCAATATTGTAAAAATTGTTAAATTACTGTATTTTTAATGTATAAATTTCTTTCAACCGGCGAATCATTCCGATCTATGGCTTTTAATTACAGAATATCTCATAACCACATCAGTAAAATAGCGAGATAATTTTTATTTGCCAGAGCCTACAAAAACAGATTTGAAGCAAATTGCTAGTAAATTTTACAAGAAATGGAGTTTCCCAAATTGTTGTGGGGCAATCGATGGAAAACATATTTGTATAGTTTGCCCAAAAAAAACAGGAATTCTTATTTTTCTATAGCCTTGTTAGCTATTGTTGATGCCCGATATAAATTCACATGAGTCGATATTGGTGCTTATGGTAAAGAAGGTTATAGTGAAAATTTTTTTTTTCAAAAATCCAATATTGTACTCCCTCATGTAATTCTAGGAGACAAAGCATTTAAATTTACAAAAAATGCCAGGGCAGATGTACAGAAACGAGTTTTTAATTATCGCTTAAGCCGAGCACGTAGGACTTCGAAAAATGCTTTCGGCGTTTTATGTCAAACTTTTTGTATATTTTATCCGCCCATTAAAACTTGTCCATCCCTCGTAGACGATATTGTTATGGTTTTGTGTTGCTTGCATAATTTGTTAAGAGGTGCACGCACAATCACCCAAGAGGAAGATTTTAATAATCAGATGCCCAAGAACAATATGATAACTTTACGTTATACTGGTGGCAACGTTTCAGCAATAGCTTTTCAAAATAAAAATAAAGTAAAGAATTATTTAAGCAGTAGATTTGGAAATGTTAGTTGGCATATGAAGCACGTTACTAAAACAGATATCGAGTAATAACTTTTTATTATTTAAAAAAAAATGTAATTAAGTAAATGTGAAATACAAATGATCGTTTCTTAATAATTATTTTAATTGTTGTAAAAATTACTGAATAAAGAAGCACAATTTTCGTTACCGGTTCATCACAATTAGGTGCCACATATCTAGATGAATCAGTATAATTGAATGGAGCTTCAACTGAGTTAGGTGCTGAGTAACTAGTTGGGTCTATATGATGAGAAGAGTATGACTTTATGCTGGATGAAGGATAAGTTTAACTACGGTGTTCCCCACAATTTTCTAATTCCAATTCTGTTATAACTTGTAGTACTTTCACTTTGGCCCGGAACGCCAATGCTGGAGGAAAAGCCATTACCGTCTCGGCCATACTGGCAAAAAATAAGTTAAGTGGACGAGGCTTTCCAGACTCTTCCGAAATCACAGATTCAATCTTTGTCATTAATTTTGTGCGATTTTCTTTTGCTTTTGATAGAGTATCAAAATTTTTTTCGGCCGTGGTTTTTCTTTTCTTTTTCTGATAATCTGTTTTCAATTTTTGGCTAGATCGTTTTAAATTTGCTATTTTTGCAGATTGTGTTACTTTGGAGTTATTTTCTGACATTTCTTGAGTGTCTTCTTCTCGTATTTCTTGAGTATCTTCTTGTTGCATTTCTTGAGTGTTTTTTTTTGCAATTCTTGAGTTTTTTGTTTTTCCTCATTCTCAGGTATAAACATATTTTCATCTTCTCCTTCTGGACTTCTTAGAAAGTTTTCTTCATCTATAATTACATTTGAGTTATTTGAAGTTCTAAAACAAATTATTTCAGTCAACAATTGTAGTCAAAAATACATCAAAAAAAGTTTTACTTTCTAAATCTTTCAGTTGTTTCCAAGAAAGGTAAAGCATTCATATGTTCCCATTCACTAGTCGATCTCGCCGATGATCAAATTCCTTGCTTGTATTCTTTTTTCTTTTTCCAATAAACATCCTTCTAAACTTTCCCATCTTTTTTTGCAATCTTTAACTTGAAACATCAAATACTTACCACTTTTTTCTACATTCTTCGAAACTTCGCTCCATATGTTATCTCTGACATTCTGATCCTTATACAATTTATTTTTGGCGTCGTATAGTGCCGAGTGAATAGATACTTCGTGTATTAATTTCTCGTCCTCTTCTTTTGAAAATCTCAATCCGTTTCCTTTACTTTTTGACATTATTATTAATTAGCAAGTAGCACAAGTAGCACACAAAATTCACAACTGCTGCTACGACTTTAAAACACCGCGTCTTAAGTTGCATTCAAAGCAATTCGATTGATAAACGCGTCTTCTTAGTGCGACTTGTGTCGACTTGTCAATACACATAGATCAAACAACGCAAAGTGCATATGACTAATTCGCGCGATTAGTCGTTACGTTTAGTCGATCCGAATAAATGCTGTAGATAGATCGTAGCTTTAGTGTTAGTAGATTTAGTAGAGTCCATAATAAACTAAAAAAATTAATACAGATATCTACACGTCAGGCAAAGGCTTCACTCAGATCGTGCGCTGTAGCAATAATCTAAGCGCTATTGCTGGATTGTAGAAAACTTTCTCAGGCCCCCGTCATGTTGCTTCGCGCCTCTCCAGAAGGATTTGGCAACCCTTGTGCTAAGTAGTGAAAGAAAGAACTGCAATGCCATATTGTAATAAGAATTCAAGTGCTGTGGTTTTCTATTACTCCGTTAATAAAGTTATCGTCAATAACTGGCCAGGTAGAAGTTTTGATTAAAAATTTCGACTAAAATAATGATGCTAATCCTTGCGTGGTATGTCGCAATTGTTAGATAAAGTTAAAAAATCGCAAGTTGACCGAAATAGTAACGCCGGGAAAAATGTCATAGAACCTAAAGCTTTTTCTAAGTTAGATAATACAACCCATTTATTAGACTTTTTTTACTCACTGTGTAATGCTGAAAGAAGAAAAAATATGATTGGAAGTATTATTCCAGTTGGGTACTATGTTAACTTGGCTGGATTCATAACTCATCTTGTCAATGAGCATAATTTAGCAGAGAAATTTTATGTAAAAATTGGAATTGACAATGGAGGCAGTTATTTAAAGATTTGTTTAACATTACTCCCCTTTGATGACAGAATGCTTTGTAAAACATAAAAGCTCTGGAATAAAAAAGCTTATTATTATTGTTTTGGCCCTTCGAATGATTGCATCTTATACCAATATTCAATTGCTAATAGAATTGGTAGACTTGCATTTGATATGCGGAATTTGTACCTAGATTTTTACTGTTGGATTAAAACTGATTACTACTACTTAGTTTGCAATCTAACGCATCCTTAGATCCATGCTCTTGGTGCGATATTTGCAGCAAGAATTTAAAAAATAAAAGCAGTTTGAAAACAATAAAGAATATTACTGAACAATATTGTTTACACATTGGAGGACATATATCTCAAGCAAAAATACAATATACCCCTAGTTATTGGCGATGAAAAAACACTTCTATTACATTATTTACCACCACCTGAGTTACAACTGCTTATATGTGTGGTACAGCATACTTTTGACTATTTAAAATTAGATGCTTAGTAGATACATAAAATTTAACAGAAATAACGCCAGAAATTTATTGAAAAAGCTGGAAGTATTAGAAGCTTTGGCAAATGGTACACCAGTATAATATTTTTTTATTAACATTTTTTATGAATTTTTAGGAAACAAATACATTAGTTTGTTTTCTGCTTTTAATGAAGTTGTATTGTAGCGTTAAAATATTCAAACTTCAAATTTTCAAATTTTGCCGCTTTCTTTTGAATAATATATCAATAAAACTTGTTCAGATAAGTTACATCGACGTGGAAGGTTGTCGGATATATTTTGGGAGAATCAATTTGGGTTCTGACAAAGTAACTTGTCTTTTTCTATAACGATCAGAATTAATAATTTAAACTGATAATTACTGTAATCAGTATAAAAATTGAAGTTAATTATCTTCTACTGTCTCACCTTTACAATGAAAAGGTAAGTTGTATACTTTTCTAATTGTTTTGTGTTCTACAATCTTTTGTTATTTCGAAAAGGTTTTTTCTTGGGAGAAATACATTTTCGATCCTAAAAAGCAGTTTTCTACCGATCTGCCAGGATCCCGATGTGGATTTGATTTCCGCTTCAATAGCAGACTTTGCCCGTATTTACCTATCCAATGACAACCGGCAAGATAAGTAATTTTTATTTCAAATATTTACTATAATTAAAAATTAAGCTTGTACATACAATTTAAACTAAATCTTTGTTCGCAATTCATGTAAAGAAAAATGGCCATTTTTTTAAGACTTAATCATTTATCGCGAAGTATGTAATAAAAACAATTAAGTTAAATTTGATTATATCATAATTATTTAATAAACATGAGTTTTGGTAAATTTAACTTTTATTCAATTTAAGTAAGTTATAAGTACCCTCCCTTGAATATGCTTTACACCGAACGTCTTTAATCAGACCTGAGTCAGATTGTTTTAAATTGGCAGATGCAATTAAGCATATTACAGTATCCTCCTGTTTTGGATTGAAACTATACAAGCCATATTCAGGAATTTGCAGACGAATTGGAAAAAACGAACGTTCGCTACACGCCCAAAATTCATGCTTGGGATTTTATTCAGTGCATGCGTTTGAACAGTCTCGCGATTCTTACAAACTACTTTCCCAAAATTGAAATCCAAATTCGACAAATTTTGTCAAAATTTAGATCGTAGTATGTGTATACCTACAATAGTAAACACGTTTAATTTTTATATTTCTTTTGATTTGATAGAATGTTAACTTTTTTCTTGCGTTTTTGGTTTTTGTTTGATGAATTTGTTTTGATCTGTTTCTATAGTTCTCATGGGTAGTTTCGTACTTTTAAATCTACCCCTCTTAGATTGTAAAATGTTACTAAATGTTGAAACTTCTCAATAGCTTGATTAATTTTTTTTAGAATAAGTCAGCAGGTACTCAAAATGTGTAAAAAAAATGTTTTCAGAAAATAGATTTATTATTTATGGGTTTAATTGTATTATTCGATTTATGTGTTTTTTTTAATTTTTTGATTTTGGGCTATAGTACTCTACTTTTGGAGTTGTATTCTGACACTATACATTAATAATTTCGAACAATAGCGGAAAGTTCCACTTGAATCAATTGGTTTTACTGGATCAAAAATATGTTATACTTGACTATAAATAACCAATTACGATCACACGCTGAATCTGTTATTCATCGAGGAAATTGCATTCTTAATTTATGATATTTACAAAGTGAAATAATTAAAATTGCAAAACGTTAATTGCAAACCGACGCCGTATGTAAAACATTCAGAAAGTTGATCTGAATATACATAGTTGTTAATTGAAAAAAATGCGTACAGAGAAATGTTAAATGTTTTACAGAACATCTATTTTATGTAGTTCCGGATACTAATTAATTGTCATAATTTGAAAAAAATTTTCTTTATTCATAGTTCATTAATATTATCTGTCTAATTTAAATTTTCTAAAATTACATGCTAGTTCGACGAAATCGCGTTTTAATTAATACTCACTAATTATACGATTAGAGATTATAAATTTCCTCATAACTTTTCGTCATTGAAGTAATTATACTGTTTATAACAATTTTGTTACATACATTTTTTAACATTAAAATGATTTTTTAGTTTATTTTTAAAACTTCAAACAAGATTGTTCATTATTGTCTGCACTAACAAACAATTCTTGCATAATTTTTATGCCACGAGTTTTACAATCTTTTATAATTATTGAAACGTATTGTCGATTTATTGAGATTACTCATAACAATTTGTAATTCGTATTTTAATTGTTATACTCAAATTAGAAACATATTTTCTTTTCACATGTTGCATAGTTAAATGATCTCAGGCGTATCTGGAATTAGTCGATTTTTTTGTATGGAATTTATACTATCAATGATAGTTGGTGTCTCTATTTCAAAAAACTAAAAAACTAATTGTCACTATTCTGTACTTATAGTATGCACATATTAAAAAAATTCATCAAATGAAGTAAAGTAGTAAACTTGGTTAGAACTTTGTACACATTTAATGAAATTTACGAAAACGAAGAAAACTAGCTAAAAAAATAGCGCTTTTTGTACCACACGTAGTTCAATAAACTATTATTTAAAGAACATCAAGGTAAGAAAACATTACATGTTAAAAATGTTATCATTACTTTAATTACAGTGTAATCGCCTTGTGAAAACAAAAACACGTAAAAAATTAAAAACGATATTAACTGACCTACATTTTTGAGAACGAGTCTTTGTATAAATGCACACTAATTCTATTATTACGTTTATTTTTATGAAAGGCGACATAGACTGTATTATGTTTATGTATACTCCAGATTATAATTTCTTTACTCATAGTTCTCGTTACTTCATTATTAAACACAATAACACATCGTTATTATATTTTAAACAATGAAACTGACTTAATACTCAACTAAATTATTGAATAGACGTTCCTATAGTTACATAATCATAACTGTCATCTAACATTTATTAGGTCTACCTACTCTTGTCTGATCTTGTGACCTGCAGCTTTGTTTGCCAATATATTTTCTGTTTGATGTTTGATGCATTTTCGCTTGTAAAGAAGAATTGTGTAAGAAGGTTTATAAACGTTTTGAGTAAACAGGCCATGGCGTGGTCACCACACGATTTTCCTATAAGGAATGATAAAGGAATGTCTATATATTTTGTTAAAGTTAAGGTTCTGTCATAAAACTACTTTGAAGTGATATGTAGACGTTTGTATTCACTTCCTAGCATGTTATAATTTTTTTGAAATTTTTCTTCTCGATTTCATTAAGATATAACCGAAAATGGAAAATTGAGCTTATGTTGTCATATCGACTGACCCTTATATTTGTGCGCCTCGATATTGCTTTCCCCTTTAGTAAATCAGTAAAAATTATTTTCAACGTATCTTGCTTTCCTTTCAAAATATGGAATTTTTTCCTAAAAAAAATTGTCGCAGGCAGAATTCGAACCTAGAAGAATTCATTTTAAATTGTAAATAAAATATATAATAAACTGTTATTGTTACAAAAATTTTTTATTTTAATAAATTGTTAGGAAGAATTAACTCTATAAGAAGTAATTCGAATAATTTACATACGTACATAATTATATAAGAAAAACTGTTAAAAATTGCAGATACACCTACTTCCGTTTTTTTATCAAACCTATCTTTTGATAACCGAGAATATATAAAGCCAGCTCCGTACCAAATTTCAAGTTACTAGGACTTTTGGTTCAAGAGTTATCGTGGGTACAACGTTACACACAGACACGTACACACACAGACACTCAAAAATGTTTTGTCAAAAACACATTTTTCTGATTCAGGAGACCTAGAAACGTTATATTATGCAATAAACATTTAATGAAAAAAAAATGCGATTGCTATGCTTTCCTTATAAGAAAGTAAAAAAAACTGGTGTGGTCACCACATGACTTTCCTATATGGAATGATGATGGAATGTCTACACATTTTTTTAAGGTTACGTTGTCATAAAACTGTGGTTCAGCTACCGTATTTCAATTTCATTTTAAAACTTAAAACATTAATACGCCTCCTGTATAAAGCACAGACGTGAACGCCTTCTCGGGAACTAGCGAGAGACTAAAAAACCCAAAAATGATTTATTATGATTATTTTAGTGTTCGTTCGATAGACATTATGTTTGTGTAAATAATGATAGAGAAAAATTGTGTAGTTATGTAGTATTTACTTGCGCTAACGACATAAAGTTATTACCAATCGATAACGAACCTTAACAAATTGGTGCTCCCGTTTCAAGTGGGCAAAAACAATATTCCATTTTCCGTTTCTTTTTATCACCACGTGCATACAATAATGGAATCTGCAGTTAATAAGAATGATACCGACCATTCTGGTCGAAAAAAGTTTCCTTGTGGTTCGTACAAATAGAATGGCAATTTATTACAGCAAATATTACAAATGACCTCACAAAATATTACCATGTGCTGGCCAACATACAATGCCAAGTGCTGGAATACGTTTCCGACTACGTCTCCAATCCTCCAGAAACCAATAAGTACGAGAAATTAAAAAAAAGATTAATAGGAGAATACGCAGAATCTGAAGAGCGCAAAGTAAAAAAGCTTTTGAATGAGTTGCAATTAGGGAATAATAAACAAACAACACTGCTTTAAGAAATGAAGCATCTTACAGACGGCGAGATATCAAATGATTTTTTAAAAACCATGTTTTTTCAGCTCATACCAATCACCATGAGGTTAATCTTAACAGCCAGCAACGATAGCTTATGAAGAAGATTATTGATAAAATGGGAACGCTACACCCATCCTACAGCGTGTCAGAAACTGTAATAGCACCAGCACATAATGGCAATACTGACTTAAGAGTAATCGTCAAGCAATTGCAAAAAACAAGTTGCTTCTTTATCAACAGAAGTCAAACAACTTCACCAACCAACGCCTCGATCAAGATCTCATTCTCAAACAAACAGAAAATTTTGTTGGTATCACAACAGATTTAGACACAAGTGGACCAAATGCATACCACCGTGCTGGTTTAATGAAGAATCAGGAAACGACCAAACTCGTTAATTCATGCAGCAGTTAACGAGCTTGGAGGTGGCTGCCGACTTTTTATTATGAACAAATCCACAGGAATGCAATCACAAATACAAACTATTTGCTGCGAATGGTCTTTCAATTGATACGTATGGGGAGCAACTGCTAGAGCTTAACCTTGAGTTTCGTAGAGTTTTTCGTTGGCCGTTCATAATAGCAAATGTTTCAAAACCAATCGTAGGAGCTGATTTTCTAAGACATTTCAACCTTTAAAAGGTCAGAACCTTATAAATGCCACCACTTCACTAACAATACATGCAAGACTAATAACAAGTAAACCAACTCCTCAAGTGTCTACAGTAAACAATAAATCAGAATTTGCAGACCTTCTGCGAAAGTTTTCAAATATGACAAAGCCATCCATAAAAGGAGGATAACACATCACGTTACTACAAAATCACCTGTCACAGCTAAAGATACACGTCTCACTTTTGATAATAGTAACAGCAACACAAGAATTTGAATACATGGTAGAACTGGAAATTTGCAGACCTTCAACTGTAATTGGTCAAGCCCCCTAAATATGATCACAAAAAAGGATGGTGACTGCAGACTCTGTGCAGACTACCGTAAATTAAATTCAATTACCTCCACCGATTGTTATCCAGTCCCCAACATCCTAGAGTTTAATACCCTACTTCATGGTAAAAAAATATTTTCCAAAATAGATTTAGTGAAAGCTTTTTACCAAATTCCAGTAGAAGAATCCGACATACCAAAAACTGCCCTGATAACCCCATTTGGTTTATTTGAATTTCTAGCACTACTTTTCGGACTTTGTAACGCGATATAAACATTTCAAAGATTGTGGCGTCTTCTACCGCACAGAGAACATCTGAAGTTACTTTTCTAAAGGTTTGATGAATTCGGTATCAGCATAAATACTTCTAAGAGCTTACCTGTAGCAGCCCAAAAACAATCGCCTCTCTTTGCATTAACTAAAAATGCCCTAAGAAATAGCTCCAAGGTAAAATGAACACATGAGACTAAACAAATCTTCGAAATCCTCAGGTCTGAAATTTGTCATGCCGTCAAACTATCTCACTCAATTAAAAATACTACTCTAGCCCTAATGGTCGATGCATCAAGTACTGCTATTGATGCTGCATTACATCAGATTAATAATGACAATTTCCAGCCGCTAGCATTTTTTTCCAAAAAACTGACTCCTACGCAACAAAGACATTCCACGTACGATCGAAAACTGCTTGTCGCCTATTCTTCCATAAAATATTTTGGAACTTAATAGAGGGACAAAAACTAATTTTATTTACAGATCATAAGCCATTAGTTTATGCCTTGGATCAAAATCCAAATAAAGCGTCGCCCCGCCAGCTTTGACACTTAGATCTCATTTCGCAATTCGCAAATGATATCAGACATACAGCTGGGTAAATAAATATTTTGGTGTGTTTCTATGCAACCATAGATCCTTCAATGTGGAGGATAGGCACAACTCAGAAATAAAACTCTGTCGTAATTGTGGCTACGTTTCTTTGGCTATTGTGCCAACTTTATCAGACCAATAGCCAACAAAACGTAGCCACAATTACGACAGAGTTTTTTTTCTTAGTTGTGCCTATCCTCCACATCGAAGGATCTATGCTTGCATAGAAACACACCAAACTACTAAGTTTTTGGAGAAGTTATATCGTTCTCATAGTAAATAAATATCTCAGCGAATACACTTTCTCGTCTAGAAACTATTTCATGCCCATTATCGAATCTATATAAACAAATTGCAGAACATCAGGAAGATGACAAACAGTTACTTGATCTACTTACGTCCCAGAAAACTTCACTAAAACTGACTAAAGTTACAACAATTTATTCTAACACTCCATTAGTTTGTAATACTTCATACTTCAACCAGTAAGCCACGACCTTACATACCTAAACAATTTACAAGGCTCGTATTTGATTCTGTACATAGTTTATCCAATTCTGGTATGAAAACTACTGTAAAATTAGTACGACAACGTTTTGTTTGGCTCTCTGTAAAAAAGAATATTTCTTACTGGTCAAAAACATGCATTCAATGCCAAAAATCAAAAGTGTGGAAGAATAACTGCAGTCCAGTTTCTATGCTTCCAATCCCAGACACTACATTCACACAGATTCATTTGGATATATAATTGGCCCTTTACTTCCATCTCGTGGATCGGTACACTCGACGGCCGGAAGCTATTCCGCTTACAGAGATTAATGCAGAAAGTGTCGCACAAGCCTTTTTCACGAAGGGTGGATTTGTCGTTTTGGTGCTCCTCATACAATCACCATTGATCGGGTCACCTAATTTGAATCATCTTTATTTGCTGAACTAAACTGTTTAGGATCAAGAAAGTTTGAACAATCGCATACCATTCTGCTAGCAATGGCAAAATTGAGAGGTGGCACCGAACACTTAAAGCTGCATTAAAATGCCACGTAACGAAGTTCAATCCGGTTGGCTTATGAGTTCTTTACTCCTGTTGAATCTGAGGAAAACCACCACGTATTTGTTTCAAATAGGAAAAGGCATATCAAATCTATTAAACCTGTCGATACAAGACACCATAATTACAAAGCAACATTTATTTATCCCGATTTAAATAATACTGAATATGTATTCATTCGGCATGATGCAATAAAAAAAGCCTTTACACGCCCTCTACGACGGTCCGTTTTGGGTGTTGAAAAGATCAGACAAATATTTTGTAGTTAATGTCAACAATAAACAGCAAAATGTTTCTATTGATAGCGATCGCAGTTTTTTTTGCAGAATTTTACGTTTCAAGGGCTCCTGAAACAATAAAATGTGTTTTTGATCAGAAAAACCCTGGAAGACCAATAAAAAGATGGAAAGATAGTCTCCACCTCAATCGAAACACCGTGAAAAGCGTGAAGAAAAACAGATTTCGATCTAAATAAAAGAAGAAGAAGAAGAAGATCAGAAAACTTTGGGTATCTTGTGTGTATGTAACGATGTATACACGATAACGCTTAAACCAAAAGTCCTAGTAACTTGAAGTTTGGTATGGAGATGGCTTTTCATATTCTCTCGGTTCTATCAAACGATGGGTCTAATAAATAAGCCGGAAGTGGGCGTATCTGCCATTTTTAACAGTTTTTCTTATGTTATTTTGTACGTATGTAAATTCTTCGAATTATTTTTACAGTTTCTTATAGAGATAATTCTTCCTAATAATTTATTCAATCAAACAAAATCTAACATTAACAGTTTATTAGACACTTAATTTATAATTTAAAATGAATATAATCTAGGTTCGAATTCTGCTTGCACGATTTTTTTAGAAAAAAAATTGATTTACTAAAGGGAAAGGCAATACGTAGGCGCACAAACATAGGGATTAGTCGGTATGACAACATAACCTCAATTTAGCATATTTCGGTTATATCTTAATGAAATCAAGGAGAACAATTAAAAAAAAAACTATAGCATACTAAGAAGTCAATACAAACGTTGACATATCACTTCAAAGTAGCTAGGATACATAAATTTTTAAATAAAAATTGTTTAATGTGTAATACTTGGTACTTTTACTATTATTTCTTTTAAGCAAATAAAATTATAAACCTAAGTTTTCTGAATTCTCTATATTCTTTTGACTTAGATGTTTGACCACATTTTTTTTATAGACAAGAAGTAATTCAGTTACAAGATTTTTGTAACATTCAGCTTTGACATTTCCAAAAAAATTGGTCAACTGTTTTCAATTTTAGTAAGCATTTTGTTAAATTCGCCACCTTTCATAACTTCTCGTATTTGTGATTCTACAAATATGCATCCCCTCTTTAATTTTCCTCTACTGTTCCAATCCAGTGTTTTAACAAAATTTGTAGTGATGCTAGGAATGCGTGTTTTAAGATCAACCAATGATTTGTTAGTATTATTTTTTAGATTTCAAGTTAGTGATTTTTAGTTAGTTAGTGATTTTTCTGTATTATAGTGACGGTCTCGTGCATGACTGTCCTCTTCATGAAGGAAACAGCAGTATTTTGTATGCCCAACTATAGTCCAAGAAGAAAGGCTATTTTTAGGTCTCCATAGATTGACCACTCACAGTCTTTGTACCGGATTTGTTCTAAAAAATATTACATATACTCGTATGATTTCTTTATATAAACGGCATAAGTTATAGGTACAAATAGCTATTTATTGTCGTTGTGCAAAACTGCTTTGTACAGTATACAAAAGTACTTTCTTGGGCGTAATTAGTTATAAGTACGTCACCTGGTATCTTTTTAATCTGAGTTGTCACTGTGATTTTGCAAACTATGGTAAATGGAGATACTGTACTTGAACTTCGGTATGATGCCCTATATGTTAGTGATGAATAACAAACTGTTTTAGAAAATGTTGTAATAGCTTTATACGTTTTGCGCAAGACGTGCTCAGGTGCAGAAAAAGAGCACGCATTTTCGCTTTAGGAAAGCATTGATGGTTTTTCCGTGTGCGAGTTAGAAGGTCGTGCAAATTTATATTGTTGAGTTTGTGAATATTTCGTTGTCACACATTTGCCATGATCTTACTTTATTCCTCATACTGCATTTTGTCGTGATATGTAATGTTGTTACTAAGCTTTCGTTGTGACAATTTCCGTATTTGTCGAAAAAAAAATCTCCGCAATTGTAAGAAAATTTATCGCATTGGTCGTAAAAGGAAAATTCCGTTTCATTGAGAAAACTATCGCTTTGGTTGTGTAACGAGCCCCTGTAGTTCAGGTCTCGGTATTAGATATAAACCGTTATTAATTCGAACACAACATAAATTTCTTCTATAAAATAAAATGTATTTGTTACTATAAATTGTAAAGTTTGGGTAGTTTTATTCCACTAGGTATATAACTAAAAGCTTATTTATAATAAATGTATTCAATCTAGAATTCGGTTGAATGCGGCCTACGAATCAAGTGGAATTCTGGTTTAGCCATTGCGTCCCAAGTTTCTAATCTAAAAAAACAAAGTTAATAGATATTATAAGAACGTAATTTAATTATTGTATACAGAGTGTGCTAGCTTTGTTATTTGTGCACAATTAACGATCTTAAACTTATCGCGTTTTGTTAATTCAAACAGTATAACTAATAGTGAGTTATTTGTAATCCAAATTTTATTTTATTGCCACTTAAATTCGAAGCTCTCCTTCTTCGACTTCGAGTTAGTTAGGCCTATGAATCCCTAGAGTTAGATGGTTGTCTATAATAAGTACCGTTTTAATGTAGTTTAGTTTTTTTATCCTGCTTAATTATTATTTTTTATATTAGCAAATTGGCGGCCATTATACTGTAGGTTCTTTCCACCTCATTGGTACTGCAAAAGGCATTTTATGTTTTGCACTTTTCAACCAACCTGTTGACAATGTCTTACAACGTATGTGAGGAGTCCATGACTATATTGATGTACTTTGACTACGAATAAAGTTCGTAAGCTCTTCGTACAAGTTGACTAAAAGTACGTTTTTGAGATATAAAATTTTTTTCACACACATAACAAAAACTGTTGTTTTTTACACACTACTTTCGTATGTTAAAAAACTTTGGTATGGTTTCTCGCGCTGTATAAATGTCGCCCATTGACAACATATGCCTACGACATGAGTTTTTGCTCATTTAATTTCCGGTTAGGTTATCGTTTACAAACCAACGTGTGCTAACGCAATGCTCAGTGATACATTGAATAATTTTGAAACATGTACGTTTTTAATGACTAAATCAATGTTGTGCATGTGAATGAATCGCTGCGGCAAGAGTGCATTTCTATTTTACGGTGTGATGTAATTTTTTGTATTATCCCAACAAGTTCGGTTACTCGCACGTGTTTGTTACTTCAGCAAATCTTAATGACTGGTTAATTAGTTTTTCATTAAGTCGGTAACTAAAAAGTGCCTATTTCTTGCAAGTAATAGAAATAAACTTGTCTTAACACGGTATATTTTTCAACGCTGATATATTACACAATCTTGTGCAATATTTATTTATTTACTTAAATGAATCTTTCTAACATATGCATGCTTGTATACATCTAAATACTGGTTGCCTTATAGATAACGATTTGGATTTTTTTATTTTGACAGAAATTCTTAATCATTTCTTAGTTACAAGCGGATATTGCTTAGAATACTATAGCCCAGGTTTACGCTAAAGTTTCTCCCTGATTTACTGTCAGCCATTTCTGCTTCACTACTTTGTGCAGTTTTAGAACCTTCTGTACTTTGGATTTATGCCACCAAATTAGAGATCCATATGTGACTGTGGGAACTATTACTCTAGCGTATATCCAAAAAATCATTTCCGGTTTTAGTCCATCTATTAAATTTTTACTAGCTTAAAATGCTTTATTAGTTGTTGTTGATTGTTTTCTAAAAGTGATTGTCAAAGTTAATTTATTGTCTAAAATTCGTCCCAATTATTTAACCTTATTGTTCATTTGAAGTTCTTTTCCCCACAATTGAAGTTTCTTTAAATCCTACAGTTTCCTTCTTCTTGTAAAGGCTATTATTGTTGCTATAGCAAGGTTCACTGTTAGGCTCTTTGTCGTACACCAGTTTTCTACTATTTTCAAGACTTTTTGCATGTTTTTTGAAACAACTCCCCCGAACATGACACATATCAGTATAGTGATATTATTTGTATGTCTTTGCGCATGTATTTTGTTCTGGTTAAGTTTCTGTAAAACATTGTCTACTATAGCGGTAATCGCGAGAGGAAAGACTCCTCGACATTGGACTTCTAATGGAGTCATATCATAAAAACTCTCAGTGCAATCTCTGGGTTGCTGAAAAAAACTTTCAATTCTGTGTAAGCTCATGTATGCTCAGTTCAGGATTAACCCGTTTGGTAAGCGTATTAGTGTCGATGCAAAAATGCTGCATTAGTGCTTTGTCTTTAATATGCTCTCTATTAGTTTTTCAATAGTCTTGAGCATAAAAGATGTCAAGCTAATTGGAACTCAAGATTTTGCCCGGGCGTATGATTTTCGTTCTGTTTTAGGTATAAAAAGTACTTTTACTGTTTGCCAATTATCTAGCTTTAAATAATGTGCCTAGAAGTGAATGCAAAGATTCTAAGCCCTGTTGTAGCATGATTGGTAATATTCCATTGAAACTTGAGTTTTTTATGATGCAAAAACTTTTGTAGGTCAAATAATCCTACTTTTGTACACCAGCCTGTTTTCATTCCGTTTTTCAAGTATATCAAAGTTTGAACTTTACTACATTTGCAAGGATGGATGTACTTTCCGGAAATTGTGTTTCTAGTATTAATTAAGTCTCCCCTCCAAATAAAGTATAACCTCCTTGTGATTTTTTTAATGACTCCAGTTTACTGTGATTATGTTTTTGCAAAGTCTTTTAGAATCCAGCATTTTCTGATGATTTTCCGATATTTTTTATGACATAAAGTTTGTTTATAAGACCGTTCTTCTAAATAGTTTTGTAAAAAGTATTAAGATGCACAAAAGTCACAAAGTAGTCAATGTTAAAATTAATGCTGACAATTTATATTTTCTCAAATAGAAAAGTAAAGGCAATCAGTCAAAAAAGTCTAAAGTGTTCAGTCGGGATGACTTTTAAAGAATGCTTCTGATGTAGAACATTTATTATATAAAGTAATGCATTAAACTATAACGATTGCACATTTATTGCTCTATTATACAGGTGGTTTTGATTATAGATTATTTTGAGGGCGGTAGAAGTCAAAAACTTTTAAATATAAAGATTGATCATATTGAAGATAGGGGATCGGTTATTGTCGTTCACATTCCGGAAAGTAAAACAAATATCTATAAGAAATTTACGATTGTGTAAGAAAACGAGTTCTCTGCATTGTGTGGTGATCTAGTCCGTCGGGTCCAGAAAGTTATCGCGTTGCACAATTCAATCTGTTGGAAAAAATACATTTTAAAAAATGCTAAACAAAGTTGCTAGTGTTTTGAGTTTTCCAGATCCAGAAGCATTCACTGGAAATTGTCTGCGGAGAACTTTTGCAACTGCCTTAATCAGTGCAGGAGCGGACAGTCAGGCAAATGCCTGGAGCCTGCCTATTTTGCCTTTTTGTCTAACTTTTTGATTTTTTTATTATTTAGTATTATTTTCTATTGTCTTTTTACATATAAATTTTGAAAAGTTTGTGTAAACAGTGTTTTAATAGGTTAGATTGTTATGAAACGCCTTGTATATTAACAGTTACAATAGCGAGTAGTTCGTTTGAAAGGAAGTGAAGAAAGAAAGATGGCTTCTGACGTAAACAAACAAGCAGTGTTAGCTTAGTAGAAAACGTAAGGATCTTACTCTAAAATGTATATTAATGTTTATAACAATAAATAATAGTGTTACTGCATCCTCTCTAGGTACATACATATACATATATATATATATACAATAAAGAATTACAGAATTTTACTTAAATTACCTACAATAATATAATTAACATTTTTTTGCTCAAAAGATCTTACCACGAACCTATAAATAACAACAGGGATTTTCATGCTTTGTTAAACAATAGTTTCCAGAAAACATTAAATACAAAAGCCGTTTATAGAGAAGGACTATTGTAAGAATTGATACTAGGATTATGTACAATGACAGGCTTAACAGAAAACTATTTACAAAACCGGAAGGATTTCGGAATGAATCATATTTTATAGGTCTATTCAGTATCTAATAAAGCAAACAAATATAGATAATTTTAATTCTGTTCGGTGGGATTCCTTTAATGACTGAAACACACGACTAAAATATTCTTTGTTTGTTATAAATACCTGTGATATTGTCACACTGTGATTGTCTATTGCTGTTGTGCTGTGAGTCAGTTTTAAAAAATGACACCTAATAAACAATCAAAATTTGAAAATTATTACAAGTGGAGTAAATTGGACAATAATTTAACAACCGACGGGGAAAACCTTTTTTGTCAAGTTTGTTCAAAATCAGTAAGTTTGTATTATCTTAATTTAAATGTTTTTAATTACTAGTATATGTATTATTTTAGATCGGTGCTACTAAAAAGTACCATGTAAAACAACACTTGGGTAGTGGTTTACATTTAAAAAATATTAAAAAAACTATGAAACAACCATTGTTAAAAAACGTTATAGATCAACAGAATAAACCTGGCCCATCAAAAACTTTTGTGCGAAGCATTGGTGTCGGCTCAAATTTCTCTTAAAAAACTTGATAATATCAATTTTCGCAATTTCCTCGAAAAATACACCGAACAAGTTGTTCCAAATGAATCAACTTTGAGAAAAAATTATTTAGACATATGTTACCAATCGGTAAGAAGTTTAATTAAAGTATTAATCTTTTTCAAATTGCTGGTTTACCTTTTATAGGAAATACAGACAATAAGGAATGACATTGGAGACCATTACATTTGGACTTCGGTTGATGAAACAACCGATTGCAGAAGTCGATATATAGCAAATTTTGTAGTTGGTAATTTGTCTGAACTAGAACCACGAAAAGCTCATTTGCTAGCATCCAAAGAAATTCTACAGACCAATCACAAAACAGTTGCAAATTTTTTCGATGATTGTATACGTAAGTTTTTTTTTAATGGTTGATTAATATAATCCAATCTATTAATTACAATTATATAATTTTATGTATGTAAGACTTCTGTATCCCAATGGCGTAAACAAAGAAAAGGTTCTCTTATTCGTAACCGATGCAGCACCTTATATGATCAAATCCGCTCAAGCACTAGAAATATTTTATGCAAATTTAAAATATTTAATTTGTCTAGCACATGGAATACATAGGGTGTGTGAATTTATTAGAGACGAGTTTGCAATAGTAAACAAATTAATTTCTGCCACCAAAAAGGTAAAAATCTCTAACATATTAGATTCTCTTTTTGATTATTGGATCTTGTTTGAGGTTTTTGTGAAAGCACCGTTACGGGTAAGGGCCTATAAAGAAAAACTTCCAGATGTTAAACCTCCACCGGAACCTATCATATCAAGATGGGGAACTTGGTTATCTGCTTGCATTTTTTATGCCACACATTTTGAAAAAATTAAAGGGGTACAGTTCATACTATAATCTGACATTGTCTTATATATTAATTGAATTGTCTTACTTCAGGTGGTTGAATTACACTGGTCTGCAAAAAAATATTTTTTATCGAGCCCTGACAGTAGTCCGAGTGATTCGTATGTAAAATGACGTGCTGAATCCAAATATGTCTTCCGTTTTTTTCCATCATCCACCATTTTTGAGGGAACCCCAAATCTCTGATTTTACCACTTTTCGATAAATTAATTATAATTTATTTATCGAACGATAATAATAATTATAATAATTATTATAATAATAAATATATGGACATGAATTTAATTTAAATGGTAAAAAGAACTATTTTAGCTATAAACAGTAATAAATAAAAAGATATTCATCGTTACTTGGTGCTTGCTTTCTTTTTATACCCTGAGGTACAGCTCTCTCGTTTCAAAAACCAGCAGTACTCCGCCAACATGCTTGCATTCCACTTCCTGAAAATCTCTTCTCCAGCTTAGCGATGTCTTGATGGAACCGTTCCCCGTGTTCATTCGAGACTGCTCCGAAATTTTCAGGGAAAAAGTCCAGATGCGAGTGAAGGAAGTGAACTTTAAGAGACATGTTACATCCTATGTCCTTGTACGCTAAAAGCAGTTCCTCGGCGTGAGCGACATAATCTTCACTTTTGTGGTTACCCAGGAAGTTCTTACAAACGTTTTGAAATGCAAGCCAAGCTCGTTTTTCTTTTCGATTTAGGTGTTCAATAAACGTCGAATCTTGGAAGAGTTGTCTAATCTGGGGACCAACAAAAACGTTCTGTTTGATTTTAGCTTCGCTAAGACGAGGAAATTTAGTTTTCAAAAATTGAAATGCGCCACCTGTCTTGTCCACTGCTTTCACAAACTGCTTGATTAATCCAAGTTTGATGTGTAAAGGTGGTAAGTAAATAATTTCCTTAGGAACCAAAGGATTGTGGGCGACATTTTTCTGACCAAGAATAAGATTTTCTCGCAGAGGCCAGTCCCGTACGATGTAATGTTTTTCCCGGGCTCGGCTATCCCATTCACAAAGGAAGCAGCAATATTTTGTGAATCCTGATTGCAGGCCCGTGAGTAGAGCAATAACTTTTAAGTCAGCGCAAAGTTTCCACTTATAATCATGATAACTAATTTTATCAAGGATTCTGAAGATGTTTTCGTACGTTTCCTTCATATCAACAGAGTATGCAACTGGAACTGATGGGAAGTCATTCCCATTTGCCAACAAGACAACTTTTAAGCTTGTTTTTGATGAGTCTATAAACAGTCTCCATTTGTCTGGGTCACATGGCATCTGTAGCTCTGTCATCAATAAATTTGCATTAGGGCAGAACACTAAACCTTTATCTTCTGAGAAAAGACATTTCAGGGTTGCATGTCTGGTTCTGTAAGAAGATATTGTCACTCCCTTTTCTAAGAGATACCACTGTTGAAGTCGCGATCCTAGGAGCTGAGATTTAGTCTTGGGTAACTGCAAATCCCTGACAAGATCATTTAATTCCGATTGAGTGAGGAGGTGAGGTTGCCGAGAAACTAAATCTGCGGAATACTCTTCATCATCATTGAACGTATCATTCGAAGCCCCAGGTTGTGGCTTAGAGTCTTTTATATCAATTTCCGGTTCTAGAGTATAAGTGTTTGGGGGCTCTGGGATTGGCAAAGTATTGTTGTGAAGAACAGGTGTTAGAGCTGACGGAATATTGGGATTGTATGCATACTTTTGCTCGAAAACCCGACGGTGGAAGTCATACAAAAGTAACAATCTGTAAGATGACAGCGAGGTTCACGCCAAACCATGGGCACAGCAAATGGCATTGATTTACGGGTACCTTGAGCCATTTGGTCAAACTATTGTAACAAGTCATACAGCAAACTGATGGAGCCCAAGTCTTGTCCTGGTCGCCAACTTGGCAATCAAAGTACAATTTATAAGCTGTTTTAACAAGCGGAGAAAGGGGGTTTCGTTGCGCTTTTAAAATTAATTCCCCGCAGACATAGTAGAAGCTATCGGGATAATTTTTACACTCGCGTGGCATAATTAAACAGTAATTCAACGCCCGACATTAACCACAAATCACACTTAGTCACTTGAAAAAATCCTGAGTAAAAGTAGTTTTACTGTTTTACACAAATGAACAAAAATGAACACAAAATCCAGCACGTTTAAAACGTCGACAAGTTAACTCTGCAACAGCTATAGATGTACTGATCGAAGCAGTTAAGCAAACAATGTAATATACTATAATGAGAAGAGTAATGCAAGTTCAAGCCTGTCGAAAATTCCTGTTCAAACTTGCATGTGGTATTGAGATCGTCAGCGTCGTGCAGTGAATCTTCCTCACTGTTTATTGATATTTTTTACTGTTCTTATATATTTGTATTTTATTATTGTTTCTATATACGTTTTATAGCAAAACTTTTGCCATATACTTTGGTATAAATTTTATTACCTGCTTTGGGATGTTTAACGGCTATAAGTTAAAATTCTAAAAAAAAATGCAAAAAATAAAATAAAAATAGTGTCTCCCCAAAATAGGTGGGTGATGGGTAAAAACGGAGCTCATTTTTGGATTCAGGAGGTCATTTTACATAAGAATCGTCAAGAATGGTATCAAGGCCGATTTTCATGCAGACCAGTGTTGTTTGACGAGACGGCCTCTGCAGCAATTGCTAAATCTCAAAAAGCTTTTAATGACGAAGCTGTTAAGAGAGGACTAGTTTTTATAAAAATTCACTTTTCCGGCATTCCTGACGAATTAAAGAAGCTAGAAAAAAGCGAAACCGCAATGACCGAATCTTTCGCTACATTCGAAAAAATAAGAGCAATTATAAGAGCATGTCCAGGGACTATAGAAAGAAAAATTAATCAAAAATTGGATTCCGTCACATCAAAAAACTCTTTCTTCGACTTCTTTAAAAAACTGACTGAAATTCAAAAAAGGGAGGTCATGAAGCATTAACAGAAAATATCTTTAACAATAACAGAAACATCGGAATTAAAATTTGCCCCACTAACATCTTGTAATGTTGAAAGAACTTTTTCCTTTTATAAAAATATTTTAAATGATAAAATATTGAAAAATATTTGATTTGTGCTTGGGAAAATAAAAGCACTTAATAAACATTATAAACAAAAAAAAATAAACTGTAAATTTTAATAGATATTTGAGCCTCTTTTATTGCTTTTTTGGCGGGTTTAATATGCCTTTTATGCCACCTTTTTTGGTATTTTTTCTTGCCTTACTATCCGCTCTTTAATGATAACATTAAAGTGGATGGCGAATTTCAACGGTAGCAGAAGGTATTTGTCTGACCGCATGGAATTGAAAAATAAAACTGCAAAAATGTTGGCAGGTATGTCAGATGAAAGAAGTGACAAAAGACAAAACGGAAAATTCAGGAAATCATTTTAGTGGAAAATTCGACAATTATCGGTTTATTTTTGTAAATACATTAGAGGGAGTTATGTTATGCAATTTTAATTGTTTAAATGTGGAAATGTTTTTCCGGTTTTTTTTTTACTTTTGTATTCTATATAATAACGTTGAAAGAAATTTGTGTCACTTGGCACAAAACCTATACTGATAATTTTTTAGTTTTAGATAAGTGACGTTTTACAATAATTTATGTAACACTAACTTAATTCTATTTATATTTATTGTTAGCAAGCTTAAAACTAGTTAAATAATAAGTCATCACTAAAGTTGAAAAATTAAACGAAAACCCTTTTAATGTTGTGTACTTTGGGAGCGTGTAAAGCATTTTGTAATTGCCTGGTTGCTTTTGGTTGCAGAATAGATTTTACATAGTTACGATAATTAATGATAAAAATGTACAAGGTTTTCTATCATCACAAATGTATTTTGGTAAGTGCATTTACAATTATTTTAATAATAGTTATCCGTTTAAACAGATTTTCTTTAAATTCTTGTACAAAATTCAAAGCTGTTGTGTCTAGCCGGTAACGTAAAATATAACGTACTGTGTACAAGCAAATACACTTAATCTAATTAGAACACAGTCTATTACTTTGCAAGCCGCAATAAAACGTTTTCTTTGCAAATAGCATTGCGCAACACATTTATAGAAAATTTATTAAAACTGTTTTTGTCGGGAAACGCATTTGTAAAGTCCGTATCTACTCCTTCTGATTCGGAAACATGAATTTTAAATCAACTGTTTGCTAGTGTTATATATCTAAATATATGTACGCTGCTATAATTTATAAGGTCGCTTGGCTTCGGGAGTTTTAAATTACATTTTTCAAAATTACAAACATGAAATGCCATATGAAATTCGAGAAAAAAGTTGCGTCGTAAAAACGATCTATGGCAATCGTAGGCACATAACGTACACATCCATAAAAATACAACAGCGGCGGTTGTACTAAAACTGTATCATTATTAATAGCAGCGTACCATAACCTCCTACACTTATTTACTAAAAAATTCGTATAATTTAATTTAAACCTTTTGGCTACAATCACGCCTCATCGCCCATAAAAATGTAAAAGTGAACGTTGAATAGTTTGTCAAAAAATTTTTATTGTGCCATCACAAGTAGATAACGTTTGCAGGAATTGCGTTCTTTCTCAAGTAATATGGCAGGAATCTATCATAAAAGCATTCCATGCGGCTCTAGCATTAATGTAAACGTCATATTTCCTTTTTATCCTTTTAGAACTAGCATGCGTCATCTAAACTGTTATTGATTGCTAGCGTTAACGTTAAATGTCGTTTCAAAAAGTTCGAGTGGAAGAAAAAAGTTTACATTTCTTTTTTACGAGTATCAAATTTTAACGAGAAAATTTATGAATACATTTTGTCGACAAAATAAATGTAAACTTTTCAAATGGACTTAAACCAGTCATTTTCTTATGTTTTTTATTATGTAAATGTTTAGAAATACGACGTAAACATTTGCAATGTTTACTGTTAGTCATAAAGTGAGTTTTTTTTCTTCTAAAAACGCATTTTTATGTCTTTATGCGACGAAATTAAATTAAATGTAAATTGCTTCATAACTGGCACAATTAACATACCGACATTAAAAATCTTGTTAAATTAAATACTCGACAATGTAAGATTTATAGGTAATTTTATAAACCTACAAGTTTAACAAAAATCTTTGTTTAAAAACGTAACAAGATATAAAATTAAATAAAGTAGAATGAAATTTCAAAAATAATTATCTTTTTTAGTTTTGTATTTTTACAATTTTGGTAAAATATTCTTTGCTGAAGTCTTTTGTGGGTAAAATCTATTGACGATTTATTTTCACAAAAAAACCTAATTAAACACATGTATTTTGTTTAAATGTGTATATACAATTATACAGCTTTTAATTAAGCCTGGGCCATTGAGTTATTGTGTTTGCCAAAACACTGCTGTTGCCTAGAGCTGCAAAGTGATAAATCAAAATTTAAGTTGAAGTGTGTTTGTTCTACGCTACGCTTAAAAAAAGACTGTACTAAATAAAATATTTATATATTTATTAATTGCAAACCAATACATAAGGGGTTTTTAGCAATAGTGTAGATGCAAATCAAATTACATTTTAGAAAAGTGATTGTTAGTAAAGAAAGAATCAATATAAATCGTTTAGAACAGTAGAGAGCAAATAATATAAAGAAAAGGAAAACACAGAAATATTGCAATAGGAAACAAGCGAGAAGTATCCTTTTAATATAACATAAAAGTACAGTTAGTATTTTGACAGTCAAAGGAAAGTCATTGAGAGAGAAAAGGCAAGGTTGCCAGATTTAGGAAAAGAAACCAGAAGCGGAATAAATGGAAGAAAAAATCATAGAAATCCTGAATGGTATAAAACAAAAATTGAGCGAAGTAAAAGCCGAATTAAATAAAAAAATGGAACAAACTGCAAAGATAGTAAATGAATTGCAAAGAGAAAATGGAGCACTAAAGAAACAGGTAGTAGATCAGAAAACAAGAATTGAGATACTGTAACATTCAAATATAATCGAAGAGTGTGCGCGTCAAAATGGACACCCCGAAAAAAACAAGTTTAGAAAAAATATATAACGTGTACGAATTGTTTTAAGTTGACAATTATTCTGAAGCTAATCTTACTTTATTTGTGTAACGAGAAAATTCCAATAACACCCCAATTAAGTAGCTGTAAATGTTTAGTTTTGAGTTTTATTCAAGTTGTCTGAAATCACACTAAATAATACCGCTACATCTATTGGCGCCCAACTTTAGTGCTGTTTCAACGCAATTTTAAAAGTGGAAAATTGTGCAAACGGTACCAGAAACCCATAAAAGAATTTGGAAAGCTTCGGTAGTGCAGGGAAAGTAAGAAAACCTTCAGAAGAAAATTGTAAGTACAATTTCATGTTATTTGAAGATGCAGTTTTGTGGGAAATTCCACGCATAATTCATTGCTTTACGCAGTGCTTTTGTATTTACGCGATTTATTCGTACAATCATACGACCGCGTGTTGCTTATCTGTTCAATGACATTTAGTGTAAATTGAATATAAACATTTAAAGAAACTTTCTATCATTTTGTGCAGTGATTCAACGTAACGTAGTTGTTTTTCAATTTCGCGTATATAAAATTAAAGAACGGCTGATTTATTTCATTGAATGATTAAATATTGCGCTGAAACTCAACGCTACAGACTAATTTTACTTACTTAGTTAGTATATTACGAACATTGTTTATGCCGCATAACTTACGAAGCCGTACTATCCGTCCGCCTGACGATAACCCAACTTCTATAAAAAGTGAATCTAATACGGAAAATTCAATTCAAATTATGGAACGCCCTACCATTAATATGACCGACGAACAATTGCAAACGCTCATTGCAAATATTTGTGCGCCTATCCAAAGTGCTAATTCACCTGATTTAAAGTTTCAGCAAAATTCTGGAAACTTTTCTAAATGCTTTTCTAGATTTTCCGGTAACAAAACGGAAGATTGTGATGCATTTATAGATGCTATCACAGTGTACAAAAATTGTCTAAATATTACAGATGAAAATGCAATTAAAGGATTGTCAATGCTACTTGATGGTCACGCAGCAACTTGGTGGCATGGTACAAAAGCTACTGTCGCGTGTTGGGATGAAGCTTTAAAGTCGTTGCGTCATGCTTTCGGTTATAACAAACCGCCTTACCAAATATTTCGTGAGCTGTTTTCTAAAGAACAAGGTGATAAGGAACCAACGGATATTTTCGTTGCCAATGCTCGCTCGTTCTTATCGCGCTTGTCTGTCTACCCTGAATTACACGAAGTTCATAAATTAAATATGATTTATGGTCTTTTGAACTCTAGAATTAGAACGCTGTTGCCAAGAGAAGGAATTACTGATTTTTCTACTCTTGTTGACAAAGCTCGATCTGTTGAACAAAATTTTGTGGACAAACATGATGTTTGCTTACCCCAAAAAAAACATTTGCTTGCTACTGATAAGTCTTTAAAACTTAGACCTAAATGCACCTATTGTCATAACTATGGTCATGTTAAAGACGGTTGTAGAAAATTTGCTGCTTCACTAGCACGTTCACAAAAACCCATTATAGAAAATAACTCTTCGCCTCCTATTAACAAACTTGTCTGTTTTGGATGTGGTAAACCAGGATATGTAAGATCTCAATGTCCTCAATGCCAACCTAGCACTAGCTTTGTTAAGTCTCCTGCTACAAACTCAACATCATCTTTTGACGTATTGATGACTGAGGTTAATTCGGATGCGAATCGTCCCATGTTTCATATAAATTCTGGATTTATAGGAGAAAAAAATTTGAAGATTTCATTTAGATCAAGTTACTTTAGCAAGAAAAACAAACACTAAAATGTTAACGGCTAAATTATAAAAATTACAGATTTCTTAACTGTCAAAAGTTAGTTCTGATAATTTTTGTAGTTTACATTTCTTGCATTTACTAACTCAAAAGCGTATGATATGTTACGCATTTATTTCCAAAGTAAAATTGCAACGCGCCAATATGCAATGCAATTTCCACAAAGAAGACGTTTCTCTTGAGAAATGTTTTTAAAAATGGCTATGCGATTATAGAAAACTGTCAACGTGCATCGCATTCAAGCACCAGAAAAGATTCGTAGAACACGCATCAAGGATAATATTATTAACGTATTCCCCAACGTGCATCACAATCCCACCTAAAAAACATTGTCCAATTTAAATTTCTGAGCTTGAAGGATTAGCTTGTGTCGATACCGGAGCAAAATGTAGTATTGCTGGATATAAGTTGTACACGTATTTAAAAAACAATAATTTTTTGTTTACCCCCGACAAAGTTACAATGACACTCGCTGATGGCGTCCCCAGAGAAGTTGTTGTTCAAACCTTTCAATGCGAGGTTATTTTAAAAGGAAGAATTGTTCCAACTAGTTTTGTGGCAGTGCCTTCTCATTTAGAAAGCAAGACACTTCTGGGTATAGATTTCCTTACTGCTGCCAATGTTGTGCTAAACATTCAAAAAATGCAATGGTGGTTCGAAGATGATGTTTATACAAAGTATGCATTTTATTCTCCACCTTGTCTCGTACTCGCTACTGCTATTTCCACTACAAATAGAGATTTCACTGATGCAGCTACCTCACTTCGCGAAAACGAAGCAGTTTCATTAAGTGCCGACGAAAAACAACGTCTAAAAATTTGTTGACTGACTATAAAAATGTTTTTGAAAATGTACATGGACCTACTCCTTACATTGAACATGCAATTCGTCTTGTCGATGACACTCCAATAGTGCCTCCTTATAGGCTAAACGCTAAGAAAACTGAACTTTTGAAAGAAAAAATTGATAAGCTCCTTGCTTTGAATATCATTGAAGAATGTGACTTTGCTTACGCTGCTCCAGTAGTGCTGGTTCCTGAAAAAGAACCTGGAAAAGTAAGAATGTGTATCGACTATCGTCGCCTAAATTCTCTCACGGTGCCTGACAAATACCCGTTGCCTAGGATTGACGATCTGTTGCATAACGCTAAACAAACGCTCTACATGTCTACTATTGACCTTCAGTCCGGTTATCACCAAGTACCCGTCAAACTTGAAGACCGTGATAAAACAGGGTTTATCACCCCTTTCGGCATCTTTCGCTTTTGCTGCATGCCCTTTGGTTTATGCAATACTCCTGCGACATTTCAAAGATTAATCGACAAGTTTTGCGCTGGACTAACTGGTCTAACGGTACTAGCATATATCGATGACTTGATTGTTCTATCACGTTCATTTGATGAACATTTAGGAGACTTACAAAAAGTATTTGAAATACTTATTTTGTTTAAACTATGTGTAAATCGTTCAAAGTGTACGTTCGCGTGTGATTCGGTTCGTTATCTCGGACATTTGATAACGCCAGGTGGAATACAAGCCGACCCTGAAAAAATTCGCGCAATAATAGATATGCCACGACCTACTAATGTCAAGCATGTCATCTCGTTCTTACAAACGTGTAGCTGGTTTCGGCGCTTTATTGAACATTTCGCCGACATTTCGAAACCGCTTAGTTTACTGACTCGCAAAACAGCAAAATTTAAGTGGGGAGATGCTGAAGAAACCGCATTTACTAAGTTAAAACATGCATTCTCGTCTCCTCCAATTTTAAGACAAGCAGATTCAAATTTGCCTTATATCATCAAATGCGATGCAAGTTCATACGCTATTGGAGCATGTGTACTCCAGGGGGATGGTGCAGATGAAAGGCCTGTGGAGTACATCAGTCGCCTTCTCACTCCTGCTGAAGTCAATTACTGTTGTACGGAACGTGAAGCTCGTAGTTTGGTGTATGCTGTAACAAAATTTCGAGGTTATATAGAAGGATCACAAGTTATTATTAAAACTGATCACCAACCTCTCAAATGGCTAATGTCATTGCGTTCTCCAAGTGGTCGCTTAGCTCGTTGGGCTTTGGTGTTACAAAACTACGATCTACAAATAGATTATATACCTGGAAAAACTAACGTCATAGCCGACTGTCTTTCACGACCGCCTTTTGACGTTGATATACAACGGAATGTTTCTGTTAGCACTGTAACAACGCTCTTGCCACAAGAATCTGCAAGAAATATTAGAGAGGAACAAAAAGGCGATTTAGAGATCAAAAAGATTATAGATACCTTTGAATCGGACAACCCCAATCTAATCGATTATACTCGATGGACTGATCGTGGTTATGTCATGCTATCTGGTGTGCTGTATCGCTATGTGCCTGATGTTGACTCCGAATCTGCTCAATTAGTTGTCCCAAAATCTAAGATTGAAGAAGTCTTGCGCGAATATTATGATTTATCTACCAGCGGACACTAATAGTTTTTACTGGCCTACTATGCATCGAGATGTCACTTACCATGTCAAAAAATGTATAGCTTGCCAGCGTTATAAGCCCACTAACTTAAAACCTGCTGGGTTGTTACAAACTCCTATCTCCAATCAGCGCTTTGAGACGCTTGCAATTGATTTGTTTGGACCACTTCCCGAAGCCCCCGCTGGTGAGAAATGGGTGTTTGCTATTGAAAATACCACTACTAAATGATAGAGCTGTTTGCATTGACTACCGCCTCTGCAGAGACATGTGCAAAATGTCTTGTCGACGAAGTAATTTTACGGTATGGAACACCACGTCGAGTTATCAGGGCCTCAATTCGTTGGTGAAGTGATGCAAATAGTAGCTCATTGTTTAGGTTTTCGACAAAATTTGATTCCTGTTTACCATCCGTCAGCAAATCCTGAAGAAAGACACAACAGAGATCTAAAAACCCAATTGGGGATCATTTGTGGTGAAAATCATACCCAATGGAAAGAAGCTTTGCCTGCAGTAAGGTTTTCAATGAATACGTGTATAAACGCTAGCACAGGGTATTCACCGGCGTTTCTCGCTTTTGGAAGAGAACCGCGAACACCATACGAAGTGCATCACGACCTACGTGCTATTATTCAAAACGAAAATTTTGTACCTGAGATTACCCAATACTTGAAAAATATGGATCAAGTGCTAAGACGTGCCAGAGAAACCCATGAACTAAAACAGGATGCTGCAAAGAAACATGCTGATAAAGCTAGACGTGAAGTTACTCCGTACAACGCAGGTGATTTGGTCCTTGTAGATGTACACCAATTGAGTAACTCAGCCAAGCAGTTTACGTCCAAGTTTGCTCCTAGACGCGACGGACCGTATTTGATTACTAAGCAAAACTCGCCCACTTCTTACCAGGTGGCTCATATCCACGAACCGGATGTGCCTCTTGGCAATTATCATGTATCGGCCCTCAAGCCGTATACTAAAGGAACGACGGAAACTCCCATTTGTCCTATCCGCCGACGAGGAAGACCGAAAAAATCCACTGCGGTAAGCTCTGATCTTGCTTCAAATATTAATCATTATGTTGCAGACGGCGAGGAAAGAAATCCCTCAAAACAAAGCCAAGTGACCGATAGCGTCTCCATTATTCCCTCCAATCTTCCATCATTACGTCGAAGTCGGCGCCTCCAAGAACGTCATGGAACGTCACCTCATTACTCAATCAATTTTCTTGGTTTTCTTCCGGGACGGTTACCGAAAACCAAAGGGGGAGTGTGTAACATTCAAATATAATCGAAGAGTGTGCGCGTCGAAATGGACACCCCGAAAAAAACAAGTTTAGAAAAAATATATAACGTGTACGAATTGTTTTAAGTTGACAATTATTCTGAAGCTAATCTTACTTTATTTGTGTAACGAGAAAATTCCAATAACACCCCAATTAAGTGGCTGTAAATGTTTAGTTTTGAGTTTTATTCAAGTTGTCTAAAATCACACTAAATAATACCGCTACAATACTAGAAAAAGAGGTAAAGAAGAAAAATATAATAATTCGTGGAATGGCAGAGGAAATTAATGAGGACGAAAACAAGTTAATGGAAAAAATAAAACAAATGTATAAAAAGATGGGACTGGATGAGAAAAAGGTACTGCAAGGTAGTAAAATAACAAGAATGGGAAAATTCCAGGAAAAAAAATAGAACAATATTGGTGGAACTAACAACATGGAAAAAAAATAGAAATTCTCAAAGCCATAAAATTTGCATAACTGAAGATCTAGGGCAGTAAGAGAACAAAGGAAAAAACTCGAATACTATTTAAAAAAACAAAGGAAGAAGAATGCTTGGCAGAAATGAGATATGATAAGCTAATCGTAAATAGCAAAGAATTCAGCCTAGGAGAGATAGAAAAAATACCCACCCCACAAAACAATAAAGAACAAAAGACTAGAACAGTAATGAAAGGTCACCAGGAGACGCAAAAAATAAAGAGTTTAAACAAGAAGAGTTTTAAGCAACTCCGAAGAATAACAAATACATCACGGGCAAAATTAAAGATGACAAGATACGAAAAAGGATATGATTTTGGAAAATGGATAAATAAATAACAAAAAAGAAAACATAAAAATGAGATAAAGATATGAACTTGGAACATAAAAACGTTACTGAAAAAAGGAAAAATGATAAAAGTCGCAAAAAAAATAACAAGATATCAAGTAGTAGCTGTAGTGCAAGAGGTACGATGGAAAGGAGAAGGGAAAATAATAAAAAAAAGGATTTCACACTGTTATACTCAGGAGAAAAAAAGCAAGGACCAAGATTGCCTTTTACGTAAATAATAAAGCAAGTGGAAAAATAGTATGCTTTAAACCAATAAACGGTAGACAAGATTATGTAAAAATTGAAACCAAACCTACAAATTTGTCAATTATAAATGTATATGCCTCGACGGAAAAAGCTGATGAAAATGACAAGGAGTAATTATGCCAAGAATTAGAAAAACTAACAGAGGAAGCACCAAGGCATGATATGATAATGGTGGTTGGAGATTTCAATGGACAGATAGGCAAAGAAAAATTCGCAAGTAAAATGACAGGAAAGTAGATTGTGTGAATTCGCATCATCAACAAACATGATAAGAATTAGCACAACATTTAAGCACAAGAGAATACATAAAATAACACAGATCATACCAGGAGGGAACAGTAGGGGAGACTGGGAAACTATGGCCACGGGGAGAGAGTAGACAGATTAAAATTTTCCATATGCAAACTTCTGAACGCAGTCCCAGCAGTCATTAGCCAACGTTTAGTGTCTATGTGTCGTGCTGTGTTAATTGTTGATGTATTTTAAATGAATAAAAAATGATTAATCATTTGTTGTTTTTGGTAAGTTTGATGTAATATTTTCGCATGTTTGTATAAGCTTTATCGGTCAAGAAAATAATTTATTTTAACTCATTTTCTGAAGTATAGTTTCAGAGTCATTTGAAAGCTAGGTTATAGTTTTGTAACACGTAAATATTGACAAGTTTAAAAGTTATGGCGCTAAATTCAAAAAAAAGTGCGTCGGGGGAGACATTGGACATGTGTCTACACTCTCTCCGGTATTTGTATTTATTCTGTATACTTATGTTTTTATGGAATTTTAGATTAAATAATCAAATATGCCGAGGTACTATAAAAATAAAAGTAGGAGAGAATTTGGCCTGGATTCGGTAAAGCAAGCAGTAACTGACGTGTTGCAAAATAACTTGAGCATAAGAGAAAGTGCTAAAAAAAATCAAGTTACAAAAAGCAGACTGCGCAATTACCTGAAGAAGCCAAAAGATAATGGTTTCGATAAAGTAGAGTTTAGCCCCAATTTCCGTAAAGCGCAAATATTGGGCGAATATAAAAACTGCTCTTCAAGTTTATTTATTAAAATATTTTGCCATGTTTTATAGACTAACACCTAAGTTAGTCAGACGGCAAGCTTATGAATATGCGATAAAAAATTCCTTGGCTGTTCCAACGAAATGGGTGGAAAATAAAAGGATATCAAGGATTGGTTTTGAGGTTTCATGCGCCGACATCAAAGGCTGTCTGTAAGTAGGCCAGAGGCCACAAGCCTCGGAATGAAGAGCTATAATAAGACAACTGTCAGAGAGTTCAAAGATAAGCTGGAAGTCGTCATTTCACGACATTCTTTCACACCTGAGAGAATTTTTAATTTGGACGAAGTAAAATACTTTGTTGCTAGTTAAGACATCAAATACTTTATTTTTACCTTTACCAATCTGTTATTAGACTGGAGTTACTACCGTCCAACGAGTGCAGAAAATTGTTGGTAAAAAAGGTAAACACAAAATAGACCAGGTTACATCAAGAGAAAGAAGTGAGCTAATCACTCTGGTAGGAATTACTTGTGTTAATGGTAGTACTATTCCACTTGTATGGATTTTTCCTTGACATCGATTCGACCCTTGCAGGATGATGAAAGGCATAACAGGATGACCTGTGAAAACTTTATCAAAGTTCTAGAACACTTTGTTAAACACGGCCGATGTTCTCTAGAAAAAAAAGTGCTGTTGATTATGGATAATCATGAATCGCATTTATCTCTAGATGCGGTTGACTTTTGTAGAGCGAATTGAATTATAATTTTAACTCTTCCACCGCATACTTCAAATAAACAGCAGCCATTAGACCGCACCGTGTTCGGCCCTTTCAAGACTTTTTTCAACCTAGCGGCTGACTCCTGGATAATTTCGCATCCTGGAGAAACTATAAATATTTATGATCATCCACTGATGTGCCTTTAGTCATGGGATAGAGCAGCGACTCCTGTTAATATTAAATCTGAATTTCTGTGCAGTGGAATCGTCCCATTTGATTGCAACACATTTTCGGAAGAGTATTTCCTATCTTCTGCTGTTACAGATTGCCCGTTGCCAGTTAATGAAGATCTTGAAAACATAGCTCCTGCCAATGCCATAATAAGTCACCAAAAGAACGGCAAAATACGTATGATCGCAATCAGCCATCTACGTCTGTAACATCAATTTTGAAAAAAATGCCACCGATCTAACTTTAAGAACAGTAGAAGAGGAAATATTTATATCACCGGAGAAGATTTAACCTTTTCCAAAGGCCGCTCCAAGGAAACAAAAGAGCAATCAAGGCAGAAAACGAGGGCGATGTATGATCGCCACAGATACCCTAGAGAAGCTGATACTAGAAGAAAAGAAGAGACTAAAAGAAAGTAAGAAGAAGAAGAAAAGAAGCCATGAAAAAACTATTTCAAGAAGAATCCACAGATGATGGTGACGAAATTGTTTTGAATGACAACTCATCAGATGATGATGTATGTCATGTCTCTGATGAAGAAACGTCAGTCGAATGTGTTCCCAAAGGTAGATACATTATTGCAAAAGTTTTTGGAAAATCGTCTGTCAGAAAATATGTCGTTATTATTGACGAAAAACGTTTTGACGGTTATGATGTTCGTTTTTTAAAGCGGAACATTCCTTTAAACAGGTTCGTTTTGCAGTTGTTATGTTTAATGAAGTATGTATGTATGTATGTAATATGGTCTACTTTAACATAGATCTGACTGAATATAGTTTGCAATAGTGTAGTGTGAGATACTTTTCTATAGGTATCTTCATATAAATTGTATGTTACCTTATTTTACCTAATATTTTGTTTAAGACCCAATAAATATTAATGTTTCCAGTTTCAATACTAATGTCCATAGTTTCCCTGGTATGTATCCATTGTGTCCCAAGCCCGGGGAGATATTAGACAAAAATCACAACTTTTATTTATCGATTATAAAACTTAAAATATAAAAAATTAAGTTCTGATTTTATAAGGATATGATCTCGAATAACTAAGCAGTGATCGGCAACTTGCACCAGTTTAATATCCTTATAAATAAAAAATCTGCGGTATTATTTTTAAAATTTGTCCAATGCCTCCTCAGTCTCCCCTACACAAGGAAACAAGATAGACCATGTACTCGTAACAGAGAAAAACGCTACTTCAATAAGATATGTAAGAACATTTAGAGATGCGAGTGCCGATACTGACCATTTTTTGGTTATAACAAAATAAAACAAAAATTTAACGAACAAAGAACAAAAGAGAGAAAAGAAGCATGCTTGAAAACAAACAAGTTTACACAAGGAGAAATGAAAACGAAATACAAGGAAGCAACGCAACAAGAACTAGCAACAGTAGAAATAGAGGAAGATGTAGACAGCAGATGGACAAAAATGAAATATAACATATTTAAAGCAGGGCAGGATACAATTGGTTACAAAAGTAATAAGAGAAGGCAAGAGTGGTTTGATAAGGACGGTAAGAAGGCAGTAGAACAAAAAAATAGGGCAAGACTAAAATGGACTAATGCAGAAGAAGACATAAAAGGATATAAAAAAGGAAACAAGTAAATTGCAAAAAAAACGAATGCATAAATAAATTAATGGAAAATATGGAAGGGAATAGCAAAGAAAATAATATGAAAGAGTTATACAGGAAATACAAGAACAAAAAACTGGAAATAAAATAAGAAGCAGAAGAATGAAAGAAGAAAATGGAATGTTGCAAAACAGTGCTGGGGAAGTTAAGGAAATATGAAAATTTGAACAAGGGCCCAGAAAGGCAAGAACGGGCTAGTAAAAACTGAGAGACAAAAAAATGGAAAGGCCTCAGGAACAGATCAAATATGAGGAGAAATGATTAAGTACAGTGATAAAAGTGCACACAGAAAATTATATCAGATAACAAAGGAGATTTGGAGTACGGGAAAAATACCAAGAGACTGGAGTGAAGGCATTATTGTGACAATACACAAAAAAAGAGGATAAAGAAATAATTATAGAGGGATTGTGTTGCTAAATTCAGCCTATAAAATATTCTCAATGCTCAATAGGAAACGGACCAAGCATTTAAAAAGAGGTAGCTACCAATTTGGGTTCACCATACATGCTATCCACATAATTAAACAAATATGAAAGAAAAGCAATAAACATAATATCACATTGTACATGGTTTTTGTGGACTTTAAGCAAGATTTTGATAGCACTAACAGGAGGAAATTGATAAAAGCCTTGAAAGACCATAGAGTACCACAAAAATTAATAAGACTAACAGAAGCAACACTAACAAACACCTATGCATCAATAAGAACAACAGAGGAAGATACCGACAAATTTATTTTCAATAAAGGAAAAAGACAAGGAGATGCCCTGTCAGCCACTCTGTTTAACGTAGCGCTGGAAAGTGTGATAAGAAAACTAATCTGCAAAGGAACAATAATGAATATAACATACGCAGATGACGTGGTAATAATAAGCAGGGCGAACGAACGAAACTAAAAGAGATATTCACAAACCTAAACGAAAAAGCAAGCAAATAAGGCTGACAGTAAATGAGAATAAGACAAAATATTTCAAATATAGTAGAAGTGATACAGGAACAAAGAGAATTTTAAAAATCAACGAATACGCTGTAAAACAAATGAATAAATTTAAATATTTAGGAGCAACAATAAAAAAAATCATAAACAAAGAAGAAAACAAAGTAACAGAGAGAATGCAAACAGGCTTAAAAGTATACTATGCAAACAAAACATATCTCAAAAGCAACAAAATAAGCAAAAAAACAAAAATACGAATATATAAGACCGGTAATGACTTACGCGATGGAAACGATGTGCTTAACATTTAGAGACTAAGTACCCTGATGCTGACGATATTTTTTTTGATCTGCATTTCAATGTGCTCTCGAAGTTGATTCTTGTAACCTTAATAAACTTAGTAATCCGAAAAGTTGAGTCAAAATAAACATGACGGCCAAAGCCGTCATGCGCACTACCCATTGAATACCCGTGGCTAATGCAGATGTCGGCTATGGCCGTCATACTTAATTTTGAAATAAAACTACAGATTTACATGAAAAAATAATATATTGTGATAACTATAAACCATAAGAACCAAAATACATACTAAGGAGTAATATTACATAATTCATTTAGTCTACAGATTTTCGTGGTATGATGCAAAACATTTTTTCAAACACAAATTTGGTTTATTAGTACAAGCAGCACAATGGTAGCTGGTTTTAGTTCTCTTGTTATTGTGGTTGTGACACCAAATGCATCTTTTGGAAAGTGCCTTCCCCTTAGAGCCTATAGCATTTTTTGTTGGCACATACTGTTTCTGTGTGAGAGTCAATAATGGTGCCTGTGTTTCTGTTACTAACCCGTCAATTATTTGGATCCTACACTCATACAGTGGTATCTTAGATTTAGTAGTATTTTTGTACAGCAAATATGAATTTTGTACCAGCATTTGAAAAATATCCGTCCCTAATTTCTTATACCATCGGAGAGACTTCCTCTCACATGGGTAGTAAACCATCAATTGATCTTGTCGATCCACGCCTGCCATATATTTATTATAGTTATAAATTGGCTGAGGTTTCTGTTTTTCCCTTTTAAATTTATCTTCATATGTAACCATATCATTACTAAACTCAGTTGAGATATAACTTACTTCGCGTTTGTCGCGCCATTTTTCTATCAAAACACCAGTATTGCTGCAACGCGCAATTGTTTCCCCAGTCTTCAATTTTGTTTTCTTAATAACTTCAGGGGTTCCTTTCCTATCGATTCTTAGTGTTCCTGTGCAAAACGTTTGTCTATTAAGTAATTTGCTAGCTAAATCATAGCTATTGTAGAAATTGTCCATATATAATGAATGTCCAATATCTAACCGACCTTCTATCAAGTGAAGTACTACGTTAGAAACATGTCCTTTTCCACCTATAACATCTAACTGACCAGTATATACGGCAAATTTTACAATGAAGTCGTCTGGTTCTGTCAGCATATATAACTTGGTGCCATATTTATGTCGTTTATTTTTTATATACTGCCTAAACAACAGTCGTCCTCTCCATAGCACTATGGACTCATCTAGCGAAAGATTTTGGACCGGACTGTAAAAACTAGCCATTTTATTGTTAAAATAATTAATCAAATACCTAATTTTGAATAGCCGATCTTCTGGAAGTACCTCTCCAGCTATAGAATTACGAGCAAAGTGAAGGCATCTCATAATGACAAGAAATCTGTCTCTACTCATAGCTGATGCAAAAAAAGGAATTTTGTAAAATCTGGATGTTTTCCAGTAATCCTGTAATCTATTTATTGAAATATTTCGCATATGCATAAAAACTCTAAAGAAAATTCGCATTTCCTCAGGAGTAACATCCTTCCAGCGAGTAATTCTTGATGACGACTTTGTCTGCATAGTTGTTTGTTTCCTCACAAATTAATTGAGAGAAATTGTCATCCACCATAAACTTGAAGAAATCCATTGGCGTATTTCCTGGAAGAAAAATTTAGCAAGATTCTATGCAGGTAGAGTAAAATCGCGAAAAAGTATTTAAAGTAACATTAAATCACGAGACAAACAGGAAATAATTTAATTTGTTTCCTACCTGCCGGATGTGAAAGTAGTCCCATTTTCCAGTAAACTCAACATGCCTGATAGTAAACGGATGCGTCTCCCATAATAAAGGTGCTTCTTCTAGAACATTTGATTCTGCTGCAACCGCAAAAGCTTCCGGTGTCTGTAGAATGTCATCAGAGTTTCCGACATCGTTGAAATTATCCGCTTCTACCTCAAGTTCGTCATCGTCCGAATCCGGCCCTGCAAACTCTTCATCTGAATCTAGTGTAAAGGTTGGATCAGCAACATCATCATCAGAATTGTATAAGAAATCATGTAACTCCTATTCGGTCAAGGGATTTGTCCAATACCCCCTATTGGAATCTTTTTTAGCTCGTTTTGAGGAAGACGGCCCTGCCTCCTGTGAATCATTCATCGCGGTCGAACTGCAATTTTTTTATAACAAACTAAACACTACTTCACACGCTCAAACACGCACAATCCGCTCTTCGTCAAATCTCAACGAGAACTAATAAATATAAATGATACATACACGTGTCGGCCAGAGCCGACATGCGCACTTAAGGTGTTAACAGGTAAAGAGGAGGAACAGATGAGAAGAGCCGAGAAGAAAATTTTAAGAACACAAATCAAAACAAATGAAAACAAAAGTAGACAACGAATTATAAAATAGTTGCCGAGATTAATGGCGAAACATAATAAAATTCATCAAATCTAGAAGAATAGAATAACTACGACACATAAGCAGAAGAAGAAGACGACACACTAAAGAAATTACTGAAACCAATGAAAGATAAAACAAGGAGAAGACCAAGATTGAGATGGATGGATCAGGTTAAAAAAGAAAAAACATTGAAAATCACAAACGGGAAGGTGAAAGCAAGAAACAAAAAAGAATGGAAGGACATAGTTAAAGTAGCAAAGACACACGCAGAGTTGTAGTGATAGCGATACATTGACTTTTTAATTGTTTTAGTGAAGTGGTATAAGTATAATGAACAACAAATGGGCTAATCCTCCCCGAAAAACGGATATGGGAAATCCGAATTCCATGAAGGAAGGTTAAGCCAGTATTACTATTATAAATAGAGAGAATTCATATTTAATACCATGCACGTTTTTTTCCAAGAGAAAGAAATTCCTATTCGAAATATTTTATCAGTTGCTACGGCTTGGTTGCAAAAAATCTTAATGAACGCCTGCATACGTCGCTCCATTACGTTATTAGAGCAGTCAACAAGATATGAAGCAGTTCATTAAATAACTGATTATTTTAGGCAACTTTGTAGTGAAAATGATAAAGACTATAATCGCTTACTGCTGTAGATAGAAGTACAATGGCTCTCGAAAAGTGTTTGTCTGAATCGCTTTTTCAAGCTATTTGACTCAGTACGGGAAATAGAGACAGAGACGATGAACTGCGCGGAAATTTGATTGCGTCCAAAAATGACATCGCTTATTTCTCAGACCTTTTTAAAATATTTAATGACGTTAACCCTGCAGTGGTGGCGCTGTATCTGTGAGACCCAAAGCGCAGTACTTCCCCCTATTACGTAAAAAATAACGCAGGTGGGGATACGCGCTCTTATAAGTGCCTACACGCTGCTGTCACCAGTTGAGTAGAGAACGGCCCAACTTGAGGTATTTATAGTTTTTGTGATATTTACAAAAAAATCTCACAGACCCAGCGCCACCGGTGATGTAGCAATTTTTTTCTGTGAGTTACAAAACATATTCATAAGGTAAGTGATATATTTCAATTTTTTTAGTATTATTTCACTCATCGGTTTATATTTGTCATAGAATGAGTTACTATGAGAAGGAGCAAGCGCGTTTGTTGCGACTGCTGGCAGAATATGAAGCGGAAGAGGAAGATGGAGGCGAACTACTGTCGTCAGAAGAAAGTGACGCTGATGAAAATGTTTCCGAGCAAGATGTGCAGTGTGATATGGATATTGAAGAAGAGGTAGAACAGAGCAGTGATGTACAGCCCGAGGAAGAACCGGATGGGCATAGAAATCCATCTCTTTTTGGTAAAGATGGAACACAGTGGTTCAAGTATCCGCCACCAGCTCGTAAAACAAGATCCGCAAATGTTATAAAAGAGAAACCTGGAGTTACAGGCGTAGCAAGAGACGCGAAAACTATTTTGGAATGCTGGAATTTATATATTACCCAAGAAATGGTGGATATGCTGGTAGAAAATACCAACAAATATATTACACAAATACACGGTCAGTTTCGCCGTGAACGTTCATGTAGACCAACTGATACTATAGAAATGAAAGCTTTGTTAGGCCTTTTATATCTGGCAGGAACTCTAAGAGCCGCCCGATTGAATGTTGCTGAGCTTTGGGACAGAAGCGGTACAGGGATCGAAAGGTTTTGGCTTACAATGTCACAACAAAGATTTCTTTTTCTATTACGTACTCTACGGTTCGACGACAAGGAGACAAAAGAAGAGACAAAATCAACGGACAGACTTGCAGCAATACGAGATTTTTTTGAATTATTCAATTCAAATTGCAAAAAATATTATACTGTCGGCGATTGTGTTACAATAGATAAAAAGCTCGAAGCTTTCAGGGGACGGTGCACCTTCAAACAATACATCCCGAATAAGCCCAATAAGTATGGTTTGAAAATATATGCAGTAGTCGATTCACATTGCCGCTATACTTTGAATTTGGAAGTGGATCCCGGTCAATAGCCCGAGGGTGCATTCACACTTCCTAATGATCCAACTAGTCTTGTAAAACGACTAATTTCACCAATATCAGGATCATGAAGGAATGTTACGGCAGACAATTGGTTTACCAGTTTTCCCCTTGTTTCTCAGCTTTTGAATGAGCACAGATTAACTTATGTTGGAACTGTGAGGAAGAATAAACGGGAACTTCCACCAGAATTCGTAATTACAAAGGATCGGCCAGTTAATTCAAGCATGTCTGGTTTTTCAAAAGATATGAGAATTGTGTCATATGTTCCCAAAAAGAGGAAAAATGTTGTATTGACGTCGAGTATGCATCGTAGTGATGACATAGACATGAACACTGGAAAGCAAATAAAGCCCGAAATTATAACATATTACAACAGTACTAAAGGCGGTGTCGACACAGTTGATGAACTCTGTGCAACATATAACGTTGATAGAAATACAAGGCGATGGCCGATGGTGATATTTTATTCACTTTTGAACTTAGCTGGAATTAACGCCCAAATAATATTCACTTCTAACAATAAAGGGCAAGAAGGAGAAACAATTAGAAGATTATTTTTGAAAAGGCTTTCCTTATCACTGACCGAAGAGCATACGCGGCGAAGGGTCCTGGAAAAGAATGTCCCTAGAGCTGTTAGAGAAAGGCGCGAAGAGGCTGCTGGTCTAACCCGAGATCATCAGGAAGCAGAGGTTATCCCACAAAGCACAAAGCGGCGCTGTTATTTTTGTAAAAATGATAGAAAAACAAAATATTACTGTTTATCATGCCATAAATTCGTATGTCTTGAACATGCCCAGTTTATGTGTTCGAATTGTGTGCAATAATTTTTCATTTTGATTTTGTCTTGACATATTAGAATAATGTTTATTTTGCGTTCCTTAATTTGTGCAATAAATCTGTTTTTGAGTTTACTGGTATTTTTTCTATTTTCAAGGCGAAATTGTTAATAACTACGAAAATATTCACTAAGTATGTCTTATTATAGTCCAAGAAATACAGGTCTTTGACGCAAATTTATATTTTATTCAAATTTTGATTCAAAAAAGATAATCTGAGTTGTTCCTGGCGCTGGGTACTACAGACCCAGCGCCACCGGGTGTGTAACAAACAGGGGGCGCCACCACTGCCGGGTTAATTTACGATTACAAGGTGATAAGTTGAATTTAATAAAAACAAAAACGTCATAGCTACTTCTAGGAAGAGCCAGCTTTCCGACATTATCAGCATTATCGATAAAACAGAAAGATTTACTTACTTACTGCCAACATCTGGATTCTCTATATGCTGATTGTACAGAGCGATTCAATGATATTTTAAATATAAATATACCAAGCTGGGTTTTAGACCCTTTTACAAATGCAGATACAGCAGAATCATCAAATTTAGAAGAAGAACTCGTAGAACTCACAACCAAGGAAGAATGAAAAGTAAAATTCAGAAATGGATACCAACAGTTTTGGCTACAAAAATCAATATCAGCTCTTGTCTCTGGATTGTGGAATATAGTACAGAAATTTTTAGTTGCGTTTCCTTTATCATATTTGGCTGAGCGTAGGTTCAGTGCAGTAGCTAATTTACTGTCTAAGAAAAGGAATAGACTGCAGATCACTGAGCATGGTGATTTGCGACTGATGTTAACTAAATTGAAACTCGACATTAACAAATTCTTAAAACTCCACCAGCTTCAACCATCGCATTGATAATTATGTTTCTTATTGAATTTTGTTTTTTTATTATAATTTTTTTTTACTTATTTTGATTAATCGTCTTGTCTTTGTGCAGTGCCCCAGTGCGAAATGTTCTAGCTATTGTTTTGCATTTGTTGGTTAAATTATTTTGTTGTAACACTTTGTATGTCTTTGTCTGAATTAAAATTTTAAAAAACCGATTGGAGAGAGAGAGAGAATTAATTTTTAATTTGCGATTATAATAGACAGACATTTTTTAAAAAAAAATATTTTACATTGCATGAAAGCTATAACTTTTAAGTTAAATTTAACATTAATATGTTGTGTTATAACACTTTGCGTAATTTGTTAGTTTGTTGCATTTAAGATTTCAATGTAATTTATGATTTGAGAAGATACACAAAATAATATTTACGGCACTTGGCAAACGTGTAATAAACACTTTAAAAGAATGTAAAACTAAAATTAATTTGCATTTTATTTCAAACAAATTAATGAATGTACAATTTGGAATTTTTTCAAGATTAAGGAATAACTCGAGCTTTTGGTCATTGATATAAAACAAGTTTATTATCTTTTTTTTTTAATGCAGATACAATTTTGCTAAGAATAATGTGTAAAGATTTAAAGTTGGCGTTGTTCCATACGTTCGCGTTGCATTAGAAATAATAAATGGTCGTATATCCTTTATCACGCAAAAGGATTCATTAACCAAAAATAACTTTAGTTTTCAGAAAATATCTTAATTGACATACAATACCAAATTATTAATATATGTAAAATTATTGTGTTAATTTAAATGATACTTTGAGTAAAACAACTAGTGTGGGTATAATCATTTCCGGACATTATTACGTATTTCCGGAGTAATCTAAAATTGATAATTTACTGAATCTATTTTACGCAACGATATAAATTTTGAATGTTTGCGGCTTATCTAAATATTTATGTACGATTTAAATGGAATCGAAATATACAAAATATTTTCTTTTTAACATAATTACATTAGTCACCGGAGTGTGACAACGCGATACCCAATCACTGCGTTATTTTTATGGGTTCCTTAACCCTTCTAATGTTACCTAAGCAAAAAAAAATCTACGACTTTTTCCATTGAATATTTGCCAATGAAAAATATTTACATTCTTTTTTTCGAAATGTAATTGCAACTAATGAAAGTTTGTTTTTCACATGTATTTATGTGTTTGCATTTCTAAAAGTTTGAGGTAATTAGTGGGGAATTGTTTTTTTGGTACATGTGTGATAAAAGCATTTTTTTCGTTTGCCTTAAGCTATTTTCACGTTATTTTAGTAATGTTAGTTAAATATTGCATTGTTTACTTAGAGGAAAATCCTCTTATATGTGCCTTGTTGTACATGTGGGGGAAACAGAATGTGTAATTAAGTTCTTATGCATTTCGATAAATTTTCCTTATAGTGTTGCAGAAACTTAGCGTAGTACGTTTTAGGATTTGGTGTATTAAATTATGATTTACTAAGTTACGAAAAGTAATTATTTGTTATGTCGTTTATATTGCATTACTCAGTATTGTTACAAATCATACTTTCTTAATCACCATGAAACTTATTTCTGTAAATTGTAACACAAACGTACCTTTTCCTTATGTCTATTGAAGCATTTAAAGTTCATACTCTATGTAAGATTAATTTGAAACTGTCTAAAAAAGGCAGTTAATAAAATAATAAAAATAATCATTGTTTTGTAATGTAATAGTGTGATTTATTATAACCGTTTTTTTAATTTATTGTTTACTTGAAGGTTGTTTCTATTTACTATCACGAGTTAATTCACCAACTATTACATAAACAAAAACGAAAAATATTAATGGTTTAATCCCAGTTCAAATATTGAAAAATAAATATTTGGGAATACAAATCAACCAGCTGGCATGTTAAAAAGTTGGTATGTTAAAATTTCTCGAGTATAAAATTTGTCCTCGACACACCCACTTTTCGTGGTTCACTATCAAATTTTAAAAACATTCATTTTTTTCCGGTAAGATTTGTGCAACACAGATCTCCGTTCAGCGGTGTCTACGCCTAATAAGGCTTTTATACGCAACTTCACGTGAGTATGCTGTCGAATTTGTGTCTACTTGAGCAAAAGTCTATTTGGGCGGGTTTTCACACCTCGATCTGTGTTCTTTATCTGTGGAGTTGATAAGCACCTGTTGCAATTGGAAAATTTCCATGTCATGTCGCTAAAGTTCAAGGGGTTGAATACAGTCATATTGGAGGAAATAATTACCCAAGTTGCAAAGTTAATTAGAGGGAAACTCGCTTATTTTAGTGATCGTATAAATTAAAAACAGGATTTATTTGTGATAACGCCGTATGTACGTTTTCTTTTGTGTTAGATTTCAACTGGCACGGAATTAGCTAATCCCCTACTGGATAAAACATAACTGTAAGTATTACATTTTTACTTTAATTCTTAATAGTTTATCACAATCACAATTAATGTTAAAATCTTTTTGGTCTGTCATATTTTTATATTTTCTAAACCAAACTACAACAAATATATATTCTGTGATATGACTTCTATCGTGTTATTTGTTCTTTTTCAGCTGCGGGTAGATTTAAACGATATCTCCCTAATTTAGTCTTTCATCGTTTTGACGCCTTTTTAGATTTAGTTTATAGTCGATCATCACGAAGCCTCCGACCCCATCTCCGAGAGCAACTGTGTTAGCCGTCGCTTACCTTTTTTTTGTTACACAAAAACAAGCGTAACACAGCTAATGATAGTGATGTGCACAAAATATATACCGTGCAAAACAAAATGTTACTATGAAAATTAACAATTTAAAAACTACTTACAAAAATGATTACATTAATCTTATATTAAAAAATCTACAAGAATTGGTACAAACTTATTAAACTGCTGTAATACACACAGCAATAACTTTCGACACCGATCCATGTTTACCATTCGACAGGTTTATATTTAGTTAGAAAATTTTAGTAACATTAAATGTCTCGCCATTTGATGAAGTGTTGACTATCATATATTTTTAGTGTTTTTTATTTTTTGCAACTTATCTAAGCCTGTGCTGGCTTACCGGGACGTATTTAGGTGCCTCTCTCCACATTCGAAATTTTTTAAATACCGATTATTTATACGCTTTTTACCTAGCAGCTCTTAGGTAGTATATAATATCGATGTATGTATTGTAGCTAGATACACATACCAGATGTATACGATACCAACAACTCCGAATTCGGCAAGCAGGTGCTTGGTATTTGTGCGAAATATTATAGATCAGAACTAAGCAAAATAAATGTCAGCACTACATATGATAATCCAAATAAAAAAAAAGAAACAATATTTCCGAAAAATTAGTGTTGGACCGTCAGACCGTTGACCCTAATGTTTTTATAATCCGAAGGTAAAAACTTTAATCTTTCTGGTTACTGACATGTTGCGAAATTCATTTTCAAGCTGTCAATTACTTAAAATGGTCTGTGTCGTTTAAGATTCAACGATATTAAGTACATCAACTGTGATGGAAATGAAATTATAAAGTAATTGCGAATTTAACGTAATTTATTCGGCACAGGGTAAGATATTTGCATCCGGTTTGTTAGGATTTTTTTTGTATTTTCTTTCTTAATTTGATAGCCGTTCCGCCACGCTTTGGCCACATGTTCCGATTTAACTAATTAAGTACAAGGAGGAATGAACATCGATAAATATTTGAAGGCCTGTTAATTATCCACACCAAAAAAGAATGTTACTTCTTAGACATCAGTCGATTGCGATACTCACCTTTTAATAATTAGAAGAAACAGCATTCGATATATCGGGTTCTTATATTTAATTTCTTTCTATTAATAATTTTGTAGACTTCGACTTACGTGAGTCATTGCGTTGACACGACTTACATTCATACTATTTCAGGCTACTCAACGAGGAAAACGTTTTCTTCGGGGAAGTGCTGGATTGTGGGTGAGTTCTCTTTTTAATTATTATGTCGTTGTCAAAAAAGGTCACTCACGAAATTTAATTTATTTGATATCCGCAATTTCAATAGTTTTAATACTATTTCATTCATTCATTGTCAACATCTAATTCTGTAATATTGTATGCTGTAAACCTTCGTTACTTGATGACAAATTTTCTTCGTTATCGACACCCGAGATGTATCTATGTATTGTGGGTTGCTGACCCTTCCTTCATTTATGTACTTATTGTGTATCATAAAAGTTTCTGAATTATGATTACTAATCCTCCACGTTAATGAATTATAGTTATTAAGGCTCGACGTTACGAATTTATACTTGTTAATACTCTACATTGTTGAATCATCTCTATTAATATTCTACGTTGCTGAATTATAGTTGTAAATACTCCACCTCATTAAATTAAAGTTATTATACCCGTCTTATCTTTTTTTTATGATAACCTATCTTTCTTTGTGGTTAGTTACACAAACACCAGTGCAACAAGGATTACGAACCTGCAATTCGTTACAGGCTTGAACTTTCTGTCCTGATCGAGATAGAAGCTTTACTTATAAAAGATCTGGCGTCCTCTAACTCTTATTTAGTTGAACCTCCCCTATCTCCGACTGTGTGAATTGGTCGTGCAAGGTTCGAAAGACCTACAAGCTTGTAACATGGTATACGTTTCCATTTTTTTCTCACTTGCATAACCTCAACCTCGTGAAGTAAATAAATGCAGTAATAAATGAGTCTGCTCTGTACACAAAATCTCCCACTCAGCTTCTTTTGCTCTCATTACTGTACTGACGAATGCACTTATTTCCTGCCAAGCTATTTCATTACTAATCATTGTTCTAAATAGATTTCCTTGATGTAAATTGTACTTTTTCACCAGCGGGACTTTGTCGGCAGACCATATTTGGCATATGAAGATGGTGTGTAGAGCGTCGTTCACGTCTTCCTCGCAAAGAAAACTATTCGGGTTTTCTTTTTTTTTTATTAATGCAGCCATATCCTGTTGGTGTCTGAGTAGAGTGATAGTTTAGGATTCCAAATCTACGATTTTTCCAGGCTTTGGTGTTGGGGATAAGCTTGTGAGTCCAAACTTCCTAGTCTAGTTTTGTGCTTTTTTTTGGCTCGGATATTGATTGGCACAGTGCACGACAGCACCTTCAAGAGAGACGGTACGATACGCTAAGGTTATTTTTAGTGCTAATTTTCTTTGGGTTTTATCGGCCATACTCTTGTATTTCCAAATTTTTATGACCGATAGCCATACCGGTGCTGCGTACAGCAGTGCTGATACCACGGTGTTCATAATTTTTTGTCGCATTATCCAAGTGCGGCCCAAACGTTAAATTTTTGTCGCGTATAATCCATAGGTATTTTATGTTATCTTTTTTTGGTAAGAGCACACTTTTGTGGCAAAAAATGATGGCATCGATTTTTCTTTTACCCGTGAACGCTATGGCTTCAGTTTTTTCTACTGCTACCTCCAGTTTATTTTGCATAAACCAAGAGTTCACTCTCTATGCTATTATTTAAAGTTCTTGTAAGCGCATCTGCGTTGCTACCCTGACCAAAAATCACCAAGTCGTTGGCAAACACGGTAAGTTAGATTTGTCTTAGAAGTTGGGTATAAAGGAGATCATCGTAAAAGATGTTCCAAAGAGTCGGCTCCAAGATAGAACCCTGAGGAACTCCGCACATCATATGATGTTGTACACCGTTGCTGTTATCATCTGTGTTTGTGATGTTAGATGTTAGGTAATTAGCAACAATTTTCAGCATTTTTTCAATGAGGAGCACCCAAAGCGTTGAATTAAAAGTGTTTTTTATGTTCACGAGCACTAAATCACTAATATTCCTCTTTCTCCATGTGCCGGTTCTGGTCCCCATTGCCAGGTCTCTGATTCTGAAGAGAGCATCTATCGTAGATTTACCCCTGGTGAAACCAAATTGGCAATCGGATAGTCCACCATGACTAGCTATTTCGTTTGCGATTCTAACCAGCAGCAATCGTTCGTAGACTTTGGTTATGTTGTTTATCAAGCAAATTGGTATATATTAAAACAAACAAACAAATAGAAAGCTAGAGAAAAAAAGAGGGAAACGTTGGCACTGTTTGTAGATTTAAAAGCCGTTTTTGACGGAGTGAACATGGAAAAACTGTCGGAATATATAAGGGAAAAAAAATAAATGAAAGATTAATAGAAAAAATTAAGGAAATTTACGAAGAAACGAGAAGCAGGCTGAAAGTGAATGGAGAAGAGTGCGATAAATTCATTACAAAGAAAGGGTAGAGACAGGGATGCCCATTGAGTATATACTAAAGATTTAGTTACGTGCAAAAATTTCATAATGTAATACCCTATATATTGGTTGAATTAAAATTAGATTTCGCTTTTGAAGCCCTATGCCGATTTTTCTTTTTACTGTCATTTCCTGTCAAGACTTTAAACCGACAACTACGTAAAATGGCCGGTGCTGTGGAATAATTTAAGTATGGCTTGTTTCTAAGGACATCCACCTTAATGAAAATGAAATTGCACTACGCCGTTAAAGTAATTTATGCATCACCGGGTAAGCTATTTACATCCGTTTTGTTAGAATTCTTTGGTAATTTCTTTCTTAATTTGATAGCCCTTCGGGCAAGTACTGACTTGCGGGTAAGTTCTTTTTAGTTATTTAACGTGTAATTTCTTCGCTATCGATATCGTTTCAACTTATGTGTTATGTATTGCCCAAATTTCTGGCATTTACGATTGAGAATATCTAAGACTCGTTGTTAATAACCTACGTTATTAAATTAAAGTTGTTATATCTATTTTATCTTTCCTTTATGGTAACATACCTTTCTCTTTTATTGTGGTTACACGAACATCAGGGTAACAACGATTACGAACCTAAAGTTCGTTACAAGCTAAGACCGTCTGTCCTGATCGAGACAGAAATTTTACTTATAGAAGATCTGGCGCCTTTAAATATTATTTACTTAAACCTCCCCTATCTCCGACTATGTGAGTTGGCCGTGCAAGGTACGTAAGACCTATAAGCTTGTAACAATTTCGAGGAATCAATAAGGTGACAACAGATAGGAGGGATAGTAGTAGGGAAAGTGAAGGTGTGTTCGTTGGTGTATGCGGATGACATAGTGTTGGTGGCTAAAGAGGAAAAAGAAATGAAGGAGATGATGAAGACGCTGGAAAATACATGAAAAAAGAAGAGTTGGAAGTAAATACGGAGAAAACAAAAATAATGGTATTTAGAAAACGAGGGGAAAAAAAAGAGGAGTGAAAATGGAAAGAGGAGAAAGTGCAGCAGGTGACGAAATCACATACTTAGGTTACACGATGAAGCAGGATAATAAGGAGGGGGAGCACATAAAAAAAAGAAAAGAGCGAGGGATGGAAACAGGATAATAGGACAAGTGTAGAGTGTGGGGCAAAGGTTGTTTTAAGTCGACATAATAAAAAAAAAACAAAGTGTTATTCAAAAAGTTATTAAAAAGGGTGGGGGCGGATATATAGAGGTGGAAAGAGTATAAAGTGGTAAAAGGAATACAATAAAAATACTGGAAATGGGTATTAAATGATAGAAAAAATACTGGGTTATATTATAAGAAAGGAAGTGCAGGCAAAAAAAATAAGAGTAGAGACAGAAAAAAGGAAAAATACGAGGAAGAACTAAAGGAAAAAACCGAATGTAAAATACTATAGGAATGTTTAAAAGAGATAAAGGAAGAAAGAGTATTATAAAAGAAACAGGTACGCCAGAGAAGAAATAGAGAGATTAAGAGGAGATGGTGTAGGGGTAAGTGAGGAAATATAAGGAAAGATAGGGACACAGAAAAGCAAGAAAAATGAACAAAGATAAAAGAGGCCAGATATAATGTGAATTATAAGAATATCAAAGCAGAAGAGGTTCCAAAATATCTGAAGAAGGGACAGAACAAAAGAAGAAAAAATTGATAGCGAGGTTCAGATGTAGGAACGAATAGGAAATAGATACTAGAGAAAAGAAGAAGAAAGGAGGTGCAGATTATGTGTAGAAGAAACGGAGAACCTTAAATACATGAGGAATGAATGTAGGGAGTTACAAAAAGAGGTTAAGAAAGTAGAGGAAATCTTAGAAGAAAACGGAAAAAGAGCGGAGTGAATGGAAGAACTATGGACGAGGAAACAGTTAAGACGAGAGCAAGAGAAATGAAAAGAGAAACGGTAACGGAAAAATGTAAATGAATATAAAACGAATGTAAATGTAAAGGGTAAAATTCTAAATAGGGGAACCATGAATCACTTTTGCAACACACAAGTGAGCAAATAAAGATGAACTACTTCTTCTTCTTCTGGTACCTTATCCGTTTCGGACGTTGGCAATCAACATAGTTATTTTTATTTTGTTCACTGCTGTTCTAAACAGTTGTATAGATGTTAGGCCGTACCATTGGCGCAGGTTGTGTAGCCACGAGTGTCTTCTTCTGCCGGGCCTTCTTTTGCTGTCCGTCTTGCCCTGCAGAATGAGTTGAAGGAGTCGGTACTTGTCATTGCGCATTACGTGTCCGAAGTATTCTAGTTTTCGTTTTTTTAATGTGTAAGATATTTCTTTCTGTTTGCTTAACCTGCGCAAGACTTCTTCGTTAGTTATGTGGTCAACCCAGGATATGCGGAGAATGCGTCGATACACTCATATTTCAAAGGCCTTAAGTCTTCGCATCATCGGTTCTGTAATGGTCCATGCCTCCATCCCAAATAAAAGAATCGAGAATATGTAGCATTTTATTAATCTGTTTTTGAGGGTTAGTGATACATCTCTGCTGGTGAATAATGGTCTCATGTTATTAAAAGCAGTTCTTGCTTTCTCAATTCTGGATTTTATCTCCATAGATTGGTCCCACTGTGCATTGACCCACGATCCAAGATAGCAATATTTCTCTACTCGCTCTAAGATCTGACTGCGTAGCGTGATCTGACTTTCCTGTTGTTGTCGTTTACTGATGACCATCTATTTGGTTTTTAGAGAATTTAGTTTTAAACCATTTGGTTCGCTGACCTCTTGAATTTTTTGTAGGAGTCGTTGTAGTTCTTCGGTGTCATTGGCAAGTATCACTGTGTCGTCAGCGTATCTTATGTTATTAATTAGTTCCCCATTCATTTTGATGCCCTCAGTGCCTCCTTGAAGATTTCTTCCAAATATATGTTGAACAGCAGGGGGGAAAGGACGTATCCCTGTCTTACACCTTTCTTTATTCTAGTGTTTTGTGAAATAGAGCTATTAATTTTTACGGCAGCAGTCTGTCCCCAATAGAGGTTGCCAATTATCCGGATATCTTTGTGGTCAAGTCCTGTTTTCTTCAGGATAGATATGAGTTGTTCATGTTTAACGCTATCAAATGCTTTAGCGAAGTCCACGAGACCCAGATATACGTCCTTATTCGTATCTCTGCATCGCTGGATCAAGACCTGCAGAGCAAAAATAGCGTCTCTGGTGCCAAGCGCCTGTCTAAACCCAAACTGCGTTGGACTGATGTCTAAGTCACATTTCCTATATATTCTATTTTGTATTATCTTTGTGAAAGCTTTGGTGAAGTGATTAATTAAGCTTATCAGTCTGTATTCATCGCAGGTCTTTGCATTTGCCTTTTTGGGGATGGCGATAAAGGTAGAGTGTATCCAGTCGCCGGGTAACTGTCCGCTGTCGTAGATCCTGTTAAAAAGTTTCACCAGCATATCGAGGAATATCAGGTCAGATTCGCACATAATTTTGATAATTTCCGCGTGGACGTCATCGGGACCTGGGGCTTTGTTATCTTTCAAGGATGAAATAGCTGTTATTATCTCACTTTGCATAATTGGTGGACCTGTTATTGTCTCTGTGACGTTGTGATTCTCTGGGCGTGTGTTTTCAAAGAGCTTTTCTATGTATCTTTCCCAAATGGTGATGAGTTCTTTCGTTTCTGTTGTTAAGCATCCTTCATTGTTTAATAAGCTGAGGGTTCTTTGATTGTTTGTCCTTCTGGCTGTAAGTTCTCTGATCTTTTTATGCATATTGTGGTAGTCATATTTTTTCTCGCATTGTTCGATTTCGCGGCATCTCTCTATCAGATACGCTTCTTTTGCTTTCTTTATTTCCCTCCTTATCAGTTTAGGTGTCCTTTGGTATTCCATAGGTTTTTTGCCTTTATATTCTCTTCTTCGTTCCATTAGGTCCAAGATGTCTGCTGTCATCCATTCCTTTTTCTTTCTGTTCTCTCTTTTCAATTCCTGTGTGCATGTTATATGAATAGTTTCTTTCAATCTGTTCCATTTCATCAGGTCATCATCAATGGTTTTATTTAGATCTGTTAAATTTTCACTGAGTGTTTTTTGTATCTGGTGTTTTATTTCAGGGATTTGTAGCCTTCTAACGTCAATTGATGTGTTTGTCTCTTCTTTGTCGATATCAACTACTACTACTCCAAAACTTATATTTAGTATTATGTAATTCTACATTAAATATTATTTTAAGATAGAGAGTAGGCACGAAATAAAACTATCGGTATATTTGCAAAAAAAAAAACTGTTGACGCTGGTCCGACTTTCCATTATGTTGAGGACAATCACAATTTTGATTTTGAAAACTCACAAGTTTTGGACGTGGAATTGAATCTAAAGAAAAGATTAATTTCTGATGTTCTTTGTGAATTTGTACAATGATAATGTCTCATTTCTCGTCATCTTATGTGTGAGTTATGGTTGTGCCGAATACATTAAATATCTTCGTTCTCAACAATTAAAGTCTTGTTTTTTCACTCAATCACTGTTAACTTATAACTACTTTTAATATAAATTGGCCTGATGAAATTGGGCAATAGCTGGCGAAACGTAGCCAGAAATAACCGACTAGTTTTATTTTTGACTAATGTCTACCTTCTACTTCGAAGGATCTATTTAATATAGAATTGCATAATAATTATAATACTTCTATTGACGTTTATTAAATTTTGTAGATTGACATGTTTTTTTAGAAATTATTTTTGATCTCATAAAAACTATTTTTGAAAAAAATTACACTTGGCCCTTGCAAACTTAAATAATTTTTTCGATGTAACTTATTTAAAGATTTAAGAAAGTTTCGCCAACAAAATTTTTTACAATCAAGAAATTGGCTGCCATTCAGTGTAGCAATTATAATTTTTTTTAACTTTGTTTATAAATTCCATTTGAATATAAAAACGTTGATGGTTTGCATTAAAGCGAAAACAAAAATAATGTAAGTTTTTGGTAAAAAAAATTAAATAATAAAGCAATAAACGTGAAGTTAGAAATGAAAGAAATTCTTGAGTTTCTATTCCGAGTAGTTTATTTTGAGACGCACAAAAAGAAAAAAATCTCTTTATCGAATTGTATATTGTGTTATTAAGATAACAAATTTTACATTAAAAACGTCTAGTCACATTGAAACTATTTTTTCACGTAAAAACGTTTTCAAATAAATTACAGTAAGTGTTGTGTAGATGTAATCAACAACAAAGTAGAAACAACCACAAGAAGATTTACGTTCAGTATATTTTGAGTCTGCTTTTATGTTCTTGAAAACAAATTGTTTGCAATGCGTCTATTCGGACTTATTTTAAATACCGCGACAACCACTTACGCATAATTCATTGATTGTAAACGCTATAAATTTTATCTAAAAAATCTTAATCATGGAACTATTTCGTCGGGTTTCTAAGAAACATTCTCAAAAAGGTTTCCATTTTCATCGACATTCCTTCACGTTAAAACGTAAACGTTCCAATAAAACACAAAAGTTCACCCACATATACTCTAAAACTCCCTCTTTCGCAAAACCCTTGCGAAATTTTTACGAGAAAAAAGTTTTGTTACTATACAGACTTAAGAATCTACATCAAAGTCGTTTTAAAACCACAAGTTTTAAACTATTTTTTTTATCTCAAAACATTTTTAGATTAAAAAAGATTAATGGTTGTTTGGTTTGGAAATAACTGAAAATTTGATGTATAATTTATGATTGTAAACCTACTGGCATTTTTTCATGTATTGTTGCTATACGTTTTTTTTACGTCAAAATTAATTATACATTTTAGCCTTGAAAGAATTAGGGTTAAATTGAATTGCGTGCAGATTAAAAAATTAAAAAAGTTAAGTGAATATTTGATTTCGAGAATATTATTTTTGGTTTGTTTAAGTGACCGATCAAATATTGCCGGTAATAAATAATACGAACGACTAACGTCCGAATTTTCATTATATGTAGCTGCCAGTTTTGTTGTTCGAAGATTAATTTTCTTATAACATGCAATTTTATACACTTGAGCAAAACGTGTCAGTTAAAAAAAACCAATTACATTAAATATCCATTTAGCTTAACTAATTATAGTGCTGTACAATAATAAGCTCCGATAACAAAGTTTTGCATATTGACAAGACTTCTGGACTTTTTCATTTTCTTATAATAACATTTTAAATTATGTGGGTTGAGAATTTATTATACTGATAAAATGTAAACAAAAACTATTAATTCTGGAAATGGTTCTCGTGGAATGGAGATGAATTATGTAGCTAAATTTATAGTGAAATATTTTGATATAAAAAACTAGACAATTTATTAAAAAAAAAAGATTTACTTAGTTTTAAATAAAATGAATGCCTACAAAGTTTTTATTTATTCACTTCATATCGACCTTACAAAAAGGAATTATTGCAAACACAAAGTTGTATTCTGTCATTTATTTATTGTCTATTCTCTTAACAGTCATTTGTAAACAGCGTTAATTTATTATTATTGATTGTTAGAATAACCGATACCATTATTTTAACAGTAACCTTGTATCATAAACATAAAGTTGTTAGATTAGTGTACATAAAATATGGAATAATTTAGTAAAAAAAATGTTATTTACATTATTAGTTCAGAAAGTGCTATTCTGCGAGCATGAGCATGTTTTCGAATACTCGCAATATACTATCAGGACGTATAATACACAAAAATGTTTGTGCTAACCTTTATACAGTGCACGCCGCTTAATTGAATCACGTTTTGACTTGGGATTTTTAATAACAATATATAAAAATTAAATCTATATCAAAAAAAAATTCGAAAAATGATTTAAGTTTTGGGAATTTTTTCTAATGGGATTTTGTCGTTCCCACCGCTCCTTTCGTTTTTTTTTTTTGAAAAAAAGGCTATTTTTGATTTTGGAAGGATTTTTCTTGTGTGACGACGAATAATATCAGGTGCCTAAGAATTAGATCATTGAATTATTTTCAGAATATAAGCCTGCAATCTATGAGTAGTTTTATTATTACCATTGCAATTCACAAATCACCACGTTGAAAAATCCCAATCCCTTCTTCAGACAAAGTGTGGTCAGACAACTGGCGTCCAATGTGGGGCTTTGTGTTTTTGGGGAAATTCGTTAAAATTTTAACATTATAGCAATTTTTCAAACATATTAGAGTATTACTATTTTTAAAGATGCATGTAAAGTGTTTATTCAGCGATGAACTAAAGTATGAACTTAGCGCAGAAACGTAAATTGTTAGGGTACCTAAATGTTTCTGTTCGGGTGGATTACTCAATGTTAGAGCTTTAATCTGAAATTGATGCGTGTAAAGCCAAGATTACTTCTATTGAAACAGAACTTACTGATCCAGTTAATCGATCCCATTTAACTCGAGTTCTTCACCTCGCTCGACGTATCCATCGTATTCCTGTAGGCGAATAGAATGATGAATCCGCTGTAGACGATCTTAAAACGGTTGCTAGTAATATTCTCGCGCTTGTCGATCCTGTTTCTTCATCTGACGCTGGCGAACCATGTAATGCAGCCTAATCTACACCAATCGTTTTACCATAGCATGAGCCTCTTGTTACCCCTGGTCTCCGTGTTAACGAAATTGAAGCAGATTTGGCCGACCGATTACCAGGTTTATTAGACGCTAGTCTTCAACGTCTTGAAGATAGCCGACACAGTCATGTACCTATTTGCAAATGAGGAGTCTCTTTCTCTGGTACAGCGGATGGTATGTCAGCCGTTACCTTTCTAAGTCATTTAGAAGAAAAGAAACCGGCTTCAAATATTAGCGATGTACGTTTGCTAAAAGGTGACACCGATCTTTTTATTGATACAGCGCTTATTTGGTTTTGCTCAATCAGAGACGACGTATGTTCATGGACTGACCTTGTCACAAGAATCTGTACCTGTTTTTACCGGTAAATTTTGAACTAATGCTGTGGGATGAGATTTGCGCTCGTAAGCAAGGTGTCAACAAAGCCCCTTTATTTTACATTGTCACTATGAAAGAACTTTTTTCACGATTTAGTCGTCCTCCTAGTCCACATAAACAGTTAATGCTTATTATGGCTAATCTTCAACTTTTTTACGCAACACTTTTGAGCTTAATTAACGTTGATTCTGTAGATCATTTAAACACCTTATGTTTAAAGCTAGAAAACACAAGAACGAATAATTCACCGGTAGCAAGTAGTAGCAAAGTCTCTGTCTTCGAAGTTTCTTCCAGTCGTGAGAATATTTCGTTACCTAGTACCTCTGCTGGAATTGACGAGTAGAAAGCCACGATTTTAAGAGATGCGTCAAGAAATTGACTCAATTTTGTTTCTTATGTGATACTGCCGACGTTACCCTACCTACTTGCCCCCGCCAACATTTAAACTGCATTTGACCGACCGAGCCCGACCACTATCGTCAGTTTGAGAGCTAACGAACCACACTGGTTAGAATAGCTAAAATATGTAAAATCCTTTTGTTCGCCTTGACATAAACTTAATTCCTATCGTAAATTGTCACTAGCCTACCAATTTTTTCATCCATCCGGTGATAACAGGCTTTATGCCGATGTGATTTTATTTTCTGTTTCTGCTCGTGCAATAATAGATTCTGGTGCAAACATTACTATTTTAGATGCCGCAGGAGTGCATTTGATACAAGACTTATCCTTAGTCACCTGTGCCGATGTAAATTTGTCTACAGCCGATGGTGTACGTCAGAATGTGATCGGACGAGTGATGTTACCTTTAACTGTCTACCAGAATGGTAGAAGCCGTAGTCTGCGATAGTGTTCCCTCTTGGTTAATTTTAGGAGTTAATTTTTGTAAGATCTTTGGTATTAAAGTTAATTTTGTAACGGATGAGTTGACGGTTAGTAGCGCTTTTACCTCGTCGCGAATAAGTAGTGTCGACGACCTAAGCGCAAATCATCAAATTTGTTTAAACGCCGTAATCGAACACTTTAAAGAACTTGTACATGATAAGTTAAGTCGAACTCACCTCGTAGAACATCATATTGATACCGGAGACGCAACACCCATTAAGCAGCGCTATTTTCCACTTTCGCCTGCAATGCAAGTCCACGTGACACCAAACTTGATGCTATGTTGGACGCTGGAATCATTTGCAAATCGAAATCACCCAGGGATTTACCTATGCTGCTTGTTAAGAAGTCTGATGGTTCGTACCGACTTTGTTTCGACGCAAGAAAACTGAACAGTGTGACCAAGAAGGAATCTTACCTCATACTGTACGTTTCTAGTATTTTAGGCCGTCTCAACGATGCTCGTTTTATACCATCGATTTATCTAAAAAAGGCTTTTTTGTAGATCTCCCTTTCCCCAACGTCATGTGAGAAAACCGCATTCACAGTTCCAAGACGCGGGTTATTTGAGTATTTTGTACTTCCTTTCAGTATAGCTAACGCCCCGGCCACGCAACAAAGACTGATGGATAATTTATTCGGTCCTCTACTAAGAGAAAAGTTATTAGTTTACTGAGACGATATTGTTATAGCTTTCAGCACGTTTGAAGACCATATTCAGCTCCTCGAGGAAGTCCGTCAAAGATTATATAATGCTAGTTTACCCATATTTTGAGAAATGCCAGTTTTGTAGGTCGAGTTTGTCATACTTAGGTTTTATTGTTGATAAACATGGATTGCGCACTGATCCTTCTAAAGCAGAAGCTAATTTTCCTAAACCTAAAACCAGTACTGAGATTAAACGATTTTTAGGAATGTGTTCGTGGTACCGGCGTTTTGTGCAGGATTTCTCGACAGTTTCTGCTTCTATAACAGCGTTGATTAAGTGTAGAAAAAAAGGACAATCTATTAAGTGGAGTCCCGAGGCCGAAAAATTGTTCGAACATCTTAAGTCGTTATTGTCGTCGATTCCGGTTCCGGCTAGTCACGATTTTAAGCTTCCTTCTGTGATTCAATGTGACGCCTCTAACGTTGGTGTGGGTGCGATCTTGACCCAAGGTGGTAATGAACATGTCATCTGTTATGGTTCTAGAACACTTAATAAGCCTGAACGAAATTACTCAGTTATCAAACGTGAATGTTTCGCAGTCTTATTTGGTATAGAGAAATGTAGACCTTACATCAAAGGAACCCACTTTATAGTTCTTACGGACCACTAGGCCTTATTGTGGCTAAAGAATATGAAAGACCCTTCTGGTCGTCTAGCGCGGTAAAGTGTAAAACTTTCACAACACTCATTTACTATTACACATAGGAAGGGTAAGGAGAATGTTGTTTCCGACGCTTTATCTCGGGACTAGTTTTTTACAAATCGTCCCAGAGGACAGTGATACTTAATAGAACTGGTAAAGGCTGATCTAAATTTCTTTCCCGATTGGAGAATCGAAGATGGTTTCAAACTAATACCTAATCGTCACGATGTCACCTCAAATTTAGTCGAATAGAAATAAGTTGTTCCTCATTCCAGACGCTGTGTGGTTTCACAACTTTACCATGACGAACCTACATCAGCTCACCTTGGTACTTTTAAAACGTATCGTAAACTCGGCGAACTATATTACTGGCCTAAAATGCGTAGTGAATTATCCCGTTATGTTAGTAGGTGTCAAACTTGTCTAGCTAGTAAATCGTCGCAAGGTGCTTGTGCTGGTTTAATGGATAGTCCCAAAAAAGTTAGGTTTCCATTTCAATGTTAGTCCATTGACCTAATGGGTCCTTTTCCTCGTTCACTGCGTGGAAACACGATGCTAATTGTCGTTAGTGATTGGGTCACAAAATTTGTATTAGTTCGACCGGTAGTTAAAGCGACTAGTCGCGCCGTTGCTAACTTTTTAGAGAACGACGTCTTCCTTTTATTTGGCGTACCACAAATTGTGATGGTACACAATGGTCTCCAATTTACCAGTGTTTGCTTTAAAAATCTGATGAATCAATATAATGTACAGAAAATTTGGTACAACGCTTCGTACCATCCACAAGTGAATTTCATTGAACGTGTAAACCGCGTTCTGGGTACTACCATCCGCTCGTAAGTGAACGATAATCATCATCAGTGGGACGCAGAAATTTACCGAGTCGCGCATGCAATTCGTACATCTGCGCATGAAGTGACCGGATATACACCCTCCTTTTTTAACTTAGGTAGAACCGTGCCAAGTTCGGGCGATTACTACGGTAAAGTGCTTCAGTTCGGAGAGGAAGATTTAGCTATTAGAGATCGTGAACGCATTGTTGCTGACTTGACAAAATTATCCAAAGTTCATAAAAATGTCAGGAGTCGTTTGGCCCAAGCTTATGAACGTAACTCACGTCATTATAACTTGCGTAAGAGAGTTGTTTGTTTTAGGGTAAACGACACGGTCTGGAAACGTAACCATGTTCTCTCAGATGCCAGCAAGAATTTCGTAGGTAAATTAGCGCCGAAATACGTGAAATGCATCGTCAAAGAAGTTACTGCTCCACTAACATATAGGTTGTCAGATGAGCGTGGGTGTTTTCCATGTTAAAGACCTTAAAGTCGATTATATGGAGGATGATGAGAAAGAGAGATAGCCGCATTCAATTTGAGTGCTGTCGTTATCATTTTTGAATTGTTATTAATTTTAGATATTTAGTTAATAGTTTATCGTTTTGGTTTTACAATTTTACAGGTTGCTACTTTTTGTAATTTTTTAGTTTTGACTGACTTATGCTAGCTGGTTTGTCAGTTGTATTCTATGACTGCTAAAGTTTAAGTTTGTAATTTTTGATAACACTTACTACCTTCTTGTTTTGTGCCAGTTAGCCCAAAACATAAAGGTTTTCTAATTTTTTTTCCCTCTGAAAAGGGGTGTGGTACAATTAAATCTATATCCAAAAAGAATTCAAAAAATGATTTAAGTTTTGGGAATTTTTCCTAGTGGGATTTTGTCGTCCCCACCGCTCCTTCCGGTTTCTTTTTGAAGAAAAAGCCATTTTTGATTTTGGAAGGATTTTTCCTGTGTGACGACGAATAATATAAGATGCCTAAGAATTAGACCATTGAATCATTTTATGAATATAAATCTGCAATTTATTAATGGATTCATTATTACCATTGCAGTCATCAAATCACCACGTTTGTTGTTCTTGCTGTTTTTGCATGGTGAACCTTTATCAGGATTTATTCCACCTTTACCCTAGAGCCTGCACATCATCTGAAGGTAATTGTTGTCCTAGGTGTTGTGTCTATGGTTAATAGGTTATTGTGGAGTTTTCTCTTTTGTTTGTAGTTGTTACTTAATCGTACTTTAGCTGTGGTATTTTACGTGTTATCATTAACACATATTAGCATTTGCTAGTATTTGTAGGCTTGTTTCTGTAACCTACCAGCCGGTGCAAGAAAGTTAGCTACGCTGAGGCCGTTTATTGGAGACTTATATAAGTTCATAAAGCTGTCCACGCTGTCGGTAGAATCTCATGCTCGTAGTGAGTCGAGGCGGCTGCACCCAGGTACTGTCATAACGCATCTGGTACGTTACAGTTCTTACGACAATTAAGTATATGTTACGTGTTGTCACCATATTATTATTTGTAACCAGTGTGGAATGTAAAGGGTTGCCTCACTGTTTAGATGTGATTCTTATTAAATTGTGTTGATAGCTCACCTTAATGTGAGTGATCGTAACACATTATTTAAAAAATAATTTCCTTTACTAATAATTACGCGCATTTTGGGCAAAAGACACGTAAATTCATATTTTTTAGGTTAAGTCGCGAAACCCGGTATTTACCAAGCTTACAATTGCGTTGTTACGGCGCGTTGGCTGTGGTTTCATACGCACATTCGTCGGTTTTAGTTTTGTTCAAACATTGTATGTGTATACAGTAAGTCGGCTTTGATGTTCGTTAGTAACGTTTGTCAATATTTAATTGCATCTGGTCAATAGATCTGTCGGTATCGTTGGAAATTGTGTTTCTTTTTTTAATCTGCTTCGAGAGTATTTTTTTGTTTTGTCTTACACTACCTGAAGAATCCCAATCCCTCCTTCAGACAAAGTGTGGTCAGTCGAATGATAATCAAAATTTTGACCCAAATAAATAAAAAATTACTGACCTGTAACATAAAATAGTTTGTTGACACCGTTAATAAAAAGAAATAAAAAATAATGTATGATGTTTAATTCACTGTTCTGAGAACTACAAATTGCTTTTCAGTAGTTTGCTGACACCAAAAATTAAAATAAATACAAAATAACGTTATCACATAAGATGTAGTTAAATGAAGTTGTTATTCTAAATACGCATATGCTTTCCAAGTTAATTCTCGAAGATAACGTATATTTACAGATGTTTAATCCAATGTTACGTAGATTAGTTAAAATACTAGAATAAACAACACTGCAAAAATAAAGCTAAACATGTAAAACAAGTATTTTTAGAGTGCAATGCTAAAATTTTTCACTCTGAACAAGCGTATTGTAAAAATTCAGCTAAAAAATTCATGCAAAATAGATTATTGTTTATGTATAGAAACAAATCTGTAAAGAAAATTGATAACATAAAACAAAATATGATTACCATAAACGATCTTTTTTCTATGTAGTAGCATATGTCCGACCCGTTTTTTGATATATTGATAACATTACCAGATTGATAACATTATCCGTGATTCCAATAAGCGGCGTGCACTATAGCATATATTTGTTAAAAACAGTTGTTAAAGTACTGATTTATAATAAAATTTAATAACATATGTTGATGAAACTGAATTAATTTGACAATTATACAATTTCATTAGAATTTAACTTATTTAAAAATAAAACTATTATTGTTTTCAGCAATTGTAAGATATAAGCAAATTTATTATTATTGTTGGTTGTATAAATTTTGTTAGTGATATTCTAAATCAGCGGTTACCAAAGTGATCCTTATGGACCCCTATAGGTCCCCGATATCATTCAAAGGGCTTGTAAAAAATTAAAATTGACTTAGAGGTCCCTGAACGTCACATTTTTATTAATATGGAAGTTAAAATAAATAAATTATTAGCAATTTTTACGTCCTAAGTAAAATATAAATATAGACAAGTGTTTCAAATACAAGTAATAACAGCCATCGCGGTGAGTCAGGCTTATTTATACAGGTTTATACAGGAACGCAATAGAGCCGATACCTACAACAACTAGTCTATAATATGAACTATAAAGGAGTTGCATATAATAAACAATTTAGTTCTGTGTTATACAACAAATACAACAAATTTTTCTAGTCTTGGACAAAAAGAAGTATAATTCTTTGTATTGTTACGAAGATAGCGTACTTTCGATACGTAAGTAAATTTGAATAAAATTAATATCTTTTTTTAATCCAAATTTATTTAAGCAAAATTATACTCTTGTTTAAATTGATTAAATAATTATATATCACAGTTATGAGTACAGTAATCCCTTAACATTCATTACCAATGTGTTTCTAAAGAATATATGTTATTAATGATTCTGTAAAGGAAGATTGACATATTAGGTTTTATAATTTATTATAATGCATCCTTAAAGTTGTAGCTTACTATTTTATATTTTTGTTTACTTCTACGAATCACCAAATCTGCAAGTATTTGGAATTACTGCGTGTTACTGTATTTATTTTTCTTGAAAAATTAATTGGTACACAATGAATGTGACATTTACATAAAATTTTATCCTTACATCTCAAATAATTCAAGAAACCGTTACATCGCAGCAATCCATTTGAAAAAAATATAATAATTAACAGTGGTTTGTTGCAAATAAAAACTTTTTTCTATACCTTTTTGTGTCCCTTTTTCCAGATAACAGTATTAGTGAGCAAAAAAAATGCAAACAACACAGTGTTGAATATATGAAATATGGCTTATGTGATAAAACAATGTCAAACGATTCATTGAAATCTTCCACCGTTTAACGTTTTTTCAAACAATCAGAAAAAGGTATTTGAAAACACTGACAGAACTTGTTACGATGGTTTCCTCGTAACAAAAAAAGAAAGTAGGGTTTGTAATGTTAGAATATAAACTAAATCTAAAAAAGTGCCAAAACGATGAAAGACTAAGTTAGGGAGACACCGTTTAAATCTACCCGCAGCTGAAAAAGAACACGGGTCGGACAAAATATAAGCTCCGCCCTCGACTCGGCAACACGTTGTACAGCAAAGTGACCTAGTCGGTTTAACTTTTACATTCAAAGAAGGAATAACTTTATATTCGTAAATTAAAATCACAAAAGTATGTAAAAAAAATAAAGACTCAAAAATGATAATAATTAATTGTGTTAACAACCTAACATGTACGCACGGTCATTCTTACAATTGTATATATGACTAATTTATTTGCCAGATTTAACAAGACTAACTTGAAACTACAAGGTTACACATTGAATTTAATCAAAACTAAAAGTGTAATATCTGCGTTTGTTGTAAAGCTTTTGCTGTACAAACAAAACTTGGAAAGAGGAGAATGTTCTCGGTTTCCAAATCTTTCCAAATTGCAAAATTGAGATAAATATTTGTGTGCTTATTGTCAACACTTAATCGCGCTTCTTTGGGACCTTAACCAAAGATTTGAAGACATTCTTCACTTGGATATGACAACTTCTGGTTGGTTCTGGTTAAAAAACAGATCCCAATTTTATATTCACCATTATGGGTTATTGTACAGAAGCTGTTGATTGCTTTTCCGTCTTCTTATTTGGTAGAACGTGGATTCAGTGCCGTTATGAACCTCATCACAAAAAAAGAAACCGTCTATTAGTACTCGCAGGGATTTGCGGTTGCTACTTACAAACACCGAGCCAGATATAAATACACTAACATCCCATCAGGTTCATCCAAGTCATTAATTTTTTTTTTTTCGTATTTTAAAACAAAAGCTATAATTTCAATAAATACTTCTTTAACAAAATGTTTTATTTATATTTTATTTGATCATGGTATGACCATTATTAATCTACCGATATGGTATTTAAGCTTTTTTCATTTTCTTGATTACTTGGTAAGTAGCTGTTTTTGGATGCCACTTGCGATTTTTAATTTTTATTTAAAATTTATACGTCATACGCAACAAGCATTTAAAGAATCTCATCCAAACATGCCAAGTTGATAAATTGCAACATGCCGCTTTTGTGTAGATTAAGACACTACAAACTTGGTAGCAGTTATTACATTTATTGTTCGATGTAATGATTTGTAGCGATTCTTTTACAAACTGAAATTTGATTGGTCGGCGAAATCTTGCTAAAGGTTTTGAATTTGTTTTAAATAGTTGTTAATTCTTCAGCTAGATTTCAACAGGTGCAACTAGTGCGAAAAATATGCAACTTTTATGAAATCAATATTAAGATCTTTATCATATCTTGACATCTTCAGCAGTTTGAAATAAAATCGTAACATGTTAGCTAGCTTTTCATTACGAAATATTTCTTTACACGTCGTTATTTATGCATTTGCAAAAAGAAATAATTATAATTAAAATTTACGCCTTCACTGGTTTGCCGCCTCCACTAGTTTGCAAAACGTGTATCATATACGACATTTCTTGTGACTATCTCCGGTGTTATTTTCTCCAACCTTTGGTTGCTGTATGCAGTCATTATCTTTTATTTTTGTTGTTATATCAATCAATATTGTTCTCTCTTGTATTTCTTCCACATCGTGATAAATTGTTTTATTTTCTTCTGTAACTTCTTTTTTAACTCCCGAGATTTAGCTCTTCCCTTTTCTTTGTCTTTTACTGCTGTTTGGTAATTGCATTTAAATACTACCGGTAGCTTATCAATTATTAAATTCCATTTCTTTTCCTCCACCCAGGTTTCTGTTAGTCCTACTACATGAAATTGCTTTATAAAATCCCAAAAATTTTTATCTTTATTATTGAGGCCGGTTATATTCTTTATCCCTCTCCTATTCATCCGATTTGTTTGATAATTTTTGTATTTGTTCTGAGCTGGCCAAAAATCCTCTGTATGTTTTTTTTTCAACTTCTTCTCATCTATACTAGTTTCCGTCTATCTGGATTTTTTGCTAACCGATTTTCACTTGCTTTTTCTTGTCTCGTTCTTCTTTAGCCTTGGCTAGTATCTTCTTTTGTATATCTCTCTTATTTGGCGTTAAGTCGTCATGTATGAAGATTCCCATTTTTTCGTCTCCACTAATTAATTGTACAATTATTCCGATTTTTCTATCTCCTGACTTAATGAGGTAGGATTCTTTTATTAAGATCTCTTCGTCCAAATTTTCTTTAATATAATCTTTTACGTTCGAGTTTGTTATGGCTTGTGTTTCCTCGCCTATTATGAATATATTATTTCTCCTCTTCGTTCTGTCCTTTTTATCAAGTTTTTTTTTCTAATTTATAAATTCGATCATTAAGATTAGCTTTTTCATCATTCCAAGATTTTTCTTTGTTTCCCATCTGGATCCTGTATCTCTTGTTTTAAAAAAAATTCCATCTTATTCATAGCCATTGTAATCTGCTCAGACATAGCTTTAATTTCTTCCATTTCGCTTCCTTCTTTTTTGGTTAACTGTTTTTCTGTCGACTTTTGTTCTGGTAATCTACTAACTCTTGCGCTTTTGCTAAACGCTTTTAGTTCTGCTTCTAATTCTATACTGTTTTTTCTACTTCCTCTCTTTGTCTTTTATTATCTATTTAAATGCAATGTTTCTAGTACTCGTATGGTATTTTAATGAAAAGACACTAAGTTTCTCTCTGAAGAGAGGCATTTTTATAATTTAAAAATTTATATGTGTTGGAATTATTAAAACTTGCTTGATTTTTTAAAATTTCAGTGACGTTCAGACTTAAGTGCAAGAACTTTGTGTTCTGATTTAGAAAATTCTCCAATATCACTGGAAAATGTAATTGAAAATTTTATATATTATTTACATCAAAATATTCTGCGAGAAAGAGAAAACGCGCAGACGAATCACCAATGTAAAAATTAATCAAATTAATTATTATTATTTTTTCCAAATTGATTAGTGTACGTGTTTTGAGTTTTTAAAAAGTTCATCAATAAAAAGTTCACATTTTGTTTTATTATATTTCTTGTTTGTATACCATAGCTGTTTCTTTAGGGCACAATTTGGCTACCGTACAATTCAGTCTTTGTTTAAAATCCTCTAGAATATAAAGTACCAGTTAAGCTGAATAATGAAACTCGTTTTTTCTACGTTGTTTTTCGTTATGTAACACGCTTTAATCTCTACTGCCATTGTAACGTCTTACTTTAACTAGTGCAATTTTCTCAGATAAGGAATAGGATTGCAAAATAAACTGCAGAACACAGCAATAAAACTGAGTATTATAACTTAAAAAAAGTACTAAACTATATTTTAAATTTTTATAGAATTTGCTATGCATTTACAACAAAATGTTGAAAACGTAAAGCCTCTATAATACTTACCTGTCAAGTTAGGAATTTGCAAAACTAAGTTAAAAGAAAAGTAATCTCTCAAGCTTCTGAAACATTTCAAATAACAACGTTAAAATAATGATTTAAACACATATCATGGGAAAAAAACGTAAAGACATTTACATGAAACGTTTTAAATTTACATAAATTGAATTAATTATTATTATTATTAAGAAAAGTTTAAACAAACACACATCATAAACGCATTTCATCTTTATTTTATAAAGCAATTAACACGGAAATTTAATATTTTATTATTCAACGTGTTTAATTCATCACGAAACGTTAAAAAAAACTCTTCAACGTTTGCATTATTGCAAAACACGCGTCTATAAAATTATTTTTGCATAAATAACCCGAATTTTTTTTTAATACGCAGTTAAGTTATCTTTGTGGGTAATTTTTATTGCCATCTTTCTATCTTTCTGTACATATGAGTAATAAGAAAAACTAATAAAATCCTATAATAAAATCTACTGGCGCGAGTAAGAAATAAAAATTTTGTGATTCAACATAAGAGAAACAACTTTGGCAATCTTCGAAATTACCCAGAATAAAACTGTCATACTAAGAAGAAAACTAGAAATTTGTTAAATATGCATATATACATTTTTTACTGATTCAGTTAAATTTTTATTTCGTAACTTAACCCATTTGTCACTTACATTTCCCTGAACGTTAACGACCAGAGTTTTACTCATATCGATTCTTACGATGAATTTCTAATGATTAAATTTGTTTTACCGTGACTTCGTGCTTTTCCTTCACGTACGTTATAATTACGAAACGGTTTATATCTAATTTATTTGTTAATAACCGGTGTAATTAGTACATGACAAACTAATAATTATGATAAAGTAGTAATTATCGCAAACACGTTTTTATCGATAACTAACCTCTTTGCAACGTAATTTTTTTCCGTCAAAAGTCATGTAAACACAAAGAAAAAGTTAAGAAAACGCAAAGTAGAAATAATCTCTAAGTGTAAATTGTAATACTAATAAATTTGAAGTATAATTTACCTTGGCATTTTATGACGTTTCGGTAATAATCGTTTCCACAAAGATTATCTCATGTAAATAAAAAAAAAATTTTTTAACAACCGCGAATACTTTAGAAAGTTTCTTAGTTAAATCTGAAACGAGCAAAAGAAATTTAGAAAAATAAAATACCAAGTAATAACCAGAACGTGCATGAAGTTTTTTTCTGCTTAGGAAGAATGTTTGGCCCAAGACAGAAACTATAACATTAGGTACTCAGAAATAACTTCTTAGAACCTGTGCAGTAGTTACGTAATAATACAAATACGAAATATGTTTATATTTCGTTAAGGAAATAATACGTTTTTATCAAAAATGAAATTAACATTTAGTTAGCATCATCATAACCAAAAATAAATATGCCACAGCTATGTTGTAATCTATATTTACATATGCTTATAATTTATTTGTTTACAGTATAAAAATTTTTCTTTCTGGTGGTTTCATGCTATAAATATAAGAAAAACACAAAACGCCGATAATTTTAAACGATCATTGTTTGTAAAGATAGTAATTTGACATGAACGTTACTCTTATTTACCTAAAATAAATATTTTTATTCATTTATAAATACTACACTTATTGTGTATTTGGAAATGCAATAAAATCTTTATTACTAATACATCTCAATCACTGGCAAATATTGTAATATGCTTATTATTCGGAAATGCAAATGCAAATGTATTTTCCGTGTAACCGGGTAGAATACAACTACGTCACCACAGCTAGCTGAGATGTCGGTGAATGAGAATGATTGAGAATGAAAAAAATAGGCGCCACTCTGTTGCACTGGAAAAATCTGGAGACACTAAATGTACATACAAATCCGCTGTCCTAAAAGTAGGATAAAAACAAACAATCAACAAGAGAACGAACACATTGTTACAAGCTTTATGTCTTACGAACCTTGCACGGCCAACTCACACAGTCGGAAGTAGAGGAGGTTCACAGGAAGTATGCTTAAGGGCGCCAGATCTGATCCAAGATAACACTTCTGCCTCGATCACGACAGACGGTCCAAACTTGTAACTAAATTTAAGGTTCGTAATCCTTATTACTCTGATGTTCGAGTAGTCAAAGTTTGTTACTAGGTAACGACGATCAAAAGAGAAAGGTATGTTGCCATAAAAGAAAGATTAACCAGTATAACAACTTTAATTTAGTAACGTCGATGATTAACACAAAGATATCGAATTTTCAGTACATAAATGACAGCAGTATCGGCAACACACAATACATAGGTAAGTTAAGTTGAAGCGAACAGCGAAGAATAGTGTGTAGTAAATATTGTTTGTACACAGCATGCGAAACACACCAAATAATTAATGATACTACCTTAATGGTAATAAAACAATGATAGCAATTACGGAATTAACATTAAAATTTCGTAGTAAATATTGGTTGTACGCAGCATGCAAAACACACAAAATAATTAATGATACTACCTTAATGGTAATAAAACAGTGATAGTAATTACTGAATTAACACTAAACTTTCGTAGTAAATATTGGTTGTACACAGCATGCGAAACACACAAAATAATTAAGGGTACTACCTTAATGGTAATAAAGCAATGACAATAATTACGGAATTAACACTAGCTAAAGTTTCGTGAGCGACCTTTCTGACAGCAATCAAATAAATAAATAAACTTACCCACAATCCAGTAACTCCTTGGTCGAAGAAAACGTTTTCCCCGGCAAGTGAGCCTGAAATAAATTTGAGTAGCAAATGGTGTCAAACCAATGCCTCACGAAATCAAGATCTACAAAAATGGTTAATTATTGCTAAAGAAAGTACACATAACATCACTCGATTGTCGAACGCTGTTGTACACCTTCAATGAAAGTTGGTTTCGCAGGTGTTTGCCGCATGAGTAGGATCTCGCAGAAACGTGATTGTCTTCGGTTTATTTAGTTTTAACCGTAGGCCTTATAGATAAAGTTATACTCGTCCCATGAAAGTATTTGTCGATGTTAATCCCTCATAATTCGTTATCGAATAGAAACATGTGCCAGAATGTGGTGGAACGGCTATCAAATTAACGAGAAATTACAACAGAATTTTAATAAACGACAGTAATTATCTTACCCGGTGACGACTCAAATACTTTACGATCGTAATGAAATTATAATTTGATTCCCATTATTAAGGATGTTCTTTGAAAATTATTCTTAAGCCACACCGGCCATTTTATGCAGTTGACAGTTTAACAATTTCGTCGTAAATGACAATCACACGAAAAGATCGGCAGAGGGCGTCAAAACCGGAATCTAATTTTAATTCAATATACCGAGTACTCCGTTAGAAAAATTTTGCACGTAACAATATATTTTCCCAATCGATAAGAAGATAACACGTTTGTTTCACTAACGTAATATACAAGTAATAAACCAAGATACTACATACATAAGCATATGCAGTCACAAATAAAATTATAAAACGAAAACTTTACCCCTAGTTTCTTAGTACAATAGCTGGTAAAAGTTGTGCCTTAATATTACTCTTGATACTTTCGAGGAGTGTAAGCATGTATTCGACGATTTAATGTTAGGCACTACTGCAGTGAATACAAATAACTAAAGTACAAGTCAACGTAACCAATAATTCATAATTTTGCAAGCAGCTGAAGGTTGATTTATATATTTGACTGAAAGTAAATCATTAATAATGACCTTGGTAGATACTATAAAAGTAGATAAGTTACGTAACACAGTTACAAAAAAGATAATACAGATTAGACGTTGAAGCGTAAGGCAAATAGCTGTTCGAGACTATGCAGAAAAACATTGACTCTTTCCGTACAAATAGAAGATTTTCATCTCATTCAAATTGCTACAAGCGTAATAATAACGACGATGTTAAATTAAATTAAAATAATTATTAACGATTGAAAAAACAAGGTATTTTTACTAAAAACCAATCTACTCACATTGAAATCAAACAGAAGGAGGAGGAGGAATTAAAATCAAACAGAAAAAATGCCCCAAATACGATATGCGACAACGTAACCCCAACGTGGATCTCGGATTAAACCAAAATATTCAACTAGGTGTGCCGGCCACCAGCGTCGTGTCAAACATTTTATTAACATACGGAAATGTAAAAAGTTATTACTGACGACAAGTAACACACTTTTTTTTAAACTACAACGATACTTAGTTGATTGATGCAAATTACTAACTTTGAGATCGTTAGCAAGAAGTTTATTCAAATCTTTTAAACATTCTTTTTTAATATAAAAGTGATTCAGGTTTTTCCCAATCACAAAGTGAGAATGGTTACTCATCTACTCGTTCTATTTAGTTTGGTAAGTTAAAACCCAGTTTTTTTTTGAATGATACATATTATTGTATTGCTGTAAGTGTTAAGAAAAAACTCTGCAAAAAACATTATGGCAACTAGGGAGTTAATATAGAAGTAGGACAAAAATAATCATACTTGCGGCAAAGATTTAGAATTAACAAAGAAAATCAAAAAATAGAAATCGCAAGAAAAACAAAACTAGGATGAGCTACGTTTGGCGGATTAACTTACACACTAAAAAACTTAAAAATACCTCCGTATAATAAAACAAAAGCATTCCATAGCTGTATACTACCTGTCATGACTTACGGGGCTCAGACCTAGACTTTTACAAAAAGAAATTACTACCAACCTTTTTTTCTAGCGGGTCCTGTTGGTAACAACCACGTCACTACGGCTAGCTGTGAATAGACGTGATTGAGAATGCTATAATATATCAAAAAAAGAGCGTCACTCCTAGTTCGGAGACACCAAGTTAAGAGAAAAACAAACAACTATTAACGAAAAAATGTAAATTAGTGTTATAATTTCTAATTGATAACTATCATGGAGAAAGTACTGTAAGGACGTAGAAAACGAATCTACAAGTTCTCGACTCTATAAAGCTCTCAGCAAAGATCGCACTAGAAGCATCGGTTCTTTGCTGACCAAAAGCGAAAAGATTACAGACTCGGTTAAAAATACTCTGCAAGAACTACTGCAAAAACCCTTCCCGCGTTAATTGTTAATTGAAGTTTATAAGCACCAGGACCTAGAGGTACCAAACAAACGAGCACCTAAAACAAACTGGGATTTAAAGAAATAAATAATTAATCCTAAAAATCTATAATGAAGAATCAATACGTTTAAACCTTTTCTGTCTCCAGGAGTAAATGGAATTTATCCCATCATGCTGCAGAATGTGTCTGCTGCTTTTCGAAACGCAATATGCAAAATTCTCAGAGCCAGCTTAGCACGTTTGCATATAGCAAACAGCTACTTGAAAAAGTAGTCGACAGATATAAACGGGACTGGGCACTAAAGGCTTTGCTTCTGCACCGAAACCAGTATGCTTATCAATCCGGAAAATCTTGCGAGCTAGAACTTCACTAACTAGTAAGCAGATGTAAAAATTCAATCCAATACAATGATATTGAGTGCTTTTTTAAATATTGAAGGAGCATTTGACAATATTACCTCTACCTTAATTGCAAAAGCAATGGAGAAAAAAGAAATCACACCTCTAGTTCAAAACTGAGTCAACTCAATGCTCAGAAATCAGAGGGTAACAATTACTTTGTACGGTGGCTGGCGGGTGTCCACAAGGCAGGGTGCTGCCACTACAACTGTGGTACCTCATCATGGACGGCCTACTACAAGAACTAGAAGACAATTTCACCATTATTACAAACAGGAAGTTTGGGACAACTGTATCGAACATAATGCAAAGTGCACTAAACGCCGTGTAAAAATGGTGCAAAAAATAGGAACTATCAGTGAACCCAACTAAGACAGCAATCGTTCCGTTTACCAAACGACGGAAAGCAGATGACGAAAGAAATCAAATATTTGGAACTCGCTCTTGATATTAGACTGAGTTTCAATGCTCATTTAGAAAAAGTCACAAAAAAGGCCATTAGGGTACCTTATACAACCAAACGGATGGTGGCCACACATAGGGATTGAAACCCACAATGACCAAATCGTTATATACTGTGGTAACAAGACCTATCATCACATACAGTGCGCTTGTATGGGGCGAGAGAACCAACCCAAAAAGCATAAAAGCACAGCTGCGAAGCTAGGCAAAGCACAAAGAATGGCATGTCTGCTGATGACAGGAGCGACGAGAACCACCTCCACAGCAGCCATGGACAGTACTTTTACTTCCACCATTACATCTCGTTGTAATGATGAAAGCAAGACAAGTAGCATACAGGCTGCAGATTAATGAACAAACCGGGTATATACTACGTGCTGCGTGAAGAAACAATCTTAACTATGAGATCTGACTTCACAAAAAATTAGCAAATTTTAAAGAAATTTAAAGTGATAATACCGTCACGGGACGAGTGGACAAAAACATTTACCCGGGCGCGGTTAAAAGAACCATCTGGTACACAATCGCAAAGGTACCGGAGCAAGGCTATATAGAAGAAAGCACCATGGGAAGGAATTTTTGCTGACCGTGGGTAAATATTCGTCTGCTTTTCAAGCTGAAGTTGTTGCTATTGACTGGTGTGCCAAGAACATTATTGACTCAAAATCATACGCAAATGATCTGATATCGATCATTTCTGACAGTCAAGCAGCATTTCTGGCGCCAGTAATAAAATACAAACTGATTATGGCATACATAAACAGTCTGAAAATATTACCAACTCACCAAGCAGTGCAGTTCACCTAGATACCAAAACAAGGGCACAACAGGGACATATATCGGACCTAAACCCGTTTGCGGAATCGCTTACGAGCCCGGAAAAGAAACAACTTGCAGCAAACTTGCAGCGGAGCATAAAAAACTTTTCAGGAACGAAGCATACCAAGCTCTTCTTTACAGAGCCATATTTAAACACTCAAACTGCACTATCAAGCACAAAAGGACAAAAGGACTAAGGAGACCGCAGTGCAGTAGCGCTAGACGAACCACCTCTTGGATTAAGTACCACTTCTATTAAATAAGAAAATTTTTTGTAAATTTTAATCACGAGCAATCAATAACAACATCATAAATATCAAGCAAAATTCATCAAACATTAACAATTACATGCAGTACGTAAACACTTAGTTGTCGGCTAGTGAGAAGTGAACGTATAAATTAAAATAAAGCGCAAGACTTACCTCTTACCTCATCTTCCTTAAGGTAGTAACTAACAATAATTGCTACTTTAGTAATATTACCCTCGACACTTACGAAAAATGCAAGCTTGCAACGTCGACTAAAATTTACAAAACTGGGTTTGAATACTTGATTGAATCAAGACAATAGTACTCAATTTAAGAACTAAGCTGAAAACTACATACTGTACTCGACTCGACTGGAAGTAAAAATCGCTGAAGGCTTAACATGATTAAATACAGCTGAAGGCTTAATTTAAATAAATGCAAACACGCACGTTAAATTAGATACAATTAATTACGCTGAAGGCATATAAGAAGTAGCACCACATCGAAGAAAACATTTTCCAGTTAGCGAAGGGTGGTCATAGTCAAGGTCCCCTTTTTACTGTAACAACTAAGCTGATCTACCCAAACTACTTATATGTGATTAGAATTTGATCCACCAAGCGCTAGGCAGGTGTGAAGTGAGACATGTTTCCACTTCTCATAATTAGAATTGTAGAGAATAACCCCGAGTCTATCTTGTGTAATCAACCTTGTGCTGTAGTGGACCCTGTTGGTAAAAACCACGTTACTACGGTTAGTGGAGATGTGGATGAGTAGAGATCGTTGAAAATGCTATGATAGAAAAGAGAAAAAATAGACGCCAATCCGTTTTATTGGCAAAATTCTAGGCTTGGAGACACCAAAAGCACGTTTGAATCCACCCTCGAAAAAATTAAAGTAAACAAAAATCAAGGAGAGAAAATAACACAGTATATATTTTCTTTAATTAACTTGTGAAGATTGTAAGCTAGCTTACATTCATAGACGTGTGTTTGCTAAACTCTAGTCTTTAAAATTTAGGGATACACGATTATAGTTCAAATACGAATAAAGTTAAAGGCGGTGTAATGTAGTCGACTGGAAATAGACATTAATTAGTAACCTTAGTTATATAAAAAAACAGCCGGGAGCTGTAACATAATTAAATCGCTGAAGGCTGAACAAAATGTAAAAATATTACTTATGGATTCATTTAAATAATGCAAATACATACGTAATACCAATAGGACACATTAAATTATACTTAAATTGTAGAAGAAACGCAGTTATGTTCAGGAGAATATTTCCAAAATAGAGACGTAATTACACTGAAGTCGTAGAAAATATGTTACAAGAGAATATTTTTAAATTAGCGATGTTGATCACGGTTAAAGCCTCTTGTTTCCACTTGTCTAAACTACTTTTTGCAGGATACGATTCAGATACTTGTAAAGCGGTGTATCTTTCCACTTTCGTTAAACAGGAATGTAGATACTGACCCCGATCTATCTTACTGTAACACGTTAAATTTTAACTAATTAATTGAATTGCCGTTCTGTACACCTGCACGCAATTTTTGAATTTTTGCGAAAAACTCGCTCCAAGAGATTTCAATGAACATAATTTTTTGTTCATAATTCACTTCGTTAAAAGCGTAATAGTAAACCACGTATATTTAAGTGAAAATAAAAGTACTTACAGTTCAAAGATTTCGAACCATTATAAATAACGTACAACGAGCACTGAAATAGAAAGTCAAATAGGATCAATCAAGGTATTCGATGTACTACTCCCCTACCAAATTATCAATTTACGTCGAAATAACCAACAGTGATGTCGGCGTACCAGTGAAGTGGCAAAAATTGAAGCAACATAAAACTTTTTGAAAAACTAATAATTAACGACACGTAACACTTGCTGTACGTAATTCAGTAAAGCAATCGATCTAAAAAAATAACAAAATCTCCATTCGTAAATTAATTCGTGTAATACTCCAATAGTAATCTGCCATCATATGCTCATCCCAGCGACCTTGGTATCTGTCTTCCATCACCTTTAAATTTTGATAAAAACGTTCTCCTTGTTCTTCGCTATACGCTCCAAGATTTTCAGGAAACTTGTATAAATTATTGTCCAGATAGTGTACTTTTATGCTCATATTACATCCTAGATTTTTAAAGCTAATTAAGAGGTTTGGAACTAACTCTTTGAAATTTTCGGCCGCTGCTTCTAAATCATTCATTGAATGAATAACATTGTTGTCTTTCATTAAAAGTCTTACTTGTGGGTCATCAAAAACACCAGCTTTTAGTTTTTCTTTATTTAAACCGGGAAACTTTCTTGAAAGATATTCAAAACACGGACCAGTTTTATCTAATGCTTTAACATATTGCTTCATAAGTCCCAACTTTATGTGCAATGGAGGCAAAATAATCTTATCTCTAGAAACTAAAGGCGGGTTTATAATATTTTGTTTGCCAACCGTCATGTTTGCCAATCTTTCTTAATTCAGTGTTTTTTTGCTCTGCTGTCCCATAAACATATGAAGCATGAAAAGTTAGTGTACCCACTTTGTTGACCTAATAAAAAGTTGATGATTTTAAAATCGACACACACAACAAATTGGTGCTATGAGTACTTAAGTTTTTTTTTAAAACAAGATCCACGTTTTGATACTCCTCTTTTAATTTCGCTGAATGAGCAATAGGCACAGCTGTATGTTTATTACCAATATCTAGTAAAACACATTTCGAACTTCGCTTACAGCTGTCCATAAACAATCTCCATTCCTCAGCTTTGTACCTTGAAAGCTCCAGTTTCATAAGAAGGTCACCGATGTTATTACAATAAACTAAATCATTTTCAGAACTAAAAAATGGAAGAAATTCTTTTTCGCGATCACGATCAAATGTTATTTTTGTACCTTGAGATAACAAATTTTTTTATTTGAGTCTAGATGCTAGTAGCTCAGATCGCTCTTACGAAAAGTCAAGGTCTCTAATCAAATCACTTAAAGCATCTTGAGAAAAAAGTGAAGGCGCTGTTGACACTTCAAAATCACCGTCAGGTTTATCAGAAAAAAATTCCATCATCTCTGTGTCCGACAAATCTGATAGATCTGAAAGATCTTGACTCATAAGAGATGGTACGTCATCTGAACACAATCAAGGTCTTTTAGCAGACGGTAAATCAGGATATGTCATTTTCTTTTGTTTATACAACAGAAAAATAACAGTCATCAATGTGATTTTTCGGTTCTGTCCAAATCATCGGTACACCGTTTGCCCACTGTCTTAAATGTTCACTATACAACTTGCACACAATGTTTGTTCAGAGCCTTCATCTCTATATTAAAGTAATCAGCGTATGTCTTCTTCACTAAATCTGTTATAAGTTTTCTAAACTTTTTGACTACATATTCACCACAAATATAACAAAATGTATTTGAATTATTTACACAACACCTTCTCGATGACGACATATCGATATTATTAATTTAAAAAAAAATTAATTGATTACAATGGCATTAAGTATGATAAAATACAATTTTTAGGTTATGATCGATCGATACAAACCTGAACGTAGCTTCAACGTTTTGACAGCTTCGCACAACGTCTTGTGAGCTAATTAACCTGTGTAATGTATGAAAAGTACAATTTCTCTGTCAATCAAATTTATAAAATGGATGAAACACTTATATTAACTGTTCTAAACAAGAATCCAAAAGTTCTAAGTGTGAAGGGCAAAAAACATGTGGGTAAAATCTCTAGTCGAGAACGAAGAGAATTGGTTACCGCACTTTGCTGCACGAATGTCGCTGGTTATTATGTCCCACCAGCGTTGATTAAAAAAAAGGAGAATGAATCCAGATTTAATCCAAGGAGCACCAACAAGAACTCTGCTTGATTTCAGACTCAGAAGTTATTAATTTCAAACTTTTTTTGAAGTGGATAAAACATTTCTGAAATAATGTTAAACCATCTCCTGAAAAACCGGTGCTATTGCATTTACACAATCACTGCTTACACAGAAGTCTAGATGATATTCGATATTGCGAAAAAAAATTTATACATTTGTTATCTCTCCCACCTCAGGCAAGTCACAAAATCTAACCCCTCGACATGGGATACCTTTAGGGCATTTAAAACTGCTTACAGCAAAGTTGTTGAAAACTGGTTAGTGTTTAACCCTGGGAAGCCCGTTACCTCAAAACAACTAGCTGGTTTATTTAAAATCGCAAACAATACTGTTTCAAATGTATCTGGCCTTATAATTCGCAAAAATTTGATGATAAAGTTCCTCGGTGGTTACAGACAGAGCTATAGAAAGATTGAGTTCCATTAATAACTTTGTCTTAGATACTGACGAGCAAAATATAGCCAATGTTGGATCTGGCGAAGAATTAGATGTTGATGGAGAAATGGCAATATTATGGAAAATCAAAACCAAGATGGAACAGTGATTTGACCAAAATGGATTATCTCTAGATCAAACAGTTCTTCCTAAAAATTTTGATTAGTCACAAGCAGAAATCATCCTTGAAGAAGAAGACACTTTTCTATCAGGAAATAAAAGTTTAAATAGTAAAACTGGATCAGCCATAAATGATAAAAATAACTACATTTTTAACTTGTCAGAGGTGAAAGAATTTGTAGAAGAATCCCATAATAATTCACTCCAGGTTACTAAAGATAGCAATGAAAATCAGCTTAAAAAAATACCCATTCTATCAACTCCAGAGAAAAACACCAATTTTACAATTTTACAGATGCACGCCCAAGTTGTTTCACGAAACCTGAAGAACTTAGACCTTTTCCTACATTAATAGGAAAACAGCAACTCTATACTCTATATAAAGATAAGCTAGAAGAACAAATGAAAACAAAGACCAAAGCTGTTAAACGAAAAATTACCGAAAACTTTTCTGGAAAAATGAACAATATTAAGACAAAATCCGGAGGAACGAAGCAGAAATGTGAAAAGAAAAAAACAAATACAGACAAAGGTAACAAATCGAATCAGAAAAGTGAACATGTTCTCTGTTCTGTTTGTGCAGAACAATTTGTCTTTGTTCCTAAAGAAGATTGGATAAAATGCCATCTTCTTTTCCCAAAAGACGAATATTTTTGAAATATGGTTTTTTTATAGTATAAAACTTTTGTGTAGTAATTTGCTTTCCTATTGGTTTAAATGGATATGTCGTTCTTGGCATTTGAAATTATAGGACTTATGTCGCACTGCATCTTATCACAATTTTTAACCTGGGATAACATGGGATTACTTTAGTTTTGTATCTGAACTAATGAAAACGTTATCCTTTTAGAATGAAATAAAAATTTCAATTTTGGCCTATTAACGGGATAGTCATTCATTGTATTTCTATTACTCGTGATAAGAAATAACTGTTAAAAGCGGTGATGCTTTTAAGTTTTTCTACAACGTTATAGAGTTTGCCATCAATAAACATTGAAACAAAACGTGTGTTTTCTATTTTTGATTGACAGGCACAATTAAACTACTTAACTCAATTTAATAGACATCTCGTATTCAAATTGCCTATAGTCACTAAAAACATTATTTTTTTTTAATTGTATAATTTGTTCATTCTTTTAAATAAATAAGGTACAGCTTATATAATTATTTCAGTAGTCAAATTCCACATTTTGTAGATATTTAAGCTATTTCTTTTTTATACATGTGACAAGAAACGTGGAATGTAGTTACTATTATCACACTCAAAAGGTAACATATATGGAATGTTAATACGCTTTTACATTCCTTAACTATTACAGAAACTATCTCTTATATTTTTAGAAACTGTAAATGCCGTTTTCGATATGTTAATTACAAAATCTGCTGTTACAGCCATTAAATAACTCATAACTTTTATAACGTTTATGAAGCTAACGTTTGACTACGTAATTAAAAACGAGTTAAAAAGTTACATAATTTTTTAATGTTTTAATTTGAAATCGTAGTAATAAGATCAATTATTTTAAAGTATTATCTATATAAGTTTCTATTTATACTGTAGGGAATTTTATTATTAAAACTAATTTATTTAAACTGCTAAAATATATACACGTTTAAACTAACCGAACTAATTAAATCAAACTATCTAAGAATAAAAACTTATGGTAATTTATATAAAACAATAACACGCTATCACTATAGGTCCACAGTAGTTTACTTTAAAAGTCACGTTCACTTTCACTCGATGTACACTTTTATTTGTTTAAAACTTCGCACGTGCTAATCACTTATTTATCTTCACACTTTAACTTCATTCGTTAACTGCCGATACAGAAAAACTAACCTTCCGCATGCTCGAACACTTCTTATACATTCGTGTTATCTCGGTCTAGAACATTCGCAAGCTTTCTGCAATCCACTTGTGTTAGTTTTACTAAGATTAGTTTTTCGTTTATAAATTTTGGCATTGTAACAGAATCCAGTTCTATCGCAACACATTTTCCATTGCTTAAAGCCAAAACGAATAGGCTTACTCCTAATGAACTGCTTTAACCTTCCTCCTACCGCCTCATTTTTCAGCTTTAATCAACCGCGTGGGGTATAAACGTACCCGTCTTATTTTGCATAATATCAAAACAGATTTTTATACGACTGTTTTAAATGGCATTGCGAAGGTTTAAAGGTAAAATTCAAGCAGATTATGGTAGAAAACATGGTAGAAACAGTGTGTAAGCGTTAATGTTTATTTGCAATTTTTACAAAATAATTGTTTATCTCAATGTTCGGTACATACAAATTTTTTAGATTGAGTGCACAATTGCCTCGATTTCCGGTCTCTTATTCTACTACATAACGTAAATGTACCAAACTTCGACCACTGAAACCTATTTTTGTGTTTAAGTACAGTTTTATAGGAACTAAGCCAAGTTTCTACTAGATAAAAAATGTCTTATTATCATCATGAATTTCTAATGAATATTTCATTAGCAGTATATTTTTTATTAATATACTTTTGTGTAAAATCAGCATTTTACAAGAAGCTTTCAAAAAATTAAAAATGTTCTTAATTTCGTCCAAAAATTAGGTTTGTCCTTAACATCGACCTGTTGTGTTCCAAATTTCGACCTTTGCTGAAATTGACAGATTTTTGCTTCGTACAGGTGAACATTAATATGGTTATGAATAAACAGTAACACCTAAAAAATATTTATTTGAAAAGCAAACAACAAAATTAAAATTCAGAAAAGAAACAATCAAAAACACAGTTGTTAGGAACCTAGAAAAAACTAAATACATAGTTTAGTAAGGTATTATTTTTTTAAGCATTAGCTCACTTACTTCAGGTACTTTATACACACCTCTTTTATTAACTAAAATTGGGGGATTTTTTTTACATATAATATCACCATAGAAGTAGTCAAGTATATCTTCTTCTCAGGCCATTTAAATAAACATCCACTTCCAGCCATGGCTGTAACTGGTACCGATTCCTCCGATACTTCCAAAATTTTACCTGGATACAACTGACCATTACATATATATTAGATATATATTCTACATTTTCTTTGTTCCCAACTACGTTTTGATTCAGCTTTTGATCCGTTTTGTTGTCTTGTTTATCTTTATCACTATTTTCCTCAATATTTCTTGTAGTGTTTTCCTCCTGGTTCCTTTCTTCATGTTTTCTCTGAATGTCTGCTCTCTTTCGTAATTTTTTTTCTGATTTTTTCTTTTTCTCTTCTTGGATTTTTTGTTTCTCCTCAATTTTTTTGTTCTGTTCTTCTCTTTTTCTTTTCTTCCTTTTTTTGTTTTTCCTCCTCGAGCCGTCTTTGGTACTCCATAAAATCGTCACTAATAGCTACTGTCGGTTGTAACTTTGGTAATTTACCCTTTGAAGAATCGGTAATTTTTCTTTTGAGACGTTCTGTACGATTTGGCCAAAATAAAGGTGATTTAAATGGCGTTGGATACTGAGTATTTGCGTTTTCAATTTGTTTTATTGGAGTTTCAAGTTTGTTACTTTGTACCTCTGTAAGTGGACTAATTTCTTGAATCTCGTGACTTGTGCCAGATTTTGCTAGTTTTTCCTCTAAAATAGTTGGCGATGTGCCATCAAGTTTTTGTTGATATTGGGTTGGGACGTTTTTGGGTGTGTTTGAATTAGATATTACAAGAGTTCTATCCTGTTGTACTTCTGCGTCAATAATACCATTGTTTTCTAACCATATAGTATCATCTAACCCAATTTCCATTGAAACAGGAACTACAAGTTTGCCATTGTCAATGCAGACATCGTTGTTTTCTAGCGTTTCATCACGTTCAGTAACAGAAAATGTCCACTCTACTAGGTAATAGTTTAAGTATATAGATAGGATTTTCTGGAAACTTGTCATCTGTAAAATTAACTTTGTTATCAAAATATTGCACTAAATCCTTCAATGTTTCTACTGTCTATAATGGAACTACACGTGCTAAAGGTGATAATTACTAACCGTATTACCTTTCATCAACTATGATTCTCAATTGTAGTTTACATTTTTTTGTTATTCAGCAGCAATTAATTCAATCTAATACGGCAGTAGAGTCATCATTAAACGTCTACGCATAACCTCAATTTAAGTCAAACTATTAAGTTCGACATAAAGCACAAAAGAACCGATTCTTTAATTTAGCATGAGTAAGATGCCTGTACGTACTAATAAAATCTCATATTGAAGCGTAAATATCATACTCAAATATTTGCTTGAAAGAAAAGCAACCTAACTAACGAGTAAACTTAAATCTCGTGTTGTCTAATCTAAAAAATAATAAAATCCACAAATGGGGATTCCGGCAAAGAATAGGTTGACTCTGGCAAAGTCTGTAGAGGATGGTGCAAAGCGAACAGTCTACTCCTCATCCTTCTTATCACATCCCACACCTATTTCAACGCTCTGAGGCATGCATCAGTTGAACAGTAGGTCTTTTTCGTGTTCCTCTACCTTCTTCTATCCACAGAAGACGATCTCGCATTACCGTTATTGCAGTACAATTAACACAACGGTCAATTATACGATAAGACAAACCAACGTCTTGATAGGCAACAATTTTGTCACTGTCCAAGTAGCTAACACGTCTTAGAACTCAAGGCATTTGGTTACGTTTAACACTAGTAGACGGAAACCCAAAAACTAAAAATATCAGTACAATTTAAATGCAAACTTTCGAACTTTAGCAAAGTCCTTCATCAGGCAGTTCTGAACGCTATAATACATTCGTTGGAGGAGCTTATCAAGGTAAGTACTAATAGATGTTAAGAAAACACATTGCGGTAATAATATTTAATCAAAAATAAATGAGAAACATAAAAAAACCCTTCGGAGACTGTTTTTTAAAAAAATGCAAAATTTATGTAATATGTCTTAATGATAGTTTAGTTATGGTGTGTGTAACTGTCCATCGCATCAGACAACTCTCTAATCCATGTATCCTCACTTTGAGGAGAAAAAGCATGATCACCATGAGATTGTTCGTTAATTCTAATTCTTCTAATATGCTTCCTTGCTTCTTGGGCTGCTGTTGCTGCGGCGACATATTCGGCTTCTCTAATTGATAACACAACGCACGTTTGTTTGCGTGACATCCACGATACTGGATTTCTTGCACAAAAGGTAGTAAACTCACTTACGCTCTTTCTGTCCGTCCTGTCACCGGCCCAATCAGCATCGGAATAGCCTTCTAACCTTTGATGTTCACACGTTTTTTATATATTATTTTTAACTTCGCCGTCTCCTTTAAATACCTTATCACTCGTTTCGCTGCTTTCCAAGTTACTTCAGTTGGCTTATCCAAGTATCTACTCAGATACGAGACAGCAAACATTAGATCTGGCCTAGAAGTTGCTATATACATTAAAGTTTCAATCAACTCTCGATACGGCACATTTATTTTTGCTTCATCCTTGTTAAATTGTGAACCTGTTTTCATAGGTACTGATGAACCTTTACAATTTTTCATTTTAAGTTTATTGATTATTTTTTGTATTAATGCATGCTGATCTATTGTCAAGCAGTCATCAGTTCTTTTTATATTTATTCTAAGAAACTTCTTTATTTCTCCTAAATCCTTCGCTCTCAATTGCTTCTTCAATTGTGTTACAATTTTATCCCATCTGTTTCCTATCATCAACCTATAATTACATCCAAACTGATTCATTAACATACAAACATGTATCATATCCTGAACGATAAAAACCTTGTTTAATGGCTAACTCATCAAAACAATCGTTCCAGCATTTGGGTGCTTCTTTAAGTCCGTATAGGGCTGTGTTGAGTTTTAATACAAGATCTTTTTGTGCTTTCATACATTCAAGAATGTTTATAAATATTTCCTACTCAAATGCACCATTTATAAATGCTGTCGGAATGTCCATTTGTTTGATAACACAATCCATTTAAACTGCATGTGCTAGCATAAGTCGAATTGTGGACATCTTTATTGTAAATACATTGCTGAATTTTCCTGTCCTGGAACTTGAAAACCTTTAGCGACTAACCTGGTCTTTTTTGTTCAGTTTTCTTTTGTTTTAAAAATCCATTACCACCATCCATTACCAATTACAGTCTTATCAAGTGTTCTTTTTACTGTAGTCCATGTCTCTTGCTTGTTATAAACTTCTAATTCCTGTTCTATAGCTTCTTTCCAACCTTGACATTTCTTCACAGCTTCATCGTATGTTTTCGGATGGATATTTATTGTCTGTCGATAGTAAACAATAAACATTGTAAATTTCATACTTATCAAGATATTTTGGTTCACAAATTGCCCTACCACTCCTTGTAGTTGTTTTTTCTTTTATTTCTTGATTTTCATGCTCTTGTACTTTTACCTCATTTTCTTTATTTTCTTCGTCTTTTTGATGATTCTCACTTTCTTTACATTGCACTTCTTAATGCCGTTTTCTTTAATTCCAATTCCTATCTGCTCTTCATCAAAAGTGACATCTCTGGAATTTACGATTTCATCTTCTATTGGATTCCATAAACGATAACCACCTCCACAATAACCAACCATAATCATCTGTTTTGCTCTTGGTTCCAATTTGTTTTCTTTTTGGAGTTTTATTACCCAAGCTTGGCATCCAAACACTCTCAATTTTGAAATATCCAAGTTTTCTTACCAAATTTTTGTTGGAGTTTTATTTTCAATTGCACTCAAAGGAGATCCGTTTAATTCATAGCCTAAGCACTGCACTGCTTCACTCCACAAATGTCTTAGCAGAATAGTTTCTGCAAACTTATCCATGAGTGTAAGATTCATTCTCTCCGATTTCCTATTTTGCTCATTGTATATTCTAAATGATGCCCATTGTCTTAAAATAGTTTTTAAATGCGTTTCCTACAAATTCGCCTTCATTATCCATTCTTAACCTTTTTGTCTTGTTCTTATGCTGCGTTTTTATTTTCTTCCGATTTATTTTTATTTTTTAGTAACCTAATAATAAAAAAATGTGAATAATCGTCAAGTATAACTTGGATGTACTTTTATTGTTTAGTGTTGAGGGATTGATTGGTCCACTTACAACGGAATGAATTAATTTTCTTTGTACGTTTTTGACACTTTTTGAATGGATTTCTTTTTGCTTTTTCTTGCATACACTTCTTTTCGCTGTATGGTAACCCTCAAAGTCTTTTTTTTATTAAGATGCCCTAATCTACGATGCCATATGTTAAAATCTTCTGAGGAGCTTAATAAGTATTAGTATTATTTTCAATCAAAGGATCAATTTTTAAAGTAAACAAATTATTAGCCGTTCTTTTACAAAAAAATTTAATTTTTTTCCCTTAATGGTGACACAGTTGTGTTTAGACCAAATGCTATGACCTTGATCCAGTTACTTAGCAAAAGACAATAAATTGTTTTTCATATCTGATACTATTAATGCTTGAATAGATATTTTATATATCTGACAATTAAATTTTCCTGTTTTTTTTTGTTATCATATTTCCATCTGATGTTTTAATGTTTACTTCCTTAGGCAAAACCTCTACATCTGTCATATATTTTTCAATACTCTTTACAACTAAATGATTTGTTGCTTCCGAATCTAAAATAGAAAAATTATCATTATCAATTTCAACATTTAAAGCTACAAATGAAATATTTTTTTCTGTTCGATTTGGACTTATATAACTGCTACTTTGACCTTGAATTTCATAATGACCACGACTAAACCTTCTTCTTCTAAGATAACCCCTTCCTCCACGGCTATTTCTCTTCAACCAACAATTTGCTATTTTATGTGCCACCTTGCCACAGTAGTGACAATTTATTTTTGATGCTTGGAAGGATACTTTACTTAAAGACACACTTTTCGTATCGCCATTTTTTAATTCTTCTTCAGTAAGCGACCTTTTACAAATTCCATCAAGACATCTTTTTTAAGAGTTTCGATTGTGCTATCACTGTATTATAATGATCACTTATTGTCAATAGCAAATGACAAACTCTGTCTACTTCCTCCACTTTCAAACCTGTATTTTCTGGTTTACGAATTAAGATATCAAACTTCAAGAAATGATCTTCCAATGTTTCACTTCCAACATACTTCATAGACAATTGTTTCTTCTTCAGATACAGTTTAGTAAACACACTTTTTCTTTCGAACACTTCTTCCTTGTTGTCGTTCTTGCATCCTTTACTAAGTCTAAATGTTTATCGGTGATACATTGTACAATTTTGCTTTTACATCTTTAACTAAGACATCTCCTTTTTGTTGTTCAGTCTTAAAATCTTCTACCGTTTTGTTTAAAGCTTCTTGAACTTGCTTCTCTTTTAACAACATTTTAATTCTGAATTTTCAATTGCCGAAATTGTCTGCAGATAATTGCGGTAAGCTTAGATGACTTGCCATTTTTAAATGTCTTTTTAAACTTAAAATTCTAATTACGAATCGAAATTTTGGTTTTTACTGTTTGCCTCCTAGGCCCATAATCTGTTACTTTATTCATTTTTGAATAAGACACTTTAACAATACATTTAACATTTATTTTTTTTGCCTAGTGAATTACAACCACATCCAATGTCATCGATCTCTCTATATCTATCCTTCTTTCATGTTATATACACAGTACATAAAAAAAGTTATAACATAAAATATTTTAATATTTTCTTAATTCAACAATAAAATGCGTGAAGAGCGTTTTTCTCAATTAAAAGTTTTGGAAGTACTTTGCTCAGATTGGAAAATCTGTTTTGAAGATTGACTTTTTAAAAAAAAAGTATTTTGAGAAACAGTAAAACAAAATACATAACGTAATTTGTGTTTTAATTAATATTTTCCGTAAACTTTATCAGTGCCCGTCGTATTTCTTAATTTATTATATAATATTTGCTATATTTTTCGACTCAATTTCTCACTAAAAATTATTTCTGAAAAAATAATTCTTATTCCTTTTGTTGTAGTTAATCTTTTTTTCTAATAATCAAGAATATAGTTAAACAATGTGAATATTTAAAAATATATACAAAAGGTGAACAAACTCTTAAAAAAATTAGTTTAGTCTCAACTAGTCTGGAAACATTTTCTAAACAAAAACTTTGTAAATATAAGTAATTAATAAAGTTTTTTCAAAACAAAAAGTTAGCAAAAACTACATACTTGTTGTATACTTTACTTTGTTACAATAGTTTGTAGAAGTTTCTGATAAGCGGTTACAAAAACTTATAGCAGTAGAATTGTTGATGAACGACGAAAGTACAATTGAAAGAATTTATAAGAAACGATGAAAGAATTTATTTTTCTTAAATTTTTGGAATTATTTATCACTTGAAACGGTTATTAGGCTCTTACATTTATTGTTGTCGTATTTTAAGAAATTTTTATTAATTTACAAACTCATTTGCGCGATGTTAACTTTTATTTCAGTTGATTTCTTAATTTAAAAGTTGTAATTTTCATGAGTTTACTAATAAATGTAAAGAATAGTTAATTGAAAATGTAACATCTGGAATTATTTATTACCATAGTTACTTAAAAAAGTTAATTTAAAAACAGATATTCTATGTTTCGTTTTGTCATTGTGAGTTTTGTCATTAATATAATTGCAAGTAGTTAAATATAATATTGTATTAACAAGTTTATTATTGCAAGAAGTTATTTATAATATCGCCAATTATTAACAGGTTATGGGCCCAGAATTGCTGTAACTATAACTGTAAGTTATTAACTTTATAATACAATATAGAAAGCGAGTTGTTAAACGTGACAACACTGGAAGATGATAGCTGGACTCAATGGCAGTTTCAAATTCGAATAATTCTTAATGCTTATGAATTGTTTGAAGTAGTTAATGGCAAAGAAACAAAACCGACATTGGTCAATAATCAAAATGTAGAAGCAATTGAAAACTATAACAAGCTACTTAAAGTTTGGAAGAAAAATGATGCAAAAGCACAGAAAGTAATAGTAACAACGCTAGGTAAGAAATCAATGCTTTTGATTATGAATTGTGAATCTGCTAAGGAAATGTGGACAAAGTTAGTTTCAGTGTATGAACAAAGATCAGATTCTAGTTTACACCTTCTCCAAAAGAAATTTTATGATTATAAGAAATCTGAAGAAGATGATATTGCTATGCATATTTCAAAACTTGAAACCTTAGTAACTCAACTAAGCCAAATGGGAGAAAGAATTTCTAATTCCATGCTTATGACTAAAATATTAATAACTTTATCATCTTCATACAATCATTTCTTTAGCGCTTGGGAATTTACACCAAAGGAGAAACGAACTCTAGAAAATTTGATATGTAGGTTGATTATGAAAGAATCCAGATTGAAATTGCAAAGTAAAGTTGAAGATGTCACTGCGTTAGTTTTGAAAAATATTGCATTACAAAAAGGTTCACATGATAGAAATCGACAAAATAATCATCGCAAACAAAATGTATGTTACTATTGTAAGAAACCTGGTCATTGGTTAAAAGAATGTAGATTTAGGTTGAAGAAAGAGAAAGAAACAAATGAACGAAAACAGAATTCATCTAAGGATGCATTTATCGGAGGAAATTTTAAAATACAAAATGATGCAAAGGCTTGGTGTGCTGATTCGGGAACAAGTGATCATATGTCAAATCAACTACAATGGTTTCGTGATTATAGAGAATTTCCAGAACCTATGTCAGTTCGCATTGGAAATGGAAGTAACATTAATACATATGGCTCTGGAAATATTGATATTCTCTCTTTTGCAGATGGAAGATGGCTGTATAAATACTTGGCTGACGTTCTTTATGTACCGGAAATAAAATTAAATTTTTTTTAACGGGTGCAGCAATGGATAAAGGATTAAAAATGGTATCAAATAGAGATGGGTGTCAGTTTATACAAAATGGAAGTATTGTTGCAGTGGGAGTACGCCAGAAGAAACTTTTTCAGCTTGTATTTAAAGTTGTGAAACCGGAAATAAGTCACGAAGCTCATATAATAGAGAAAAGCACATTGCTATTGTGGCATCAGCGTTTGGCGCACCAAAATGTAACTAGTGTCCGAAAAACATTAAGAGCTCTCAACATTTAATTTATAGATGACAGCAATTTCTTCTGTGAAGCATGCATGAGGGGGAAACAACATAGATTACCATTTCTGTTAAGTGAACATACAGTATCTAAGCCAAGAGAACTTGTTCATATAGATTTATGTGGAGCAATGGAAGTGACATCATATGGTGAATCCAGATATTTTATTTTCTTCAAAGATGTTTATTCTCATTATAAGAGAGTGTTCGTTATGGCAAACAAATCTGAGGCTAAACTAAAATTAAAGGAATTTCTGTATGAGATTGAAAGAGATACTGGATATGATGTAAAGGTAATTCGCAGTGATAACGGAACAGAAATCGTAAATCACGATGTCGTAGAGATCGTTTATAAACACCATATTTTACATCAAAAGACGATACCGTACACTCTGCAACAGAGTGGTACGGGTGAGCGTGATATGAGAACAATTATGGAAGCAGCTCGGACTTTATTACATGCTAAACAAATGGATAAGAAGTTTTTTGCAAAATCAGTAAATATTGTTGTCTATACAATTAATCTAACCGGAACGAGCTCGATTAAAGATAAAACGCCTTATGAATTATGGTATGGGAAACCACCAAAGATTAATTATTTAAAAATCTTTGGAACAGAAGTTTTTGTTCATATCCCTAAACAAAAAAGGTATAAATTAGATTCAAAGGATTTTTTGTTGGATACAGTAATGAGACAAAAGGTTATCAGATATGGATTCCAGATGAAAAAAAAATTAAATTGGTTAGAGATGTCATATTTATGGAAGAATTAACGTTAGATAACAAGGACTCGAATGAAAAAGATTCTAAAATTTTTAATCAGACTAATAACAAAGAAACAGAGAAGGAATGTGTTGTGGTTCTTGATACTGAAAGAGATAAAGATCATGTAGTTATTGAAGAAACTTTGGAAATACCTCAAAGAAAATTAAGACCGCGCCAAAATTTAAAAGTACCCTTGCGTTATTTAGATTATGCAGAAGCTTATATGGCAGATACTGTTGAACCTGTTTTATATAATGATGCGATAATTTCGGATAAAGTTGTGGAATGGAAGAAAGCAATGATAGAAGAAATAGAATCACTATTACAAAATAATACCTGGACATTAGTAGACGCACCTTTAGATAGACAAATTATAGACAATAAATGGGTTTTTAAAATTAAAGAAAAAGTTGATAATACAATTGATCGATATAAAGCAAGACTTGTTGTGTTAGGTTTCACTCAGGTGTATGATATAGATTATAAAGAAACTTTTAGTCCGGTTGTTAGATTTAGTTTATAAAGATCTTCTAACTACCTTTAAAACAACTGTTTAAATATTTTATAATAATGAAAGGTTTCCTTAACAACATAATGACTTGTCAAGTTTTTGTTAGTGTAATTAAAAAATTAATATTTAGTTGTATAAACTTTATTAAATAATCGTTATGAAGACTTGAACCTTACAATACAAATTGGTGACCCCGATAATTCTGAAGAAATTCTTATATAACATAAGGCAATCAACAAATATAACCCAACAGACCAACATCATAAAAAATGAATGCTGGCAATAATACAACAAATCAATCATTCGAAATTGCAAAGGTTAGTGTTAAATTTCTACCTTTTTGGCGATTAGATCCTGAGTTATGGCTTAATCAGATAGAAGCGCAGTTCACAACGTTAAATATAACACAAGATTCAACTAAGTATTTTAATGTGGTTTCTGTAATAGAAAGCGATGTTATATCATAGGTGAGTGATATCGTTAAAATTTCGCCAAAAGATGACAAATATTTGACATTAAAGAACCGCTTAATTAAACAGTTTGTAGACTCGGAAAATCAAAAAATTAAAAAACTATTAACGGGTATGCAGTTCGATAATAAAAAGCCATCGGAGGTGCTTCGTGAGATGCGAAATTTAGCCGAAAATAAGCTTGCTGATGATTTTTTAAGGTCGTTATGGATAAATGGTTTACCAGCTCAAACCCAGGCTATTCTATCGACAATTGAAGATGATCTTAATAAACTAGCAATTATGGCGCACAAAATCATGGAGGTTACGGAAATGCCAATCATAAATTCAGTTTCAGAAGCTAATAACACCAATGCAAACAACTAAATTCAACTTTTGCAACGACAGATTGAACAACTGTCATTCGAAATAATTTTTTTGAAAATGGAGTATCGATCGCGAAGTTACAGTCGTACACCGTCGCGAAATTTCAGTCGTTTACCGAACAGTCGTGATAAATCTTCTTCGCGATTTAACAAATCTGGAAATTATTGTTGGTATCACTTTACATTCGGTAAAATCCAGAAATCACCAAACTAATTTCAAATAATCAGTTTGTGAATTTGTGTAAAGATAATAATCATGGTGTTACATACACTATAGATACTTAAGGACCACCTGTGTTTGCAAAAGCTCAAAGGTTAGCACCAGATAAGTTAAAAATCGCTAAACAACAACTTCAAATCATGCTCGATCAGGGAATATGCCGACCATCAAAAAGTTCATGGTCTAGTCCACTACATATAGTGCCAAAGAAGAATAATGATTGGAGACCTTGTGGAGACTTACGAAAACTAAATTCTATTACAATTCCTGATCGCTATCCTTTACCACACATAAGACATTTAACATAGTTTTTAGACAAGAAAAAGATATTTACAAAACTAGACATCATTCGAGCATATAATCAAGTTCCTGTAGATCAAAAAGATATCGAGAAGACGGCAATCATTACACCTTTCGGTCTATTTGAATTTCTGGTTATGCCATTCGGATTATGCAGCGCGGCCCAGACTTTTCAAAGATTCATACATCAAATTCTTGGTCATTTCAACTTTTGTTTCAGCTACTTAGACGATATTTTGATAGCATCGGATTCAATAGAGGAACATTTGGTTCATTTTGAAAAAGTCGTTTAAACGAATTCTCTATCACTATAAACGTATCTAAATGTATATTTGGCTCAACACAAATCGATTTTCTTGGATATCATATAACACTCGATGGTATACAACCTATTCTTGATCGCATTAATGTTATAAAACATTTAAAACCACCGGAGACTTTAAAAGCGTTAAGAAGATTTCTTGGAGTAATAAATTTGTATAGACCATTTCTCCGTTCGGCAGCAACTTACCAAGCGCCATTGAACCAATTGATTTCCACAAACAGCAAAATTAATTGGACTGAAGAATTACTACAAGCATTTGAAGGTTGTAAAAATAATGTAATTAATTATACAATGTTGAGTTTTCCAGCAGATTTGCCCATTACCTAGATGGTAGACGCTTTGGAAGTCGCCATTGGTGCAACGATAAATCAATTAAGTGGAAATCAACTTGAACTATTACGTTTTCATTCGGAAAAATTAAATAATGCCCAACGTAAATACAGTACGTATGATCGAGAGTTGCTGGCTATTTACAAATTTATTAAATATTTTCGTTATTTACTAGAGGGTAAAACCTTTGTGATATATATAGATCACAAACCGCTCGAGCTCGATAATTGGATTATATTTCACAGTTTTCGACTGATATTAGACATGTTTGCGGTAATGAAAATATGGCAGCTGATATGCTGTCTCGAATAGAAACAATTGATACGCCATCGTTAGACTACAACAAAATACAGAAAGAACAGTCTAAAGATGAAGAATTGAAATTATTATTAAATCAACCATCCACATATTCTTTAAAACTAGTAGAAATAGAAATACCAGAGAAAAATATAGCTTTATATTTTGACATTTCAACTGGCAAATTTAAACTTTACGTTCCAAAAAACATGCGACAACAAGTTTTTTACTTAATTCACAATATCGCGCATCCGGGGAACAACAAGACAGTTAAATTATTAAAATCAAAATATACTTGGCCATCTATACCACAAGATGTTAGGTTATGGTTTCGCACAAGTGTGGCTTGCCAAAAATCAAAAATCTGGAGACATACAAAAAGTGGTATTGGAAGATATGAAAATGTTAGTGATCGGTTTGAACACATAAATATCTATATAATAGGTCCGTTGCTTATATCCGATACTTATTCTTATTGTTTAACCTGTGTTGATCGTTTTTCGAGTTGGCCAGAAGCATACCCAATTCTAGATATGACCCTGAAACAATCGTCAAGACACTATATCTTAATTGGATTTTACGATTCGGGATTCCGAGGAAGATAACTACTGATCGTGGAAAACAATTCGATTCATATCTATTCAAGGCTTTAACTAACTTACTAGGTATTCAACATATACTTACAACACCTTATCATCCCCAAAGCAACGGTAAAATCAAAAGATTTCACCGAACGCATAAAAACAGCATTTTTGTATGGCAATATTAATGAGGAAATTTATATGAAACAGCCTCTAGGATTCGAAGATGGAACACGTAAAATCTGTAAATTACAACGAAGTTCATATGGTTTGAAACATGCTCCTAGATGCTGGAATAAAAGATTTACAGAATTTTTACAGAAATTTAATCTAAAAATGAGCCAAGCAGATCCTTGTATTTTTATAAGCAAAAGAAGAAACTATAAATTAATCCTAGCTATATGAGAAATGTATTGAACTGAATTCGATTATTTTTTGGGTTTGCAAATACATTTCACAAATGGAAGTATTTCTGTTCATCAAAAAAATTATGTTAATCGATTGTTAAAAAGATTCAACATGACTGATGCAAAATGTGTTTTGGTTCCTATAGATCAATTACTTTTAAAAACGACTGAAGATGAAGGAAATTTAAATGCACCTTACCGAGAAGCAGTTGGTTGTTTAATGTATCTAACAATAGCTGCTAGACCAGATATCATGTTTTCAGTCAGTAGTGTTAGTCAGTTTCTTAAAAAACCATCAACAGTTCATTGCAGTAAAAAAAATTTATAAATATATCAAAGGAACTTTTAATTATGGTATTTTATTTGTTAACAAGTGCAGAACTTTAGAATTATCTGGATATAGTGATGCTGATTACGCTGGAGATATAAATACAAGAAGACCTACTACAGGATATGTTTTAAAGCTTGGATCAATCCCTATTTCATGGGCATCACAAAAGCAAAGAAGTGTGGCTCTATCAACCACTGAAGCAGAATACGTAACAGCGAGTGAATCAGTAAAGGAGTTGCTCTGGTCAGATTTATTAAGAAATGAGTTATTAGTACTCGACAATGATGATAGTCCGCCAATATTATTCATCGATAATCAGAGTGCTATAAGGCTTATAAAGAATCCAGAATACCATAAACGTAGTAAACATATAGATGTCAAATATCACCTCATTAGAGAGAAATTTGCAGAAAACAAGTTTCAACTGGAATATATACCTACCCAAGATCAAATCTCTGATCTTTTGACAAAACCACTGTTACATGTAAAATTTAAACATCTTAGACAGTTGTTGGGTGTTCAGTGTTTTTTTTTAAATTAAAGTGGGAATATAAAAAATAGTTGATTGAAAATTAATTTTAAAATAGATATTCTATGTTTTGTTTTGTCATTGTGAGTTTGGTCATTAATGTAATTGCAAATAGTTAAATATAATATCGTATTAACAAGTTTATTATTGCAAGAAGTTATTTATAATATCGCCAATTATTAACAATAACTAATATTAGTGTTTATACATCAAATCGTTTTTTGCGAAGTAATAACATTCTGCTGAACTTTCATTGTTTATTATTTTGAAATGAATATACACAACGTTTCGATTGCTGTGGTATCTGCAATCGTCATCAGGTGAATACTAACAAACTTAGAAACTACTGGACCTTATATACTAAAGACATGTTCGATGAAGCGTTCAAGCGTACAAAATCAACTTAGCGTAACAGATTAATTAACAAAATTACTTAGTGAAGTTTAAGTTGTTTTAGAGTTTCGATTAGTGGTTTCCATATATTGCTTATCTCGACACTTGGCTGGCTGAAAATTTCTTTGTTGTTGTTGATGAATGCCGCTTGTTTAAATTTCCGTTTGTACTAATGTTCCTCTCTGTGTATGATTTTTGCTTCTGACCATTTCATTCGATGTTGGTTATCCCACGAATGTTACGCGATGCCGGACTTAGAAGTCTCTCCTCTCTGTGTGTGCGTCTGATGTTCTTTCAGTCTGATGTCAAGTGGTCTTTTGGTTTCCCCCACGTATGATTTACCACATTCACATGGAACTTGGTAAATACAGTTTTGGGAATCTCGACTTGTTTGTGGCTTTGTGTTGGAAATTATACTCCTAATGGTAATCGATGATTTGAATACTGTATTTAAGTAGTAGCTTTTCCCTATACGTTTTATTGATTCTGATAAACCTTTGACATATGGGATGCTCAGCAGTGAATTGGGCAGTTCTTCTGTTTTAGGTTGTCCCATGGTGTTCAATTGCTTTTTCTGTAAAAGCTTTCTTACAATCTTTTCTGGATAACCATTCTGCCTTAGATCGTTTCTAATGTTTTTGATTTCTTCTCGTAGCCCTTTCTCTGTGTTGTACAACCTGTAGGCTCTGTCGATTAGAGATTTTACTACTGCCCTCTTCGTAGATGTGGAATGGTTGGATTCAAAGTTGAGATATCGACCGGTGTGTGTCGGTTTCCTGTAGGCAGTCGTTTCCATAATTTTCTTGTTCTTTGTTACTTGAACGTCTAAAAAAGGAAGTGAGTTCTCCTTTTCCTTTTCCATAGTGAATTTGATGGATGGTTTGATGTTGTTCAGAAGTTGTAGAAAAAGGTCTAGTTGCCGATTACTGTGGTTCCAAATTATGAAGGTATCGTCAACATATCTAAGCCATGTTTTGGGTTTGAATTTTGATTTCTCTATGGCATGGGATTCAAACCAGTTCGTATAGATGTTGGCGACTACTGGTGATAGAGATGAAACCATTGGTAGTCCTTCGTCTTGAGTGAAAAATCTGTCTTTCTCCTGAAAGTACGAGTTCTTGAGGCAACATTCTAGGAGCTTCATTATTCCTTCTACCGGTAGCGTGGTTCTTTCCTGGAGTTTTTCTTCTTCTCAGAGCTTCGTTTGGATGATTTTCAATGCTTCTTCAACTGGCACATTAGTATAAAGACTTTCTGCGTCGAAGCTGACTAATTGATCCCGTGGTTGTAGCTGTATTGTTTTCAGAATCTCAACGAAATGTTTGGAGTCTTTGACAAAAGATGAGCTGTTCTTCTGTAGTGGTTGCACAATTGGTAGTAGAAATCTGGATAGCTGGTATGTGGGTCCATTACGAGAGCTGGTTATCGGTCGAAGCGGCATGTTGTTTTTACGTATCTTCGGTAGTCCATATAGATGCGGTGGTTTGCTGTAGTGTGGTGTTAGCATCGTTCTCATCCTTGGTGTTAGATCTCTTTCGTAGAGTTTTAGGACTTGATAGATCTTACTCTCCAAGCTTGCTGTCGGATCTTTCTTCAGTCTGCGGTAATTCCCTTGATTTAAGACGTCTGCAATTTTTTGGTCGTAGGTGGTGGCATCCATGATTGTAGGAGAGCTTTTACAGAAAAAGCAATTGAACACCATGGGACAACCTAAAACAGAAGAACTGCCCAATTCACTGCTGAGCATCCCATATGTCAAAGGTTTATCAAAATCAATAAAACGTATAGGGAAAAGCTACAACTTAAATACAGTGTTCAAATCATCGACCACCATTAGGAGTATAATTTCCAACACAAAGCCACAGACAAGTCGAGATTCCCAAAACTGTATTTACCAAGTTCCATGTGAATGTGGCAAATCATACGTGGGGGAAACCAAAAGACCACTTGACATCAGACTGAAAGAACATCAGACGCACACACAGAGAGGAGAGACTTCTAAGTCCGGCATCGCGCAACATTCGTGGGATAACCAACATCGAATGAAATGGTCGGAAGCAAAAATCATACACAGGGAGGAACATTGGTACAAACGGAAATTTAAAGAAGCGGCATTCATTAACAACAACAAAGAAATTTTACGCTAAATTGATTTTGTACGCTTGAACGCTTCATCGAACATGTCTTTAGTATATAAGCTCCAGTAGTTTCTAAGTTTGTTAGTATTCACCTGATGACGATTGCAGATACCACAGCAATCGAAACGTTGTGTATATTCATTTCAAAATAATAAACAATGAAAGTTCAGCAGAATGTTATTACTTCGCATCAAGCAGCATTGTTTAATACATTCAAACAAATCGTTTTTTGTAAATAATAAAATAAAACCTTTCTGTTTCATATCACATCACAGGTGAGCACGTCGAAAGTGCCATTATTGATTGATTTCATCTTTTTCAAACAATTACTTAGCATTTTTCAGCACTACAGAACGCCTGAGAAAGTGTAGATTGTATTAAGTTCTTAATTATGAGTATTATTCTTTTTAATCAATGTTACTCTGTCACCCATACATAATTTTAATCGTTTATCACTAAGTTTATAAAGATATTACCTTATTATGTTTTAATCAAATTCATACATAAAAAAAATTTGGATTGTATTCGACAGAAGTTTGGCACTTACAATAAGTTTAAACAATGAGAAGTTTACTTTTATTTTTGTTGTTATGAAGAGGCCAATATTTCATTTATTACAACTACGTGACTACATAATATGTACCAGTCGACTATTTTAGTAATGCAAAGATACTTGCATTGTTTGCTTTGTTGTTGAAAGAAGTTTTGTTAGATTTTAACGACGATTCTCTACGTTAATTAACTTATCCTAAGTAAATACTAATACGCCTCCTAAGCGCAAAGTTAGTCCTTTCATTTTAAGTACTCTAAAATATTTAACATAAATTTACCACCTACTAACATTTTCCTTAAAATAAAAATAGGCATCAACTACTTAAATCCATAATTTAATTTTACTAATCATCGTATTTAATTTTTTAAGTTGTACTACTACAATTTGCACGTTTCATAAATTTCATAACTGAAGGTGGTAGCCTTTTTATATAAAGAAATATGATTATAATAAAATTTTATTCGCGAATGTTTACTACAATAGGAATTTTAAGTATTTAAGCTAATAAAGGAACATCTAAGTGGTTTAGTTCTCAAAATTAAATTACTCTAGTTGCTTTAACAAGACTACAAAGCGAGACTTGAGACATTGACGGATTTCCTTGGTTCTTTTCTGTCCGGTAATTACTTCCACCCGACCCCATTCTTCAACCATTACCTCATTCGTAAATAAAACGTAAAGACGTCCACGGATTAATGTGACGAAATTCAATACCGAGAGAATAAGTAATCTTCACGGTAGACGAAGTTTGAATGGATGTGCGTAGTGCGCGAGTAAATGTCCGTGGCTTTGTTAGATTTTACAAAGCTTTAGAAAAAAATATGGAATTTACAATTAGGTTTAAAATCCCATGTAAATTATAACGAGAACGTGAAACCAGTACTAAAACTGTTTATTCGTATTTTTAAATGAAACTTAATCGATTAAATGGTTGTAAAAACGTACGACTACGTAAAAATTCCTTCGGGTATTATTTAGGAAACAACAAGAAATTGCTTCAAACTCCTAAGCAAACCTTAATTATAGTTTTCACAGGCGTAGAATTAGCGCGCGCCTTGCAAATTACAGGGGTAAACCATGAACAGGGATCGAATTCATGCGATTTCATCTTGAACACGTTTTATTCAACCACAATGTACCTTTCAATCTATTCTTAATTAGTTTCACTTGCCCTCAACTCTGCCCCCTCGATACATATATTTAGAAGTGCATTTCTGTCGTGAATAATAGGAAATAAGTTCAACCGTAGAGAATATAAAGCCTTCTTTTGATAATAACAAAAGTGGTTTGAAATTTATTCATTCAACCATTTGAAGTATACACTGTCACGTTTACCCGCAAATATTATCCGTGTCGTATTCATAGTCTTTGTCACTAAAGTTTAGAGTTTGGAACAATAGACTTCAAAGTTGGATCATAATCCCCCATGATGGTAGTGGTTTAGAAGCAGAAAGTTTCAAAATACGCTTATCAAAGATCTAAGTCATGTCCTCTTTTAAAGCGCATAAAATTCAATTTCGAAAACACACGCTAAAATATGCTATTCTAAAGAAATTCATACGATTGCACAAAATCAATAGCGCAATATTCTCGATATTTTTTATTTTACTTTGAAGTTGCGGGTATTGATTTCACATTTAATTACGGCGAAGTAGCAATTTATACTTTTATTCTACAGATGCATAATGTAGAAGAATTGGCACATGGGACACAAATAGAAAGGGCAAATTAAATACTCTGATTACTAAAATTGAATTAAGAACGTTTGTTCTTTAATTAATTAACCACAAACGCTTATTGTCGCTTTTTTATTACGCTTAAGTGTTACTTATTAAATTAAAAACTGTGTTATGTATTACGATGTTACATAATAAATAGTGCAAGAACAGTAGAAAACTTCTACCGGGTGTATTCATAAAGTTGTAAAATAAAGCATTAAAAATATAATTGGATTAAAAAATTACAAAATTTAAACAAAAATATATTATTTTATTGAAAAAATTATACAGGGTGTCCCACTAAAGCGCCTTTCCTTAATCTTAAAATAAGTTTTACCAAATTAAATTATCCATCTACTAAAATTATTTGCAGTTATACAGGGTGTCCCAAATCTGCTGGACTGGACCCAACTTCATTTTTTCAAACAAAGTGATACAATTTATATTGCATTTTTAGATTTCCCAGTGAAAATAAGGATCATTTTAATAAGCCTTCTTTGTGTTTAGAACCGTTGGTTTTTGAGATAATTCGAAAAAACTGCTCTTGCAGCGTCTTACGCCATTTTGAATATCTTTTTCGTTAAAAAATCATTGAAATTTTTAACTGTCAAATTTTTTTTTGAGCGTCAATAAATTTTTTTACTTAAATGGAAATATGTATTTTTTTGTATATGAAACGCAAAATTTAATTTCCTTTTTTTTTGATACTAGGTTGTTGCTAATTGTATCCAGCGGTTTTTGAGATATTTAGAGATTTTGAAAATTTATGTAAATGCGCTATAATCTTGCATGCCTTTGTTAACGGTTTGCTTGTTTCAAAGTTGAATAGACAGTTTCTCATTCGCATTTTAAAGTTGTTGTTGACTTTGTTCAAAATATATGGCGTAAAGGCAGCTACTTTGTCGCATATCCTCTGCTGTAGTAAGTTGATACGCATAAGTTTCATTTTTATGTAGCCTCAAAGAAAGAAATCGCATTTTGTACAGTTAGACGATCTTGCTGGCCAATGAATTGGCTCTCCTCTTCCGATCCAGCCGTCTTGGAAATGCACGTTTAAGAAATTCCTGATTTCTCGAGTAGCATGATACGGTGCTCCGTCGTGTTGTAGCCACATATTCTGCCTTACTGCCAAAGAGAAATCTTCTAATAATTATTATTATTATTAGAAGTAGGGTTAGTGATATGAAAGCCTCCTGCACTGCGACCAGATTAGATTTTTTGTGCCCCTCTCTAGTTGAACTCAAGAAAGATCTATGTCTTTGACGAATTCGATCAAGCCCCTAGTCGGAAAGTTTAGTCATTCTTCTACCGAGATGAAGATGAAGTCTAAATGTTTTTGATTCTTTTGGCACAAATCTGAGCACTTTATGATGATGTGGTCCATACGCTCCACCTCTTTACCACAGTACCTGCATGTGTCATCACTCACCAGTCCCATCTTATTCAAGTGGTATCTGCAGTGAATGTGTCCTGTTAGTATACCACAGATACCACTTAACTTTATAACCCTCTTCCCCCTCTTTTTGTTAGGGCTAAGGAACTTTTTTGAATGTTTAAGACCCGGCTTTTGTTCCAGGTTTTGTTGATTTCTTTGTTGGCCCAGTTGGTGATAACCTCCTGATAGTCTCTTCGGCTAAAGCCATACATGGGAGATGGCCCTATAAAGGATTTTACTGCACCTAATTGTGCTTGCAGATCTACTTCCACATTATTTCCTCATGCCCTGGCACCTGAACAAGTTCAACTTTATCCTTGTCCGTCAGCTGGTTTAGGGATTGATGGCACTCGTGAAGCATGCGTGACCTTACGCTGATTCTTTGCAGTACTTTTAATGCCGCTTGGCTGTCCGATATGATGCATATATTTTGTTTGTTTTGGTTTTCGGTAATCAGATGTTCCGCCACCATGTGGATGGCATGTACTTCTGCTTGGAAAATAGTGGTTTTAGCACTGACGGATACGTGTCTTTTGAACCTAGGTCCCACCACTCCTGCACCCACACCACCGTTTTCTATTTTGGATCCATCTGTGAATCATTTTTTAGAAGACCCCGGCACGCAGCCCGTACCTCCCACCCAGTCTTTCCTAGTGAGGAACCTGACTTTGTATTTGTGATCAACGATCATTTTTGAGTTCATCTAATCGCTCACTACGGCCATGTCTAACAGAGATGTGGTTTTTAGAACTTCCTACCACTGGTAGGAGATCCAAGCTGAGAAAGATCTTCATGGCAGCGGTGGGTGTTGATTTCATGGCGCCTATGGTGGTCAGACATGCTAGCCTTTGCACGTTTGCCATCTTTGCTTGCGCGGTACTTTGATCTATTTTTCTCCACCAAACTGTAGACGCATAGAAAACTCTAGGTCTAACGACCTGTTTGTAGATCCAATTGGTTATGCTGGGGTTCAAACCCCACGTTTTGCCATCAATTTGGCGGCAATACCATAAAGTTTTTATAGCCTTGTTGGTCATCTTGAACAGGTAACTTTTCCACGTTAGTTTTTAGTCCAGTGTCAACCCCAGGTATTGAATCTCCTTGGAGATGGATGACTCCCCCCTATGAGCAGCCTCTTGTAGTGCCTACCTCATGGGTGGCGCTACCAATGGTGGTGATTACCTGTCTACATGTTGTTTATCCATTGAATGATAAAGATAAAGTCCCTCTATTTCCGAGGAACTGTGTCATTGAACAATAGGCGGCGTTGTCAAAGGCGTTCTCTATGCCCATAAAGACTAATACGGCTATTTCCTTTGACTCATGTGCTTTCTCTATGGTTTTTACAATTTGGTGTAAAGCTGATATCGTTGCCTTTCTGATAGTATTAGTATTTATGAAGAGGTTTGACTGTTAAAATCTCTATTCTAATATATTGGTCCACCAGCTTCTCCACTGCTTTGAGCATAAACGATGAGAGATTTATTGGACGATATGACTTTGGATCATCTAGGGGTTTTACACCTCCCTTTTGTAGGAATATGACCTTTACTTCCCTCCATGCTTGAGGAACATGGCCATATAACAAACTAGATCTGAATATTTTGATTAATGTCTCTAGCAAGATTTCCTGCATTTTTTGAATGAGTGCCGGAAATACTCCATCGGGGCCAGGAGCCTTGAAAGGTTTAAAGGTTCATATGGTTCACTTAATCCTTTCAGGAGATGCAATTTTATTGACAAGGTGGAGTTCTATTCCTTATGAATCCTTTGTACACCCTTATTTTTCCAGCTGCTATAATCCCTGGAACTTCTGCACTCTGCTTGCGAAAAGTGCTTCATCAAGGTTCTCACAAAAAGTCCTTTGATTTACGAAGTGTCACATTGAACTTAGTAAGAGCTTTACGGTACTCTTTCCAGTTATGTGTTCTCTTTGATTTGTTAAACTCCCTTTTAGCTTTGCAACACAATTTGCTCAGTTCAATGTTCCACCAGGGTACTTTGCTTTTAGTCTTTTTGGTTTTGAGATGACAGTTTACCTCAAAGCCCTCGTTATGGCCTCCGTTGTGAGGTTAACTGTTCTCTTCAAGTTGTTTATTGATCTTATTTTTTTTTTGTATTTTCTTCCTGGTATCATGTAGAATACCCTTTCCAATTGGCCTTTTTAGGAACCCTATATGTTTAGTTGGTCATGCAACAAGCCCCCATCTTGAACATGATCAAACAGTGATCGGAAAGGGACGCCTCCTCAGACACTTCCCAATCATTTATTAGACTTGAAGGCTTCCTAGACATTAAGGTTAAGTCTAGAACTTCCTGCCTTAGCGTTTATAAAGTTTGGGCAATTGCATTATTGGCCACCACCATATTAGTAATTAGTAAGTACTCATAAAGTGATTCCCCTCGGTCGTTGGCGTCCACCCCAAGGATTATATGTTTCTTGTTGGCTTCGCAGTAGCTGATGAGTCGTTTCACTGTGTCTGGCGACGCTTCCTGTTCTTCTTCAGAAAAATATGCCAAAGTCAAAATTATCTCCTTTTTTCCTCCAGGAACACTTAGCTCTGGTGGCTGTGTCAGCATCTGTGAATTCTGATAGAGTCAGTGCATTATTGATTTTATTGATCAGAATGGCTGCCCTCGGTACCAGGTCAGATCTATCATAAATCAGCTTATCGTTCTTGCTACCTAGTTCACAAACTTGTCTTTCATTGATCCAGGGCTCCTGGACTAGACCCACCATTTTAGTAACTTGGGCAAACCTGTAGTATAAGACGGTCGAAGCAGCCTTTGCGTGGTGAAAGTTCACCTGCACACACTCCATGATTAAGTTGTGGATGAGGAAAGTGAATTACCACTCTCCTTCGTCACCTTAATGGTGGTTGCATCCTGAGGATCTACTGATTCTTCCTTCAGTAGTGGCTCATGAGGTTTCCTTACTTTGATAGGCATCTCTTTAAATCCGTAGAACAGTTTATTTCCTAAGGATTCTACTGAATTTTGGTCGATTGAGAGGATTAGAAGTGCTGATGTACCCCTTGCCTCCTTCCTTATTACCCTCCAGGTTGAGGTGTTGACTCCATCGTTCTGTCCTTGGATCCGATGTAATGTCCTCGTCGCCGACATCACAGAGGAGTTGGACAAGAATCCCAGTAAGGTACTACCCTGAGGTATATCTGCCTAAAGAGGCAAAGGGTAGCCCACAGCTCTAAACCTACCCAAGGGTGTAGATTAACTGCCACCGCTTTGAGCCATTCAACTGTGGCGTTGTCCTTCCATGAAAGCATTAGGTAGGCCAGAGAGGTGATGAACTTAGGTTTAATGGTTTTATTTTACCTTTCCTCCACTGTGTTCATGATGGCTGAGCAAATTTGATCCATCTGGGCAGTGGTGAAGAGTTTTGTTGAAAATCTCCTATAAATAACCGCCATTTTGATACCTACTAAAGCACATTTATATGAGACGTCTTTCTGTCTCCTAGCCTCTGGTTTCTTTTGGTTGAGCAGCGGAAGCAACCGTCTTTTGCTTTTGTTTCTTTACAACCTTCGGACTTTCGTCTTGGGACCTCGGTCTTTTTTGCGCCGGAGCTTGGGTACCGCTGCCTCCCGGCTTAGAAACGATAGATTCTTCCTTCTTTAGGAAAGCAAGTTTCGTAGCTTCGGTTTTAAAGTATCTTGTAAGTACTTGTACTTTTTGAAGGCTGCGCCACACAACCTTGTCTTATTTTGGCCTACAATTAGGCGGACGGTCTCTTTGACTAGTTTTTCTACCCCACTTTCTGGCTCTGAGACGCTGCTTTCGCCATTCTCCCTTGCTTTAGGTTTGGGTTTTGGATTAGTGGGGTTTTCCTTCTCTATTTTGTTTTTGTTTATATTTGTTTTGGAAGGGTTCATATTGTTCCCACGAGTAATTGAGGATAAGACTGTCCACCCAGCAGAGCTTCTTACTGGATAAGGCTATATACTCTGGAGGGCGCCTAATATCCAGGGATCGCATACTAGAGACCTTTTAAAACCCAGGCCATTCATCATTGGCGTATGCTGATCCACCGTGGAATTAGGGGATGTTTATTGACTTCCCAGTCTAGATTCGCTGTGTTTGGTATAAGCAAAGTTACTTTGAGCAGCACGGACGGTCTTGCAGCAAGCGCCATATGGGAATCAGGGGTTACCTCAGCTATGCGACTAATACTCAGTACTCCCTAAGGAGATACCTCATTGCCCCTTGACCTCAATCTTCTAATAATAATTTGTGAAACTGGTTTTGTAGAAACTGTAGGTATATTCTTCCATTCAGGTACTCGATTCCCCAAAATTTCGCCCAATACGTTCAGTGGCCAACGGTCTTGGGAAGTTGTACGAGAAATACGAGGGTTATCAATATCATAATAATGAAAATTGTGTCGGTTAACCAACCTATTTTTGTGGAAAGTAGATTCATCAGAAAAAAGGACGTTTTTAAAAAAATTCTTTTCTTTGTTAAATTTTTTAGTGGCACATTCTGCAAACGTCACCCGCGACCCAAAATTCCCGAGCAATAATTCTTGATGTAACTAAATGTGGTATGGATGGTATTTGTGTTGCTTTAAGATTTTTTGTACTGTTATCCTGCTAATTTCAGTTTTCCTGGCTAGCTCCCTTATGCTGATATTATTATAACACACAACAAGACCCGAAATTAACTTTCTTTTATGCGAACCAAATTTCTTCTTTTCCTCGGTAAAAGATTTACGAAACCATTGGCGAGAAACCTTCTTAATATTTCTTCTAAACTGTTTCGTCCAAAAGCTCGTTTTTCTGGGAAATACTGGGAGTAAATTTGCAATGCCAACAGAGGACCTCTATTACACTCACCAAGAACGAAGACCATGTCTATCATTTTGATTAAACTTAAACCCATCTTGAAATCAAAAAGACAGCAAAAAATTAAAACGAACAAAGAATAACAATAAAAACCAGAATAGAACAACAAACACAATGCAAAGTTAGGAACACCGGAGAAATCAGCTTATTACTTAACCAAAACGGAAGGTATTTTTGCGAAACAAAATTAGCTACGGCTGTCAAATTACTCACTGCCCATTTTCGCGACTTTGAAACAATCAAATCGTTATCCAAGGCATACAAGATTATAGCGCGTTCACAAAAATTTCCAAAACCTTTAAATATCTAAAAAAACCGCCGAAAATAAGTGGCAACAACCTTATATCAAAAAAAAAACATTAAACGTTGCGTCTCATAGGCAAGAAAAAATACATAGTTCTATTTAAGAAAAAAAAATATTGAAGTTCTAAAAAATGTTTTGACAGTTAAAAATTTCAATGATTTTTTAACAAAAAATTTTGTGCAAAGAATTACAATCATATTTCGTTTCTTCTCAAATCAAATGGTTTAAACCGCATTGCTCTAAGTGCGATCATTCACGAGATAATCAAAATGGCGTAAGACGCAGCAAAAGCAGTTTTTTTCGGGCTATCTCCAAAACCAACAGTTTTAAGTATAAAGGTTAATTAAACTGGCCTTTATTTTTACTGAAAAATCCAAAAATGCAATAAAAATTGTATCATTTCATTTGAAAAAATGAAGTTGGGTCCGGCCCAGCAGATATGGGACACCCTGTATAACTGAAGATAACTTTAGGAGATGAAGAATTTGATTTGATAAAACTTATTTTAAGATAATTTTTTGATATTTTTATTAATAAGGGAGCTATCGAGAAAGTACACTAAAGTGAGACACTCTGTATAATTTTTTAGTAAAGTAATGTATTTTTGTTTAAATTTTGTTATTTTTTAATCAAATTATATTTTGAATGCTTTAGTTTACAACTTTATGAGTACACCCGGTAGAAGTTTTCTGTATATGTATAATCATAATTGCAGGTGTGTAACTTACAATTGTTAAAAGAATATAAATAATTTTTTTTGTAAATAATGATCCAACAATCGTTAAAAATAGAAAAATAACAGTTTAATATCACTGACTTACATTACATACTGGTAAGTAAATTATGTCAAGAACTTCTCTTTATTTCTAGTTCTAATTTGACATGGTTTACGTTTTATTTATTATTTTCCATCATAAATAAATGTTTTCTAAAAATAATTACAAACATTGCATTTTTGCGCTTACTTCTGCTACCACAACAAAATCGATTAAACACTGTTGAACTTTAGCGAGTTGCAAGTACAAATGTGTTTTTTTTTGTTTCGTTCTTTATCGAACTTGGATTTTTTGACTTTTTAAATTATTTTTATTGATTTTTTTTAAATTAATTTACTTGAGCTCTTTTAAATATTTTATTTCTGTCTGACGTATCTTATCTCTTTAAGTTAATATAGTCCTTAAACAAGTTACTTTTACAATTCATTGTTAAATAGTTAGTTTTCTAAATTTATGACTGCTTATTAAATATTACTTTGAGGTAGTTAAACTTTATAGGTCGCCATAGTACAAATGATTTTAACAGGTTAAGCGTCATGATGAAAACTTGAAACTTTCTCTATGAGCCAACATGAAATTTGTCCAAAATGTGTAAAGAAAATTTTGTTTTTGTTTTTACTATAAAATAAGCCAGCGGGCACACGTGACCGCCATGGCCTAGAAGACTGGTGTAGATGCTCAGATGACGGAATTGATCAAACAAATTACGATGATCCAATCGCCATAAGTAAAACATTTTTTGGTAATGTGCATCCCATCAAATAACAGAAAATTCTCGTGTAAATGAAAGTCGTGGAACTACAGTGCATGAAAATAAAAGTGACACAACAATGACGACGCTGTGAATCTTGGTGATCAACTGAATCTAACTGGTCAGTGTTTCAAAGAAACCACCAAAACTTCAATATTGATAGTCCCCACGGAACTAATTGAGCGTACGTTTCTCTTTTATCTGACCAATCTCCGCATGAATTTTATTGCGCTTTTGTTCCAAATAAAATATTTGACCAAATGGTGAATCAAACGAACATTTACACCACATAGACACTCACTAATGAAATTGATAATGCACGAAAATCAAGAGCTCCATGCCTAGAAACCTACAAGTTGCAGTGAACTAAAGAAGTTTTTAGAACTTATTGAATATATGGGATTAGTAGTAAAGTAGCGCCATTCACTATGCCAAGAAATAGATTTGAAATTTTGTTGGAGATGTGGCATTTCTCCAGTAATAACGAATGCACTGAGACCTTTAGTTAATAGACTGACAAGAAACTATCAAAATATATTTACGCCAGGATAAACTTTTTGTATTGACAAAAATCTTGTGCCGTTTCAGGGTAGGTTTGTTATGAAGCAATACATTCCACAGAAGGCTCACAAGTATGGCATAAAAATCTTCAAGTTATGTTGTGAAAATGGGTATACCTGGAATTTGAAGATTTATACAGGTAAAGAACGTGATGCAGGTTGTTCTGTACCCACAAAAGTTGTCAATACTCTTGCAAAAGATCTGCTGTATTGTGGGAGAACTATCGTAATAGATAATTTTTATACAAGTTTAGCATTAGCAAATATATTACTCGACAAAAACACCCATTTATTAGAAACCCTACGATCGAATCCAAAAGGAAATTCTAAAGAGCTCACTCAAAAAAAATTACGCAAAGGTGAAGTCGTTGCCAGAGAAAATAAATTTGGAATGTGTGTGTTGAAATGGCATGATAAAAGGGACGTTTTTATGCTGTCTACAAATCATACCGATGAGATGATTTGCACCTCATGAATTCTTGAGATATTCTGAGACAGTTTAATACTTTGCTGCACAATTTTATTCGATTGGGTTCTTCTTGACTTTAATCTTTATATAAACTCATATTCAACAATGGCAAATTATTTTTTATTTTAACAACTTAGGCACAATATATGCTTTTGTGAATGTTCTAGGCGTATAAACTGGTTACATTCTACACGACACTATTTTGACTTCCTGTCTTTGGCATTTGTACAAACATAACATTGGCCCTGAGTTGGTCGTGGTTAGTCTTATGAGGTTTTTTCCGCTATTATTTTTGCAATGAAACATTATGTTGTCTTTGGATAAACCTTTGCGTAATTGAAGGAGAAATCTTCTTCTGGCATTTTTTCATAATCGGGATTAGTCATGATTTATATTTGGCATGTATTTATTGCGGCAATATCAATGATATGATGGAACATTGCTATAAGTCACCTAACAATCTTTCTTTGCGTAGTGTACTTTTGTGCCATTTCGTCTGTTGTGTCTACTGCACCTTTAGTACCGTTGTAATGTAAGATTATATCTGGTTTGTAGCCTACATCTTCATCACTTACTTTGTCATCTTCATGTTCGCTGGAAGGTTTTTTTGGCACGTATGAAACCAAAGTGCAGTTTTTTTTTGAAAGCGAATATACAAAAAAATACTGACTTTACATGTATGCCAAACATTAGCAGATCGGCGGGGAAATTGGAAGTAGGTGCAATTCTTAAAATGTCTTGCAGTTCGCTGTGAAAGAGCTACTGGGAATCAAAAATAGATCTTTCTTTTGTCAGAAAAGAATCTGAAGAGTAAAATAAGTTTCTTGAAAGAATACATATCTTGGCATAGCGGAGTGAAGATAAAAAAGTCAGTAAGTTTTACTTGAAGACATTTATGTAGTTTTTAAACTAATGATTAGGTGTAACGTTTTAACAATGATGCTTTATTTTGAGATTACAAGATATTGATGATGTAAAAATTTGTGGAGTGAGACCAAGTGCCAACAGCAAACCATAAATTATAGTAGGCTACTTATATCGTAGCAATTAGTTGCCTTCAGATAAAACGTTTTTTCTCATCATCCAATATCAAAATGACAAAAGCTCTGGTTGTAACGTTGCAGATTTTTTGTCAAAGATGAGATTAAAGTAGTTTGCTTTAACTGTAAATAGCTATAATGGTGAAAAATGTTAAAAGTTGATTTTACACCCGCGTAATTCAAAGAACGGCGGGATAAAACCACAACGCAAATTCTACTAGATAGATCATCAGCAGTAAGAAACACACTATAATGTATTCCCACAATTTCATCGTTTTTTTAGTTTTATATTTCCGAAGACTCGACGAAAAGGTCTGGCTATCTATAATTGTTTTAATATATTTCTTATTTATCATTATCGTGGTGTAGTCGGGGTATTTGATCTGTGAACTAGACGTAGGTTAGATGCAACTTCTAGACCATTTTTGATTCTTATTTTGTCTTCTAATGATTAAAATTTTTTTAAAGCTCCAGAGCCACCAAAATTGTAAAATCACTTTAAGTTTGACAACTGAAAATTGTTTTATTTTAAAGTTGTTGATTACGTAACTCTTTAGAAGTATTTGGTCACGTTTTCGTTTTCTTATGTTTGAACTTGGGCTGGGTACGTCTATAATAAACTTTATCTAGCAAATTTTGTTTATTCTTTTTTTAATACGAAAAGTAACAATCAACTTTTTTACTTATGACAAGAAATAGCATTTATCATATAAATAACATTGACAGATACCACAATAATAAAAAATGTATCATTAACTGTGTTGATATTTTCTAGCATTTACGGTGCAATTCAAAAACTCTTGATAAACATGGGTAGTATGCAAGCCGTTTCTCAGATATTTTTACTTTTGTTTGTAGATGTCCAAAAATAAAATTTCACGTATTTATCACGTATATAAACCAAAATGTAATCTTTAATCAGTCTTGAGCAATTCGTATTACGCCTCAATTCAGATGACACGCACTCTCATCGCATCGTCGCCTGATACGTATGTTAACACACTTCAACTCTTACAATATGCGGACAGTACATATCGCGGATATTGTTTTCATAGTCTATTTGTTTACAAACCACGTAAACATCAAAACCAGGCAACATTTTCAATCTCAGAACGTTTTCTTTTTTTTTTACTTACAGTTATCCAGCGCTTCACCTTGTCAGCAGCTACAACCTTACGTTTCTGGTTGTATTGTCCCTCTCTTAAATTAGTTTCAAACCTATAGTTGAACAGTACTTTAGTAACTCTGAACCGACCTTTAAACTTTGGATTAAGCTTTTTACTCAGTCATGTACATGGTTTACTTGTTATGAGTAACAATACCAAATCGCCGACTTGATATAATTCCGTTTCACATCGAGCCTTATCGTAACGTTCTTCTTGCTTTCGCTCATAGTCTACTATATGTTCTTTAATACGTGTCCTTAATTCCTTCGGTCAACTGTATCAATCGTATCTTTTAACGAATTTAGTAACGTAGCTTCGGTCGTTGGCTTCGCCTGATAAACAACAAAGTGCTTTAACAGGAGTACTACTAATACCCTTATTAAACGACTTATATAACGCACTCTGTAATTTTTTTACATGAGTATCTCAAAGCTCTACTTTAGTTTCTACTCTTGTCGTGGCCAGCATAGTGACAATGGTTTTATTGTAACGTTCACATTGCTCGTTTGATCTAGGGGTGGCTACTGCATTCAACACATGACGAATTGCATAAGTCTCACAAAACATCTTGAAACGTTGAGACGTGAACGCACTTCCACGATCAGTTATCAAACGAGCGGGGATTCCAAAAAGACACATGATATTTTGCAAAACACGTAGGACGGGTTTTACTTTCGTCGATCTGAGAAGTTCAACGATTGTGAATTTTGTAAACGCGTCAACCAACACAACCAAGAACATGTTATTATGTCTACTAGTCTCAAAGGGACCGACGTGGTCTAAGTGTACAGTGTGAAAAGGTATCGGTGTTTTTTTTAATAGGATGCAACTTGCCTTGTTTCTTACCAGAAGAACTTTTATAGTAAGCGCAGTTCAAACATGCGTTGATATATTTAGTAACAAAGCGTATTTTAGAAAATAATCACGCATTTGGATCCGACGTAGCGTTGATTCGATACTGGCCTACTTAATCATGGCACAACCTGACTATTTGCCATCGCGTCGTATGGGGTGCTTTCCATACTCGTCTTTCGTCTGGCAACTTCCTATAAAAAAACTTCCAAGAATACTGCTTTGTTTCTGAGTTTTCAAAGTCCGTTTTCAATATTTTACGAATCGACGCTAATCTATAATATTGTAATTGCGCTGGTAGGATTCAGTCACCTTCTATAATGTCAATTTTGTTGATTTCAACGATAACAAGGTAACGACTGAGAGCTTCTACCTGCGGGATACGTGCTTCAGATCTGTATTTAATATCAAAAGTGAACTCCTGTACTTGAACCCACTATCTACGGACTCGCGGTATCAAATCCTTTGTGAACGTTGTTTTTAAGGCAGTCAGTCACTGCTGTAAATTGGAAACCTAACAAGTAAACTCAAAAATGTTGCAAGGCATAAACAACGGCCATGGTTTTGAGTTTTTATGAGTGGTAATGCCGTTAATCAAACGTCCTTTGCTTACCACCCCAAGCAAACTCGCGTCTGTATGTAGTTCAGTCGGTCAAAAAATGATGATGAGTCAAAGAATTTAATGGTCCTAAATTTAATAGCATTTTAATTTGTTCGAAAGCACTTTGCTGCTCAGACTCCCAAGATCACTCAACGTCTTTACATGTTAATCGTGTTAGAGGTTCAACAATCTTTAAGAAGTTCTGCACAAATTTCTTGAAGTAGCCCACTAGACCGACAAATTGACGCACCTGTTTAATGTTTCTCGGTGCTATGATGTTTGCAATAACCGCAACTTTAGTGCGTCCCGGTTTGATTCCTTCACTACTAACTTCACGATCTAAGTCTTAACGTAGTATTAAGTTTACGCAGGGCTTTAAAAAACTAACCGCAAGCAATGGAGACCGTTCTCTACAGTTGTCGATAGAATAATTACATCGTCTATGTAAGGAAATGCTATGGTATTTTGTAATGACCCAAGCACTTTGTTTATTAGTCTTTGGAAAACTGGCGGTAAATTACAAAGTTCGAACAACATGCGTAACAACTCATAATGTGCATCGGGTGTAATGAATGCAGTTTTATTAATTGGGTCGTCACTGACCGATACTTGATAAAATCCCGAAAGCATGTTAAGTGCTGTAAAGCACTTAAACTTACCACCTTTCTCGTCACCATCAAGACAGTCGAGTTGATCTTCAACAAGGGAGAGAGGATACTTATCTTTAACAGTAATGGCATTCAATCGTCTGTAGTTTATGCACATTCTGTAGTTACCAATCTTCTTTTGCACGAGTAAGACTGGGCTGGCGTACTCCGACTCTCTAATAATTCCATTTGTCAACAATTCACTAACAATACCTTTTATAATTTCGTTCTTATGTGCTGATATTTGATACGGGTTGCACGAAATAGGTTTCTGTGTGTCTTTACTACAAACTTCGAGTCTGCGCACTTGCACACTCGAATTTATTGTTTGTAGGGGGCGCCACCTCTCATCACTCTTTTAAATATCCCTAACTTTAAGGAAGATGTGGCTTATACTAAATGGGTATCCATAACTAAATGGATGAAGAATACACAATATTATGTTGGATTCTACAAATTACTTATTTCGACTTTAGACGTATGTACGTTTCTATAAATCACTGTAGCTCCTTCAAGTACAAATTCATTTCTAACACTTGTACTTGATGAAGCCACAGTGATTTAGCGAAACGTACGTCGTAGATCCACATAAATAATTTGTGGAACCCAACATAATTGTGTGTTCTTCATTCTTCCATAACTTTTTATTTTATTATAAGACATAGGTTTATAGGAACTCTTTCCTCTTTTTTTAATAAACGTTCCTGAATGCCATCGCAATATTTTTTAAACATGTAAATGGTGCAGTACGTGAAAATTTCAATTAATGAAACCCTAAAAAATGAATGCAAAAGTTATAATGAAGAAATTAATTATATTAGGTATCAAAATGAACATACAAATAATCAAGCTGTCATAGGTAACAAATTCTGCCAACCTAAGTTAAATAAATCAGTGTGATTCGGATGATTCTTCGTCAGAGATTAATGCTAAATCTGAAATTAAGTTGTTCAAAATTGAAGGTTCTAGCACTTTTATATGCTTCTCAACCTCTCCATCGATTTTCATTTCTTTTTTAGTAGTGATCTTTCTTTGGTTTGATATGAGAAGTTCAGAAGTCAATACTAATATAGTCATCAGGTCCTTGTTTGAGTACACCCTCGAGCATTTACGGGTAGGAGATAATCGGTTTTTCCTTACCTCCTTGTGTGCACTAATTATTCAACACCTGTGAACAAGCACCTTATGGACACTACTAGGCATGTAGTACCAATCGTATAGACTGGTATAACTCCCTCGTTTCATCTATCAATATTTTAAATGTTTCCGCATCTATAGTAAAACCGTCTGACAACACTCTTCGAATAATGGAAAATTTAGCAATTAGTTCTTTCTCGTTTCCACTAATCTCTGAGCTAAGAACAGGATTTGAAAAAAATCTTCTTGCAGTGTTACCATCATTAGTCGAGCCATATCCTTACTTGGGCTGGTTCACTAAGAGACCCATTTTCGATTTGAAGTCAGCTTGAATTCTTTTTATGTTCATGTGTATGATTTCCTTATTTTTATTACCTTTTACTTGTCAGCATTTGATGGATAACCAATAAGCTATATGCAAAAGGCATTCGAAAAACCTAATCCAACAACGTAGGGTGAACAAACCAAAACTATAGTTTTCTGCATGAGGTACCCCAGTCAACACTTTCTTTTGTTCATATCCTTTGGAGTAGCACCACAAATCATATATTTGGAAGCGGCATTTGTATCAATTAAATGTTGCTCACACTGCCATCCATCATTGTAAAACGGAGCTTGTAGCTGACATGACATTCTTGGCCGCTTTCCATTGTGAAATGACTGTTTTGCAATTGACTAATTTTCTCTGTCATCAACCTCTCCTTCTCGCGCACTAGTTTTGCATTTTTTTTTAAACATAAATTTTATAGGCCTGCAGTAAAGTGTCGATGATGACCTTGCATTGACCCACGCGTTTTCTCCAGTGTTTTAAAGGTACTAATGCTACCAAGAACAGATACTCATCAGTTCTGGAGACATCTGTAAATTTTTGTTTGTATTGGCTGTGATCGGAGCTACCGTCAAAGCCCCATTTACACATCAGTTTGAGTCGATTACTGTCATTCTCTAAATTGCAAAAATTAGTTATCTGGACAGTCAGGTGAAGAAGTTCTTGCAGGCTCACTTCAGTTTTTTTTTCAGGTTTCAGTAACTGAAACAGATTATGGCATAAAAACATTTTTGACTTGTTTCATTTTATAGAGACTTGAAAAGCCGTTTGGGCAAATAGCATTTACTACAGACCTTAACACTTTATATTTATTTTCCGACAAATTTAGATCTAAATACAGAGCTAGAGCTTAAGAAGGAGTTAGTGAAGAAGTTTCAGCTTTGATCTCTGTTGTGCCACGAATCATTTTAGCGTAGCTAAACCTCGTGACGTTCCAGAAATCTTTTTCTGGTTCGACTAACTTCTTTCCATTTATTATTCATGTTAAGACAGAACAGCCGACTAGTTGTCATCAGTTCTTTACGAAACTCGTCGAGACATTCATTCAGCGCTAAGAGGGAATACATTTTTTTGAACACGGCTAAAGTTTTGTTTGATTTTTTGCTCTGACACTATACATCCAATAGAACAACATTTTTTATCGATTTGACTCGCTCTGCAAAAAATATCATAATGAGATGAATTGCGATCAGAAGCAAATGAACTCTACTTGATATTAATGTTCATTCATTAGGCAGTAATAAAAAACTACAACTACGAAATGATATAAGTTTTTTTTAACCTTCCGTGAAGTTTGGTAACAGAAAAATTTGCATGATTTTGGAATAGCAATCTATATAACATGCAGAAAAAAATACAAATGAGCCAGAGGCATAGAAAACCAAATATTTCAAAGTACATACCTTCATCTATGTTCTCCATACATTGTTGTTGATGAACACTCACTTTTTTTCACTTTTGATCAACTTCCCCAAGTAACAATAGTTGGAAATTATGTAATGATTATAGACGCAACTTTAAATTGAAAAATTGACATCTCGTCAATTGAAGCAGCAGACATTGTTAGAATTGGTCGTCATGACATGTCTTATCAACGCCTACTTTGGGTTCGAACGGGTGGCAATTATTTTTAATTCTTGGTTTAAACTCGATGCACTGTGCGTCGGTCCAGGAAAAGGAAGGCGTAAAAGACTGACAATCCATGATGACACAAAACACAAAACACAAATACAGATTATATTTACACACTACAAACGTTCAACAACATTAAGTCTGCAAGTGAATAATTGTGTATCCCTGAAATCCGACTTCTGATTTGTTAGAAATAGAAATAAAAAGATTAATAAATAAAACGTACACACGTATCAAATTTTTATATAAGAATGCTCTTTTTTATAATATTATTACGTGAACAAATTTATATGATGCACTGTGTATTAAGCGAAATCATTCTATTACACAAGAAAATTGATCATTACTAGAAAAAATGCACACAATGTAAAAACAAAACTAAATACCAAAAAAAATCACCTTGGTATATTTTTTATACTGAAAATTACGCAAAAGAAATTAAATTAAAAGTTTATCTCAGTCAGTTGTTCATCTTTATATTTAATATTTTTATTTTAATAAACGAATTCATAAAAATAAAAATTAATTTTCTGTGAACGTTAATTAAATCTTCGTTCCATTTAAGTAATTTAATTTGACACATGCATTTGTGAACGCGCTTAAATTTGAAAACTTGATTAAAACGTGTTAAAGATAACATTATTTTTAAAATTTTTTCAATTAGAGCATTTCGCACAATTACATTTCACATTGTTATTTGTTGAAAAGAAGCTTTTACTATTTATCAAAGGAATAAGAAAATAATGGTTTTGAAAATTTCAAAGCCTTATTTATACTTGATGAAAACAAAGCTTTTTCTGGCACTTAACATCTTGGGAAGATCTAATGTCAACAGATTCTAAAAGTGTTTGCAGAAATTAGATATCGAAATGTAACAAAGAACTTAGGGTTTTGGTCTGTCAATTAGTTTAGTTGCATTCAGTAAAGCGTAAATGTAACTTTATATTTTATGGTTTATTACGAAATTTTATATTTTAAACAACATCCTCTTGTGTACACGAAGACTTAGAACTTGTCAATTATGTGTAACTGTTTCGTAATGGATGTAACAACAACTGAAAATTGTAATTTAGATTAAAAAACTGCGGAGTATAACTAACAAGTTTCGTAAAAATAGTGATTACACGCTGTTTTCCTACTTTAATTTACATCCTTCGTTGAAAGCATAAAAAAGATAGAGAACTTTTGAAATAGTTTAAGTAGGCTGTAGTCGGTTGCATGTTTTCAATGCATGGTACACAATATTTTAACAGAATGTTCCCGGAAATCATGTTAACTTGATATTTATGGAGAGTATTTTTCATGGTTTCTACCAGCGAACTGGATCTTTAATGGCTTTAGCCTGTACTTCAAAGGGGCTTGACGAGTATGAACAAAGAGATTTTGTACATAGAAAAGGATGACCTACCCTTTCTGCTTTGTTTCGTGCGGGTATAATCATTTGCACCCAACCGTGTAATTTACTTTCGTACAATTTTTTATAATTCCTCCCTAAAAAAAATTTTTTTTAAACAATACGCGGTGTTATTAACTGTTAAAATAATTAACCAGAAACGTTTGCAAATTGTTCTAATCAACTAATAATTGTGTTCGTTAGGTTAGAATACATATGTTGTTTTGTAATTTAAGTGCACAACTAATTATTTATTCTAAGAAAATTCACTTCGTGTTCTAAAAATTTTCTTGTAACTTAGAGCCGTGTTGTAAGTGCTCATTTATCATTTACAATATTAAATTAGTTAGTAACAAATAGTCAACCGCGTAGTTGTATCGAGGCCACCTAAATTAATTATGCAAAAGTTTCCTCTACTTAATTGATGGCTATTACGGCTATTAATAAATTGAAACGCATCTAGACCAAGATTACTAACACCAGAATTAATAATAATTATACGTATAATTGGGCAAAATTTATGATTTAGGAAATTTCTCAAAATAAAGCCAATTAATTCTACACGTAACGTTTGTGCGATTGAACTTTATCTACATTTAAGTTAATAAAAATTACTACTCAATTAACAATCAATTTACGGTGTAATTAAATTTGTTTTCAGTTTATATTTTTACGCTAGTTACTAGTATTGACTTCAATTTAAACCGTAACTTAATTTACAAATGCTGGCTGTACGTATGCGTTGTGTGTGTGTCTGCAGAATTCTTATTACGGTTAACCTTAATACTAAATTACGCCTATACAACTTGTTTAATTTATTTATGGGTAAATTGGGTAAATTGTTATATGCTAATATTAAAGATTTTATTTATCATGTTATAAGCAAACTTTCCATTATTGTACTTTCATTCGCGTATGACGTTTTCAGTTCTACGTCGCTTTCTTAATCACAAATTCCTTTTCAGAATAACTAGCACTTCCTTATTAGTTGAAAATATAAAAATTTCTCAAATTACAAAAAAAATTCAAGTTTATTTACTATTGTTTTCTTTACTGTTTAATAGCGTACAATTATGATGTTGTTAATGGTTATATATATATATACATTACCTGCTAGATTAAATGTAATTCTGTTATTTTTATAAAACAATAAATACTTAATTACTTTAAAAAAATTTTTGTTTTTGCTGCTTACACCAGTTGTAACTACTATTGAAAATAATTACAAGAAAATTTTTCATTTACGAAATCTTAGGGTTTATGGACAGCATACGACTTTCTGAATTTGGTGAAATAAACGTTCTCCTTTGATCTTCTACTTTTATTAGCTGTCACTATTTGTTTGAATATGCTTCGTTAGCTTTTTCTAATTTTCTTAATGTGTTAGAATAGAATTATATTCGAAAATTCGTGACTAATTAAAAAAACTGAAATATAAAACCCAAAGTCAAAATCAGGGCGCCAGGAAGGTTACTAGCTCGCGTTTAGTCCTCGTCAACCAAAGAACGCGTCATGCGATGTACCCAATATTAGAACCTACTTTTCAGTGGGTAGTCACTGAATTCTAGAAAAAACTTATATTTGAACAACTTATAACATACAAGAAATAAAATAAAAATTAAAATGAACAAACAAAATGTCACACACAAAATAAAAAAAAATAATAAAACAATCGATTACAAAATTTAAAAAAAGAAATAATATGTTTGAATTAAATTACTTAATAAATTTTACTGAAACGTCAATTAAATTTAAAATGATACTAAAAATGCAAGTAAATTAAATTTAAAGGCCTTTGAGTCCGTAAATTTTTTTAATTCAAATGACGAAACATTAAATAGAAGGACTTTCTACCGCACATGCAGCTGTCCTTCAAGGAGGACGGTTATTACCTTCCTGCAGTACGAGCAAAATAGGAGAACGCATGAACCACAGATAACCCCACAGTATTGAGCTATTTAATTGAATATACAGTGGCGTGGGTAAGAAATGGAGGAGGAGTTATATTATGTAAAATTTATTATAAAATAAATGCAATAAATGTAAAAGTAGGTAAAACATTTAACAATGGAAATTCTTGAAAACGAACAACAAACAGAATACATATTCTTAATAAAAAATTGTAATCGATCATTCAAGCAGGTATTCCATGTTGAAAGTGATGAGTAAAACAATTACGTCCTGTTGTAGGAGCGCATATAACTGCTCGCACTCCGAAACCACTACAATAAAAACTCAGCTTTTGCTGCAAATTATGCATTTTCTCTGAATTCTTTGTCTAGCATCGTCTCTACTTAGTGGTACCAAGATATGTTTACCAGGTAGATTTTCATTTGGAACTGCATTTTGAACATTATCATTAATTGGCGCATCATTTACCTCATGACACTACTGATTTCTTATTAGCAGGATCGCGTTTAAAATATCTGTATGCTAAAAAGGCATTTGTTTCAATAATACCAAAGAGACTGGTGTTGTCAACGCTGAGTATTCCAAACGTCTTCTAAAGCCAGCCCACTCTAACAAATATGATTATGTATATCAATGGCAGGTGCATCGAAGTACTCTTCAACTAGTTGTGGTCTAGGAACTTCTTTTATAAAACTCCTCCCAGCTGTATCAAGTCTCCTCTTTTTCGCAGGGCTTTCGTTAGTCGTCTTGTCACAAGTACCAACAAATTTATGAATTTTTTTGTCTCTCCACGCAAGACATATTAATTTCGTATCAGGCGGTTCAGTAACTATTGCTACAGAAAATTGTCCTCTCAGCGGGGGACATCGTCTTTTATGCTCTGACATAAGATATTTTCTGGTTGCAGTTTTCACTATTTCAATGTAATATAATTCTCGATCATGTAATTCCTTTGCAGTGTTGACTGACGAAAATCACGAGTCTCGGACTACAATTCATCCTGTAGCATGCCAAGGACGTGTAAGACGTGATGTGGTAGCAGTTCCTGCACCCAGCTCTTTTTGACATTCTTTCTGTTGCATAGCTTCTCTCCTTTCATTGATTTCAATCCTAATCATTACTCCAGATTGTACATCTGTCTTGCATTCGCATCCGACTCCTTTCGGTTTACGCTTTATTTTAAGCGGCATACCTCCAGCTTCTTTATTAAGTCCCTTGCCATACCATGCAAACATCGATTCGTCAATTGTTAGTTTATAACCGGGTGTAAAGATGTCAGTCCACTTGGCTGTGCTCATCTCAAAGAAAGAACAAACTTCTTTCCATTTATCAGTAGAAAGATTATCATTGTCAGGCATAGAAAAAGAAATATTATTGAGCATTTCTTCAAACCTATGTAGTCCTATTTTGAATCTTCGTCCGAAAGCAGCAGCAGGAAAAAGACGCGATGTCTCGGTGCCCCAATAACTTCTACGGTTGTGGTGAGTGTTTACTGTCATTGCTTTATAGAATTCTGCTTTTGTTATTGTCTTCCTCCTATCCCTCAATTTAGCATTACTGCATTGAAGAATGTTGTCAATATCTTCACAAGGGAAAAATGCCATCCAAAAATCTATTTCTTTCATGTTCTGCAAGTTCCGAACATGAATCTGTGGTTTATAACAAATTTCCTTAAATTCATTTATGTTTACTAAATTGCCAAAATACCACATAGTCTCATGTACCACAATGTTGCTGTCCTCTTCATTGTCATCACTATTATTAACAACTGCGTTGTTATCATTGTCATTTTCATTATTATTAATAAAACTTTCGTCATCGGTAGTCTCATCGGAAGATGATGACGAATCGCTTTCATTTTGACGAAACGATGACGATGGCTCTAATGACAACAAATAAGAAAGAACAAGAGAAAATAGCGATATTAACAATAATAACAATCACTTACGATTCAGCAAACTGCTTGAATTTTCAATCAAGTTTTTCCTCGGAGCATATGGAGAGAAATCTTTGTGGTGTTATTATCAATCTCCCACTTCACTGCAGCCAAATTTTTAGATTTTATTATATTTATTATCACACCATAACACTTTGCGTCATGCCACTGGTCTCCAAAGTGAAACTTACTCTATGTATAGTAATTTTTTCCATCAAATGTGGGTGCAGGCACCCAGACACGCTGTCCCTCACGAAACATTTTACGCCATAACTTCAACTCGTCGTAACTTGCATACTATACAAACTATGACGACGAAGAAAAAATGTGCTAATTTGTCAAAATGTGTAGAATCCAATAGTGTAAAGCATGTCCTGCCAATTGGACGCAAAGTTCTCTTACGAGCATTTAAATGAAAGGCCTACCAGCTGGACTTACCGGCTTGCCAAAAGGACCTTGTACACTCTTTCATTAATCGAGGGTATACTCATTAAAATTTTTTCCTTTAAATTTGGTTAACTGTCTTTAATCGTAAATTACCAAAATGTGCATTTACACAAATTTGAAGTGATGGTACATTAAATCGTAATAGGCCATAATTCAAAAACGTAAGTGTTTAGACAAAACCTTTTTGTAATTAATAACAAAACAAATGGTATAATTATTACTTTAAATGCTTGGTTTTAATCGTAATGTTCGGAAGACGCGTTATCCTGGTGAATCCACATGTTAATGTTTTCCGAGATTGAATCACAATCCAACTGCCTCATGTTCTCGTTTATAAACGTTGCACAAACCGCTTACAAAGTTTTCAAAAGAAATGCCATATGATCAAAATGCAACAAACTGAGATGCAAAATTGTAACAAAACGTAGTAACACGTGAATTTGAACGTGATTTTACATGCAACTGCAGGCGCTTAATGGCGTTAAAATAAACAAAATGTCAAATGTCAGTCGTATTGTAATCTGAATTTTATTAACAAAAAAGAAATGTTAAATCGGCGAAAACCGACAAACTGATGTTTTAACAACGTAAACTATGAGTTAATTAAAAACAAAAATTATTGATTTGAAATACGTCTTACAATACAGATAAATTACGTAACACAGTTACAAAAGTAAAAAGCAAGTAAACCACATCGACAGATAGCCACAGCTGATCGACGTCAAATTCGAGGTTATCAATCTTATAGTGATTATACTGAGCTGAATCGATCTAGTAGGTATGAGACTCCATTACCAGGGAAATAATTTTACCTTTAATAGTCGAGCGTGTTAAAAGAATCCCTAACTGCCGTCAAATTCGCTGTAAAGAATCTTAAATGATCAAAAGCAATATGGCGTCTGGTAGCCATTATCTGTGAGCAAGTGGATTAAAAGAAAAACGGTTTAATACCGCTGAAGACAAAATAATAACGACTATGTAAAATTAAACAAAAACAAATTACTTCAATTTGTTACGGTAAGAATTATGGGTAACTAAATTTAAATGGAGCGATGACCGCAGAAGCTCGGTTCTTGTAGGCAAAATGGGGTAGGTTAGAAATTTTGAGGGGAATATTTAAATCAAAGATGTCGTGGTAGATAAAATTAGTCAAATAGTGATTAGAAATTGTTAGAAATGGGCGCCACATAATTTGTTTACTTACGGTCCTGTTAAGTAAATTTTAAAAGTTTAACAGGGCTCTAGTAGTAGCGAAGGGTTGCTGAAAGAAAAAAAAACGGGGAAGGTTAAGCAATAAATAGCAATCAGTAAATTTGATGTAAATATAATGAATTTAGAACAAATAGCAATTTACAAGATAATCAATAAAATATTCAATTTTGAATTATGCAAACAAAATATGCGTGAATTTGAGTAAAAAAATCGATAATGGATTTCAAATATTACAAAAATACAGGATCTAAATTACCTTGTGTTAAAACAAAAGTAGTACAACTAATTTAATTACGTTAGGTTCGCAAAACAAACAAAAAAATTTTTAATTTGGAGCAAACTTGAAATACAAAAAAAAATAAATCTTACCTTTTTTTTTACTTCGCTGATGAAACTCCGTGCACGGTATTTCCAGTCGAAGTTTCCTTAAATAAAATATTTAAAACAAACAATGAGCCGTCGGCAAGTAACAGCCGAGAATTAGAGTTAGGTTCAAGTTTACTATCTCGTAGATCAAGGGACGCGTGACCAAATTTATGTAGGTTAATAGGTCAGTTACAATTACGTTATAAGTCAACAAAAAAAAATTCAAGGTAAATCAGATAACAACTTCTTATAGAAACAAAGAGAAATTAAATTAAGTAAATTAAGCCAAAGTTTAAATAACAAAAGTGAATTTTAAATAGCAAAAAAAAATTGTAAAATTTTAAAGTATAAAGAAAAGTTCTTGAATTTCTAAAGTTGATTAAGCAAGTAGGATAATTTTGATTAAAAGTTCAATGTAGAAAATCAAATCTTTGAGATTTGCACAAATACCTATGAATTAATTCACAATAAAACGAAGGTTAACGGTTGGTTTTTTTTTTCACTTAGCGTCAGTTGGTGCAATCGAAGTTGACTTCTCAGCGTAGCGTTAGTAGAGTTTACAGATGAACGGAGTATTTTGGTAGTTGAAGGAACTTTCACACGTGGAGTAAACAATCCGTTGGAGGAAACGTTCATATGAATTAGAACAATTTCGTCGGAAGAAAAGCCGCTATAAAGAGGAAGGGAGAGAAGCGAAGTCAGATTAACTAAATAAAGCAAAAACTAAGTACTTTAACTGGATATAATAATCCAGCGTTAAGAAAACTAAGTACACTTTTAAAATTTAAAGTAACTTATAGCCGTAAATATACGATTTTTAGTAATTTTAGGAAAGAAACAGGTTCCGTAGATATACTAAAAGTTAGGAAGGTTTCAACGTAATATCCGGTAAAATCACCGTGTTTAAGTAAACGTTAGTACTTCCAAGGTACAGTAAATTTTTGAAGTGATCTCAACAAGAGTTTGTCAGGAACTGATTAAAGAAGGAAACGAAGTACCTAAGGTTATAATGACCTCAGAAGATAACAAAATAAATTCGTCAGCAAACTCGTGAGAACGCTCGAGTAAATGAATCAGACAGTGCCGGATTTAGAAAAATTTGCTCAGGGCGTAACAAATTAAACAGACAAAGTTACTACTAATCATGTACTCACAGAGAACGTCAACCAAAAAATGAACTCCAGAAAATTTTAGTCACGAAATACTGATATCGTATTGCCTGCCTCTACTGCAATATTAAAACTTTTGTCAAAGTACGAAAATGTTAAAGTTATTATTAACGACACCTAACAGTTCACAAAGCTGCTCTTATAAAAATTCGTCTTTTCCAAGATTAACTACTTTGGTGCATATTTTTTTTCGTAAACCCAATTAGATTTTTTTGATGATTTTCTTCATTAACTATAAACATTTTTCTGAGAGAAATTACGTTACTTTAAACTTTAGGTTTGAGATATGATATGTACATGACCTAGCACTAGTATAATGGTGAAACACATATGTCTTAACAGTATTGCTACTGTGACTTATATGTCCCATAGCTGAATGACAAGAATAATATAAAACAATGGCTAAATTGCTGCCTAAGTTTTTTTCATTAATTTCATCCTTTTGGAAGGCCTACTTCATGATTTCTTTCTGGTTAGTTTGGCAAGTTTTATTAGAGCATTTCTTAAATCCGCCAAATAATCTAAATATAGAAGATCTATTTTTTTTAAATCTTTATACAGTATCAAAAAATTTGATGTACAAAACCTCAACAACTTTTGAAATACTCGTCTCTATTATTTAAGTAACTTTCTGTCTTGATTATCGAAGGTACTAAATTGATCCGGCATAGCAATAATTTTTTCTAAACCATTTTTTGCGTTCTTGATACATCAAAAATTGTTTCATGTGAACTACTCAAAACTAACACTTTTGTTCTTTGAACTTGGTAATGAATTCGTCAGAACTTTTGTTACCAACTTTTTTGCAGCGGGTCCTGTTGGTAACAACCACGTCACCACGGCTAGCTAAGATGTCGGTGAGTGGGCTGGTGAGTGGCTGTATTGAAAATGCTATAATATATCAAGAAAGAAAATAGATACCACTCCGTGCGTACTTGTTAGAATTTTTTGTTTAGAGGCACCAAGGGATGCATATAAACGCATTGTTCTAAAAATTGGAAAAAAAACAAACAATCAACGAGATAACGTAAAGAATTAGTTGTATATATTTTACGATTAATAAAATGAATTCAGTGCATACCAGGCACAATTAATTTAGTAAAGACTATGCACAATTAATTAAAGACATTGCCACATTAAGCAAATTGATTAAATAGTAACAACTATATACTACTCCTTTTTTTGACCAACGAGATAAGAAAAATTTTGTTAATTTTAATCACGATCACTTAATAACAAAGTCATAAATATAAAGCAAAATCGATTAAACCATTAACAAAAGCCGCAAAAATTTAATTTTCTACTAGCGAGAACTGAACGTATAAATTAGAATAAAACGTAAGACTTACCCCTAACTTTAAGTTCCTTAACGTGGTAGTTAACATTAATTGCTACTTTGACATTTATGAGAAATGCATGCTTGCAACCGAAATTTCCAAACTGGCCCTGAATACGGCTAATATTTAAGGATATTCGATCGGATCAAGCTAACGTAAACTGCAATACTCAATAGCGAAATCAGCTGAAGGCTGTATAATATACTCGACTGAAAGTAAAATATTAATTAGTGATTTTAGATACAATAAAAATAGTAGCTGAAGTCTTAATATAAGTAATAACGCTTATACAGCTGAAGGTCTAATTTACAGAAATGCAAATACGTACGTAATACAAATTATAAAATTAGACACAAATAATTACGCTGAAGGCATATACAAATTAACGCTGGTCTATGACAAGGTCTTCTTTTTACTCTAACCACTAACGTCATTCAGCTAACTACTTATATGAGCTTAGAAATTAATTCACGAAGAGTTAGATAAATGTAGACTGAAATATGTTTCCACTTTTTGTAATTAGAACTGCAGAGAATCACCCCGAGCTCATCTTGCTGTAATAACGTTAAATTGCAGCAAAAAAAAATATGTCTTAAATTGTCATTCAGTTACTATACCTGCACGTAATTTAGTAGAACAATCGATTGAAAAACTTTTAAACAACAGAATCCTTATTAGTAATCCAACCCCAAAAGCGTAATAGTAAAACGACTTGAAATTAATTAAAATGAAAGTACTTACGATTTAAAATTTCAAACAACTGTGCAGCGACAGCCAAAGCAGAAAACCAAATGGACCGAGAATATCGAGTTAGACAATTTTGTAAAAATACAAAGTGTGAAAACTTAATGTCTAACGACACGTAACACTTTGACAGAAGCTATCGGAACGATAAGAAAATTATTTTAGAATGGAAACTAATTTGTCTAAATAGTAATATTATTTTGCATCTTGTGGTTTGTGGTATGTACAAAAATATAATTTTAAAGAGAGTAGCAAATATCTTAACATCTTAACTAATTCTAGTGAGCGTACAAGGCCTACTTATATTTTAAGATGTCATTCGTTATATCATCTTTGCCAAAAGATATCCTATCTTCTAATTTTCATAGAGCTGTTAATTATTGCTTTCTTGTCAACATTCTTTCTGTTTTCTACGTAGAGACTTTTAAAGCATCCAGCCCATATATTCACTGTTATTTTATTTGTTTCTACATAATCTTTTACTTCTTTCTTTTGTGTGCATATCATTCTCTATATTGGTTCTTATTGACTGTAATAGTTTCTTTGGAGATCGTTGATATTTTTTCTCCTAATGTTAGTTACTGACTTAGCTGAATTGAACCTTCATGTTAGAGATCCTCCGTGAAGGTTCAATACATCATTTATATACTTTTCCCAGTAATTCTCTTTTATTTCTCTTATTTTTAAGTTGATTTTATTTTGTATAATTTTTGCATTCTTTGTCCGTCTGTGTTGACTTATGTTTTTTATAACTTGCTCTTTTATCTCCACTATTTTTTAAACTTCTTATTATTTTTTTGAGTTAGGATTTTATTAGCCCTCGCTAAGCTCTAAGTTTGCTGTGCCGCATAAAGTTTCAATTTATAAGTTCTACTTCTTCAATAAATTTTGGAGTTAGACATATGGACTTGTTTGCTATTACTTCCGGTTCTACATACTTAGCCCCAAAGTGTAGATATGTAGCATTTACAAAAGCATTTGCATAGAATACGAAGAGGTTCTTCTATACACATCCTAAATTTAAGATATTTTTATACTTTTATAGTAGTGATATGTTTCATAAGTGTACAGTGTCTTGTGCAAAGCCTGACAGCCTATCTTAGTTGGTTTTTACCAAACTTAATTAATTCGTTCTTTCTTTGAATGTTTTAGTCTAAGAGCTGTCAGCTAGTGTGAGGTATTTTTTTGTCTCAATAAATATCTAATCTCTCCCTTAATTGTTTGCTCAGACTTTATTAACCGAATTTTACCTTCATTTTTTGCTAATAGGTCTAGTTTCTTGTTTCCTTCGTCTTCTTGGTGTCCTTTTGTCCATCGTTTGAGTAAATTTGTTGTGCTCTGCTAGACGGACTAGCGAGTTAATACAATCTCCAACTGCTTTAGAGCGTATTGTTACTGAGTTTAAAGCAATAATTTCTGTTTGGAATACGGTTACTAGACAGCCCCGGTTTACGCTAAAGTTGCTCCCTGATCTCCTGCCAGCAAATCCCGCTCCAGTACTTTGTGCAGTTGTGGAACCATATGTACACCAAAAGCTTTCTGCATTCTCAGTTATTGTTTATCTACCTCCTTTCCCTTTGTCGGTATAACTACCCGATTAGGTTTGTGGAAGTGAATAATTGGACCAGTTTTGTCCGATTTGATGCTTAATATGTAGTTTTTGTTTATCTGATTAAAAATTTTGCTCTAGCACGAGTGTTTCCCAATCCGTTAAATTTTAATCGGTATGCTGCTACCAAAGCTTCTGAATCTAACACTAAATATAGAGATGAACAGTCTAGCAAAGCTTCCATTGCTGCAGTGAACGTCGTTGACATTGCCCCTGTGATTCCTAGACACGCAAGTTTTGTTGAGTTTTGTTATGGGTTCTCTTCTTTTGGATTTATGCTACCAAATTAGTGATTCATATGTGACTGTGGAAATATATCACAAAAGTCATTTCTGGTTTTAATCCCCATGTTTTACCTTTCAAAGTTTTACTGACCCAAAATGCCTGAGTAGCTTTTCTGATTGTTTTCTCTAAGTAAGCGTTAAAGGTTAATTTAGTGTCCCAAATATTGAACCTCACTGCTCAATTGAAGTTCTTTTCCACAAAATTGAAGTTTTTTTAAATCCTGAAGTTTATTTCTGTTTGTAAAAGCTGCTATTGTTATCTTGGCAAGATTCACTGTTAACCCTTTCGCCGTACACCAGTATTCTATTATTTTCAGACTTTTTTCATAAGATTTGAAACAACTTCCTCAAACTTGTCACATATTAATATAGTGATATCATCTGGATATCCTTGCGCATGTATGCGTTCTGGTCAAGTTTCACAATAGAGGCGATAACATCCCTTCTTGCGGGCAATTTTTAGCAGCAACTACTTTTCTGGTTACATTGCCCAACGAACTTGTAATTTTCCTGCCAATCAAAAGAAGTGTTATCATCAAATACTCCCTCTATATCTAGAAAATCTCTTGGTTGTTTAATAAACATTCAATTTTGTGTGTAAGCTCATGTATGCTCAGTTTACCAAAGGTGTTGTACTCAGTGCTTAACTTCTTGAACAGTTCTTTTGAAACTTTCTTTTTTGTTTGCAATATATTTGTCTTTAATTTGTTTTAATTCTCATCTACTTCGTCCTTTTTTTTGTATTTTGTTCTATAATATATGTTATTTTAGTTGTCTCTATTATCCCATGTTTCCTGCACATTTCATCTAATACCGCGGCTTATTTTATATGACCAAATTGTGATCTTTTATGTTTTAAAATTCGATTTTTGGTAATATACTTGTTGCTAATCGTAGTTTTTAGTATCTTGTGTCTTTTTTACTAAGTGCATATACATAATTATTCGTAATGTTTACTTAATTGACCAATTATTAGAAAAGCTTCGACAAAATTACAAAATATAAATGATTTGTAGATGCGTAATTTTAGTTATAAAAGGTGTTATAAATTACTTATTACATTAAAGGCACATTAAGAAATGACAAAGTATCGTGCAATAAAAAATCGAAGAGATAAAGTTGATAATCGATATAAAACCGTTTTATTCTTGAATTAAAACTGTGCGATGTCAAAAGGCAGCATTAAAAGGTAATATAAAACTGAATGCAGCGGTAAAGTACAAGATGTATCAGCAACTTTTCCTGTAATTTAAGCGTTACCAGAAATATAATTTTTATAATGAACCATAATTTTGAAATAGGTAGGAGTGACACGTGCGTCAGAAAGTTTGTAATTACGAAAACTTGGAAACTCCATCAAGTCTTTTTAATAATAAACTTTAGAAAAAGATGCAGGTGTGCCATATTAATATTTATTAAAGTACCCGTACGTAGTTACTATCCCTATATCTGACGTCATTTCGTATAAATGACTGTAATTTTACCGCTGTGGGTATCTATAGATTAGAAAAAAAAGCTGTACACATTACATCAGGTCATGCACAATACATTGAGATACGAATATTATTCAATATGGGTAATTGTCGGCACGTTAATTACACCTACACGTATAAACTGAAGATAACGCATGGTATATAATGAACCTTTGTTGATGCATAAAAAATTCTAATGTGTCAAGTTTAGAATTTTTGCAATACGAAGCCAACCCGACTAACCTAGGGCGTTTCATTTATAAAAATCAAGATCATTTTTCACGTTCTTGATATGTAACCAAGATATAACGTTACAAGTTTGATTCTTGGAACAGAAACGACCTCAAACCACAATCATGCAATCGCAGTTTTCATTCCCCGAAGACAAATCTCAATCACGGATCGGTTACTATATTCATTATATCAGGGTAGTTTGACCATGTGGGATTTCGCGGATATTGGAAACTAACTTTTATTACACGACATCAATATTCTAATAAATTTCTTATTATCTCTTTTTCGTTCGCAACGTTTCACGCTACGTTATAAAAATGAAAACTAAAATGTAATGCGCTAATATATGTAACCATTCAAGACGATAAATTTATCTTTACGACGAAACCCGTAATTAAAGGAGAAAACCGGCGTGTTTCATACAACGTTTTAAAATTAATTGAAAAGGAAAACTAAAATGCGCCAAGATAAAAATATTTAAAAAAAACGAAGTTATGGAATAACACAGCAGTATGAAAAATTCAATTTATTAGGATAATAAAAAATTTGAAATAAATGAGAACTAACGCAACAATATTTTAATATAAAATTTTTCAAATTAAAAATTATGTATATGAAAGCATAAATTAAATTATGCTTTGTGAAAATTCTGTGTGTAATGAGCGTTTAATCGATCAAGATTTTTTTAATAGTACAATTCTGATCATATTAATCTAGTACATAATAGTTTTATGTTATGTGGTTATCTATCATCTTGAAAGGTTTCTTAAACATGTCCATTTAAGAACAAGTCTGGTAATGAAACAGCCATATGTTTTTATTTAACTTACACGTTAACGGCAATCACTAAATAGAACGAAGCTTTGTGGAGTATAGTTAAACGTTTTAATAAGAAACATAATTTTTGTATTAAAATAAATCTATTTTTTGTCACAGAAGAATAACATTTATAACATTTTTGTATAAAACACATAAAACGATAACAAACTAAACCAAATAACAAGTCTCACATTGGTTTATAATACAGTGCATGTCGCTTAATAGAATCACATTGGGACTTAGACGTTTTGATAACAATAACCCAATGGCAATGTTGTGTCTTCTCAATAATATGACAATAATAATTAAAAATTTTTTTTTAATTAATTCAGAACATTGACATTTCGTAACTGACAAAACCGGCACACACTGTTGCCAACTCCGACATCTCCCTTTCTTGGAAATGAACATGAAACATTCAAACATTTACATTACATAATCCTTAAATCTACTAGGTAATTTAACAACACGACCACTGTGTATGATTCTATGATTATCATTGTTATGATTATTTTCAATCAAATTACTATTACTATCAATAGTGTCATCAAAAGAACAATCCTTGAACTGAGCTTGATCATAATCATCTGGATCACTTGAATTATCAATTTCAAATTTTGTATTGGTCGGTTTTAGCTGACTAAAATTTCTTCTAACATTACCCTCATTATCGATTACATTGTAAGATCTAGGAGTACCGTGTTTATCGACAACTACTTTCCTCTTTTCCCAAAATTTGTCATTATCGCCTGGTTTTAAATTTTGAGTGAAATTGTTCGCCCTTTTGTCGAGATTACGTTTGAAATATTCCTGTTTAGCTGCAAGTTTATTATGAGCATTTTTAGGAATTACCGGCTTTAACAGTTCGGTGTGAATTGGAAGTTTAGTTCTAGTTAGTCTATCCATTAACATTTGGGTCGGCGATATACCAATACCAGAAACAGGAGTATTCCTAAATTCCAGCAATGCCAGGTAGATATCAGTATTACTATGAGAACATTTCTTCAACATTTGCTTAGCAGTTTAAACCGCTTGTTCCGCCTGGCCATTACTACGTGGATATTAAGAGAACTCGTACAAAATGTAAAATTCCAACCTTTGAAGAAATTGTTGCATTCATACGAAGAAAATGGCATTTTATCACAAATAAGCTTCTTTGGAATACCAAATGTTGCAAACAGTATTTTGAGATGTCTAATGATCTCAGATGAAGTTTTGTTCTTTTATAAAATTATCTCAAGCCATTTAGAAAAATAATCCTGTACAATGAGATAGCTATTTCCAGCATAGTCCATTATATCGCAAGCTACTTTATGAAAAGGTATATTTGGTATTTCATGAGGAATTACTACAGCATTTTGTTTGGACTTTTGGTAACGCTCACAAACATAACAGTTTGAAATCATATTTTGCATATCACTCGACATGCCAGGCCAAAACACAATTTGTCTAGCACGTTGCTTTGTCTTAACCATACCAAAATGAGGTTCGTGTACAAACCGTAAAATATAGGATCGGAGTTTATCTGGAACTACTAAACGATGATTTAAAAATAGCAAACCATCTTCAAGAGAAAGCTCTGCTTGAAACTTATAGAAATAATTGATTGAGCCGTACATGCGTTCACAGTTTTTTGGCCAACCATTAAAAATGTGTAACATCACTTTTGACAAGACTGAATCATTGGCTGTAGCATGTTGAAACTCCAACCTCTTAGCATCTGATATATTTAGATTTTTACTTCAAGTATGAACAGATTTTGAGATCCAATGGTCACCACCTTCACTCTCGTGCTTATTCAAATAAGATCGCGAAAGCAAGTCAGCAATAAACATATATTTTCCCGGTACATAGTTTAATGCTAAGTTATATTTAAGTAACTTTATTCTCATTCTTTGTAGGCGTGATAAAGCTATGTCACCAACCTTTTTTTTAATTAATGTAACCAAAGGTTTATGATCTGTGCTGGCATTTACCTCACGACCATAAATACAATTATGGAACTTTTCTACAGAAAAAACAATGGTCAGAAGCTCTTTCTATATTTGCGAATAATTCTGCTCACTAGCAGTTAAACTACGTGAAGCAAATGAGATTGGTCTGTTGTCTTAAAGAAGACAGCAACCAAGACCATATTTCGAAGCATCGGCTTGTATGGTTATAGATTTAGATGCGTCTAAGTTAGCTAACACTGGAGCATTTGAAATTATGTTTTTAATTTTATCTAAAACAACTGAGTGTGCAGGTAACCATTTAAACTCGACTTAAGATTTTAATAACTCGCGTAATGGGGCAGTTATCTCAGCTAGATTTGATATAAACTGTCGCAAATTTATCATCCCTAAAATACTTTGCAACTCTTTTAAATTATGAGGGTTTTTTATTCCCCTAATTGCTGCAGTTCTATTAACGTCAATTGACATTCCATCTGCTGAAAAGACACGACCAAAATATTTACCAGAGTGTTGCTTAAACTGAACTTTGTTAGGATTAAATTTAACTCCATTTACAATAGCTCTTTTCATAACAGCATTTAAAATTTGATCATGTTCCTCAGAAGAATCTGCAGCTATCAACAGGTCATCATTGTACACTTGCACATCCTTAAAGTCTCCAAAATGTTTCTGATTTACTGCTTGAAAATATTCTGGTGCCATATTTAGCCCAAAAACCATACGATTAAATTTATAACAACCAAAGTGTGTGGCAAATGCACAAAGATTACTAGGCTTTTCAGTAAGTTCTACCTGCCATAAACATTCCTTTAAGTCAAGGATTGTAAAAAACTTTTTTCCTTTAAGTTTTTCAATGATATCTTCCAGGGTGGGAATGAGTACAAATGCAGGTCTTCTAATTTCTAAATTTCAAATCACGTGGATCCAAGCATAATCTTAATGATCCATCCCAAAAACTCAAAAAGTACATCCATGTTTCGTGTCGGCACAAGAAAGTGTTGACAGTGAGGTTTGGCATTGAAGATTTGGTCATATAAATTTCAGGGATTTATGTAAAATGCAAGCTGGCGTTGTGGAAGGTATGACATTTAAGACAAAAACAAATATGACAAATACTTGCATCACATGTTGTGAAGGTAAGCAATCGAGGCTTCCATTTAAGCATAAGGGCACAAGAGCTACATCGGTGTTGGAATTAATCCATGCAGATGTTTGTGGACCCATGCAAGTAAAATCAATCGGTGGGTCAAAATATTTTTCTTTATTTGAGGACGATTTTAGTAAAATGACATTTGTTTATTTTTTAAAAAACAAAAGTGATGTTACTGATTGTTTTAAGGAGATTAATAACTTAGTAATAAATCAAACAGGGTATAAAATTAAAACTTTAAGATCAGACAATGGAGGTGAATTTTGCAATCTAGATATGAATCAATTATTAAAGAAAATATTATTCATCAACAAACCAATCCATACACGCCTGAACAAAATGGTCTGGTAGAAAGGATGAATAGGTCAATAGTTGAAAAAGCAAAATGTTTACTATTTGACGCTAATCTGGATACAAAAATTTGGGCCGAAGCTGTAAGTACAGCGGTATATCTGAAAAATAGATCCATATCAGCAGCATTAGAAGATAAAACTTCTTTCGAAGTATGGAATAGAAGAAAACCAGATGTTAGTAACATACGAATTTTTGGAAGTATTGCGATGGTTCACATTCCGCAGGCTAAGAGAACAAAATAGCAAAAGAAGTAAAGAAAAATGATTTCAATCGGTTTCAGTGAAAACACCAAAGGTTATCATGTGTTTGGCACTGAAAACAATACTGTTACAACTAGCCGTGACGTTATTATCATAGAAAACATTAATAATGCCATTGACAACAATGTAACTAAAGTTATGACAAAATCAAATTCAGTACTGAAAACAATGCAGAGGTTACATCATCACAAGTCGATGAAGTCGATTAGTATTCTGAAAGGCCTATATCCAAACTGAAAACGAAGTCTCCACACGAAAATTGCCTCCGAGATGTTACTTCTTATACGTCAGTCGATTGCGATACCCACCTTTTAATAATTGTAAAGAACAGCATTCGATACATCTAGTTGTTATAAGTAATTTCTTGTAGTATTAACAGTTTTGTAGATATCTACTTTCGCGAGTCATTGGATTGACACGATTTGCTATTCATAATTATTTTAGGCTTACTCAACGAGGAAAACGTTTTCTTCGGGCAAGTACTGGATTGTGGGTAAGTTTTATTTAATTATTATGTCGCTGTCAAAAAAGGTCACTCACGAAATTTAACTTGTTTAACTTACGCAATTGTAATAGTAGTTTTAATACAATTTAGGTATCGTTAGTAATTATTTCTGTGATATCTCATACTGTGAACTTTGGTTATTTAACGTGTAATTTTCTTACTTACTAAAAAGTTCGTTACAAGCTTGGACCGTCTGGCCTGATCGAGACAAAAGTTTTACTTATAAAAGATTTGGCGCCCTTAAATATTATTTACTTGAACCTCCCCTATCTCCGACTGTGTGAGTTGGCCGTGCAAGGTTCGTAACACCTATAAACTTGTAACAGACTCTAACTATGTGCTCTTTTATTTGTTTATATTTCAAATGTTGCTGCATTGACCACTTTCATATTGCAAGTAATAGATGTGTTGTACATTAATTTCTGCAAAAAGTTAATCAATAAATTTCCATATTGTGGGATGGGCACATTTAAATAAAGATTGAAGTGAATAGTGAAAGCCTTCGACGCTGTTAGTACTCCTGGACAAACCATCTACTGCGTTGATTGACGATGATGCCGTATGTTTGGAAGAACTGCTGAATATCACCTAACTCATTTCTCCATTCACGATATACGTATTTTCAAAGTACTACACAAACTGTTCATTTATGTCATCAAATTCAGGAAAAAATTCTGCGCCTTGTAAATATGAATGGTTTCTTCTATATTGAAGTTAGCATCTTAACGCATACTGCTAAATTTTCTACGTTAGAATTAAATTCACATTTTAAACCAATTTGCGCTAGCTTTCGGATCACTAATTGATTTAAATGAAAAAAACATCTTTCCTGGAAATTCAGCTTGAAAAACATTGATTGCTGCCTTTTCAAAATCTAGTAGGCAAGAATCCAAGGCAAAACTGGGTGTCTAACTTTAAGGGTCTAACTTTTTTATAAAACGAATTAACTTAACTGTGCCATTTTGAGTTTAGCTAGTTAAATATATTACCTTTAAACAACTAAATAACCAACTTAAAAAAACCGTATACGGGGCAAAATAGGAATTGTATCTGGGGTAAAATGGGTTTAGTATATGAGGTACGTGTAGGTAAACGAAAATAATTTATTAATACAAAAACTCTTAGTTAGGTATATAATTATGATATACAAAGTTAGTTAGAAACAAAATTCAAATCGGAACGCAACCTCATCGTCATTGCTGTCGATTCCGGCGCAGAAATTATGAACCCATTCGTGACAAAGACAACATGAAATTCATCCTTTGGTGGAAGTACTATAAAGTTCTTTGCAATAAAGATATATCGCATCGTCTTCGTCACTTGAGGAATCTTCATTATTTTTGTCTTTCAATACTGCTTTTTTTGTTAATTTAGGAACTGCTTTTTTCGTAGTATTTTCCCCTACACCTATGTTTCTTTTGACAGTATTAGCTTTCTCATTTTTTTCTTGAACAGATATTTCCAATTCCATTTTTTAAGGAGTGGATGTTAAAATTGCTGTTTTTCCTCGTTTTCGCTGAGGGCGTTTTGCAACAGAAGTTACTTTAAGAATTGGCTGCACATCTTGCGGCGATGCAAGAGGAAATATATTTGGCTCTTGTAGAACTACCTTATTTGGTGTTTTTTCACGATTTGGAGGAGCATCAGGCATTCACGAACATTGTGGTAATGGCAAAAAAGCATTGTTAATGTTTTTCATTGGCACACGTGAAGGCGGAGTTGTCTCTACTCTATTTTTATGGATCACAGATTTTTCTGGAGTCTGATGGGCATATTCTCCTAAGGATTACTGTTCATTGCATTCATCGTCTAAAGGGATATCTGTCGTAGAAGCTGGTAAAAAGTCACTTTCTTCAAAATTTTCATCCGGTGGCCACTACAGTTGTGTTGAAAGCAGTCATAGCATTTTTCATTGTTGCTGCGTTAACATACGCAGCACCAAAAAGAGTCGAAAGTTGCCAAACTGTTACGACTTTTCCGAGATTGCTTCGTAGCCATACTCTTACTTCATTTTCGTAGTAGTTGCTGAGAGGTTTTATAAAGCTGACGTCCAGAGGTTTCAATTTGTGCGAATAATGCGGTGGTAAACAAAGCAGAATCACACCATTTTCTCGGGCATAATTAATAAGGTCAAGACTTTTTGTATGACTGGCATGGCCATCACAAATTAAAAGTACGGCATTATCTTTTGAAGCCCCGGAAAATTGAACAAATTTTTTAAACCATCTGAAAAAAATATCTACAGTCACCCAACCACAATCATTTGTTTCGAACATAGAACCAGGTGGCAAACCAATTTTAAATTCAGGGCGTTTTCTTTTTCTGGGAAAAATAAGGCAAGGAGGGACAGCTTCCCCTCTCTCTGCAGAAGTGAGAACTCCTACTTTGCGTTTTCTTTTAAGTGCTAATATCCTCGAATGTCCCTCTGGATTTACAGTGATTCCTGTCTCATCATAATTGAAAATCTTCTCTGCAGTTAGTTGATACTTATCGATAATACTTGTAAGCAAACCAAAGAACTATACTAACAATAGAATGTCTTCCGGGTTTGGACCGTGTCATAGTTGTTGCAAGCGAAGCTGCCAACGTTTCGCCCACTTTCGTAAGGGGCTTCATCAGGGTGTGAGATAAATCGCAAAACTCAAACAAGCAATTAAAATCTAACTAAGAACATCTCAAAAGTTAGGTTATCCACTTATGAAACAAGCCATAACTTAAACTCTGAAAAAGTAAGAAAGAAAACGATAACTTGAAAAAGCAAACGAAAATCTAACAAATAACCGCTACCGAGTTAGTTAATCAACTTGTGAACCAAGCCAGATTCTAAACTCCGTAGAAGTGACTTAAGAAGAAATAGTCTCCGTATTTAAAGGAAAAGGATCGTCACGGATGGTTAAGCTCGGCCCTGATTGGGTTACGGTTGCTAGGTGGCGTGCTTTTGATAAATGACTAATAACCGGGAACCAAAGAGGGGATAGTTCTAAACCATGATCGCGATTGAAGTTATTGGGGTGTTTGATGATTTCTATGCTTTCTCGGAATTTCCTGTTGAAAAAGAATGGAGATTTGGCAATCAACGAAACATTATTAAAATATATCTTGTGACCTGTAGTAAAATGATGTTCAGCGACAGCAAACTTGGAAATATACCTTTTCCTTATACAACGATCATGTTCTGAAATGCGAGTAATGACGGAACGACCGGTTTCACCAATGTAGACTAAACCACAAGAACAAGGAATTTGGTATACACCTTGACATGAAAGTGTAGAAAATTTGTCTTTGGGAGAAGTAAGTATTTGAGAGATTTTGCCTGTCGGGTTGAATATGGGTTTAATACCATTCTTACGAAGGAGTTTCCCTATTTGATCTGTAACCTTGTGAATGTAGGGTAAAAAGGCCAATTTCAGGTTGGATTCGGGAGTAGAAATGTCCTTAGGTAATCGAGTACGTGGATGTAAACGACGATTAATAACTCTATGAATATCTCGCTTTACATAACCATTGTTCACTAAGGTTCTAGTAAGATGACGGAGTTCTGAGTCTAGATTCTCAGGTTGACAAATAGAAAAGGTGCGATGGACCAAATATTCAATAACAGAACGTTTCTGTGCAGGATGATGATGAGACGAAGCATGAAGGTATCTGTCCGTACGGGTGGGTTTGCGATAAACAGAATGGCCCAGAAGTCCGTCGGGCTTACGAGTCACAAAAACGTCAAGAAATGGAAGAGAACCATTACTTTCGATTTCCATAGTAAATTTGATATCTAAGTGTTGATTGTTAAGATGATCAAGAAACTTAGACAATTCCAGATGACCATGAGAACAAACAATAAACGTGTCGTCAACATATCTAAACCACACTTTAGGTTTTAATATTGATGATTCCAAAGCAACCGTTTCAAAGGATTCCATAAAATGCCAGCTACAACAGGTGATAGAGGAGAACCCATAGCAGCACCAGAAACTTGTTCGTAAAACTTGTCAAATTGGAAGTAAGTAGAGGATAGACACTTTTCAATAAGAGGAACCAAACTTAAGTCCTTGCCATGTTGAGACAGAATCTGTTTGATGATAATAAGCGAATCCTTAATAGGAACTTTAGTAAAAAGTGAAGTAACATCAAAGCTCGCGAGAAGATCTTGGGGTTCAAGTTTTATAGTTTCTAGACGTTGAATAAAATGCTGAGAGTTGACGATGTGAGAAGAGGTTTTACCTGTAAACTCGCAAAGAATGTTGGACAAGAACTTGGCTAGCTTGTAAGTAGGAGATTGGATAGTACTCACGATAGGTCGAAAAGGAATACCTTGTTTGTGAATTTTGGGAAGTCCGTATAGACGAGGTGGTTTATAATCTGATGGGGTAAGTCGACGTTTAGTTTCAGTAGATTAGAAGATTTGATGATTTGGCTAACGTCACGTTCAATTCTCGAAGTGGGGTTATGGGTTAGAACAGCGTAAGTTTCCTCAGACAAAATAGAATTGATTTTCGTAACATAATCAATTTGGTTTAAAACTACAGTGGCGTTGCCTTTGTCGGCTGGAAGAACAATAATATCAGGGTTCTTACGAGTTTCGATTGCTGGTTTGAGTTTTGCGATTTATCTCACGCGCTGATGAAGCCCCTTACGAAAGTGGGAAAACGTTGGCAGTTTAGGTTGCAACAACTATGACACGGTCCAAACCCGGAAGACATTCTATTGTTAGTATAGATTCCGGTCGTGGAAGCCTTCGCTATTACCCAAACCAAAGAACTGATTTACAGTAACCTTATTAAAAACCATTGCTCTAGCTCCTAATGTGGCTTCTGGTTTTCTTAGGGCTATAGTATGGTGTTTTTCAAAGAAAATGTTCCATCCAGTCAGGACCGGCCATCTGAGTGTCTTTACTAAACCTGTTTGCAACACGGTTTACGACCGCCAATTGGTAAACACATTTTCTTAACTCTCTCATTGTAAAGCCGAAAAATCTTGATTCCATGTCTTTTACATATTTCACAATCTCTAAATGAGCTTCAGTAAACACATTTCTGGCGCTTCCTAATTGAGCTTGCACCTTAAATTGCTGCGTTGCTTTTTTATAACCCATGGTACCCTCAATAATCGTCTGTACTGCTTCTTTCATTGATTCTTTAGATCAATTTTGACCAGTTGTTTTTCTTGCGTATTTTCGTACCATCTGAAACCAATAAGAAAACATAATAAATCCTAATGCATTGCTTGGGACAAAACGGGGTTCCAAGAACGGGGTAAAACGGGATTCATCATTAAAACACCCCATTTTGCCCCAAAAACACGTGCTCAAATAAAACAAGAAAAAAAGCAGTGTAAGTGTTTTTGAAGCCAGGCGTTTAATAAAGTAGTCTATATAAAGGCAATAACGATATATATATAAAAAAACATCAATAACTTTTCTAAAAATGTACGTACCTTAAGGAAATATATGATATATATATGATGTTTCCACGTTAACAAAAATAAACAAAATAATTCAATAGATCTTTCAGGATCTCGTGAATTGTGGCGCTGTAATTCGTTTACGTTAAAATGTTGCTATTATCCGTCCTACAAATATTCGCCTGTACATTTTTTCTAACTTTTTTGACTTTGTCGTTATATTTGTTATTAACAAATTTTTACGTATTAATGTCAGTTACCTTTGTTTTTATTTAATACATGAAAATGTAATTATTTTTAAATCATTAGGTTTTTTTTTGACATGCAAGCTGTTTAAATAAACCAAAATTTTTAAGATTCACTTATACTTGTCAAATTTAAAATTTCAATCAATAACATGCTTTAAAATAAATCCAAGGATTTAATGACTCTTATTTGCACAAAAAAGTTTTTATTATAAAAAACTAAAAAACACAATTAACGGATATCTAATTATAATTTTAGAAACAAACTAAAGTATGTATAACAGAAAAAAATTCCGATACAAAATTAAATCAACTGGTAATATATAATAAAAATTTTCCATTTTTTCATTAATGAGCAACTTTTTGTTTACTCGATAACAATATTTTGAGCGTTTTTTTTTGTTTTTATCAAAGCGTAAAAAGTTAAAAAATAGATTTTTTTGCTAATTAAACTAAAGAAAAAAGGTACGTTGAGTAACGTTTTTTTTTGCGCGATTGAGTACCTGACAGAATTTCGGTGATTAAAAGAAATATTTTGAAACGTCGAAAATAGTAATTGAAACTAATGAGCAATTAGTTTAATGACATTTGTAGATCTATGTCAGCGTTGTTTTGAATAACTACTTAACTCGTACTATTTTTAACCGGCTAATGTTTTAAATGCCTTTACTTCCAAATGCTGTACAAACAAATTCTTAATCTTCTTAATCTCGTAACGCGCGCTTGTTTATTTTATTTTCGCTTTCAATTATTTACAAAAAAAAGCGTTTTGTTACGCGCTGTTTATTGCCATTAAATTTTTACAATCGCATATACATGTTTTAAAAATACTTCTTTATACAAAATTTCAACTCGTAGATGAAGTAAAACTGATAATTAGAATAACGAAGACTGTTTCAAAATTACTAATCACCTCCACTAACAATGAAATAGGATGAGTATGAAATTTAGTTAAGCATCTCGGAGCTTTAGCATAGATGAAAATGATATAACTGGCCATGTAGGAGTAAAGCATTTGGGGCCCGCCTGCTGTCCTAGACAATGTGGAGGATAAATCAATCTTCACGCCCCGGGAAATATACAGCATTCGGTTCCTCTAATTAACTTAATGCTGAATAGACGTTGATTGCCATTTGTTGAGGATATTCGCCATTTCTTGTTTTATAGGCTCGTATCGTTTAATTATAATTATTAAGGCAGCTTACTCATAGATCCTTATAAATTGTTACTGCCTTATAATCAATATAACACATTCTAAGAAAATTTATTAAGTTAATTTTGCAAAATTGCTTCTCGTACCGGTTGCAATCTCGCCGGGAACAAAGATAAATGAGTAGAAAAATATAAAGTATTTCTTTTGCTTAATCAAAACGTTCAATCTAAAGTTATCTGTCTTTGACATTAGGGGTTGTTACGTACAGTACAAGTTTCTGTCAGCTACAATAACGCCATCACCCACTGTTCTGCTTCTTGCAGATGTACAATAAGATGATAAAATAATAGACCCTAATCCCAGTAATTCTACAAACTTCAATTAATTATACTATCTTAAATAGACTAAGTTGATTTATGTTAGTACAAAATTAGGAATAAATTAAACTAATGAGTATCCACTGAGTTATATTTATAAATGTCGTAGGTGATCATTAAACACTTATTCAAATTGGTAAGTCAATTTAATGTTCTTGTTGCTGAGTATAAGTCCAAACAGAAACCACTTCAAATTGACGTATTTTTTTTACTACGTAGGTTTAGTACACTTGAAATAATATTTTAATATAATTTAGTACACAGCAAAAAATATGAATAAATAATTTTGAGTTTCGTGCTAATCCACAGTTAGTAACAAACTAATTATAATTAGTAGCGGTAATCGCCAATTGTGACAAATTTTTTTACACGCAAGGTAAATAATTGGTTAGCAAAATTATGACAAAGATTGAGATTAGAATTATATAAAAAGGTAATTTGTATATTTTAGTGTCAAACACTCTTGATGACAATATCTTGAATGTACCAGTTTTAACCAATTTTACTTTACAGTGTCATTTTTCAGGGACCATCGGCATGTTGCGGAAACGTGCAAATAGAAAAAATCAAAAACTAAATCTAGTTAATTATTAATGCAACGTTGCATTTACAATATTTATAGTTTAAATCTTGTTTTGTTGATAACAGATACGGCAATTTCTAAAAAAAAAATAAAAACAATTTAGTAGTTTTTGCCAAGTTATGCGATTAAAATACCTCTTACTTTATTTTCCTTATGTAACATTGTCAATAATTCTAACTTGGACAGATCAATGCCAAGGTATTTAAAGAACATTCTTGTTGGTTCAATTTTTATTTATATTTAGTTTATGAAAAATTGTTAAAGTTTTTTTGTCAGTTGATTAATGATTAATTTAAATTTTTGCAATAAAACTACATTTACATTATGGCAAAATTATGTGTGGGCTGTTAATTATTTAGAATACTATATTTAGTCGATGCAGTAATCTGTTACTTTATTATTAGATCATTAACCTATATCTTGTTTAATAGTACACCGTTTTGAGTGACCTAACTTCCTTTCGTGGTTTTATAAATAATTATCATATTTTTTCTATAAAAAGATAGTTAAACTTTATGTCGATGATGATATTTGAAAAAAGCAGCAAAATTATTTTGTTTATCGAAAAAAGATGCAAATAAATGTGATATGATTTAAGGTTGGTTGCTTTACCATTGTTTTAATCACATTTTCTTATTTGCTTTTCTGATTCTTTACACACCCCAACAAGATAAAATTTTTGTCTTGGTGTCGGATAAGTAAGAACTGATTTTGAATATTTGTTATGTGCTCATTCCAAAAATATCTGACTTTTTTTCGTAGCAGCTCCAGTTTTTGAGATATGGGCTAATTGGTATTAGTTCTGATAAAACGCAAAAATATTGAAATAGTGATATCTTTAGAGGCCAAAAGTGAAACTTCCTACCTAAATAATTAAAATCTAATGAGCTAGTTTGAGTTACTTGGTATTATTCATTACTGTAAAACCCGACAATTCTATACTCCTATCAAAAACTAATTCATTCGTCGTATTACCTCGCAAATATCTTTACGAGGTACAGTTTATATAAAGAAATTAGAATCTAATTAGCCAGTTTGAGTTATTTGGTATTTATTCATTTGTGTAAAACCCAAAATTCTAATAATTACTTCCATCAAAACCTAATTAACACACAGCTATATTAACTCGTATCTTTGCTTTACGAAGTACATATATTTAATTAAAACCATAGCATTCAGAAGCAAACATAGTTGTGTGAATCAGCCAGACGTTTTTTGCTATGTATGTGGCGAGTACACTTTTAAAGAAAGTAGAAAGCCTATTTCTGATTGTGTGAGACGAAGTTATCTGGCCTATTTTGGCGTTCACTTGGGTGACGAGAATAAATCTTGGGCTCCACATTTCGTATGTAAAACATGTATTGAACATCTGCGTCAGTGGACAGTTGGAAAGAGAAAGTGTCCAAAGTTTGGAGTACCAATGGTTTGGAGAGAACCAAGAAACCATCACGATGACTGCTATTTTTGTCTCGTAAATATCAAAGGAATCAATCGGAACAATAGACAGAAATGGCAATATCCTGATCTACATTCAGCAAAGAGGCCTGTACTGCATAGTGAAGAAATACCCATTCCATCATTCAGCAGTCTGCCTTCGCTCCCGGAAGATGATGCAGAACTACCCACGTTTGATGAAATTCAGTGTATGGAATCAGAAAACGATAGTGATTTTGAAGCAGATTTATCAAGTCCACAACGTTTCAATCAACAAGAACTGAACGATCTCATTAGAGACCTGAATCTTTCAAAAGAATCTTCTGAATTACTCGCTTCCAGATTAAATGAGAAGAATCTACTGCAGCCAGATACCAATATTACATTTTATCGTAAAAGAGATATGGATCTGCTGCCCTTTTACTATGAGAAAAATAACCAGGTATTCTGTAACGATATAAGAGGACTTTTACAAAAAATGGGTTTTTCGGAATACACACCAGACGAATGGCGCCTTTTTATAGACAGTTCCAGAGGAAGTTTGAAATGTGTGCTTTTACACACTGGTAATAAATATGGCGCAATACCCATTGGTCATTCTACCAGCATGAAGGAGAAATACGAGGCAATATCACTAGTCCTGAAAAAAATTAAGTATGAAGAACATCAATGGGTGATTTGTGTCGACCTAAAAATGGTGAACTTTCTCCTTGGACAGCAAAGTGGATATACAAAATATCCTTGTTTTTTATGTTTTTGGGACAGCAGAGCTAAGGATCAGCACTGGGTTAACAGAAATTGGCCTTTAAGAAATGTTATGACTCAAGGAAAGCAAAATGTAATCAACGAACCTTTGGTTGCGAGAGACAAAATCGTATTTCCACACTTGCATATCAAGTAGGGGCTTGTGAAGCAATTTGTGAAGGCTTTAAATCGCGATGGACTTTGTTTTGGCTACTTGATTCGTAAACTTTCTGGGATTAGCACGGAAAAACTAAAAGCCGGAGTATTTGATGGCCCTCAGATAAGGCAGCTTATTAAAGATCCACAATTTACCGCATCAATGAATGAAACTGAATCTAACGCTTGGTGTTCATTTGTTCAAGTTGTACAAACTTTTCTGGGAAATTATAAGGCAAAAAATTATATAGAATTAGTGGAAAATATGCTTTCAAACTATAATATACTCGGCTGCAACATGAGCATAAAAGTTCACTACCTCTACAGCCACTTAGATCGGTTTCTAGAAAACCTAGGTGATTTGAGTGAAGAACAGGGGGAAAGATTCCATCAGGACATTAAAACTATGGAAGATCGATATCAAAGAAGATGGGGTACCCACATGATGGCCGACTACTGCTGGAGCCTTCAGCGAGACTGTCCTAATAACTACCATGCTAGAAAGTCTTATAAAAGAAAATTTTTAAATGATATGTAAATATAATTTATAAACTTATTTGTTTATTTTGTAAAATAAATACATTGCTTTGGATTTTATGTGTTTTTTACTAGCACTTGAAGCATATAGTATTAGTAATAACGTAAAAAGTATAAAAGTTAAAAAACTACACTATTTCTTTCTAAAAAAAGATCAAAATACAATATCTCAAAAACTAGATCTGATAGACCAAATCTGAAGACAGTTTTAGATTCTACACCCAGAACTTACTTAAAAACAGTTACAAAAACCCTGGCACCAAAATGTGTGTTGGGCTGTGTTATGAATTAGCTGATGAGCTTGTAATAAAATTCCAAATCGACACAACTTTTTTAGAATATGGTAAATAAAAAAAGATTTCGTATATTGGACTGGTAGTAAATCACAAAAATCGATTATGCGATCTTTCAATTATATTTTTATTGCAAGTTGGATCACAGCGATAGAGCCGATATGACCAATGTGGTACAATCAAAAGATGAGAGTTTAGAAAGTTTGACAAATTCAGAAATGCCACAACTTCTATTGTGGTTTAGCGGTTTGTGTATTGTTTTATTCATTTTACTATATTGTACAAGATTATTTCCAACACGGGTCGTGAACTGAAACACTACAAATCATAAGAGCGCCGAGAGAGAGAGAGCTCCTCCACTCGTACATCGTTTTTATATTCTCTATCCTCGATCGGACTTGAGTAGAAGTAGGTGGTATTTGCCTCGATATATTTGAACTGCATCGCCACTGTGGCATAATTGTAATTACATACAAGGAGTTCCAGCAAAAACGAAGCAGGGCAAAGTTTGTTTTTGAAGGAAAAATAATCTGCGAATATTTTCCAAAATCCAAGTCAAAACCAACACGCAAGATTATTATAGGTTTGGTTCAAATCTTTCACTCGATTCACAATTCTTTGGCATAAAACTTTTACTATCTGCGGTGAGTGGCATAAACTTATATTTTTAGATAAACCATAAGGACCAGACTCTAGAAATCACATTTTTATACCTTCATAAGCTGTTAGGTCACCCGACTGTCTATTCCTGATAAGATATATAATTGGGACGAGACTGGAGTGTCAATTGTCCCAAAAACTAGATACAAAGTGATTGGTGCATCCGGAAAAAAAGTTAGAGCATTGACATCAGCTGAGCCACAAACTACAGTGACCGTTGAAATTTGTTTTAACGTTTCGGGTACTTACTTACCTCCATTGTTTATTTTCCTAAGAAAACGCATGAAACGTGTATTGTTATTTAGAGCTCCATCAAATGCTTGGGCTGAATGTTCTGATTCCGGTTGGATAACGGCAGAAATATTCTTAAACTGGTTCAAAAATTCATTATCATTACTGGAACATCAAAAGACAATCTAGTATTGTTGCTATTAGACGAACATGTTACACACACTTGTTACAAGGTTCTAGTTTTTAATGGGCGCCATATCTCTTTTGGCAAATATAGGCCTTAAGCTTGAATAAAATTTTAAGGTTCGTAAAGCCGAAGGAATTTGTTACAAGCTTTATGTCTTACGAATCTTGCACGGCCAACTCACACAGTCGGAGATAGGGGAGGTTCACAGGAAGTATGCTTAAGGGCGCCAGATCTGATCCAAGATAACACTTCTGCCTCGATCACGACAGACGGTCCAAACTTGTAACTAAATTGGAGGTTCGTAATCCATATTTCTCTGATGTTCGAGTAGCCAAAATTAGGCAATAGATAACGATAATTACAGGAGAAAGAAAAAATAACAAGAGAGATTAACAAATATAACCACTTTAATGTGTTAACGTTGAATATTAACAAGAGTAGATGAAATTTCTTCACCCATCTATGCTCGAATGATTTCTAAGGATAATTAACAAATATAACAACTTTAATTTAGTAGCGTAGCAAATTGACAGCTATATATTAAATTCTCAATCCATAAATACTAACAATTATCGTTAACAAGTGTAGAAAACTTTGATTTCGCAACACATAAGATTTACAAAATTATATCGAATTTTTAGTGCATGAAGGCCCGCAGTATCGGCAACACACAATACACATTTAAGTTAGGTCGAAACGAACAGCACAGAAAATCTCGTAATAAATATGTTTTTTACACACAGCACGCGATACAGTTAAATGAATGATTAAAGTTACCTTATTGGTATATAAACAGTAAACGTAATTACGGTCATTAACATTAATCAAAATTTCGTGAGTAACTTTCGTGACCACGATATAAAAGTTAAACAAATAAACTCACCCCAAAATCCACTGTCTACTTTCGCAAAGAAAACGTTTTCCCCGCTAGCGGCCTGTAATCAGTATTTAAGAGCAAATCGTGTCACACACTAACTTACGAAGAATAGGAAGCTACAAAATTAGTATTAATAAATCATTAAATGTTATATCAAAACCCGTTGTATCGAATACTGTAGGTAGCAATTTAAACAGGTGGCTGATAACACAATCGACTGGTATATACGAAATAACATCTCCCACAGTAAGGCTTGTCGAGACTCCGTTTTCGTGGTGGAGAATATGCCTTCCCAAAATCGTAATTGTTCGGTAACGGTATTTCTCAATAAAAATTAATCTTCATCATTTCTTTATTGAAACGAACATGTGCTCAAAGCGTGGGGAAATGGCTATCAAATTAAGGAGAAGTCACAAGCGAATTTTAATAAAACGGAAATAATTATCTTACCCTGTGACGACTCAAATATTTTACGAACGTAATGAAATTATAATTTGATTCCCGTTATTAAGGATGTCCTTTAAAATTACTTTAAGACGTACAGACCATTTTATGCAATTGACAGCTTCACGATTTTGTCGTAAAATGACAATCACGAGAAAAGATCGGTAGAGGGCGTCAAAACCGGCATCTAATTTTAATTCATATACAGGGTATTCCGTAATGAAAATTTTGTACGTAACAAATTGAAGAAAGAAACCAAATCGTTAACAACAATTGTACTTTAAATAATGTTAGAAAGATAACTTGGATTAAAATTTGAGTTAGTAACAAGTACAGATAATTTGATAGCACCACAGTAAGTCAGTTTAGTTCGAGTACAAGAATATGTAGGTACTAAAACACCAGAAGTATCGGAAACTTACAAGACTCTCATAAGTGTAACAACCAGGACATACAAAGATCTTTGTAAGTAAATTATATTAATAATAGTAATAATTGACAGTTGACGTAATCAGTATGCGATAACAATTTAACTTAAACTAATTGAGTAATAGTAATAAGAAGCAAATAATTTTAAACGTTTCGACACGATTAGTAAATATGATTCATGAGCAGCACCGTAGCGACAGCGAATAGTTAAAATCAGAAATTGAATTACTAAGATTCAGGTGTATTTTCAGAAAACGTTTTCCTACTGGCTTCCTCCTGTAATCAAACTACCTTTAAATAATCGTGCCTACAACAGGTAAAAAAACATTTATAAATGCTAAAAGAACCGAAACGTATCGTATGTTGTTACATATGCCCAATTGTCCAAGGTGATATTAGTTATCAATTGCCTCGGAATGGAAATATCAATCGTATCTGGTACATATGCACTTTCATCCAAGGTGGTATTATTTAAACGTCAATTGCCTCCTAATAAAAACATCAATTGTATCTGCCAATGCTTCGTATTAAAAATTTTCCAAGGTAAATTTTAAACTTGTACAGACAAAGAAACCCAAATTTGAGAGATAGCACATGGCGCTGAAGAAAAGACATGGAAATTACCTTTAATCCAAAAAACAAATAGAAGACACTTACCCTGTGTTGAATAAATTAATTAATTATAGATATTTTCATTATATATCGTGTCACAACACGTAGATGTTTTAAGAAATTGATTTTTAATTTACGCAGGCATAGGTTATGTAGTGAACGATGTCAAAGTAAAAATGACGACCTGTCGTTTACTCGGCCGGAAGGGATCAACGATGCTCGATAAATGGAAAAGCAACTTTAATTCAAACAATATACAGGGTAGTGCATTTTTAAATTTATGCACGTAACAGAATCCCCCTCCAACAAGATAAAAGTGTGGATAACAAAACAAAAGCTAAAATAAAGACAGAAATTTAGGCATACGCCAAAGATAAAACCCTAAAATCCCAACCCCGTGTAATCTAATCAGAGTACCACAAAGAAGAGACATATTTGTTCCAGAATCTTAAGAAGACCGATAGCCAATCTGTAACAGAAGCGCACGAAGTGAATGGTATCTCTAAGAAACTAAGAGTAATTTGATCCAAAAGCAAAGAAGACTGAACACGATTTACTAATTACCGAAGCGCATAAAGCGATACCATAAAGTAAAGTACAAACAATCAGTAACCCAATACAGTAATGACGTAAGCATCAAAAGAATCTCAGAGAAAAGAAAAGAATATAAGAAAGATAGAAGTTTAGACAAGCGTCTAGGACTAAGCAGCCCTGAAATCCCCTTAAATCCCATCCCTTAGATACAAAAACACCATGAAAACTATTTCCAAAATAAGAAACCCAAAAAAAAAGGAGACGAAAGAAGAAGAGAACGTAAGAACTATCAATTGCTAAAGAAACCCTTAATCATCGATCACTGTGCCGGACTGTAACAATGAAACTTATAAGCCGATAAACAGAATAAAATATTCCAAGAAAAAAACAAAGAAAAAAGTAGCAAAAGAGATATCCTAAGAATGACTAACAACATCCAAAAAGCCGACCAAGCGGAAGTACATAAAGCACAAAAAACGGAGTTGTAGTCTGTTTCAAGTTTCAGACTTACACAGCAAATGAATAACTCACTAAGAAGTAGTAGAAGAAGTGAGAGATAAAAGAAAAAATATCTTAAAGGTAGAAAGAAGAGAAATACAGAGAAAAAAAGAGGCAAGATGGACCTTGTCCAACTATCACTTTGTAAAGAGATGGAGACAGTGAACCAATCCTACAACCCAAGCAACCGACCGAAAAGCGAACCTTTAGGAAGACCAAGAAAGGAGAAAGAAAATGTAGCATGTAGGTGAGAAAATTACTCAAAAAGAAGTAGAAGAAAAAAATAAAAAGTAAGAAAGACAAGAAAAGAAGAAAACAAACAGACTTTTTTAATATCAGCATCGATGAATTGCATACGGTTTACAGTATAAACGGCATTGCATGTGTGACCCTGTGCAGCGCTGTTATTCCTGGTCAGGTGATCACCCGAATCACGAAAATACCAACAGCTGCCAGTATTGGAAAGAAAAGTGTATTGCCAATCGAAACATTTGAGAACATCAATGGAAGAGGATTAAAAAATATTGTCATTGCAGACGTTCCGTGCTTAGAATCTTTCGAGGTAAATGTTTCGATGCCATCACCATCTGAGGTTCTATAGAACCATTCTTGGATGGCGTGAGTTTATGGAAACTTTAACAAGTACACAAGAATGTGAGCGGTCTAAAATAATTTGCATGCTTTTCGTCTATTAGCTAACAAGTAATTATGACACTGTTTATGCCGTGTTGAATACAGCTGTTGAGAAATCTTAAAAAATGAGTCTCAATACTACTTTTGTCACGTTCGATCAGCCGCTATGCATGAGAGCACGATATAGTTTTGTTACTGGGTATAGATTCAAATTTATCTAATCTTGTTGTAAGATTAGGAAGATTCCATTTGATAATGTTGTTTCTGGCCTGCATAGGATTTATCATGGCAGGAAGAGGCTTGAAAAAACTGGTGAGCGTGATATACGCTCAATTGTCAGTAGAAAATATGCACGTGCCATGCGAGGACATTTGCTAATACAATTGCCCTTGCAAAAATAATTTCTTAATTGCTGAGCGTCAGACCGTCAAGAATATTCTATATGATTTTGATAATGATTCTCCGACTTTGGCATCGATTCTTAAAGAACCTACCATCCAACGGATCTGTGAAATAAAACTGCAATTACTAAAAATTAAAACAAATCGTCCAACGGCAAAATTGTGAATCTAATATTTTCACATGTTTAGTTTGGTAAAACAATATATCTAAGCGGAAAGAGAAAACGACTGGATAGGTAATTTAGAAATTATTCAGCAAATACTTCCATTCTTTCGCGCTAGTGGACACTTTTCTTATGCAAAAGCCTGTCATATATACCTTCAAGACATGCTTGATCTGAAATCCAAGATGCCCATTGACGAGTAACGCAAATTCATGAATCATGGATTTTTTACAATAAGATGAACGGACAAGTTCTGATCTGGAAGGTAGAGAATTATGAAGGTAGTCGGCAATCTGACTCGTCAAAGTTTTACTGATAGCGTTTTTAGCAAATGGATTTTGGCAATTGCTGCTCTCCATGATATCTGCAAAACATAAAAAGAATACTGGAGTTTAACCTTTGTTAGCGATGAACAACATGTGGATTCTAGAGAATCTCCAGTAAAAAGAGATAACGATGACGTCGACGAGGATGTTACTTCACTTTTTACTAAAGTTCCTATTAAGGATTCGCTTATTATCATCAAACAGATTCTGTCTCAACATGGCAAGGACTTGAGTTTGGTTCCTCTTATTGATAAGTGTCTATCCTCTACTTACTTCCAATTTGATAACAAGTTTTACGAACAGGTTTCAGGTGCTGCTATGGGTTCTCTTCTATCACCTGTTGTAGCCAACATTTTTATGGAACCTTTTGAAACGGTTGCTTTGGAATCATCAATATTAAAACCTAAAGTGTGGTTTAGGTATGTTGACGACACGTTAATAATGAAGACGTTTTGCAATGGGCTATTGCATCATTTCTTGGGGTAAATACAAATAACGAAGATAATGGCAATAACACAAATCAGTAAATCTTTACATAATTTAATGTAAGAGTCCTTATTTTAGTACCTAAATACAGTTTTAGTTGCAATGTTCTGTACATAGAGTATGTTCTTACTTTTCTATAATTCTGTAGATCTTTACATAGGGTATTGCATACTTCGGGCACAATTCGTGAAATTGAAGATGCAGATACTTTAGATAAATACATTAAACCTTGAGAGCTGACACCTGTAGCAAGGAATCTCAATGTTATGGCTAAACGGTCCTTTACGGAAATAGCGTCCGTGTAATTTGTGTTTTGCTTGCAAATCTGTGTGCCGATTTGGACATTCTCACAAAGTTTTGGAAAGATGATCGTAACTCTCCATGCAATTCAAAGTCATTGGTTTTCAACTGAGTTAGCATATTTGCCACGCCATTATTTTCACTTCTAGTTAACTGCGGTCTCACCCAGTATCTATGCTGTCGACGTTTCTTCATTTTCTTTTCGATGAAAAAATTATCTTCACTGCACATGTTGAACACAGAACACTGTCTGCCTAGTAGAAATGAGGGAAAACTTAAATGATACTAGAATTCGAGTCCGTTTAGTTGCAACGTTTCTGATTTGTTTCTGTTTTGTCGCTGTTTTGTTGTCGGAAAACTGTTTTTGAACGTATACACCTAAAATTACCAGTAAAAGAATTAAATGATATATAAAATATTTATTAAAAGTAAATAATCCAGTCAAATTAAAAGTAATTTTGACAAATAGCGAAAATAACCGATAAACTTCTGCAATTTGGTAGAGATGTTTATTATGGCATACTTTTCAACATACTGAAAATCTTGGACTCAATCTGTTACGTTCGAGCCGTCATCTTGGAAAAAAGATGCTTCAATAAAAAAAGCAAAATACATTTTTTTCTTATATTTGTTATTTTCGCGGTATATCAACGTCGAATATGCCAATAATCATTATTTTCGATCCGGGATCTTCACTTTTTGTATTTAGACATAACTATTATAATGTATTGTGCCATTGATCTTGATAAGAGCTGTGGTTCTCTTTTTTAATCCTGAACAACATCTAAAAATACATTTGGCCCTTCGCCCACTCGTAGATGATGTCATTTCAGCGATGGAGCTAATTTTTGATATCATTGAAAACAGCTATAAATGTCAATTTCCATTACCTGATTTGATAAGTCGTGTGTCGGAGATTACGTTCTTGTTGAACCAACAATAAAAAGAAAACATCAGGAAAAATATAGTCACGATATAATTATAGCCACAAATATAAAGAAAGTTTCCATTGTTTGCTTCCCAGACACTAGATTCTGTCAGAACATTGGTACAATCATCGTAAGACCGACGAACTCGAGGAAAGACTTCAAAGCAGCTGCTGAAATTATAAGAAAAGACATTCGGTTACAGATTTACGACACTTTGGTATATCCCTCAAGCAATGATTTTCTCAAAGAAATCAAAAACAATATTCCAGAATCACTCTATTTTTTGTTGAAAGTTATGATAATGAAAGGAAGAAAATCTTGAACGAAAATGTACTTCCATCGCAAACGTTATTATATCCGCGATCAAACCACGATCTTTCTTATAACGAAGCGCAAAATATCGGCAGAAGGGTTTTGTTAATTTGTTTTTGATAATGCCGATTTTAATATCAGCATCGATGGATTGCATACGTTTTTTAGTATAAGCGGCATTGCATGTGTGACCTTTTGCAGCCGTGTTGAATACAACTGTTAAGCAATCTTAAAAAATGGGTCTCAATACTACTTTTGTCACGTTTGATCAGCCGCTATACATGAGAACATGCGATATAGTTTCGTCCCTAGGTACAGATTTAAATTCATCTAATGTTATTGTAAGATTAGGAGGATTCCATCTTAATGTTGTTTATGGCCTGCATAGGATTTATAATGGCAGGAAGAGGCTTGAAAGAACTGGTGAGCGTGATATACGCTCAATTGTCGGTAGAAAAAATGCTCACAGATCACGCCTATGTTCGAGGACATTTGCTAATGTAATTGGTCCTTGCAAAAATAATTTTTCAAAGCAAAGATTTCTCAATTGCTGAACGTCAGACCGTCAAGAATATTCTCTATGATTTTGATAATGATCCTCCGACTTTGGCATCGATTCTTGAAAAACCTACCATCCAACGGATCTGTGAAATAAAACTGCAATTACTAAAAATTAAAACAAATGGTCCAACGACAAAATTGTAGATTCAATATTTTCACATGGTTAGTTTGGTAAAACAATATAGCCAAATGGAAAGAGAAGGCTACTGGATAGGTCATTTAGAAATTGTTCACCAAATACTTCCATTCTTTCACGCGAGTGGACACTTTCCTTATGTAAAAGCCTGTCATATATATCTTCAAGACATGCTTGATCTGGAATCCAAGATGCCCATTGACGAGTAACGCAAATTCGTAGATCATGGATTTTTTACGATAAGACGAACGGACAAGTTCTGGTCTGATAGTTGGTCGAATATGACCATCGAACAAACTCTCAAGAGAGTTTATGAAGATTGTCGACGGTCTGACTCGTCAAGGTTTTACTGATAGCGTTCTTAGCAAATGGATTTTGGCAATGCCTGCTTTCCATGATATCTGCGAAACATTAGAAGAATACTGGAGCTTAACTTTTGTTAGCGATGAACAACATGTGGATTCTAAAGAATCTCGAGTAAAGAGAGATAGCAATGACGTAAAACGACTAAACAACTGGTTCTCATGTCATTATCCATTTCCGATTGGCGATAAAATAGTGTCGACCAGTACTGGAGTAGTTGGTGATGAAAAAATAAATTGCCCCGATGCAATGAAGATAGGAAAGAAAGCAATGAAGGAAATTATCGGAAATAATTTTAAGGATGTTAAGATGAAACATGCTAGTAGCGTTTTCTCTCTAGTTACTGTTAACTAATCGATAAAAATCCATGATACGATAGTTCCAATCGATCCGGTACTGCTTTTCCAAATAATTATGATTTTGAAAAAAAGATGACGACGCGAATTAACAGATTACTTTGAGTGTCAGGTATGCGAAAGAAAAAAACTCGCTTTATACAATGTTATCTTAGAATTTGCTATGGATACGTTAATTATGTACGAAATCATTTTGGAGAGCGGTCCAAGATTATTTTTGATGGCTATACCAACAGCACCGCGAATACGAACAAAACCAAGCAGAACCGACGTAGTTTGAAGCACACCAGTATTCTTCGATAAAACTTTAGCTGTTATCATCACGCAAGAAAAGTTTTTGAGTAATGAAAGAAATAAGAATTGATTCATTTCAATATTGTCAACAAAATTCGAAAGCAGAGGATTTACTGTTAAACAAGCTGCAAACGACGCCGACATTCTAATCGTAAGAACGGCTATCAGATATCGGAAGAAAACCAAGTTGTCATCATAAGCCGGATATAGATCTTCTTGTGATTCTGACGGCTGTGGTCCCACCTGAACGAAATATTTATTTTGCAACGCCAGGAAAAGGACGAACTGAATGAAAAGTCTATTGTTCGCAAAATCTACAATTGCATCAATCATATTTACAAGATGTGATTCTGTTTGTTTATGCCTTCAGCGGATATGATACAACATTCTGTCTTTTCCAGAAAGGTGAATTGAAGGTCTTAAAGATATTGAGAGAACGACCGGATTTGCAAAACATCGTTAACGGTTTTTCTTATCGGTATATGGCCCACGTGCAACGGAAACATCTCTGAATAGATATAGATACAATCTGTTCATAAAATCAAGCTATAAAAGTAAGCCGAACTTAGCTACGTTACCAGCTACAGCTGCTGCGGCTCAGCAACACTTCTTGCGCGTGTATCATCAGGTACAGAAGTGGCGTGGGAATGAAAAATGTCCCAAACTTTGAGGCTAGAAAAGAGTACGTGATTTCCTCAAACTTGTACTGACACTGAACCCATCTGCTCCAGATTCTCTGCTTAATCTGGTATCGTGCAATTGCAAGAAAGGCTACAGTTCGGTAGCGAATGCAGAAAGGCAAGACTGAAATACGCAATAATCTGCAGATATTGCCACGTTAACTCCTGCCTTAAATCGAATATGATCATTGAAATAGAAAGAGAGAGCTTTGTAGAGAAAGAAATTGAAGAAGATAATGTAGATCCCGATGGTGTCGGAGAACGAGAACCTGACACCCCAAATGATATCACTCCTAGAAATTTTCCCTTTGTTTTAATACTGCTAACATATCACATATTTATTACTACTACTATGCTACTATACTATTCTACTATATTATAGACGCATTTTTGTTTATTGCCGTTTTTCAGTAACTATACTGCCAAAAACAAGATTCTAAGGGAACCCGGATCGAAAATAATGATTTTTGGCATATTCGATGTTAATATACCGCGAAACTAACACATATACGGAAGAAATGTATTTTACTTTATTTATAGAGAATTTAATAAACTTCATTTTTTGTAAGAACAATTATTCCGATAAAATCAACGGTTTCAGAGATATTCCCAAAAAACCGAGTTGGAGCACCATTTTTCTAAGATGACGGCTCGAACGTAACAGATTGAGCCCAGGATTTTCAGTATGTTGAAAAGTATCCCATAATGAACATCTCTACGAAATTGCAGAAGCTTACCGGTTATTTTCGCTACTTTTCACTATTTGACTGGACTAAAAAACTTTAATAAGATTTTACGATGCTTTCAAAATCGCATAACTTTTGATTTTAGAGTTTGCGAAATTTCTACTTTTCGGCTGGCTGGGAGAGAAATATATAAATATAACAATATTGGTTTTTATTTTTTTTACAAAATAATAATAATGGTGTTTTCTAACAGATTAATATAAAAAACGATTCATTATGTGTCATATATATTTTTGTTGCAAAAAAACAATGTTAAACATGAAAGAGGGCACGTTTTTGTATTAGAAAATACATAGGTGCACGAAACACTCATAGACTAATAATCTTAATTATTTTTCACGTGCATTTACATATGCAAATAATGTTATTGTCTTAAATACTTCTTTGTACCTAAATAAATTCTTACTCATATGTCGCCGATGTAATCGCAAGATTCATATCGAATAATGTAAAAATATGTAAAATGATTTTCAATGACGTGTCATATAATTTATATATGCATTTGCGATGATGTAGCTGCAGTGTCATCTATGTTGATTAGTGTGCAAATTAGGTCTCGTTCCAAATTTACGTGCATCTATCAGGTAATACCATCTTCGTTCGCTTGGAATCTAATCAAGCTACGTTTATCATTTATCTTAACAATTTATAGCATTTCTACGCTACAGTTAATTATAATTAAAATTCACTAAATTAGCAAATATGTAACAAATTTTGGTTTAATGATAAAAATTGTATTTTAAATATGACGTTAGTTCTAAGTATAAATTATTATCGAGAGTAAAAAGTCAATCCACGTTTAAATCTCGTATTTTTTTCGTATTTTAGTTGTTTTATAGGTTGACTCTCGTATGTTTATGGACATGGTAGATTTCATTTAGAAGAAAAGTGACTATAGGTTTTGTCCTATTACTAAATATTTAAATAGAATGTAAATACATGAGACCAAAAAGGTCTTAAAGTTGATGAATCGTACCTAAGCAACCTACGATTTCCAGATGTCGTTGCACTGTTTTCCAGCTATCTAGAAAAACTTCAAGAAATGTTTACAAAACTAAACAATGTATCAAATGGTCTTAAAACAAATTTCAACAAAACAATAACTTTAAGTCAGAGCGACAGAAATAAAAATAGTGATATCGATAACCTCAACGAATAAATCTATATCGGACACACTATAACATTAGGTAAAGAAAATCAAGCCAAAGAACTTTCAAGGGCTGCCTTTGGAAACCTCAAACGCATTTTTTAAAACAAATATATCTCAATTAACTTAGAACGCTAGGTTTACGAAGCATAACGCAAATAAACTCAGAGTGCCGTGAAAAAGACAATTCTTAAAATACCACTGAGACAAAATAAAAAACATAGATAATACGAATAGCAAAATCCAAATAGCGCTAGATAGATCATGTAGCGAGACAAGATAGGAATAAATTAACAACAAAAATTGCCCATTGGCGGCCGAGGGAAACAAAGAAAGAGATGGAAATACCAAAACACAGGTAGATAGACGACATCAAACAAATGTGGATTAATATGGGTTAAGAAAGAAGGTAGTAAAGTTCTTTCTCAACATTTTATAGAACTTGTCTTCTTATGCTCACATTTCCTAAATGTTTAGACAAATTGTATATATGAAAAAGAGTACTTTAATCAGCACCGTGCCCAGATTTTTGTTTCGGAGGGGGTCTCAATAAAACAGATCTGCTAATTCAAATTTAATTAATCACCGTTACATTGGCACGGAAAAGCCCGCCACTGAAAAAACTGTACTAACATATTCGTTCTTAAAACTAAAAACCTCAAATTTCCAGTTCAGTGAATTCACAATACAAAATCAAGCCTTCTAGACTTTTTATGAGCAAATTCGGTTATAACATCATCAGTTGGGATGATGACATTTCTGTGAATTGCCATTAGGGCCAACCCGGTTAGCCTCTCTTGTCCACAAAAATTCCGTAGGTAGGTTTTTAGGCGCCTAAGTGTGGAAAATCACCTTTCCGGGGTGCACGTGGTTACTAGTAGAGTCGACAAGATGTTCAACAACATATAAATGTTGGGATACAATTGTCTGTTGCACTCTCCGACAGCTTCAATGGCGCAAGAAGGCCGGTCCGAAGTGCTTTTGCCCTGCCACAACAATTTTCATAGTTGAAATTCGCCTTGTGCCTCGTCTAGTTCCACCAGGTCCTCGTACATCACTAGGTCCTCTCTTGAGAATGGCGTTTTCTTCTCGGAACAGACTGTTGGTATAAGAGTGTACATAGCAGCAATCACTTTCTTGTGGTCAGTGAATCTTATTTTGAGCTGGGAAGTTAAGTCTTCTAATAGGGGTATTGCAACAGTTATGCGGTAATACTGTTCGGGATTACTAGTATTTGGATTAGCGCGATGCTTTTGTAGTGATGTCAACCGTGGAAGCTTGATCTCTTCATTGACATCGGCCAATAAATTCTTTGCTTCTGTAAATGAAATTCTTTTTCACTATTGGATCGAATATCTTGAAGTGCGATTTCTCAATATGGTCGACAGCTGTTATTAAGTCACACAGAGGTGACTGTAGGACTTTGCATACTGTTAATGTTGCTGCAAATACCTTCTATAAAAAACAGAGTAATACCACGAATTCGCTGGCAAGAGCAGATCTCAGAAAAGAAGAAGCTTTGGTTGAGGTCTCCATATCCAGGTCTGTGCTGAATTGTTCTAAAGTTTCAATACTAGATTTAAAAATTTGTTTAAATTTTAACAAGCCGTTGTGATTTTCCACCCACCGCGTTTCACACATTGGTGTTAATTTCTGCCATGTTGCATCAGGAAAGTTGGCCCTAATGCGTGCTTGAAGGAAGCTTGTTTTCTTTGGAGATGCTCTCAAAAAATTTTCGATTGTTTTCACAGTTCTTTACAATTTCTTATAGAAGGTACATTACATGAATGACAAAGGGCCAAGTTTAAAGAATGAGAGCTGCAATGGACAAACAGGGCTCGAGGAAATGATTTCCGTATTATTGCTTGAACGCCATTAAAAGCACCTTTCATCACAGCTGCATCATCGTACTCCTGTCCCACCATATCGTTGCAGTCAATGTCAAGGTTTTTCAGGGAGGCTATGATCGTGTCAGCCAATGGTTGTGCAGTTGTATTATCGACCTTTACAAATCCGAGAAAATCTTCTTTCACCACATAACAAGTTTCGACCTTTTTTGTGTATCTAACACATAGTGAAAGTTGTTCGTGTCCCGAAATATCAGAAGTTTTGTCTACTAAAACAGAAAACACCTTTGCTTCATTTAAACATTTTACAATTTCCTTCTGAATTATTTCCCCGCAGATTGATATCAAATCATTTTGGACCTTAGCGCTCATATATGTCGCGTTCAGAGCAATGTTTTCGCAGTGTTTGAGCAATTTTGTATCACCACATTTCATCCTCATTCTTAAGATGGCTCTGAAATTGCCGTCATTTGTGACTGGCTCCTCATCAGTCACAGAAACAGGGCCAGAATCGTTTGTTCCTCTTAAAGCCAGTTCTTGACGCCCACAAAACTTTACAGTTTCCACAATTGAAAATAATTTTTCTCTATTTTCTTCTACTTGCTTTCTTCTCCCTGAGTCAATAACGTTCCTGATATCCAAGTGTTGGTTTTGCATAGTTTTCAAAAAGTTGGAGCCCTTAACCACAGCTTCGTGATGGTATTGTTTTGATTGATGGGATTCGAAATCTTCGATTGCGTGTTTCCATTTCTTATACGGAGACAAGAGATTTGGAAGCCTGGTTGCCTCCTTTTCCTACGGTGTGATGTGAAAAAATTACACAATATTTGCACAGTGCACCGTCATTTTTTTGAAATCGAAGGTTTTTCTTCCTACTTACGCTTACTGGAAATTTGAAATCTTTCTCTGACGTCCACGGAGTACTCAGCAACTTAAATTTTAAGTGATCATCTAATTGGTTACCTACATAGTTTCCCAAATCAAAGTGGTGAATTAGTAAGTAGGTCTTACTTTGCTGATCTCTGTACACGTAGAAAAAGAAGAGGATGTGCTTGCCTCAGAGACAATAGGTCTAGCAGATGTAGATGAGTTACTTTCAGCGTTCGTCTTTTGAGCCTTTGTAAAATGGGTAAACAGTGACGCTTGCAATGTAGTACGTTTAGACATCTTGATGATCAATGATCTAAAGAAAATAGTACTATAATAATATATTACATGCTAGAAGTCTTGTGTCGATTTCTTTTTAATTTTCCCATGACAAAAAATAAGTTTTGACGATTAAAAGGTAATTTATACTCACCATGAATGAAAAACCGTTGTTTTCTATATTATCACGTGTATTGCACTGCACAGAGACACAGGTCTTCACTGGTCGAGCACAAAAAGACGAATGACGGCACGCGAAGACAGATAGGTAATAGGCAGCAGCGACAGGGACGGCGAGTTGGGTGGGAATTCGTTGTTGACATGCTGCGTGGTAAAAATACTGAAATGATTAACATCTTTGAAATGTTTCCACTTAAAAGTCGATTTTATCTAGTGTTAATCCATTTTATTTCGGGGGGAGGGGGGTCCGGACCCCCCCGGATCCCTCCCCTGAGCACAGCGTTGACTTTAATACCCATTTCTACGTGTTATTAGTATTAACGTTTCACATTTTCGTCATCGACAAAATTCTTAATACCGCACTGGCACTGACGATACGAATCAGCTTTTCGGGCCGATATTCGCCGGAATTCATTTCTTACTTAAGTAGATTGGTTAGTAGAAACCTTGTCCATTTCAGGGCGGTATAATTAACAATTGATGACCTTAAGTATTCACTCAAAAACGTCGATCAGCTGTGGTTATCAGTAGAATATCGTTGTCGATGTGTTTTACTTGCCTTACGCTTTAATGTCATTAAGCTATGTTATCCTTTTGTAGCTGTTGCGTAATTTATCTACATATTATACTACCTACTAAGCCTCAAGCGTTATTAATGATGTTTTGCTCTATTATTTGTACCAAGCCCTCAGCTACTTTTAGTATATTTTAAAATGATTATTAATTTTTTATTTTCAGTCGAGTCTATAGTTTAGCCTTCAGCTCATATCAAATTTATGTAATATTGTTTGCGTTGAATTGCACCGTATAAGTATCTTAGTAATTTGTTCGTATTTAAGGCAGTAGTGTCTAAGATCGAATTGTCGAATGCAAGCTTGTACTCTTTGAAAGTGTTGAGGGTGATATTACTATAGTAACAACTTTTACCATCGAGAACTAAAACTTTCTTCGCAACTGCATGTAAATGTTAATGCTTGATAAAATTTTCACCTCATGTAGAATTTTTTGTATATGTTTTTACTTATTTGCTTTTCTCTTAATTTCTTATAAAATTTTAAACTTTCGCGACTTCTTTGATTGCGATTATAAGCGACTTTCGGCTTAGACCGCGTCGTAGTTAAACACCCAGACTTGTAGGATTGATCCTAGTCTTTCCTTAAGAGCGAAAACAAGTTGAACTTTGCCATTGTTGTGTTGTCGTTTGTAAAAGGAAACAGTCTAAGTGATCATTAGCGATCAAGCAATTAACGAACTTTTACATTTTGTTACCGCTTGACTGACTTCGTCAATACTTTGGCTTTGGTTCCACACGTGTTCTGCCACTGCTGATTTTGTGACTCTACGGTGTTTGCAATCAACGATATGATCTCTTACTCCAACTTCAATACAGCATCTCGTCTGTCCATATAACTTGATCTAAAAAAACAAGGAATTTTGTAAATCCCGACATGTTTTAAAGCCTCTTGTTTGTCTTTAGAAAATCTAAACCGTTTGTTCAGGTTTTTCTTAGTTGTGAAGACAGCTTCGATATCATGTTTCTTTAGCACTCTGCTTATTTTGTCTGTAGAATCCATACAGCAGGTAAATAAGCGGTGTTAGTAGGAAGTGGTAAAGCTTTTTCAACTTTTGGATTGACTGTTCTTTCCAATGCGCTTAGGATCTTTTTGATCTCGTATCCATCTTGTTGTAGAAACTCTAACAATGTTTCTAAAGTATGCAAAACAGTGATTTTCTGTACTAGATGGTGGTGAGATTTGGTGTAAGTATCTGTTAGTGTGCGTTTTTTCTATAAACGCTCTAACGTTCTATAAATGCTCTAATTTTTCGGTAATTTATTTTAATCCCAGTACATCAAAAAAGACTAGACTGCCGTTATGTTTTAACTCCATAGCAAACTTAATGTTATTATGTACAGAGTTTAGATGTTAAAAGAACTGCTTTAGTATCTTTGCTATGAGACCATACAACAAACATATCAACAACATATCTGACCAAGTTTTTGTTTTTGACTCAACAACTTTCATGTCAGTTTCAAAATACTCTATACAGATATTCGCTATAATTAGAGAGAGAGGTGAACCCATGGCCACTTATTTTACTTATTTGAATAAGTTGTCGTTATAACTAAAATAAGTGTTCTTAAGACAAAGTTCAATGAGAGGAACTTCTTTTTCAGTAATTTTCTTAAAGCTCTCGTCGTTAAGAGAATGGCTGCAGACGCCGTGCACGTCATTCGTAGTTACCTATTGAGTCTTATTCCACGACAAAACCACTGACGAAAAGATGTCCACAGGGATCGGTTTTTGGGTCGACTTTGGAACCTAGCGTAGATTCTCTACTAGAACCAGACTTACCCTATAACTGTGACATTTTTGCTTACGCGGACTATTTTACTACCACATTGTCCGCAGACAACAGACGCGACTTAGAAACAAAATCACGACAGAGCCTGGAAATTTTGACTTGCTGGGCTGTCAACAACAAATTGACTGTCTCAGCTGACAAGAACAAATACATGGTTTTCCTCCTTAAAAAGAAATCTTTCACTTTGACTTAACGGCATTTCCTACGTAGTTGACAAAAGAAAAAGAAAAACATAGTTGACCAAGGAGCTACAAACTTAGTTACATTTAAAAATTCTAACGGTTCAATAGTACGTGACAGTCTCTATTCATTAGTTTTCCGGAACATGCTTTTCCATACTGAGGCCATACCATCATCTCTGTTGAAATTATCATACTTCTAACATTTTTGTCTCTTCCAATTTGATGGCTTGTCTAGGAAGTGTTTTGCAACAACCGATCTTGTATTATGTTTCTTTGTATTCGCCTTATGTTTTTTTTATCTGGGCAGCAATATTACGCCCCGTTTGTCCTACATAATCCAGCTCACACGAAGAAGGGATGCGGTAGACCCCTTACTTGTCAAATATCACTTTAATGTTTTTAGCTGTAAGTATACTAGCTATTTTGCCTGTGCACCACTTTATGTAAGAAAGAAAGGTAATTGCGTTTTTTTCTTTGGTTTTTCTATGTTGTGTTGACTGTTTTATCTATGTCTGCTTTTCTGTATTCGTTTTTCCGGAAAGCGTTCGTTAGATGGCTCGGTTTTTAACGGGTTGAGTTTGAGATGTTCTAAAAAACTTATGAACTGGATAATGGTACGATTGGGCATTGAGATATCTGTCGGCGTGTGTCGGTTTTCTGTATACTTGATGCCCCAATGTGTTATTCATCTTCCGAGTGACCAATACGTTCAAGAACGGAATGTTTCTTTTTGTTTCGGTCTTTATGTGAAAAAGACAGCAACATGATTGGAAACGAAAGTATAGAGAGTTTTTTAAAGTTGACGGGATTTTTAAGTTTTGTTAATTTTGTAAAATGTGAAAACATGGAAGGTGGTTCAAAATCTGAAAATCTTTCTACGTTAAAAAATCATGGGCGCGAAAGCCTTAAAAATAATATTTAAATATTGTAGTTTTTTTGTTGTTGTGTTATGTGGTTTTTATGGCGACGTTAGTATGCGAATTTGGTAAATTTTTTGCAGTGCTTTATGTTGTGCCAAACAGCAGTTTTCTCATGTTCTTTTTTGGCTAAGGTTTTTGTATTTTGTTTTTCGGTATTATTATGTAATGTTTAGTGGAGAAATAAGTTTTTTAAATTAATTTTCAGTATGTATACTACTAATAAATGGATGCGTTTGATTGAAATATGTGTTTATTGTTAATCAAATTTACACAAAATATTTAAAATTTGTACAGGGTCTATAAAAGTAGTTTTTTAAAATTTCTTTTACAAAGTAGTATTTAAATAATAAAATACAAACGCTTCTCCAGTTTGCTTTAAATAAATAAGAATGTTATAATATAAAACGTTAATAATAAATTTAATATTTTTTCTTTTTGTCACAAAAATAACGAGAAATGTTTTTTGTGCATAATTTTTTGTGTATTAGGTCGATGTAAAACGTCAGTCAATGGTTTTTAAATACAAAACCAGTTTATTAAAAATTATGAGGTCCGAGGGTGTTAATACTATAGTAAACGGTGCTTTTGAACTCTTTGTACATTAAGTAATATGTATTAGGCTTAGGTGAACTTTTATAATAGGAAAATATGCACATGAAGTGCCTGATTATTCTAATTTTTTGACTTGTGTAGATTTTTATGGAATATCGATTTTGAGTTGTCCTTAATACAATGGCAAATTTGCAAATTATCATTGATTTATACATTGCGTTGACGCAATACATACACAATACTTTAAATGCATAATTAAGTAATTTTGCAAAAAATAAAAAAAATTGATTAATAAATTCAACGTTTTTAAATAATTTTTCTAATTTAAAACGATGTTATTCAATGTTTTTTGGATTTGGCTTTTCCAAATAATTTAAGTCGATTGAAAAATATTTCTCAGTTTTAGATAACAAATCTGAAAGTTAAAATCGTACCTTTACAGTATAGCGAGCTCAAAACCTAAAAAACTGGTGTGGTCACCACACGACTTTTCTATAAGGAATGAATTTTTTTAAGGTTAAGAAATTTTTCTCCTCGATTTCATTAAAATATAACTGAAAAATGGTAAATTGAGCTTATGTTGTCATAGGACGAGAGAGACACATTTAAGTTTTCATCCTTTTCCAACACCAAAATCTGACCATGTCTATTTAACAAATACATATGGAGTTAAGGAAAAAGTCAACAAAATAACGGCTTGGAAGAAGGTCTTCTTAATGGGAAAATCTGTTTCTAGCTCAATGAGAGTTTGCTCTTCTCATTTTGCTAAAGAAAATTTTATATTACCAGGTTTCTGGGTTTCAAAACATTATAAAAACAGTACTAGGTAGTACTGGAACTAAAATGCAGCACATTTTATTTATTTTCTATTTATATTTCTATTGATGGTTCTAGATTTTCATACCACTAATCCAAAACTAAAAAAAGATGCTGTACCTACTCAAAACCTTCCCAAGAAGAGTGTAGAAACTGCTCAAGCTAATAGCAGTCGTAAAAATAAGATTTCTTACAAAGATAAGATAAAAAAAAAAGCAAACAAAGAAAAGAAAAAAAATATCACATCAGTTTTAGCTGCTAAAAATGATTTCAAACATTTGGAAGAAGCAGAACAAATTGCTGCTTCTAGTTTGTTCAAACTGGTTAATATTGTTTCTGAACAAATAGAAATCGGTACACAAGTCACAAGTGTGGATTTAGTAATATCATTTATTAGAGCAATCGATTCTGATAAAAAATTATTTAATTGAAAAAAAATATTAGTAAAAAAACAAACAGTCTGATCAAGTCTGAATTGTTCGTGAAGAGATACCATACGCACGCAAGTTTTATTAACTCCCATTTCGTCAGAACTAACGACTATCCGCTGTGCCCCGGCTATTCTTAGTTGTTTTAATGTAAACCTGTCGTATAAAGAGTCTTCTAACATGGTGGTGTTGACCACCAACTTCTAAATCATCTTGTGGTATTTGCATCAATCGAACGTAAGTAAATTAACGCATTTATAAATTGCTCGAGTCAGGGTGGTTTAAGATTTGTTAAACGTTGGTTTGATACACCAACCAGTTTATTAATTGTATTTATACCCTCAAAGTAAGTGAGTTGACGTATTAATAAATTTCTCAAAACAGGGTGTTTTAGAATTTGTTAAGACGTTTGACAACTTTACCATTGAAATTTGTTTTTGTAACGTATTTTCTGTAAACAATAATTCAGTCACATAATTCTATTCCATTATTACTCATCTTGATTAAATCTCGTAGAAGCTCGACTTATTAGAATTAGTCTTGTAACACGCCGTATATTGCTGCCACCGTAATTAAAATTTCACCGTCACTTTTTTGCAAGCGTAGTCATTGAAAATATCTACCAGTGTTCGACACCCGTTACAAATTCCTAATTAAAACTTGCAATTCGCACGTGATTTATTAACAGGTAAACTTTAATTGTATTTAACAAAATCATCGACTTTTGTGTGTGATTTGGTTACACATTTTGATTAATGATCTTTGTGTTGATCCATTGTGTACGTTAATTAAATAATTATTAACATACAATTCTTCCACACCATTTTACCGTTGCCAAAACGCATGAAAGTGCATTTAAGAAATAACCCGTTTTTGTTACAGCATTTAAACGTGGTTCGGACTTAAAGACCGCAATTAAAACTACTCAAATAATAACAATTATTGTAGTGAATCTTTTTTGGCATTGTTTTATTGCATAGAAGACACATAAGTAAAGTACTATTTCTTGGTGACAGAGTATATATTTCTTATATTCAACACTGTATTGTCTGCATTTTCTTTGGGCTTGTTCACATTATTATCTGAAAAAAAGGGGCCTAAAAAGATATAGAAATATACCAAAGTTTTTATTTGCTACAAACCAGTTATTATATTTGTATATACAGAAAGCTGCAATGTAACGTTCTCTTGAAATAATTAGTTGAGATGTAAAGATAAACTTTTATCTAAACTTCACATATTGTGTAGGTACTCATTGAAAGTAGAAACACATCTGTGTTAGAAAAATTTACAATCGCTTCTTAAGCTTTTAATAAAAAAAAAAATCTAAATTAAATTTAAGGGATTAATATACTGATAATTTTGATAACAATTTTTGTAATCAACTTAAACAAAAGTATAACTTTGCCTAAATAAATTTAAATTAAAAAGATATACTTACGTAACGAAAGTACGCTATCTTTGTAGCAATACAAAAACTTATACTTCTTTTTGGTTAAGACTATAAAAATTTATTGTATGCACTTCACATCACGCATAGCACAAAACTAATTTGTTGATTACATGGTGCAAGTATTAGTTTTATTGCGTTCCTGTATAATATTGGTGAAGTAATTCATTTCTCTAAGTGGAGTCTCTTTTTAAAATAATATTTTATTACTCTTGAAGTCTTCTCCACAGTATTTTTATTTGTTTAATATTTTATTTTAGGAAATACATGTTTCGCTAATTATAATTAGCATCGTCAGTATATATAGGTAACTAAAAACTAAAATTAAAACAGTGAAATATAAATAAAGAATACGAACCGAATAAAATAGTTAACAAATTTTAAACTAATGTCAATTAAAATTAAACGTATTTGACAATTTAATACAGTCGACTATATTAAAAAATTAATTTAAATAAAGAAAATAAAAAGAATAGAAAAATGAAAAGAATAAAAAGAATAAAACTATAATTTTGAACTGAGAAGAATTGAGGGATTTAAATTTAACATTTCATTTAGACAATTAATAGAATTATTGTTAGAAATTCTATTAATTTTAAGAGTTTAATGAGTCAAGAAGAAATCCTTTATTACATACATGTAAAATTTTGATATTTAAATCTGAAGAAAATGAATGCCCTGAACATAAAATATGGTTGGCAAAAGCAGAGTTAGTGTTATAAATATTTGTATTTAAATATCTATTTATTAAATATAAATGTTCATTGAGTCTCCTTTTGAATTTTCTACCTGTTTGATCAATATATGAAGAATTGCAAAACGAACAAGTAAGTTTGTATGCTCCAGATTTAGGTAAAATTAGTATTTGATCTTTATTGTTAACTAAAAATAATCTAAGTGTGTTATGTGTCGAAAATGAAATATTGATATTATGTTTTTTTTTAAATTGAAAGCAGTGGCCAAAGTATAGAAAAGATCTAAAAACCTTTTCATTATTAGTAGTGATTAAATTTCTTGAATTAATGTTTTATGCGATCTTTGTGAAAAATACTATTAATTAATTTGATTTTTTAAACCCATTTGATTTATAACTTTGTGTTCTTTAGAAAAATTAGAAGAAGACAAAGGTATAGAAAATAGTCTATGAAAGTACGAACGAAAAGCAGCAGTTTTATGAGAAAATGGATGGCACGAATTAAATGGAATTACGCAATCTGTATGAGAAGATTTGCGAAAAATATCAAAATTAAATTTATTTTTAAAAAACCTGTATAGATAGGCCTGACTCACGGCGATACCTGTGATTACTTGTATTTTACGCACCTATTTATATTTATAATTTCTTAGGATGTAAAAACGCTAATAATTTATTTTAACTTCCATAATAATAAAAATGTGTCACAATTTTTTAATTTTATATTAACTCTTGTGCGGACCCCTTGACTTTGTTGAAAGACCCCCAAATCCACTTTTATTTTTTATGGACCCCTTGAATGATTCCGGGGACCCCCGGAATCCGTAGGGACTAGTTTGGAAACCACTGGTCTAGATTATAAATCATTGCTGGTGTGTTAACTACGTGAACAAATTGTTAAATCTCGTCATAAGTCGTGGCGTGCCATCTCCTTGGATGCGGCGATGCCAATTAGTAATTTGGTAATTGAAGAGTGGCTAGCAAACATCAAGCGTAATTTCAGTTTAGACGCAAAATATGAAAACTGGGGCATCTATACTGGTAGGGCAAGTTTCCCGGAAATATTTTAGTTCGACAAGTCGGTCAATTTTGTCAACGGTTTGGCAATATTGGCAAATCCGGGTACAAATCGTCTATAATAAATGCACAACCGAAGGACCTGATGTTTGTAATGCTTGCACTGCTTGAATTTTGTCTGGGTCAGCCTTTACTCCATCTCTAGATACGACGTGGACAAGGTATTGCACTTCTTTCTTAAATACATGGCACTTCTTTCGGTTCAGTTTTAGACTTGCCGCACGTAGTCGCTGGATCACTTTTTTAAGTTGTTCAAGTGTTCTTCAAACGACCTTTTAACAACTAACACGTCGTCTAGGTAAACCAAGCACGTCTTCCAAAACAGTCCGCGTAAGATGGTCTTTATCAAACGCTCGAACGTTGCAGGAGCGTTACACAGGCCGAAGAACATCACATTAACCTGCCACAAACCAGTTCCAATTGTAAAAACAATTCTAGCTGCTAGTAACTACTCTTTAAATCTAACGTAAAAAACCACTGTTATCCTGACAGGGTGTCTAACTTATCGTTAATTCTCCGTAAAAGGTAGCGTTCCTTTTTTGGTCAAGTCGTTAAGCTGTATGTAGTCTACACAAAACCTTGTTGATCCATTTTTCTTCTTTACGAGTACTACTGGGCTATTTGCAGGTTCAATCACACCTTCTTTCTCCATTTCTATAATTACTAGTTCGGCTTCTTGTCTTTCCGCAAAAGCAAATTGGCGTGGATGTTGTTGTATCGGCCGAGCGTTTCCGGTATTAATTGTATGTTTTACCACGTTAGTTCTTCCTTTGGAACCACTCTGCAGCGCGAACACATCTTGATACTGTTGAATCAACACTTACACTTTAGCTAGCTGGTCTTGGTTGAGCTTTTGGCATTTCGAGGTAAAAATTTCCAATAGATTGTAGCAATATTGGGGCGTTGCCTACGCTGATTTTTAAAGTTTCCCCGCTTGAAAATCAAATTTCTTATCTATACGTTTTTTAAATAAGATTATCTTCAGGAAAATAAAAGGTCTTCTTTTTCGGGCATTTTTGATCGTGGCGTGCACGTTAGATGAATTTGCTATAATTCCTATATAGTTATATTAGAACCATCCATTTGCGCATCCTGTAAATATCGTTGAGGGTTATAGATATTTTTATATATCATATAATTACCGTCAACGTTTTCCGTATTATCGGGATTTACGACCATTAATCTGGTATATATACTTTTAATGTACATATTCGTTATCGACATTGACAAAGCTATAACATCTAGGTGAGTGTTTTTACATTTCTGATTCATAAGCTTATTCGTCAATGTACTCTCCTAGCTTTATCGTGTTGACCTTATCGAGCAGTGGGAATTCTTCACCAGATGCTATTTGGAGAGCACCTTTTTCTTGAACTTTTCAGGTTAATTGCCACCGACAAGTACTGCATGGAACACCCCATGCGACAACACCTATCCGCTGGTTTGACTTATGCTGCCAACAGTGATGTCGGCAGGATAGAACCACAGTAGAGCTTTTCACGATGACAGTGTTGTACTGCTCAGGCAGATCCCATTCCCTTGGTTTCGTAAACCCTCACCAATCACTTTGATTTTACCAAAACTATACTTAATTTAGCTTATGAGATTCTAGGAATTTATTATGTCAGTTATTCATTCATCAATTTGTATCATGCCACACTTACTTATGAAAGGGAAACTACAAAAATTTACACCGTTACTACACTTATTTATTTAAAGTTAGGTGTTCACATACATCTACTTTAGAAACTACAGGGTGCGTAACACAAAATATTGATATACTAGCTAGTGTAACTCACAGAACCCGTAGATAACACATACGTACTAATGCACCTATATAGTAGAATCGCGCTGTTATTGACAGCCTTATCGACATTTAGCAAAGGCCTTCCGAACCTCCCTTATTACTTTCGTGGTTTGTACTTGCCGAACCTATTATGTGTTTGCCGAATTCACTCTTAAAACATTTCAAATGTATACACGCTAATTTTATCGCATGTGTAGTTCTGATAAATATACATACGAAACAAGCTTATTTGTTGGTTTCTTTTGAGCGTTTTGTGTTGGAATAACCCTTCCATCGTGATCGGGTGGACTCACAACTAGGAGAGATCTGGCGCCTAGGGATATAAAATCAGTTTCTTCGGTCAAGGAAAAAAAAAGGTTGCAAAGTCTTACCACGCTCTTATATATACAGGTATAGTCAGATATATATTATTTCTTTTCTTTTTTTCCTTCGAGAAGCTAGTCGGGAAGCTCACAACATCTCCTTCGTCAACTATTTTTTTCTAATTAACCAAGAAATAAATACGCTACGAGATGTTGTGGGCACTTCTTCGGCAGATACTGGCGTGCATTGGCCTACCACAATCTTCCTTTTAACGTTACTGGATCAGAGTTGACAATTAAGATCCTTACTGGCATCGTGTTCTTTACTCGTACTAAAGTTCTGCAAACGAGTAGTCCTTTTACAACTAAGTTACCTTCCATTGGTTCAATCGCGCAAATGTAACCTTTCCAAAGATTTTAATCCAGGCGTGCATCACCCCACTTTCAGTCCATCTTTGGGACATCATTCTTCATATTCAAATGGAACCCATTTTTATCATGTCTGTTCCAGGATAACTTCTTCCGTGATATTGGCTACTAATATTTGATAGTGGAGTACTCATTTCCCAAACCAATGGTTACTTTGACTTGTCCGTGAGTAGGTGTTTCTTCGCCCGTCGCCGTTCGAGGTCGTACTGTTACTGGTGTCGTCTTCTTATCTTTTCGTAGTATGTCCGGACGAATGATATTTTCCGTCGCTCCCGTGTCAACCGGTTACTGAACACTTTGTTCATTAATCTTGCCATCGAGATAAATGCTATGCAATTACTTCATAGGCGATGCCATTCGGTCCATCAGTTTTAGTTTTCCGGACCTACTTCTGGTCTTTTTTTGGGTTTCGTACAGCGTCGTCGTACGTGGCCCATTTCTCTGCAGTTCCAGCACGTCACTTCTCTTCCACGAGCTACTTGTTCCCGAAATATACGTCATATTATTTTTTCAACCTTTTTTTGTGTCTGCGCAGGTATTTTTGCAGCACAGCTTTGGTGCGACGCTTGTTTTGTTGCTTCAAGATCCAAGGTATGGGATAAATTATCATCCAACGTCTTCGGTTAGAATAGCTAACTGCTGCAAGAAGGTATCTGGTGCTGTAGGTAACGCAAGCCGTGTTAATCTGGCGATGTCAGTCCCAAACTCTTGAAGACATTTGGCAGCTCTCTGAACCCGACTTAAGGACACTAGTAAAGACGTTGCTTTCTGCTTGTTTCTCCAAGCATTACCTGTAGCTACGGCTTCAAACTGCTTGTAGTAGGTTGACCATGGAACAAAATTTGGAGGTACAACTTTAAACTTGTTAGTGGTTTCTTTCCGGTGGTTTATTATTAAATCTTTGCTCGTGACGCTTTCTTCATCATGACAATTCATTTGGTTCATTCTTTCTTCAAGCAGCTGTATTCTTTTTCTTAATTTTTGCTCTGGTTTGTTTTCTATGGTTCTTAAATTGTCTTTTAACTTCCGTTCTTATTTGTCTTCTACTTTTTCTATTTTGTCATTTACAGATTCGCTAATTTCTTCTTTTAAATTTAACATATCTGTTTGGGTTTCCTCTTGAACAATTTTAATTTGGTTTTTTATTCTTATTCGTATTTCTTCTTTTAAACTGCTAGAATTTTCGAACAATTTTTCTTCTATTTTTCTAGAATTTTAAATCTTCCATTTTCTAAGAATGTTCGGAAAATTTTTCTTCAGTTTTCTGAGAATTTTTCCTTACTTTTTTATTTATTAATTCGAGAATTTCAAATATTTTCGCGTCCATTTTAGTTTGATAACGCGTTACCGGCATATAACACGAATAAAAAGTTTAATAACATTAAATTTATGTAACGGGCGATTCTTTATCGAACTTGAACCGCTATAATTAACATTTTCTAAACAAAACGCAAACTAAACCGTTGTTTATTTACACAATTCGATTGTAACATCAATGTAACGAATTTTAAAACTAATTTATTTACACACAAAATATTTAGACGTTTACTACACGAACTAATTTAATCTAACGATATTTAAGATAAACACTTACACTAATTTATGTATTACAATCACTCGAAAAATAATGTTTTCGGATAAGTTCTGTTTATCTAAAATTAGCACTTGTTTACATTAAAGTCACGTACGTTTATACTTCGTTATATTTATCTTAACCACACGTTAATCACTTATTTATTCATCTACTTAACACATTCGACTTCGAATCACTAACCTATGCTCTCTTTAAATCGTTTTTATATATTTCTGTTATCTATCCCGAGAATTTTCTACAGCCTTCCCAAATGTTCTGAAAGTCGATAAAAGAACGTTCTCAAAGCTGAACGTTTCAATATATTTTTTTGGAAAATGTAACTCCTCGCATGTTTTTTACAACTATGAAGTAAGGTTGTTATATTAATTTTCAATCAATTACCTTTTAACATGACTTTTGGCAAAGTGTGCTCAAATGAGTACAATGAGCTGAAATAGGTTAAAAAAGTTGTTCGCTACATTTTAGAAATGACTAAGATTGATATGTTGTTTTAAAATTATTTAGAATCATTTTAATGAATTACAAAACCAAATTACAATATTGTTTAAATGTTACTAAAAACTAAGACAATCTGCTTAACCTACGACTTAATAAATGTGTTTTTTAGTCTTTGATTTATAAAACAAATCAAAGCTATTTGATAGTTTTAATATCCGACATAAAACAATTTAATGATTTAAGATATTTACTTTAATGTAAACTCATTCTCGTAAACGTTCTACTTGTCAATACAATTAGCCATTACTCATTAGTATTTTTAAAAATGGATTAATTTTAGTTTAAAAAGGAAAATTGCGCCGTTTTTCTTTTATTTTTTTTAGGAACTGAAAGTTTGAAATATTTTGTTTTTTTTTGTAGAAACAACGTAATAGTAATTTACGTAACAAATGTCAAAAGTACATCATGCTATGAAACTTTCGACGAGACTAACGTACATTATTTTTTGTGTTGTCCTTTGTAAAATTATATTGTTCCTAAAAAAATCTATCTATCTGTCAAATTTGACATTAACTTTAACATAATTTTTTCAGTTTGAACTGAATTTCAAGATTTTTTAAATGATTTTTCCACCTGTTACATAATCGTTCCAATATAATAATCGACTTTGAACAATTAAGTTTGTGTGGATTTCTAGTTTTCATTTTACCACCTTAGAGCTTTTTTCGCCCATTACGTAACTACACTAACGCACGAATATTGACGTTTAAAATGTTGGCAGCACAAAAAATATATTTTTTAATGAATGTATTTTTTGTTATTTAAATATTTACACAGCAGTAGTGTTTTAATCTGAAGTTTAATGAATTTTTTTAAGTTTTCCAACAAATATTTTTCGAGACTTTTCTTGCTCTATAAAACACTTTTGTGTGTGATGCAGTAATAAATAAAAATACTTTTATGTTAGTTTTTTATAAAGTTTAATTAATTTTTTTGTATTACTATTAATTGAATCTATCTAAAATTAGAATTTTAATTAAGTAATAATAATGGAAAAATCCTAGTACTTTTGTTATGGTTCGTGCAATGAACAAATAATACAATATCTAAAAGAGTAAATTGATTAAATAGGACATAAAAAGCCAACAGTCAATTTTATTTATGAATGTAGATTAAACCATTGCAAATGTTAAGGTTATATTACATTTAAACCTATACGATACATTATTCATAACAAAGAGAATGCATTAAAGTGTTTACAGCTATGCAAAATCTAACTATAATTCTTAGAAAAAATTAAAATTACTTTTGGTTTTAAAGAATGTGTGGCAAATGTTTAGCACAAAAGTTTAAATGTTTGTAGTGGGTGGTATATTGCACATGAAGTCGTATTTGAGGAACAAATACCAATACACAAATCAATTATTTTTATTGCAAATTTTTTAGCAAAAATTATTATTAAAAAGTATTTAAAGAACTAAAACCTTGGGATAGGTCATCGCATTCGTGTTACTAACACTTGAATTTTTAATCTGCGAACGTTTGGCGCTTTAAAAAAAAATCGCTTTGAGCGTTTGACTTTGAAAGCGGTTAATAACCATCGAATGTCATTAAAAAAATGTTTTGATATAAAAAAAGAACCTTGACAAAATCGTTATAGATCAAGGTAATCTGCAATCAAATTTGGGTTATTGTTTTAAACATCATTATTAATGATATTGTGATTAAACATCTATCAAGTCGCGATGTAAAATAAAAACTTAATTTAAATTCGAAGATCACAGGATGTAGGATAATTTATTATGTTGCGTAAGGTTTCTTCTAAAACTTATTTTAAAACATTATGTTTATTTTTAAACTACGTTATTACGATACGTTTAATTGACTAATAAACTTGACAATGACCTCGTTTTTTTTTATTTTATTACCTTGTCGTTTAATAGAGTAAATTAATGTAAAATAATGTCAATTGCTTCGATGGCAATTACTTCTGCCCCTATAAATATTTTCGAAATTGTATTAATTATTAGTATCCATTTGCTTACGCGAAGCTTAATGGTAATTCCGTTAATTTATTTGTTAGATAATTTTTTTCACTTTTACTTATTAGAAATGACGTTCTTAAGAAATTTAATTAAGGATGTATCTACGGATATAACAAAATGCAAATAGCGTAGAGATACGTCGCTTATTTCGTGTAGACAATTATAGAAAGTAAGAGTGAATTAGTTTCGTATAAAAAAAATTACAATGCAATCTTAATATCGTAAATTAAACCTGTTACGGATAGCTTAAAAATAATTTAGGTAAATCGTCATGTGTAATTAATTTAAGTTTTTATCTTAAGGTAAATAGTTGATTTTTGCTGCTGAGTTAGTATTTTTTATAAATTTATAAATATTTTAGTAACTGGTCGTTTTTCAGAGAAATGTTTTATTTTTTCTTTTTTCTATGACTGTAATTGATTATATTGTTTAATATTGATAGTCATCGATTCTCCATTAAGAGCGTGAATAAAAAAGCAATCCAATTTAGTTCGATAGCAACGTTTTAACCCTTAAGATGGTGAAAACTTTTTCAAGTTTTAAGTAATGCGTCGTTAATTTGCTACGTGTAAATGTATAACATTAGTTGATGACTTAAAGAAGTAAGTTTGTCATTTTCACCACCAATTGAAGAATCTGTAACAGCTATTCATAATAGTCATTGGAAATGTCCCTAAAATGAACATTACCGCATTTTCAGTCACATTCTAATAGTATTACCAGTATTTATACTTGTAAATATACCTTGAGGTTATGTCCTTTTGTCTTGTAAATAAAAAAGGTATTACCATTACTAAATTTTACATGTATTTCTCAAACCATAAGAAATTAGTATTACTTTTATGACCGTATTTATATTTTCATGCGAATAAAAAAACACACATTCCTTTCTATAATTTTAGATACATACTTATTGATAGTAAAATTTTGAACGTATAAAATTAAGGTAAATTGTAAATAATAATCTAATTACTGATTTTACAAAAACAATTTTACATAGGTACTATTAATATTTCGCTGTATGTGCAAAATTATTTATAAATAAAGTGAAACTTTTATACTTTAATTTCGTTGAAATATAAATGATACAATCAAACAGAATTTTCCGGTGTAAGAATAAATATTTGTGTCAATATAATGTAATTTATTTAAATTTTTGTTCACAAAGTCACATTCTTTTTTTTTTTGTTTAAGGGGTTAAATACTTCACTTATTAATGAGTATCATAATTACATTTTCGGATTCATTAATATTATTTTTATTTTAATAATAATTGTTTAGGTATTACTCACTTTTGCGTTAATAAAATGTTAATAAGTAAGCATACGTTTATAATTACAGTTCATGCTGTAGTTTATTTTAATAATATAATTAAATAAAAAAACATATCATATAAAAAACAATAACAATACAAAAGTTGTATAGTTATAATTAATACTTTGTGTAATAACCATTATTTTGTATGCATGCTTCTACTGTGATCCCCGAAAACGTTCCCAAACTAATTGTGAATGTTGGATAATATTTTCAGGTGTTCTAAATTAAATATCACTATCCCAGTTTCTGACTTCGTTTTGATCTTCAATCTAGTCTCTAACAATTCGTACTGTATGAATAGGAGAATGATCCTGGACTACTTGAATAATTTCCAGCTCATCTTGTGGAAATATTCTTCTAACAGAAGGTATCAAGATATTATTTAAAATATTCAGGTATTGCTCTGAAGTAAATCGAGGTGGCGTCACTTGCACTAACTCTCCTGGGCCCGCTTGAGATCCATCCCCACACTCTAGCTGTCGCTCTATCACTTTGCCTATTGGGCACAACATGTTCTATATTGTAACGAGTGTTTTGTGGTCTCCACACTGTAGTTGGACATTGATCAGTGCTAGAAAATACTTTTTATTCTGTAAAGATAACAATACTCTAATCCAAATTTAAATATTGGCGGCAAAAGCGCAACCGAGCTGCAGCATGACGCTCTGTAATGTTAAGTTTACATGCCGATTTTCTACAAAGTAAATTTGATTCGTGTAAATGTCTCTGAATACAGGAAACAGAGCAATTAATATTGAGCGTTTCCATTATTTTTTGGCAAGTTGTAAAAGGATTTTGTAATGTATAGCTCAGTATGTCCGCATCTTCTTGCCGAGAAGTAATTCTAGGCTTAGGTGGTCTGTTGCTTACAAGTGGCCTATTACCAACTTCCTGACCTTTCGTAATCCATCGCCGGATTTGTTTTATCTACAAAGTTTTAAGTTCTTAGTATTAGATTACATTTATCATTAGCACTATATTAAAAGCCATTATAGATTATATATGTATTTAAAAATTTGACGTCAATTTAATAGATTCCAATATCTTATAAAATAGTATTGTTAGTGATCATGTTTAATACATGCTGACTGTGTTGCAATGCAATGTAAAAAATATATTTTAGAAAAATGCTTACCGATAAGTCAACATGCTGTGATATTGTTCGAGGTGACATTCCTGCTTGTGCCATCCCAACAATACTTCCTCTTAATTCTAAGGTAGAATCCATTAGTCCTAATCTTCGAGGCATATTCACAAAATATTATAATCACATAAGCAATGATGTTACCACTAGGAACTCCCAATTTATATTACAATATTGTAAATAAAAAATTTATATTTATACGACAAATGGCCATAACCTGATGATATATTTACAAAAAGTAATTATGAAACTCATTAATAAGTGAGGTATTTATTAATCCACTTAATCCTAAGATGCATACCCGGTAGAATTGTTTATTAGTTTGCACAAAAACATAAAAACAGTTGTGGTTTCATAAAACGCTTGTTTCAGAGTAATATTTAAGTCTCCTCGTATGATTTTAAGAAACACGTATACAATTTAATAATGGTAATCACCTTTTTGTATTTATACGACAAACAAAAATCCATAATCTCAAGGTATATTTATAGATGTCAATACGATCAATACTATTAAATGTTTTTAAAATGAGCATTACCGCACTTTTATTGACAACACATCATTAATAAGTCAGGCATTTGTTAATCCGCTTAACTCTAAGATGCATATCCGGTACAATATCTACTTTTACATAAACCGGACCAACATTCAAATTAAGAAATTGAAAAAATAAACAGTTATTTTATAATAAAAAACAAGTATCGTTGTTACTTATTAATTATTATATAAGAAAAATTGTTTATTAATTATAGTAACAATCGCTGCATATTCTTATAACCGAACATTACTCCGGGTCTGATAAGCCAGGTTTATACATCCTACATACAAAAATAATGTGACTATCAGAACCCACATTTCAATAAATTACATTAATAGTTAAAATTTAGACGTAACAAATACTTTTTAAATAATTTTGCAAATAAAATTTCGGCATTTTTATTCAAAACATTTATTACCTAAAAATTTGACGATATATGTAGTATGTCCTATGTTTATTAAAAATATGTTAATACATTGTTATTCAAAATTAGAAAAAAGTGTTTGTTTTTTAATTCGCACAAAAATTATAAAGAAAATTTTGGTGTTATAAAACGTTTATTTGAGAGTAATATTTAAAAGCCTTTTCGTATGATTTGAGAAATACATACAAAATTAAGTAATGGTAATCACCTTTTTCTATTTGTACGACAAAGAAAAAACCATAACTTTAGGATATATTTACAAGTATAATTACGATTAATACTATTAGAATGTGACTAACCTCATTTTAGGGACATTTCCAATGACTATGGCTGTACCTTATAAATCATCTAAAATTTGTACCTTAATTTTATATATTTTTAAAATATGAAAAACCTTAAATTCCTTAAAAATTCAAATTTACTAAACTGGTTATACACTTAGTAATAATCGTATGAATATTTTATTATTTTCTTAACACGTTGAGTGCCACCATGAATCAAAGAAAATAGGGCAATGTGGGCAAATTATTTTTTTTCAATAAATCATTTAGTCAGTTTTAGAACAATTTATAAAAAACTACTCCTTTTTGAGAAAAAACAAGAGATGGTGCCACATTGGTAACATGCGGCCACAAAGTTCGAATTTGGTCTCCATGGCCATGTGAGACCAACTTGTCACCATGGTGTTATTGCGCGGACACGATTTTTTACAGGTTTAGACTTGTTTGTAATAAGAGTACTTTCAGCACAAATGTGTTCTTTGCGTTTAGTTATTAAACTCTCGTGCGATCAAGATGAGCAACGGATCCAATAGGGGAGCACGCCCCCCCCCCCCCAAGCGATTGAAAAATACACTCGATAGGAAGAAATGTCTGACCGATATACTCTTGAAAATTAAAATATATGTATAAGCTCCTGTTTTTTACGTTACAGAGGATTAATTAAAATTAATAATTTTTCACTCCGCCTTAGCATCAATCTTGATCAATCTCAATATCTTACTTGTATGTACCATGCGTTATACGTGTGGTCATCGTCGGCATCGCGACCGCGCTGGCTTGTGAGGTCCGTTTTTAAATTTCTCCGCTAAGAACAGTACAAGCGCACCTGCGCAATAAGAACCAATTACCAACGGCCGCCATCTTAAGACCTCCGCATCATAGTATTCATAGTTGTGCGAAATGAATGGCAGTGCAAGTAAAAAAAGGCAAACAAGCCTACGATAATTCTTTTGCAAGAAATTCAAGGTAAGAAATGTGTGTTGTTTTGTTTTGTTGCTTAGTAAACATAACAGAACAGTATTAAACTGTGCACGACTTTAATTGCTTATAAAAAAGTGAAAATGGTATATTTTTATTAAAACTAAAATCTAAACATAAATTACGTTAATTAAGACATCACTTATCAGATATTGATTATTACATAGGCTTTTCTATAATACAAAAAACAGTACACAAGTTTTGTTGTCTAAAACGATAGTTTTTGGAAGCTTTTTATTAATAAATTGTAAGTAATGCATACGCGCAAACACCACCATCTACTTATATCTTATATGGTACTGTTACCCATGCATCTGTCGTCCGGGTTTTAAATTGACGCTTTGTTCAGATTAAAATACAATGATTGCAAGCATGTGCTATCAACCTTTACAGATGTCGAAAAATATCAATAGCTCAAAAAACCTTGGGTACCCCCTCAAAACTACAAATTTCCTGTAGTTCGAGAAGCAAATAAAAATCGCTATTTTCAGCACAGTTGGCTACAAACATATGAATGGTTGACGTACACCAAAGAATTACATGGAGGTCTGTGCAAATTTTGTGTAATGTTTGGTCGTCGAGAAGGTGGAAATAACGAAATGAAACTTGGAAAATTAGGTGTTGAGCTAATGGTAACTTATAAGAAAGCTGTAGAAATTTTAAAACACCATTGCAATACGGAATATCATAAAAGAAATACAGTACTCTATCACAACTTCTATATGACTCACGAGGGCAAGGCAAACAGTGTAGTAGCATGTCCTGTTAGTGTCTGAGTAGAGTGATAGTTTAGGATGCCAAATCTTGTCCAGGCTTCGGTATTGGGGATAAGCTTGTGAGTCCAGGCTGCTTTGGAGTATTAATCCCAGCGGGCTTGCTATTTTCAAATGGATTCTGAATTTTTAGCATTTTTAGAGATTCGTAGTCTAGCTTTGTGCTTTTCTTTGGCTAGGATGGTGATTGGTCCAGTGCCCGCTAACACCTTCAAGGGAGACGGTATGATACGCTGAGGTTAATCTTAGTGCTACTTTTCTTTGGGTTTTATCAGCCCTACCCTTGTATTTCTCAATTTTTATGACTGATAGCCATACCGGTGCTGCGTACAGAAGTGCTGATCCCATGGTGTTCATAATTAATTTCCTTCTAAGGGCGAATGGGTTTTGGACACCCAGGTATTTTATGTTCTTTTACTGGTACAGGTACACCTCTGTTCAGAAAAGGATAGGGGCGATATTTTTTTACCCGTGAACGCTATGGCTTCAGTTTTTTCTACTGCTATCTCCAGTTTATTTCGCATCAACCAAAAGTCTACTCTTTCTATGCTATTATTTAAAGTTTATGTAAGCGCTTCTGCGTTGCTACTCTGACCAAAAATCATCAAGTCGTCAGCAAACACGGTAAGTTAGATTTGTCTTAAAAGTTGGGTATAAAGGAGATTATCGTAAAAGATGTTCCAAAGAGTCGGCTCCAAGATAGAACTCTGAGGGACTCCGCACGTCATATGATGTTGCACTGTTGCTGTCATCATCTGTGTCTGTGATGTTAGGTAATTAGCAACAATTTTGATTAAATTTTCCGCATTTTTTCAATGAGGAGCGCTCAAAGCACTGAATTAAAAGCGTTTTTATGTTCACGAGCACTAAATCACTAATATTCCTCTTTCTCCACGTGTCGGTTCTGGTCGCCATTACCAGGTCTTTGATTCTGAAGAGAGTATTTATTGTAGATTTACCCCTCGTGAAACCAAATTGGCAATCGGATAGTCCACCATGACTCTGTTTCGCTTGCGATTCTAACCAGCAGCAACCGTTCGTAGACTTTGGCTATGTTGTTTATCAAGCAAATTGGTATATATTAAAACACTTGGCAAATAGAAAGCTAGAGAAAAAAAGAAGGAAACGGTGGCACTGTTTGTATATTTAAAAGTCCCGTTTAACGGAGTAAACATGGAAAAACTGTAGGAATACATAAGAAAAAAAAAATAAAAGATTAATTGAAAAAATGAAAGAAATTTACGAAGAAACAAAGAGCAAGGTAAAAGTGAATAGAGAGGAGAACGTTACAAGGAGATGTTATAGACAGGGATGCCTATTGAGTATATACGGGAGATTTAGAGAAGACAATGAGAGGACAACAGAAAAGAAGGATAGTAGTAGAGAAAGTGAAGGTGTGGTCGTTGGTGTATGCGGATGACATAGTGTTGGTGGCTAAAGAGGAAAAAGAAATGAAGGAGTTGATGAAAACGCTTGAAAAATACATGAAAAAAAATAGTAAATACGGAGAAAAGGAAAAATTTATTGATTTTGAAGAGAAAGGGAAAAAAGAGGAGTGAAAATGGAAAGAGCAGAAAGTTCAGCAGGTGAAGAAATCACATACCTAGGTTACACAATAAAGTAGGATAATAAAGAGGGGAAACATATAAAGGAAAGGAAAAAGCAAGGGAAGCAAACAGGTTAATAGGACAAGTGTCGAGTGTGGGGAAAAGGTTGCTTTAAGTGGACATAATAAAAAAAAGGGCGTTTTTTAAGAAGCTAATAAAAAAGGTGGGAGCGGAAATATAGGGGTGGAAAAAGTATAAAGAGGTAAAAGGGATACAAGAAAAATACTGAAAATGGGTGTTAAGGTTAGATAGAGAAACACCGGGTTATGTTATAAGAAAGGAAGTGCAGGCAGAAAAATAAGAGTAGAGATAGGAAAAAGGGCTATAAAATACGAGGAAGAACTGAAGGAAAGAACCGAATGTAAAATACTATAGGAATGTTTGAAAGAGATAAAGGGAGAAAAAAAGAAGTACGGGCAGAATGGCATAGAAGAGTATTATAAAAGAAACAGGTGCGCCAGAGAAGAAGTAGAGAGATTAAGGGAAGAGGGGGTAGGGGTAAGTAAAGGACATAAAAAAAACAGGAAAGATGAACAAAGATAAAAGGGGCCAGATATAATGTGAATTATAAGAATATCAAAGCAGAAGGGATTCCAAAATATCTGAAGGGAGGACAGAAGAAAAGCAAGAAGAAAAAAATGATAGCGAGGTTCAGATGTTTCGCCAACCAAATTTTGGTAAGGGTTATCACTATTTATTGTTTTCACAGTTAACGACTCGCACTTTTTAATTTTCTCGTAGAACTTAACAATGTCTTTTTATCAATCAAACACATATATACTTATAAAAAATCGCTCCGGAGTATTGGTTGGTTGAGATCGGCTACCATAAAACTCCACCTCGTCGGAGGTTAAAACCTATTTGTAAAGTTTTAAAACCATACGTAGCAATTTTTGTGTTGTTTGCTGCAAAAAGTTTGGAATCGGCGGAGCTGAGCGTACCACGAACAAGTTTTTTTTGATATACGCTTATGTCTGCGCTCGTGTCCAGCAAAAAACTGTTGTTTTATGCATTCGTCTGTCACAAATAAACGGCACACTTTGATATACATGGGATCGCTGGCCAATTTTAGGGTCTAGGTCACAGGCGTAGTAGATGTCAGTGTAGGCCGGCCTAACAAAATAACACACAAAACCTCTAAGTGAATTAATTGCGTTTATTGACATAATGCACATCCGCGTTACATACCGAAAGTGTTGATCACCAATTTTTTTACTGTCCCGGTTCTATCCTAGCGGTCAAACTTTTAACCTCCAGGATTGCGAGAAACCACTACTTGTAGCGCGAAATTCAAATATGAATTTGGTCGCTACAACTACATAACTTAAAAGTTCATATTTAAGCAACATTAACATTATCTGATAAATATTAAGAAACATAACAAACCATAATTAACAATAACATTACATATTGGCAATTTTATTAACCGTAAAAATAACAAAATCTACGCAACAATAAGTAGGAATCTGAAAGTTGTAGAAAAACAATACTTTGCTTTTCAATTTTAATTGTTATTTCGTATAAAACATAAACAATAACATAAAAAAAGTTGAATAATTTAGGTTAAATACATTGCAAAACTTCCTAGTCGGATACAACAACAAAACAATTGTTCTAAATCATATTTAAGCTACAAGCAAAAATAATCGCACTGAGTAATGTGAACGTATACATTTCGCATTGTTTATGCGGCAATTTAATTATGTAGTTTTATATTAACGACGGTAAAGGGATACCTTGAATTTGCATGCTTTGTTAAATTGGAAAGTGTAAGTGAAAATCTAAACATCGTAATAAATAACAAAGTTACTGAAACCTACGCAAGTTGTATAAACAAATACTTTAATTTAGAAAAGCGTGTAATTTTATTGTTGCTATTTAAAGAAGTTTAAATAATTGTATTTTCGACGAGTTTAAAACTGAACAAACTTTTGGTTGATCATTTGTTACTTTGATTGGAGTTTGCTTCTTTTTAAAAAGTACGACAATTTGTAAGACAAGAGCGAGTTCTTCCTACACTAAACGAGTAATTTAATTAACACTCAACTTTGTCTACGTTAGAGCATGCTAATTATACCCATTTTTCTTTTGTGCAAAATAGGATCATCGTACTCTATTTCTTTAAAGAAAATAACAAGGACATTCCTATCCGTAAATATAAGGTTTTCAAGTTGATAATACAACCATAACAGTAATTACTAATTTTGAAAGTAGCGTTATAACGGTCGAGTTAAATTAGCAGTCCATAAATTGACGAAACATTTGTTTTTCGCAAATTTTATATATAATTTTTTATTATTACCTTACCTAAAAAGTTTTAAATCAAATATTTTTTATACTGTAACTGTTATTATTCTAGTTATGGAAATGTGTATCAATAGTAATTAGTTTTTTTTACTGAAACAAGACGGTTTTATTTATTTTTATTAGATGTTTTTCATCTTAAAGATTTTTTAAATCAATTATAATTAATATGAAATTTGCCGTACGTTAGTGTCGTAGATGCAGTTGTTATTCATTCCGTTTATTTTTAGGTGTTATGCGAATTTATTGGAAAACCAGATTTTTTATGAGGTTTTACTGAATAAAATCTAAATTTATTAGAATTAGTAATATAAGTGTAAAAAAACTACAAATATTATTTTTATAATCAACACTTGAAATATTCGTTATTTAAGAAACGACGATATTATTTTGTAAGAAATTTAAATTAACATAAATTAAAACTTTTTAAAATGTAATGCGTTATAATGACAAAAAAAGACAACTCATTTTGATTTTGCTGCGAAAATGTTCATACACTTGAAAATATTGCATAAAGTTCTTGATTCAGTTTTAGTTTGCAAGAATATTTTTTTTATTACAAAAAGTATGTTTACACTACTTATGTTTTAAAAAAAATGTGTGCTACTACTAATAGTCCAGTCATTTCAGATATTCTCAAAGAAATGTGTCATACAAGCAAGAGAATCGGTACATATATTCATTGTTACCGTCTCATTGAAATGTTATAAAGTCCCCCCAAAAAAAAGTGCTGAACGAAATTGGTTATTGTTCTTGAGATTTCATACATAAAATGTTCGCAAATAACAAATACAGGAAATATAAAAGTTGTTATTTAGATAATGTCATCATCATTTTCTTCAATATCAATGTTATCATCTTCTGCACAGTTTTGGCATGTCAAGCCTTGACACGTAGCGCACATCGGTGAACATCGGAGCCCTGATTTTACGCACTCACAGTGCTTGTTAGAGCATAGTCTTTTACAATTACAGGACACCAATTTTAATAATTCAGGTGGTGCTGGTTGGATGGAAGAAGTAACGGGAACTCACTTATTACTATTTTTTGACCACCCCCATAACGTTGGTTCCAACATATTGCCATTCCAATGTTGTACTTGCAAGTATACAGGATAAGAATATTGCATAGCCGCAGCGGTGGTTGGAGGAAGTGATGCCAAGTCAAAAATGATTTATTCACTTCCTGTTTCGATATAATGTTGTTCTATCTGAAGTACCTCACTTCATTGAGACATGTACTTTTCGTATAACCATACGAATTCATTAAAAATTTCTCACCAGCAGCTCCAATGTCTTCTTGTGAGGCCAGGGGCTGATTGAAAACTTGTACAATTGACCGCAAGTCTGGATTTTTCTGTAAAATTGTAATAGCTTTCAGTTTTCCTTGATTGTACACACCTGATGTGGTGTCACATCCAGACATTGCATGTGCAAAAAGAAGTACATCACATTTGTCGGGGAATGCTAAACAATGTTGGTTTGCTTTTTTTGAAGCTGGACGATAGAAAAAAAGTGTATGAGAAATGGATGCCTTTGAAGTAAGAAGAACAAGAAGATCGGTGTCCTGCCCAACAACGACAACTATACAACCAGTTTTGGCTTTATCAATGGCAGTTGAAACGATGAGACAGTCCGAATTTGATTCTGCTTGACTGACTTGTATGTTTGTTTTTTGGCAACAACTTATTAATATGTTTATAAGTTGTTTCTTATTGCTGGTATTAGACAGAAAGTCTGCCTGTGTTGTTGTTGTTGAGGAATTGCTATTTATTTGTATATTTGCAGATGTTCTTTTCGCAGCCCTTCTTCTTTGTTCACAACTCTTAATAGTTGGCTGGTTTGGGTATCCATCAAATACAATGGTACATTGGTCTCCATAATGTGATTTCACATAAGATATATAGCTGTTGAGTACATCCTCATAAGTTGCAGGTCGTGGCCATATAACACTGTGAAGTAAGTGACCACCATCAATTACGTAAACACAGTCACTGGGCAAAGAAGTAGAGTCTTTACATTCAAAAACTCTGACAAGTGATGATTTTTTATTTTTCCTCAAGGACACACTATCAAACAATGCTGGGGGTCTGGGTGCAAGCTCATGCTGAAAGCATCTTTTTAACTCCTTTCGATCATGTACAACAACAATAATTATGTTAAAAAGTTGCTGTGTATTCACAGTTACTACCTCGTTGTTGATAATGATACCAGAGGTCATTACTGCTAGTGGTGTGACTTTATCTTTTCTGTGAATTACGACTGCACCTAAATCTTTGCCTTCCGTTGCTCTTAATGAATACATACCCTTTTCTATGACTTGGTCACAGGTAACTTTATTATCGGCAATAAGACCTGAAGCAATGTTGATTAATTCTCCCGACTCGTGATGGAATGGACTGTGTTGTAATAACCAATTACAAAAGGTGTCTACATCCTTATGGTCACAAATTTGTCGACTAGTACCCTGTTAAAAACAGGGTACTAGTCACTTTCACTTCAACTGAGCAACATAAAGATTATGTTGCTCAGTTGAAGTGAAAGTGACACTGGGAAACTGTTCAACAGCCCTTGATATCTCTGTGGACAATGGCAGGGATGCAATCCAACGTAACAAAGTCCCTTCATTTATACTTTGACCATGGGTAAGCCCTCCAATTGATTTCATTGGACGGTTCAGCGACTGGTCTGTGACCATGTCAGTCCATATACCTGACCAAAATGTTTTTGCATAACGGACAGTAAAAAAGCTATCTGTTGTGAATTTTTTGAAGTCGTTTGGTGACATTTTCTTTTCATATTCAAGTGTCAATTGAAGGTAGAGGTGAGCGCATTTGGCATACAAATTATGACCCGCAGCATGGAAGACAGGAATCATAAGTTTGATTATCTCAGTGTGCTTTTTCCAATTTCCGGTTCTTTCGGCACTGATGAATTCCATCACAAGTATTATGAGATCAATGTACTGAAGCCACAATTTTGCTGTTCTACTGTTTTTTTTGTTTTTTCACACATTTTCTGTAAATTGTTTATCACTTTGTTACATAAAACTGATGATTCTACTTCCTCGGATAATATTTCATTCCTAAGTAACTCCTCACTTACGCTTAAAACTTGTGAGTTGATGGACTCATTTTTAAGTTCAGGGTACCTGTCAGCTAGTGAGTTAAACAAACCACAAACTGTGAGCAAATGTGCCCTCAACCATCTAGAGAAAGCATGGCCGGATAAAAGATGGGGGACTGTGTTCTTTGCATATACAGTTGACCAAAGCTCTTCAATCCCACTTCTTCTCATAATGTAACCTATGGACCCTAAAAAACTCATAAACAAATGAAAACCCCCGAGCCGTACATGAATTGTTGACAGTGGACTGCTAGAGTCTGCTGACGGTACGATTTCAGCTGCCTTCAGAAATAGCGGCTGGTCGAAGGTAACAATGCAGGGTTTCTTCTTAAATTGGCTTCCAAGCACAGCATACATTAGTGCTGAGTTTAACTGTCAATATTTTGGTAGTTGCATATGCTCCATCCTCCTGATGGGCGTCTTGCATGTATGCATTCCAAAATGGAATTCGGTTTTCCGAGAACAAGAACCTACAAATCCATGGTACATTACATTTTAAGCCCTGTTTTATAAGTTCTGTGTTCATATCGACTGGTTGTATCTTGACTTTTTTCAAGCCTGGCTTAGTTGAATTCTTACAGTGTACAATAGGTATACAATTTGTTATTAGGTTCATTTTCTTGTTTACATCTCGAATTGTAGGCGAAATGGTTGAAACAGCTTCAGCTGGAGTTATACACTGTATACCACCAAGAATATGAACAGTCCCTTTGCTATCAAGAGTTCTTGTGTTGACATCTGCGTTGTCAAATACAAACTGCATGAAACCGAAGCCATTTTGGCTAGCACAGTTCAGGTAACCAATAGGCTCATTGTACGAAGAGCAAACTGACAGAGAGTGAAGAACATCGATTAGATATCGCGATCCAAATTTACAGTGAAGATGGACACCAAGTCCCAATTGAACGGAATTGAGGGCGTAATTTATAGCAGTTATTTTTAGTTTTTTTTTTGACTTTTAGATTATCCTTGTATAACATTTTGCATGAACAACTGCAAAGAATCGGGTACAATATCTGATTTAATATTCCCCATCTCTTCTACAGATGGATATATTAACATATCGTAAGTTTTTGCACGGATGTCCTGTAGAATTATTTCAGCAGCTTTTTCCACAATCCGTAGCCTTTCATTTTCTGTATTTTTCTTCCTGTCTAAATACCATTGATCATACAGTAACTTTCTGGTAGTTCCCAAGAAGGAAAATAGAGTCTGACGTGAACCACCTTTTTGTTCTGTAGCGATCAATTGATCTTGGAAATGTGATTTAAGCCTAGTCTTCAAAATGTCGTCTGAAATGTCTACTTCTTCTATTTCAAAAGTTTTCACTATATCTTTTATTTCAATTAACGAATACTGGCATTCTTTTCCTTCTTCGATATAGTGAAACAACATATCTAAAACTGTTTCTTGAGCATCTTTGCTTGACTGTCCTGATTTTACTTTTGGCACGTTTCTAAAAGTAAGGTAGCATTCATGATGGTATCTAGCTTCAGCTGCTGGTAAATCTACATGCTTCACTTCTTTCACTTAAATCGTCTTTCCGTTCACCGCATATTTTCAAAATTTCATTTTTTATTTTAAACGTCTGAACCATAGATATGCGCTTTCTCCTATTTTTTGATAGTTTTGAATCAGTGACTGCAACTTCAACTACGCAAAAAAGGTAGGTCGTTTTGTAATCAAACGCTGGCATTTTGATTATTGTTGTTGGTTTAGAGACACAGGATTCATTATTTTGGTTGTCGTACAGTTTTCTTTTCTTAGCTGTTATAGTACTAGGTTTAGTATAATAGTTTCTGCAAGCCTTGTGCACTTTCAGTTCTTTAATATTTTGTAACTTTTCCGAAAGCCCATCTTCTACTGCTTTGCTTGTTTGTATAATAGTTAATAATCCTCGATTAATCACTACACTACAACCTTTTTTTAGGTTCCCATCACAAAAACAACACATTTCATCTACCATGGTTCTATTAGTCAATACCTACAGCAAATCTGAAACAAAAGCAGTTTTATTGTGTTAATCATTCTAAATTTTATTCATAGCTGTTGGTTGGTATCCTCAAAATAAGTCCACTAATTTCAGAAACAAGTATTACATAATGTTAAGTGAATTTATTTACATGTTCTATAAGGACTATGAAACGACGCCATTTTGTGCATGTTTCGTTGTTCACACAAAAAAATGGTTATAATAAAATATGTGGATAATTACATGACAAACAACTTTTGTCAAAAAATTTTTTTTCTAAACGCAACGGTGAAGTAATAAAACCCAAAAAACTGTATTTTGGCCGCCATTTTTACCTAAAATGACTCGACTATAATGGTTTTTCCTCTATACATAATAATATTTTAATATATTTGGCTCATTATCACTTTTTAATAAAACTACAAAGCACGAAGTGAAATCGATCACGCATTAATAATTACATGCAGTAGTCAAAAAGTAGTTCTCGACAATCGAACCTTAACGTTTAAGTCAGTCTTACAAAAGGCGACCTTTCCCAGACTTAAAGTTCCTTATGTAAGTAAATATACTATTTTAGTAATATTACTTCTCGATCTTTCGAAGAGTGTAAGCTTACAATTGTCGATGTATGTTTGCCTAAGTCTGGCTTTAACTACGGATAAATACTAAAAGATACTCGATCGGAATCAAGTCAACGTACACCTAAATACACTGTAACCCGTCCTGGCGTTGCGAGGTGATTGTTTTCACAACACCCTAGGTAGCTAAGTACAGAAATGAGTTCTCGAAACACAATTGAAATGTGTAATAAAGCAATTAAACGTATTTACACTTAGAAATTAAATCAAACAAAATAAAACAATAAAAATCCAAATTAAAAACATCAAATAATTCATGTGATACAAAACAAATTATTTTCCGACGGCTCGGTATATATATTTCATCAAATATGACGGTTTCTCCTTCTATTAACGTTTACACGACTTAGGTGTATATTATTGTTGTTGAAACAGAGATTAGAAATATGGTAGTTTTATAGCGGTGTTTTCGTTAATTAATGCCAATTCCCGTGCCTTTTTTTGGGAGATTTGACAGGTAAGTTTAGAACAAACGCGTCGAATTGTGTTCAAACGTTGACCTCACGTGCTTTTAAATTATAATTTAATTACTGCTTGCAAATGAAAGAATGGAATATGATGAATTGAACTTCAATATGTAATTATGAGGTATGTAAAACGACGCGGTAACAAAACGGATTTATCGTGTATTTTTTTATGACACAGATAAGGTAATATTTGAAAACAATGTCAACGCAGAAATGCACATTTCAGCATAGGTTACGCTTACCATAAAATCTGATATTGTTCAAATATTGAATACCGGGGTAAATGTCAAATTTGTCAAGTACGGGCAACCACCGTGTTTATCAGAGGTTAAAAACGAGTAGAATTAAGCAAATAAATACCAATTAAGGGTTTGTCAGCAAATATCGCAGTACAGATAATAATACAGTTAATAATAATGATGCAGGCTTCTAAGATTAAGCAACACCTCATACATATAAGCAGTCCATTGGCTTGACATTATATTGAAAAGAAGTTCACGTTGCTAAATACAACACAATTGTCAAATATCGCAAGCCTATGTAAAACAAAGCACATCGTTTAACTTGTTACATGCAAAAAAACGGTATACGTTAATCGTGATAACAAGCGTAATATGTAGCACGTTTAGTCGTGCGTGCATACGACTGACCTCATAGTAAAAAGAAATTATATATAAGACTTACAATTAGCGTTTCCAAATATGCGATTAGCTAATGATACTTCCAACACGAATCTTCTAAAATATATAGAAATTAAACTGATACATATATACAGTTACCGTAAATAAATTTCTTAGTTTTATACGATAGATTAAGAAAACCCAAGTGCGTTAAGCTTGCCAAAGATAGTGAATATATCTCAGCAGGTGTGCCCTCCACGTTGTCGTACTGTTGTTTGCAATTACTAAAGATTGAAACAGTGGTTTCAGCGTCCCGATCTAACATAGGTTGCTACGATGACGGAGAAAAATTTTCCCAACAACCACATACAAAGCCGCAATTTAATTATTCAAAATTAGCGTGGATGGTTTAATATACTTAAGATGCGGAAACTCCTGAGCATGGCGGTAACACACGTATAATTTTCTTAACGTTCAAAACTAAAGTGTCTTAACAGATCTCTGGTATATAAAATGACGGATCATAGGGCGAAATTCCTTCAGCACGAAAATCACATCAAATTATTTTTAACATAACAACCACTGTAAATGTATTGACAGTTACAGGTTCTAGTATATTTTAATATGTGATTTATTTACCTTATTCTAATTACTTTACTGACACCGTTTATGACTACACTTGACCTAAAACGAACACTGAAAATAGATTGTTTATTTTATTTGTTTCATATAACTTTGAAATTTTAAAAGTTTTACCGGAGATTGTTGAGAAGCAACTATTTTCCACTCGCTGTCGTGTTTATGGCCAATTCTCAACATTTCTAACAAATCTTTTACCACAAGAGAGAGAGCGGGTAATTCTACGGGTGTATTGTACTTTATTTTTGGCATTGCCGTCGTCCACTTTGGATGTGCGGTTAAAGAGTAAAATATTCTAGAGACAAAATGTGAAAACATCTAAACTCTCTCGATATTGATTTTTATTAGAAGCTGATATCTTAAAGCTCCCAGCTTGGGTACTCCTGTCATTTCTCTTTACTGGATGCATTTTACTGGTCGTCTCTTTAACGTTGATTTATGTAAGGAGCTACTATTGTCTTCCGTGCAAATAATTAGTAGTGGGAAGCTTACCGGATTTCTATCTTAAATGAATTACTATCGAGGACAACTATCTTCACTTGAATTAAGGTATTTATGTAGCCTTACTTTAATCACTGACTCCTGAAGTTGTTAGAGCACAATCGAAGGCTCGTACAACAACCGGAGTAAAGTGTTTTACGCTAAAAGATAATTTTCTTTACGGTGCATGAACTAGTTGTGTCATTTAAAATTAGTAAATATTTAGAACGTCAAGGATAACCAACTATTGCTTAATGTTACTTGCCACTTTGCATTACCAATACAGAATCTAAAAATTTTCCAGTTACCTAGAATTTGTCAAGAATAAATTTAGATATCTATTAAGATGTGCATGTAGACTCAAAACAAAATATTATTGTTTTATAAGCGGCTACTGTACTCAATTTTACAAATTAAAAAAATTCTTTTTTGTTGTAAAGTTTTGCTTTTTTTGACAATAGATAATTACACCTGCCTGACAATTGCGTTATTACATAATAATATTTCTAAAAATTTGCCTATTTTACTATGTTATTATTGCTTATGCTGTCGGGTACGTGTAGTTAGAATTACTAGACGCGTTAAGTAATATTAATTTATGCCACTAACGTCAAAAGTAAAACATAGCATAACGAATGTTAATGCAGAGCGAGGACGTAGACCAAGATATGCATGAGAGTGAGTGAGTACGTTTTTCAATAGCAAGGGTATCCGTGTCTTTATCTATCTAGTTTTATGTGAACTAAGTCATATCTGATAAATTCTGTAATTTATAGCACAGACGTGAACCAACAATCAACTGTATATTTGGTTGCAACCATTTTTTGTGTTTTCGATAGTGTTTACAAAATTTCATTAGATACTTTAGAGGTGAGTAAAACAAAGTTCTTTTATTTTTTATACTTTTGTAAAGCCTAGCATTTAGAGTATGGTTCTAAGATTATTTTTGTATAAAATTAATCAATGATAAATAGTTCCTTAATTTAATTTTTATGTATACAACCTTAAAAATCATATGGGGCATGATAAAGTTATTAATATAAGGCAAGATGGGACCGACCCCAGCTTGCTATAAATTAGCATTTGTACCATACTTACACATTGTTTCAGGATTTTTAAGTTAATTGACTATTAAATTTTAGTAGAAAATTTTCAGTTTACTAAATTGCTGATCGTCAAGGATGGTCAGAAGAGAATATGCGGCAAGCCATTGATAAAGTATTGCAAAAAAGAATGCGATTCAGGAAGGTTGCTTTAGAATATCACGTCCTACAATCGACATTATAACGCAGAGTTAAGCGATTTAGAGAAGCAGAAACAGCCGAAACGCTTCCACCTGTAAAATGCAGTTTAGAACCAAAAACCACCGTTTCTACTCTTGAAAAAGAAAGAACTCTTTTATCGTATTTAAAGATAATGGATGCCAGGTTGCTTGGTCTTACCACACACAAATATAAATTTTCAACAGATAACATTTTTAATTGCGGTGACATCAACTGTGGCTAAGTTAAAATCTAAGATAATTGCCGGATGGGAAAGAAGGCAGGTGGGTAGTCAGCAGAAAGAGGCAAACAATTACTGCAGAAATTTTCTTAAACGCTGCTGGAACGTATATGCCATCTATGCTAGTTTATCCTCAAACACGAATGAATCCTGATCTGCTGAATGAGACTTTTCCCGGAACATGAGCAGAATGTCATCAAAACGGTTGGATGCAGAGTGATATATTTGTAAGTTAAAATTTTGTAGAATTTTCTCATGCATTGTTAAACTATTCTATGCTTCTACTATGTAACGCATACAAAAAATTAGGGTCTTATAGAGTTTGATAAAGCAAACGGCGTTATTTTGTGTTATTCGCCTCACTCACTGCACACACCGTTTGCAGACACTAGATGTGGCATTTATGAACTCACTCAGCACTTACTACGATGTCAAGGTTTCAAATTGGCTCGCCAACTTTCATGTAGCTTAGTTACTTGGAAACGCATTTGTGAAAGCTAGCAAACCATCGTCTAACACAAATTTGGCTAAGCGCATGATAGTTCCTAATAAAGAAGGCTTTGATTCTGAATTACTTAATTCGCCAGGATGTTCTTCCTGGAAAAAAAAGCAATAGCGATGCAAGAAATACCACATTTATAATTTCCCTAAACCAAATATTGCCTATACCACATGTTGGAAATACGAATAAGACATGGGCATTTAGAAATAGAGAAAAGACTGCAATTTTAACAGGGTTCATTTAAAAAAATGAATTGCAAGAACAACAGGTGAAACCTAAATCTGTAAAGAAACGCGAGTTAAATTTTCAGAAAACTCCCAAAAATCTGAAACCAAAACTGTCAAGAAGCATATCAATTACATACAAAATTACAAAAAAACAAACTATCAAGATAGGTTTCAACTTCATCGGAGTCTGACGCTGATGATAATGCTAAATGGCTCTATTGTGACTATCTGTATTCACAGTCGACAAAAGGTTGGGTCATGTGGATTATTTGTAAAAGGTGGGCACACTGTTCATGTGCTGGCAAGGAAGACGACGATGATGAAGCAAATCATGTTTGTACTATATGTAAATAGCTACATTATATTCTGATTTACTTTCTCTTTTTGTACGTATATATTATAATATTCTAAATAGTAATTTGTTATGTTAAAAAGTTGGTAGATTATTTTCGAGTTTAAAATTTGTTCCTCGACACGCCTATTTTTTGTAGTCGGCTGTCAAACGAATTTATTTTCTGTTAACGTTTTGTATAATACAGACCGTTCTTAGCGGCTTTCATTATTAAATTGTTTCACGCCATTTCACTCGAATATGTGGACGAATTCTGCGCATTTTTGAGTGAAAGCTTATTTTGGAGTATGTGATTCTATAATTTTTTTTGTATTGAGGGCCTAAATTAATTCTTTAGTGAGTCGCAACTTTTCTACCCCTCCACTCGTAACCTTATCAGTGACGTTGATAAAACACCTGCTTTTCGAAAAGTTTCCATGATGTCAGGTCGCTGAAGGCTTACACAAGTGAGAAGTTAAGCAGAGGGAGCTCGGTGCATTTTTTACGTCAATTATTGTATGCATTAAATCAAATTATTTGTGCTAACGCCGTATGTACGCTTTGTGTCAAATTGCATATTACGTTTTAGTTCATACTGGTACGGAATTAGCTAATCCCCTACTGGATAATACACAACTGTAAGTATTGCATTTTCTATTTTAATTCGTTGGTCATGTCGATTATTGGAATGGCCACACGTACATACTAGGTTGTAATCACAATTAATGTTAAACTTTTTTTGCATGTCACATACTTATCGAGTGCGCTTTGATTCTTTATACTTTTGATTTTTGTATTCTTGTAATTTAATTTTATAAAGTAAAGTCATTCCTTCGTTAAGTGTAAAAGTTAAATCGATTAGGGCACTTTGATGTGCGACGTGTTGCCCAGTCAAAGGGCGTAACATATACTTGGCCTGTGATATCAACCCATGTAATATTGTTTGCAACGATTATCTATACGTACTATATGTACTGTCTTCGTCCTCTTCGCCTACTTCTGTGATACAATAAATATATATTCTGTGTTATCACTGATGTGTTATTTGCTCTTTTACAGCTGCGGTTAAAGTGAAACGATATCTCCCTAATTTAGTTTTTTTAATCGTTCTGGCGCCTTTTTATATTTAATTTATAATTTAGCATCACAAAGCCTGCGATTTCTACTTCGGGAAAACTGTGTTAGCCGTCGCTTATTCTTTGTTACCCAAAAACCAGTGTAACAAATTTGGCTCCCTACTATCTGGGCTCGATTTTTGTGGGTGCGATTATAATTCCTTCTAGTTTTATTGATTCTTTTACCTTTCCATTGGCTTTAGTGGGTAAGATTTACTCGGAGTTTTACTTCGTTTCTTTAGGTATTGATGCAAGTTCTAACGTCGGAGTTACTTCACTAACTTTTACTTCTATGATTTTAGTGCTTCGGTTGACTTTACAATAGTTCAAGTTAATTGGATTTTTGGTCAGACATGTGTTGTCGGACTTCTTCTTTGATTTTTGGATTCACTCGATTAAGTTGGTTAACCCTTTTTGCTTATTGGATTAGTTCCTTATTAGTGATACTAATTGTACTTGATGTTATTTTGATTGAGTTAGTCGTACAGTTTTGCTTCACGATTAGCTTAGTTCTCTTTAAGATTTTGTCGTATCTTTGGAAAACGTGATCGGAGCTGTGCTACTATTTGGTTTTTTCCTGTTTTTCTTTTTGTGCGTTCTTCAGGAAATCTTGTCACTTAACGGTTAGAAGTGAATCGACTTAGGAAGCAAGAGCTTCAATATGAATTAATCTCTCGTAAGTTTGATCCTGCAGTGGTCGTTTCTACATTAAAAGGTACGGTGCGTAGTGCTTTACAGTTGGAAAAGAAAGCATCTTTTCGGATGGATACTCATTTTTTGCGGATGATAAGTTAGCTGTTGAACAAGCTGAACTACAAACGTTACTTAGCGAATTTGATGGAAATTTTTCTTCTACTTTCAAACGAGCTAGTACCTTATAGGTCCACATTCACCGTCGTTGTTTGTATATGTCGCCTGATGGGAAAGATGAAGCAAGTGTCATTGTCAATTTGGACTTACGTTACAAACCATACGTAATGAGTTCACAACTAAAGAGAAGAAAGTTATTAAAACTACGTTGGTTTCTTTCACTACTTCCGGACGGAGAACCACATCTTCTTACTTCTTCGGATTCTGAGACTGAAATGGACGTATCGGTTCAGACTACCTCTGCTCTTCCAAAGACTACTGCTACTAATGTGTCACTAGCTAAGTGGAACTTGACTTTTTCGGGTAAAGGTTCTATTTTGCTCACCGAATTCTTGATGAGAATTGATGAGTTGTATCTGTCGCGTGACGTCTCTCCACAAAATTTGTTTAATTCTGCTGCTGAAATCCTGACTGAAAAGGCTTTGTGTTTGTTTAGCGTAAATCAAGATTCTTTTCGTTCTTGGCAAATAGTTACTTTGTTAAAATCTGAATTCTTACCACCTGATTACGACGATCGGCTATGAAATGAGTTTCGAAGTTGAACAATGGGGCCTCAAGAATCGATGGGCATGCATGTGATGATTATGCGAAGTCGCTTTCAGCGATTATCGTTGCCCGCTTCTGAAGAAACTTAACTTAAAACAATACGACGTAATGTAACTTCATACTACCAATCTGCCTTAGGATTAGTGCAAATCTCCACATTGGCTCAGTTGATTAATTATGGCAAGCAGTTAGAATTAACTAAACTTTCAATGGACAACTATAAACCACCTCCTTCGTGGCGAACCACTCGACTGTTGAAACCTGCATTGGCTTATGTTAGCCACACCTCAGTTTCTTCTCTTGCTTCTACTTCTAAGAATCGTTCAGTACAGTTCGAAGGAACTGCTACCCCTTTTAATTCTTCTCGGCGAGGTTTTCTTGGTTCTTCTCGCTACAGGCAGGGGTTAGTCGTCGCAATTGTAGTAAGTGTAATACTGTTTCAAAATTCTGGTAAATCAATTTTATTATGACACTACAGATGATGACGAATGAGTATGAATTCTTTTAGGTCATTAAACTATAGATTTACCTATTTAAGGAATTTAAAACCTTAGCGTTTCCATCTTACCCCCTCGCCCCTATATAATTTTTTGCAAAAATTAAAAAAAATTGAAAAAGAATAAAATTGAATGCATTACAAATTTAATGTTGGTACAACGTTTATTACTAGCAAAATCTGTCAACTTTGAGAATTAATTTAAACATTTAGTACAAATACTACCAACTCTAAAATATATAGCACTCTAGGATTAAATTTTTTTAAATATTTTTTTACATTTTTATTGCAAAATCATTTTATTTGTTACGTAATAAAAACAAGTTTGCGGGAAAAAAGCTTATTGGAGTTAATTATATAATATTTTTATAATTTAAATTATAATTCGTAATTTGAATAGTGTTAAGTAATTATAATGATTACTTTAAATTATAATTAATATACACTGCTTCTAAAGACAGATCTTTTTTTTGTCATTGCATTAAAATAAATTTTAAGATTAATAATCTTAATATATTCTTGTTAGAAGTATCTTGTAAGTGTTAATTGAAAAGTGACATATAGTAAGCAATCAATCACTTTTTTTACATTTTCCTTACATGGAGAAGAATTATTAACATTTGCATGTAGGCCCACCTTTTTATTAATACTTTATTACTTTTCCACAATCATTTCTATTAATTATAAAACAATTTTTAAATTTTTTTGTTGCAATTTTTAGTAGTACTGTACCGTTAGTCGATATTTCAACTTAATCGACTTTAAAAAGACGTGTTTGTTCTGGTAAAAGCAAGTACGCTGCGTTTTCTTCGGAAAAACGTTACATAAAAGGATCATATTTAGAAAATATTGAAAACAACTTTTTTTTATTATAAAGTGTGTTTTTTTTGAATTTTTTTTTGTGGCAACGTTCTAGCATTGGTTCAAAATCGAATTGCTATATACGATCCTTGTTTGACGTCTTTACTTTTTACTTTCCTACAAGGAAAGTGTTATATCTTCATATTAAAACAAAAGATGTTTTTTATATAAACATTTATTGTTGTGGATTAAAATAAAAATACAACTCTCTTTTAGAACATAGTCGCCTCAGCTGTCATCTGAAGTTAGTTATGACAGCACAACTGATATACATGGTACTACATAACATCCCCCTTTTCTAACAGTTACAAATATCTAGCTGGTAATCTAACTATTCTACCTGACTTTGTTACATAGTTACACTGTTTTACCTCAGTACTACACTCATCACTATCTATAGATTACATAGGCATTTCAGTATGAACTTTATCCGAGTTAGAGGCAATTCGATTGTACCAATGATTGTTGTCATTATTAACAAATGGTATTTCATCATTTAATTCTTCGTTCAAGTATATTTGATTTTTTGAATGTCTAATGTCAATTGAATCTCGATTATATTCATCTCTTAAAACATATTGTTACGTATCTATTTATTAAAAAACTAATTTATTTAAACGATTAAAACTACTTTTACTTATTCTAGAAATATGTACACATTTAAATTAACCGAACTTAATTAAATCTAATAATAAAAACACTTACACTCTAATTTATGTATAACCGTTGTATAACACGAGATAAGATAACGTCCTCGGATATCACACTGTGTGTCACGTTCACTCGATTCGGTGTACACTGTTATTTATTTAAAACTCTCGCACGTGCTAAACACTTATTTATCTTCAACTTGATAATCTTCTTAACACATTCGCATTCCAGCCATAACTGACCTACGATTTCCATCTTCGGCTTTTATAGACATCAGCGAATTCTTCTCGATCGTTCCTCACTTTTCGCTATATTTTCTAGAAACTAGATAACAGTTCTAGACGGCTCTTGCATTTGCAAGTAATTTCTCGGACGTTTCACTGCCCCCTTCTTAGGACTGTTCTGTCCCAGAGCAGGAGACTGGATGCGACACCGGTAAAAGGGATCGTGGCGATAGCGGCAGCTTCCTCCATTTCGGCAACTTCCTTGACCATAAAAGTAACAGTCAATGGACTTTTCCTGACCCAATACTCTCCTCGGTTGGTAACTACAGACCAACACTTGAACGCCTGTTCCTCGGAAGACGACCTCCAACATGTTTCGAACTGTCCTCCAATTCAATTGGTCTAAGCCACAACCAAGCTTGGGTACTGCCAATTTCTTAACATGATGGAACTCCATTTGTCTCTTGAGACTCCATAATGTTCGCCACAGACCTTTGTATAACGGCTTGACACGTGAGTATTTCTTGGTGACCAGATAGAAAACGAAGCGTCCGTCACCACGTAGTCCTAAAACCTTTCCGACTGCCGGTTGCTGTCTTCGTAATTCATCTAGCTGTCCAAACTTCTTTTTAAACACGACTGCAACCCCTTTGGACATGTCAAGCTCCTCGCTCACGCAATGTGCGATGGCGTAATCTTTTTGTGTCTGGAACAGGTCTTGTTGTTCCTCGGTGGTAACTCCGAACCTAGCTTTTCCAGAACCTCCGTATAAGTTCATAAACTTTTCGAACTCCATTTCTTCGATTGGATTCCTGGTTCTGCTACTTATTACTCTGGTTCGGACCTGAACTTGCGGATTGTGGTTATCGCCAGCAAACGGGGCTAGACGATCGACGTGGACCACTTTTGGCTTGCCTCTGGGCGGTTTTCGGATGCGGTATATAACGTCGTTAATACGCTGCACGACTTCATAGGGGCCCTCCCATTGCCTTTGCAGCTTTGGCGACAAACCACGTCTCCTTTGAGGGTTATACAACCAGACCATATCGCCAGGTTGAAACCCACCATTTTGCGCCTTGACGTCATACTTCGGACGTGCGTAAATTCGGTTTCTATATTTTTACAATTAATTAGTGTAATTCGATTGTTACTGTTTTGTAATTTTGTAATTATTGTCGGGAAGAATTATAGAACGATCTACAATAAAAAATCGTTAAGATAAATCGGCAAAAGTAATTAAATCATGTCAAATGTTTGTAAAATATGTACACAAACTTTAACACAAAAATCGCCTGGCCTTCAATGCAATATCTGTGACCTGTTCTATCACTTTAAATGTGTTGAACTATCTAAACAACAATTAGAAACGGCAAAATCGCTTACTGGATTTATGTGGTGTTGTATTGCATGTCGCGATAAAACTAAAGCTTCCACAACAAAAGATAATCTCGGTAACAAATGTAAGTGTTGCGAATTGATACCCGAATTATTGTCAACTATAGAAGAACTGCGTACAACTATAGAGAATCTTAAGGTACAAAATGAAATGATTGATAAGTCGAATAACCAAAATAGTATTGAAACTATTATTAATGAGATCTCTGAACGTCAAAGGAGAGAAAATAACATTATAATCCACAAATTAGCGGAATCTCAGGATGATATGATTGTAACTAAGAATATTATACAAAGTTTGGAATTAAATATTAATACTGAAAATATAAAAATACGTCGCATCGGAAATGGAGTTAATAATTCGTCGCGTCCACTTATAGTGACACTCAGTTCAAAAGAAGATGCGATCAAAGTAATTAAAAATAAACGAAAATTATTTAACACAAAACCGAATATTGGCATAAGCCTGGATCAAACTTCTATGCAACGTACCTACTTTAAAACAACCAAACTAAAATTAGATGAAATCAACGCCACTAGCATTATCAAACACTATATTCGTTTTATAAATGGAGTCCCTACTATTACAAAGCCAAAAAACTAAATAACTTTTCCTTTGCTCATGTCAATGCACGCTCTCTCCAGAAAGATTTCAGTATTTTTTCCGATATGTTATTGCAGCACCCGTTCGACATCATTGGAGTCACGGAAACATGAAAGCAGCCAAGGATGTTCTGATGAAAGCGTCTCTCTGCCGAATTATCATATCATTAGATCAGATAGGCCTACAAGAGGTGGAGGGCTATGTATATACGTTCGGCCCTACTTCAAATATTCTGTATTATACCAGAATAACAGTTATGACAGTGGTGTTGAACAATTATGGATTAAATTGGTGTTTAACAGTGTTAGTGTTGGGGTAGGGCTGTGCTACAAACAACCTAGTTCCAGCAACCAGCAATTATTCAATGATTTGGATGAAATATTAGAAATGGTGTATGCCACTGTGGACTACATCGTTGTCATGGGTGATTTCAACATAGACTATATGGTAAAGAATTCTGATTTTAAAAATTTAGTATCTATATTAGATAGTTATAATTTGTGTCAAATTGTCAACACGCCGACTAGAATAACCAAAAATACTGCAACATTAATCGATTACCTTTGTATTAGCAAGACCCTCACTCCTAAGCTTATAAGTTGCGATACAGTTGATCTAGGAGATATCACTGATCATATGTTAATCACTGCTACTCTAAAAAACATTGTTGATACAAAAGTAAACCCGGTTAAGTACATTAGAGATTATCGGAACATGGATATAGATGCTTTTTCTATTGATGCGCGTATCATTAATTGGAAGTTCATAATGGACGTAGATGATGTCAACTTAAAACTTGATTTATTGAATCAAAATATACTAAACCTATTCAATATCCATGCACCACAAATATTGTACAAACCTAAGCGTAAGTCTTTGCCATACATTACCTATACAATTAAAAAAATGATAGATTTAAAACGTAAGGCACATAAACGTTACGTAAAAGAACGCTCAGACTCTAGTAGGCGATATTACGTACAGCTGCGAAATTATGTCGCTAATGCGATTAGAAGAGAAAGGAATGCATATGCAAGTAGTATGGTGTCAGGGAGCAGGAATAATACTGCGCAGCTCTGGAAATCAATGAAAACGTTAGGTTTACGTAACAATAAACAACTAAACCAATTAAATCTATCAGACCATATAACGCTGGATGATATTAATGAATACTTTATTAATGCGGCTGCAAATTCCAATGTTGATTCTAATCTCATTGAGTACTACTACTCTAACAGAGTTAATGACAATATTGGTCTAAACTTCACAAACATTACTAATGAAGACATATATAGAATAATAAATACAATTAAATCTCAAGCTATCGGAGCAGATGGCATTTCATTAAAAATGTTACTATTGGTGTTACCATATTGTATAGATGTATTGGCCAATATAATTAATACATCCATTAACACAGGAATTGTACCAAGTATATGGAAAACTGCAATAATAAGGCCTCTTCCAAAAATCTCTGTTGCTACACAGTTATCTCAAATAAGACCACTTAGCATACTTCCCACAATGTCAAAGATTGCCGAAAAATTTATAGCCGAACAGCTAAGTCAATACTTAGAAGCTAATTCATTATTACCCACTGTACAGTCTGGGTTTAGGAAAAAACACAGTACGCAAACTGCCCTGCTTAAGGTTACAAATGATATACATATGGCTCTTGATAATTCTCAGATAACATTCCTCATACTTTTAGATCAGAGTAAAGCATTCGACCAAGTAGATCCAGAGTTATTAACTGCAATGTTGCAGTACATAGGTTTTAATCATTTAGCATTAGCGTGGATGCACAATTATCTTCTTGGTCGATCACAAGCAGTTATAGGGAGGAATTCGATGTCCAAATTTGGCAACATAATTAAAGGTGTCCCTCAAGGAAGTATTCTGGGGCCAATTCTCTTCACAATCTACACACGAGATATACTATCTGTTTTAAACCACTGCAATGTACATTTATATGCAGACGATGTACAACTGTATGCATCATGCGATGTGAATGAAATCACCCATAGCATTGTCAAGATGAATGAGGACCTTTGCAGTCTTAATCTATGGTGTGATCGAAATGGATTATGCCTGAATCCAAACAAGACCGTTGCACTTTGTATTTGCAATAATACTAAAAGGGCCAGTATTGATCTACACTCCCATGTTTTAAGTATAAATGGAACACCTATTAAATGGGTTACACATGCCAAAAATTTGGGAATCATCATCGATGAGGACTTAACCTTTCAAACACACGCTAATAGAGTATATGGTTTAGGCTACTCCAGACTAAAAGCTATATATCATTTAAAGTATTTACCCGTAGATACAAAACTTAGGTTGATACAGTCCCTTATCTACCCTATTATTGAATATTGTAGTACGGTGTATTACAGTGCATTGACGCAACAGTATAAAAACAAAATTCAGAGGATGCAAAATGGTTGTCTGCGATTTGCATTTCACATACCCTTTAGAGAACGTATCAGTCCATATCTCAGACGTAACAATTTACTAAATATAGAAGGACGATTTCGCTATTTGCTATGCGTATTTCTATATAAAATGTACAAAGATCGTTCACCAGGATACTTATTCGACAGCTTAGAAAAGCGCTCGAGTACACATACTATTAACTTGCGTGTAGATAGCTTCACGATACCTAAATTCAGAACAAACAAGTTTAGAGGTAGTTTTTTATACATGATGGTATCCACGCTTAACGAAATTTCTAATTATTTGGCTTATCCATTAAATGATTTTAAAAAAGCTATACTAGATAGGTGTTTTGAACGTACAATTCAAACTAAAAACTATAAATAAATAAGCTATTACGCTTTAATTATATAATCCCAAACAATGTATTTATAAGTTAATTGTTTTTCTGAGTGTTTTTTTTTATTTTCTTTCTTTTTGTACTATGTCTATTAACAGAATAATTATTAAATTATAGTTACATAATATCTTGACAGACAGTTGTTAATAAATTGTATATTACATCTATTGTGTAAGTAAAAGGTACTATTGCAAATAATTTGAATTTAGTTACTTGTTTACTGTACGACTACTAAAGTCAATATGTTTGATTAGGGTACACAGTAACTATATTAAAATTATCTATAGGATGTAAGAAGTAAGAAAATATCTTTATTTGTCTATTTATTATCTGCATGTCACAGTGATTTCCGGAAGGGTGGAAGATCGCTACTAAGCGAACCCTATTCCATTTGTGAAATTTTGTTTATCTTTCACAATAAAGCATTATTATTATTATTATTATTATTATATCTTGTTTTCATCCTGTCGCTGGCAATTTGTGTGTTTTTACGGACCTCTTCATGTACTTCGTCCAACCTCTTGGCCAGCTTGCTGACGTAATCTTCTCCAGCAACTTCTTTTTCCGGTCTTCGCCCAAATTGAAGATCGCATGGTAATCTTATCTCACGACCGAGCATGACACAGGATGGTGTTTGGCCTGTGCTTTCGTGAACGGATGATCGGTATGCCATTAAAAAAAGGTGCAAGTACTGATCCCAGCCCCTTTGGTGTTCGGACACTACCTTGGCTAAGTACTTGCCCATTGTTCGATTCATCCGTTCAACCATGCCATCAGACTGAGGATGAAGAGGCGTTGTCCTAGTCTTTTTAATTCCTAACAGTCGGCAAACTTCTTGAAACAGCCCAGACTCAAAATTGCGGCCTTGATCGGAGTGTAATTCCAACGGAACTCCAAACCGGCAGAAAAACTCCTTTACTAATACGTCTGCGACTGTAGCTGCTTCCTGATTGAGTATGGCGTAAGCCTCCGTCACCAGAATGTATTTATTTCCCGAATCGGATTCTGGGAACGGCCCTGCGATGTCAATCGCTACTCTTTCCAAAGGGCTTCCTACGTTGTATTGTTTCATGGGTGCTTTGCGCTTTCTCGCTGGACCATTTCCTGAAACGCAGACTATGCATTTACGGCACCATTTCATGACGTCCTCTTTGCAGTTCATCCAGTAGAATCGTTCTCGCACTTTACCCAACGTCTTCTTAATGCCAAAGTGTCCTCCTGATGTCCCATCGTGGAGATGCTTCAACACTTCGGTCACCCTGCTTTTCGGCACTACCAGCTGTAGTTTGTTTCCCGTGCCCTCGGCACTTTCTAGGGATCGCTTAAGAAGACCGTCTTCTACTATCAAGGAGTCCCACTGCGCCCAGTACGCTTTGATATTTTTGCCCAAAGCACTCACTTCTTCCCAGGTTGGTCGTCGGCCGCTTTCTTTCCAGTCGAGGTTTTAGTTTTATTTCAGGATCGTCTTCTTGTTCGCGACGTAACTGCTCAGGTTCCCACTCATCATCAACCATAGCAGTTCTCCGGAGGCATTCGACCTCTTCTTCCAGTCGCGAACAATGGCTGCAGTCCGCCGGACATGGTCTTCTGGATAAGGCATCAGCGTTCCGATGACTGCTTCCGGCACGGTGTTCTGTGTCGTAGTCATACTCTTGCAGTCTCTCGATCCATCTTGCTACTTGTCCTTCTGGGTTACGGAACTGCAGTAGCCATTTTAAAGCGGCGTGGTCTGTTCTCAGTAAAAATCTTCGTCCATACAAATACTTGTAGAAATGTTCGATGGACTTAACGACTGCTAACAGCTCCCTCCTAGTCACGCAATAATTCCTTTCTGGCCTAGACAAAACCTTGCTAAAGTATGCGATCACCTTTTCTTGTCCATCTTGAACCTGCGAAAGGACCGCGCCTATGGCCATATTGCTTGCGTCGGTATCCAAAACAAACTTTCCATCTTCTCGTGGATAACTCAAAATCGGCGAAGTGACTAGGGCCTGTTTTAGTTGATTAAAAGAATTTTCGCAGTCTTCATTCCATCTAAATTCTGCTTTTTCTTCGGTTAGTTTTGTCAATGGTTTGGCAATATTGAAAAATCCGGGGACAAATCTTCTATAATAAGTGCACAACCCAAGGAAACTTCGGACCTGATGTTTGTCGATCGGTCTTGGCCATGCTTGCACTGCTCGGATTTTGTCTGGGTCAGCCCTTACTCCGTCTCTAGACACGACGTGGCCAAGGTATTGGACTTCCTTCTTAAATACGTGGCACTTCTTTGGGCTCAGTTTGAGGTTAGCCCCACGTAATCGCTGAAACACTTCCTTCAAGTTGCTCAAGTGTTCTTCAAAGGACCTTCCAACCACGATCACGTCGTCCAGGTAAACCAAGCACGTCTTCCAAGACAATCTGCGCAAGATGGTCTCCATCAAACGCTCGAACGTTGCAGGAGCGTTACACAGGCCGAAGGGCATTACAGTGAACTGCCACAAACCAGTTCCGATCGTAAAAGCTGTTTTTTCACGATCCTTGGGTTCTAATTCTACCTGCCAGTATCCATTCTTTAAATCTAACGTAGAAAACCACTGGGATCCTGACAGGGTGTCTAACGTATTGTCAATTCTGGGTAAAGGGTAGCTGTCCTTTTTGGTCACGTCGTTTAGCTGCCTGTAGTCTACGCAAAACCTCGTTGATCCATCCTTCTTCTTCACGAGTACCACTGGGGATGCCCATGGACTACTTGAAGGTTCAATCACGCCTTCTCTCTTCATATCCGTAATTATTTGTTCGGCTTCTTCTCTTTTCGCCAAAGGGAGTGTTGTTGTGGATGTTGTCGTATCGGCCGAGCGTCTCCGGTATTAATTTTATGTTTCACCACGTTAGTTCTTCCTTTGGAGCCACTCTCTAGCGCGAACACATCTTGGTACTCTTGGATCAACACTTTAACTTTAGCCAGCTGGTCTTGGCTGAGGTTTTCGCATTTGGTGGTAAGAATGTCCAATAGATGTTGTGGACACTTCTTCGGCGACGTATCTTCGTTCGACTTCACGCATCTCACAATTTGTGATACTGGCATGCATTGGCCTACCACGGTCTTCTTTTTCAGCGTTACAGGATCTGAGTTGATGTTTAAGATCCTTACTGGCATCGTCTTCTTTACTCGTACTAAAGTTCTGCCAACGAGTAGTCCCTTTTCAACTAAGCCGCCCTCCATTGGTTCAATCGCGCGTATGTAGCCTTCCCGGAGACTTCCATCCAGGCGTGCCATCACCACACTTTCAGTCCTTGCAGGCAGAGTCACGTCTTCACTCAATAAGACTCGCACGGCTGCCTTCTCTGACGAATGAAAAGGAATTTCTTCATTGTCGATCTTCAGGACATCGTTCTTCATATCCAAATGGAACCCATACTTCTTTATCACGTCCATTCCCAGGATAACTTCTTCCGTGATGTCGGCTACCAGTACTTGATGGTCGAGTACTCCATTTCCCAAACCAATGGTTACTTTGACTTGTCCGTGAGTAGGTATTTCGTCGCCCGTCGCTGTTCGAAGTCGTACTGTTACTGGTGATGTCTTCTCGTTTTCCAATAAGATGTCAGGACGAATGATGGTCTTCGTCGCTCCCGTGTCAACCAGTAACTGGACGCTTCTCCCATTGATCTTTCCATCGAGATAAATGCTATGCAATTGCTCTCTAGGCGATGCCATTTGGATTGTAACTTCCGGAGTTTGACTAGATGAGATTACTTTTTGTTTCTTTCGCTCGCCTCGTTCCAAATTTTCGAGGGCTCTTCTAGTCCTCTTCTTAGGTTTGGTACGATGTCGTCGTACATGGCCTATTTCATCGCAGTTCAAAGCTGTCACTCCTCTTTCCCGAAGTATTCGTCGCGCTATCTCCTCGATGCTTTCCAGTGTCTGCGCGGGTACTTCTGTAGCACAGCAGAGTCTATGACCATCTCGTTGCGATGCTTGTTTTGCTGCTTCAAACTCCAAAGCATGCACCAAAGCGTCATCCAATGTCTTCGGTCGAGCTAACCGGAGAGTCTGCTGTGTTTCGCTGTCTCGGAGGCCATCTACGAAAGTTTGAATAGCTAACTGCTCCAGGAAGGTATCCGGTGCTGTAGGATACGCAAGCCGTGTTAATCTGGCGATGTCAGCTTCAAACTCTTGAAGACTTTCGGCAGCTTTTTGAACCCGACTTTTAATTTGAGCTTGATAGACTTGTTGAAGATGGGCATCTCCATATCTCATTTCTAATCGTGATATTAATAGTTCGTAATTTTCTTGCAGGTGGTCCGGAATAGTTTGTAAAATTCCAAGCGCTTCTCCACGTAAGGACACTATTAAAGACGTCGCTTTCTGCTTGTTGCTCCAACCATTAGCAGTAGCTGCGGCTTCAAACTGCTTGTAGTAGGTTGACCACGGAACTTTACCATCAAAATTCGGTGGTACAACTTTGAACTTGTGAGTGTTTTCTTCTCGATGGTTCATTATTAAATCTTCACTCGTGACACTTCCTTCACCATGGTAATTCATTTGGTTCATTCTTTCTTCGAGCAGTTTCATTCTGTCTTCTAATTTGTCCTCTATTGCTTCTATTTTTTCATTCACAGATTCGCAAATTTCTTCTTTCAAATTTAGCATATCTGCTTGGGTTTCCTCTTGCGCAATTTTGATTTGATTTCCTACACTAACTTGTATTTGTTCCTCAATAGTCTTTATTTGATTTTCCATGCTCGCTCGTATTTCTTCTTTTAAACTTCTTGAATTTTCCAACAATTTTTCTTCCATTTTCTGCGAATTTTCGTGAAACTTTTCTTCCATTTTTCTATTCATCGATTCTTGACCATTTTTTATCGATTCAAGAAATTCAAATAGTTTTGCATCCATTTTAACTGCTTGCGAACGCGTCACCGGCATAAATTTAAATATAACACGAAAGTTTAAATACACTACTTTTTAAAATGCAGTTTTTGTATAACACAAAATTTTAATAACGATCCACTTGTTAATATTAAACCACGAAAACGAATTTAAATAATATCGCAATCACGCACTTGTTAAAAGAAAAAAGTTTAAAAAAAAACACTATTTTAACTTTATAAATAAACACGCTTATCGCGAATCTTAACAGATATTTACGCAATGTTTTTATTACGGGTGCGATATCAAATAACTTAATGGTATTCACACTAAAAATCGCGAACGGTTTGATACCTCAACACCTGACGCCACTGTTACGTATCTATTTATTAAAAACTAATTTATTTAAACGATTAAAACTACTTTTACTTATTCTAGAAATATGTACACATTTAAATTAACCGAACTTAATTAAATCTAATAATAAAAACACTTACACTCTAATTTATGTATAACCGTTGTATAACACGAGATAAGATAACGTCCTCGGATATCACACTGTGAGTCACGTTCACTCGATTCGGTGTACACTGTTATTTATTTAAAACTCTCGCACGTGCTAAACACTTATTTATCTTCAACTTGATAATCTTCTTAACACATTCGCATTCCAGCCATAACTGACCTACGATTTCCATCTTCGGCTTTTATAGACATCAGCGAATTCTTCTCGATCGTTCCTCACTTTTCGCTATATTTTCTAGAAACTAGATAACAGTTCTAGACGGCTCTTGCATTTGCAAGTAATTTCTCGGACGTTTCAATATGTTCTAGGAGAATTCTGTTTGGATACAATTTGAGCAGGCTTCCACGTTTTACTTTTTTGATCACGATATAAAATATTTTCCCTTTTTTGAAATTCGTTTCTATTTTTAGCTCCCCTATTATAATACAATTCAGTTTTTCTTTTTTTTTATTTAGAAATTTATCAAACTTTTTAACAACTTTTGGGTTCAATGCATCATTAAAAATTGATAACTTAGTTTTCGTCATTCTACTCATAAGTAATTGAGCTGGTGCCTAACTCTGGTGTATTACGATATTCTAACAACATTAACTCTTTAACTGTATTTGATTCATTAGCTTTTTTTAAAATACCCTTACTAATACCCACTGCTTTTTCTGCAAGGCCATTACTTTTTGGATACCTAAGAGAAGACGTAACTATTTCAAATCCCCATTCTTTTGCAAACTTATGCATGTTATATGAATTGAAAGGCATGTTATCAACAATCATTATACATAGTATTCCGTGTATGGAGAAAATAATTTTAAAAACCCTTATTAGTTCTATAGAGTCTTTAATCTAACTAGTTTAATCCACTTCGAAAAATAGTCAACTAAAACCAAATATTGTTCATTCCCAAATTGTAAAATATCACATCCTACTTTTTGAAAAGAAAGATCTGGGATTTCATGGCTTATTAACGGTTCTTTTACATTACTTGCTCTAAGTTTTTCACAAATTCTATTTTGTAACATATTCTTCAATATCCTTATTAATGTTATGCCAATAAAGTAACAATTTTGCTCTAGCTTTAGTTTTTAGTATACCTTGATGTGATTCGTGCAGGGATGCAAGCATTTCACTTTTAAGTTTTTGAGGAACTATAACTCTATTTTCATAATACACTAAATTGTAGATTACAGATTTTATTGTAATAAAACTTAATGTCTGAATTGATAAAGTTTTTTGATGGCCAACCGTTTTGATAATATTTGATTATTTCACTTAATGCTTCATCAAGTAAGGTTTCTTTGACGAATTTTTTTACAATTCTCATCTTTCACATATGCTTTAGAAATAGCATCAGCCATAATTTTTTTCTTACCTTTTATATACTCTACAATGATATCATATTTTGACAATTTTGATTTAATACATTGCAACCTACGTGAAGATATGTCATTAATATGTTTCTATATAATACTTATTAAAGATGAGTGATCCATCTGAATTATTGCTTTTTTATCGTAAATATTTGGGGAAACTTTTTGCAAGCAAACAGTATTCCCAAAAATTCTTTGTCTATTATTCCATAATTTATTTCAGTTTTTGTAAAGATTTTGAAGCATAACCAATTGGTTAGTTATCTTGTAGCATTACACACTCCAGCGTTGTATTACTGCTATCACTCTGAATAACTATAGGTTTTTTATTATCAAAGTTTAGAAGCAATGGATAGTTAGTTATAACCTCCTTTAGTTTATTAACTGCTTTAGTATGAATTTCATTCCAAGTAAATTCATTATTTTCTTTCAACAACTGTCTTAATGGCTCTGTATACCATGCAAATTGATCTATAAAAGTTCTTAAATAGCCAACTAATCCTAAAAATCTTTGTAATTCTCTTTTAGCAGAAGGAATTTTATAATCTATTATTGTTTGTATTCTATTCCTATCTGGCAACATTTTACCATTTTCAAATTTGTGACCAAGGTACCTAACTGATTGTGTTTGAAATTGAAACTTGTTTTTATTGAACTTTACATTACATTCCCTAGCTCTTTTTAGAAATTTTAACAAAATTTCATTATGTTCTTGAATGGTATCAGCATATATATTGAAACGTTCGAGAAATTATTTGCAAATGCAAGAGCCTTTTAGAAGCTGTTATCCATCTTCTAGAAGATATACCGAAAAGTAGGGAACGCTCCAGAAGGATTTCCGTATGTGTATATATACCGACGAGATAGATCGTAGGGCAGTTATTGTCGTAACGCGAATGCAGCTGTATGAAGAAGATTATTCAAGCGAAGATAAATAAGTGAATAGCACGTGCGAAGTTTTAAATAAATAACAGTGTACACCGAATCGAGTGAACGTGACCTATAGTGTAAACAAACAAGTTAGTGGCTTTATCTTATCGTCGCGTAAGTGATAGCATATTATTGTTTTATATAAATTTCTGTCAGTTTTTATCCTAAGATATTTAAATTTAATTAGATCGGTTAATTTAAAAGTGTACATATTTCTAGAATAAGTAAACCTAATTTTTAGTCGTTATAAATAATTAGTTTTTAATAAATAAATACGCAACAATATTATCTATAAATATAAATACTCGTTTAATATCATTAAAAATGTTCATATTATATTTTTGAAACACTTCAGCTAAACATTATAATCCAAAGGCTAATCTGTTATATTTATAGATGCCATAAACTGTTGCAAATGTGCATAGTTTTGAACTACCCTCATCTAATTGAATTTGTAAAAACCCATCTTTAAGATCTAACACCGTAAAATATTCTGCATGTTTAATATACGACTTTAAATCTTCTAATGTTGGTATTATGCAATAATCTCTCAATATTTTGGTTTAATTGTGCTGAATGTAAACAAATTCTTAAGTTTTTATTTGGTTTTTTCTTTCGTAGGACATTTGTTATTGTACGAATATTTAAGACCACATGAATTGCATGCATTGGCTTGTGCCTTTTGATTCCTATTCTGAAAACTATTAACATTATTGCTATACGATTTATTGTACCTATTTGATGTGTATCCGCTTTTTCCGTAACTTCTCTGAATATTTTCATTCTTGAATCTTGAGTTCGTAGGTTTTATGTCTTTGAAATTTGTATAGGACTAGTTCCAGTTTTGTTAATTCTTACCATCATTGCAATTTACTTTTTAATTCCATACACATTTTCTTTTTGTTATTTTATTTAATTGATTGCGGTGTATTTCTGCCAGCCCAAAAAAATCCACTGCTTCCAATAAATCCTTCCTTTCTTTATCGTTTGAGGATAAAACAATTTTATCCCTTAGCATTTCTTCTTTGTCTTTGAATTCACAATCGGCAACTAGTCTTTTTACATCCGTATAAAACGTGTCAAAATTTTCTAGATCCATTTGATGTCTTTTATAAAACAAAAATCTTGAGTGTAAAATATTCTTCTCGGGCTGCAGTAATGTTCAAAAGCTTTCATCACATTATCGATTTTCTTTAAATCTTCATTATCTTCATACGTGAACGTGTTATGTACCTCTAACGCTTCATGACCAATTAGGTTTAATAAAATAGCTACTTGGCGTTCAGAACTCAACGTACTGTAGCCGGATGCTTCCATATGAATATTGAATTGTTGCTTAAACTTTTTCCAGTTCTCACTGAGATTACCCGATAACACTAAAGGTGTTGGTAGATTAAATTGAGCCATCTTCTTAATTGTAATCACTTTATTTTAAGTTTTCAATGTCCCAACATAACCTCTATTCCACGTGCACAATTTATTTTTCTTTTCATCACAAAATAATCCTTTCTTGCGAATTTATTTGCAGCGCCATGTTATATCTTCATATTAAAACAAAACATGTTTTTAATATAAACATTTACTATCGTGGGTTCAAATAAAAATACAACTCTCTTTTAGAACATAGTCGCCTCAGCTGTCATCTGAAGTTAGTTACAACAGCAATTTTTTTTCAAAAAATTTTTATTGCCTAATTTTACGTTTAAAGTCTCCTGAATCAGAAAAATGTATTTTTGACAAAACAATTTTGGGTGTTTGTGTATGTGTGTCTGTGCGTAATGATGTACCCACGATAACTCTCGAACCAATAGTCCTAGTAACTTGAAATTTGGTATAGAGCTGGCTTTTTTTTTTTTTTTTTTTGATAAAGAAACTAGAAGCGGATACACCATCCGCCATTTTTAACAATTCTTATATAATTTTGTACGTATGTAATTTATTTGAATTATTTTAACAGTTTTTTATAGAGTTAATTCTTCCAAACAATTTATTCAAATAAATTTTTTTTCTAACATTAACAGTTTATTAGATATTTGATTTATAACTTAAAACGAATTCCATATATAATCCTAGGTTCTAATCCTGCCTACGACGATTTTTTTAACTTGTTTATATTGTGTGTCCCGGAAATTTTGAAGCATACCGGTTAACATAGACAATTTGAAATTTTTGATTTAGATGTCCCGAAAGCGTTTTTAAATATTTCCAATATCAGAACATATGTATGACAATGTGTACCAGAGCACATTTTGCGTAATAATTTTCAAAATTTAATCACTAATATCAAAAATATTTTCAAAAATGTATCGCGTGGTAAAAAGCTTACGGTACTTAGGTGTAGTGACATCAATCGACGAATATTGCCGCAACGTACGTAGGTTCAAATCCCAATGCGGTTTCTGTTTTTTAAATTATATTATTATTTTAAATTAACGACGATTAATTTTTATCAGTAAAGAGACATAATTAAATGTGTTCAATGTTTTTATTAGTCATAATGGATTTAGTCGGCAATATAAATTAAATTAATTTGACAGTTGTAAAACTAACGTAACTAAAAACAATAACTATAGGGGAACTAGATAATTGGGGCAAGTTTATTTAGCTACAGCATTTGCTCGAAGGTCTAAAGGTAAATCACCATAAAAACTCTAGACATAGGTTAAGTGTAATTACACTTAACGGTGATATTACCGCAGTCGTACGATTGATGTTACTACACCAAAGTAACTATTACTGATACATTGTTTACATCTGTATTTTATAATAAATTTTTTACCACGCGATACATTTTAGGAAATATATCGATATTTGTTATTGAATTTTAAAAATGATTACGCAAAACGTTCTCCGGTACACATTGTCATATGTTCTGATACTTAAAATATCTTAAAAACACTTTGGGGACATATAAATCAAAATTTTTAAATTTCCCATGTTAATCTGTATGCTTCAGAATTTCCTGAACACACGATATACGGAGTGCTGCATCTTATTTAAATTATCTTTGGATGTACCCACGATAACTCTCGAACCAAAACTTGGCATGAAACTGGCTTTTTATATTCTTTCTGCTTTGTCAAAAGATGGGTTTGATAAAGAAACCGGAAGTGGGTGTAATCGCTATTTTTAGTTTTTACACAATTTCCGAATCCGTTAAGCTTTTTTTACCCCCCAAACATCAAAACGTCATAAATGTCAATGCACTTGCACTTTATTAATCTGGATATGGATGGATAAAAATGGCATAGAATTAATAAAATAGTTTTTAAGACTTTTATTAGCAAACATTTTGAAAATATAAAGAATTCTAATACATTTAGTGTATTATTTTCACTTAAGACAAACAAATGCAAGTAACGGTGCTTATAATCCATGAGACAAAGCTTCTTGTTAAGTGATTATAGTTTTATAAAAGTCCTGGTTTTGTTCTGACAGGTATGGGATCATGTCTTTAATTTGCTTGAATTTATCCTTGTTCCATGGTTGCATATTTCGAATGTCTTGTTCAGTTGGTTCAACGATCAGTGTTTTAAAACATTGCTGGTTGACTCCTGGTTTGAAAACTTTGACTGTTTTCGAAGGAGCGACCTCAGAGTAACTTGTCTTTATTTCAACTTGATGTAGGTTCTTATTATCTATTTTTATCATTGCAGCTTGCAATATACCTAGATGTTTAGTCATGAGAGCAGATTTTGCAACTTGCATCCAGTTAAAAAATTTCTTAGTGTGAGTGATTACGAAAGGTTTATGTTTACGTGCAGTTGCCATAATGCGAATAAGATACATAGGTACTTCAAATTTTAAACCTTTTTTGGCCCGGTCGATGCATCCAAAGTCTCTATCACAAGATAGAAACGTGTAGCCACATTGTGGAAAAAAGTGTGTTACCTCGTCAAAATAACCTTTGGCCACAAGCGTGATATACATAGCCAACATTCCCTGATTTTTGTTTTGGCCAACGTAGTTATCCGACCAGAAAATTAGTTTCCTCTTTTCACTTTGCAATTCAGTGATAATAAAGGTATACAAACAGCTTCCGATTTCGTTGCATCCTCGTTTACCTGCTAATTCTTCTCACATGTACATGAAACCTTTTGCTTCATCTTCCAAATGAATACCCAAATTAATGCAAGTATACTGACTGCTATAATACATCTGAGTGTGAGTAAGGGTAGGAATATATGACTGCTGTTGTAAGTCATAAGAAATAACACATGTATCAGAATTAGGTTCTTGGCTATCCTTAACAGTCTTAGCCATTAACGTTTGAGCCGCCTTTGCTTTGCGATGATGAATGTCCCATTTTAGTTGTTCCATTTGTCTGTCATTTGGATTTTTAGATGTCGGTATTGAAATGTTATATCACAAGTACTACATGTGTCAACTTTAAGTGGGGCAAAGACCAGGCAAGATTCCTTTTTAAAAATTTCATTGAACCATTGGCGCGAAACAGGTGGTTTGTCTAGCACAGCAAGTTCGTGTTTTTCAAGAAAAGCAGTATATAACTTAGTTACACTGAAATCACTCGAGAGATAGCTCTTGTTAGGGTGCTTTTTTCGACCATAGTGACTTTCCCTGCTGGGTATTGATGCAATAAATTCAACGATTTTTTCTATCTAAGCCTGATTTCTCTGTGGTCTTTATCCATCTCGTTTGTCGCTAACCGAAAGATCTCTCAACAAAGTCTTGTTACAAAGAACACTCACCCTTTTTAGTGTTATTCCGAATGTGTCACAAAAAGTAGTTTTACAAACTTGTACTTCAGGAAGGGGTAAAAAATATTTGAAAATGCGTTGTCGTCTACTTTCGTTTGAATTTTCATATACACCATGTCGCCTCCTATTAATTAAAGCAGTTTTAATACAACCACGTAGAAAACTTTGTTGTTCATTGTAATCTTTCATTTTATAAAAAATCTTTTGTCTGGCGCCTACTGTTACTGCTCTACAGAAAAATTGACAGTTACATTTTGCCTATAGAAAAATCGTTAAAAACGTAAATTTAACAAGAAAATTAAATTTATAAATACTCACCTCTCCTGGGGCTGCTTTTCCAGGCAAATACTTTTTCGATTGTGAGGTTTGCCCTAACATCTTCGGGAATTTCCACTGCATACATTTTACTACACAAAAACCACACTAATAACATCAAGCCTCGAATGCAAGTACCACAAAACAATATTAGCAAGTACTAGGACACTTACGACGTTTTGATCTGCTGTCACTGCGCAGTGAAGGGTGCTATCGACCTATCGATCTATTCTGCAAGTGAAGCGTGGCACTTAGACCCTATTTCTGTTGCCTTTGGCTTACAAATTAGTTCGTGCTATACTGCATTTACAACCTACATTCTATATTTACATTTATATATTTTTTTTAAATACATTTTCTCATCCCTCCTCACCCCTTAACTTTTTCCATCTTCTCCATACTTCTTCCATCCACTCCGCTCCTTTTCCGTTTTCATCTAAGATTTCCTCTATTTTCATCACCTCTTCTCTTAGTTCCCTGCATTTCTGTCTCATGTGGTTAAGGTCCTCCGTTTCTTCTCCACATAGCCTGCACATCTTTTCTGGTTCTTCTTTCCAATATTTGTTTCCTAACTCCTCGTTGCCACATCTGAACCTTGCTATCATTTCTCTTTTTCTTTTCCCCCCTCCTTTTCTAAATATAATTATCTTTGTTTTCTCCGTGTTTACTTCCATTTTTTTTTTCATGTATTTTTCCAGCGTTTTCATCATCTCCTTCATTTCTTTTTCCTCCTTAGCCACAAAAACTATGTCATCCGCATACGCCAACGACCATACCTTCGCTTTCCCTACCACTATACCTCCTGTCTGTTGTCCTCTCATTGTTTCTTCCAGATCCCCCGTATATACTGAGAACAGGCTTGGGCTCAGTGGACATCCCTGTCTCAACCCTCTCTTTGTGATGAATTTCTCGCTCTCTTCCCCATTCACTTTAACCCTGCTCCTCGTTTCTTCGTAGATTTCTTCTATTCTTTGTATTAATCTTTTATTGATTTTCCGAAATTGAGGTTCCGAAAATATATCTCCCATTCTTTAATTTGTATTCCCTTTGTCGTCATGTTTTTTTCCTCTCTTTCTTTAGGTACTGCCATACATCTTCTTTCGTTTTTATTCCTTTGATGTGCTCCTTTTGTTTCTTTTTATTTTCTTCCTTCTTTCTGTCGCATGTTTTTTGTATATTTTTACTGCTTCTTTGTATTCTTCTTTTTCTTTCCTCTCCTTTTCCACTGTCTTAATGCTCTTCTTGCATTTTCTTTGCTTCCTTGCATTCCCTATCCCACCATTTTTTCCATCCTGTTTTCTCCCCTTCCACTTCCTAAATCTGACTCTCTCTGTTGTTTTCTCCATCATCTCTTTCATTTTCTCTACACTTTCTTGAAATTCCTTCCCTATCCATACCGTTTTCCCTATTCTCTCTTTATATCTTTTCATACCCTCTTCTGTCCACTTTTTTTTAGTTATGTACTTTTCCTCTTCCTCTCTCTCTTCTCCTTCTCTTTCTTCCATTCTCAATTCCAGTGGTTGATGGTCTGATTCTACCCTTTCTCCCACTTTAAATGTTTTTACCTTTTCTGCAGCCTCTTCATTTGTCATTATAAAATCTATTATTGATTCTCCCCTTCCTCCTATGTACGTAAATTCCCCCTTTTCATCTTCTTCTCTGTTTCCATTTATTATTTCCCCCCCTTTTTCGTTGCACAATTCCAGAAGTTCTTCTCCCTCTTTATTTATCACTTTGTCCTTTGTTTTTCTCTTTCCCGTTCCTTTTCTTTCTTGTATTCCCCCTTCTTCCCCTATTCTTGCGTTGAAATCCCCTCCTACTATTATCAATCCCTCTTCCCTCTCTTCTATCATCTCTTCTATGTTTTTCCTTGTCTCTTTCATTCTACTGCTATAAACCGTCCTTACTTTTATTTTTGTTTTTCCCCACTGTATGTTCCTTTCTACAACTCCTCTTCTCTGTTGCATTTTCTCTTTCTTTTCCTGGCTCAACTATTTTTTTCTTATTCCCGTTATTATACTCCCCTTTGCTCTCCCTTTTTCTTCTCTCTTTTTGCATGTTGCACCACCCACTCAAATTTCTCCGGCAACTTTTTTTCCCACCACTCCCAATCTTTTTCTTCCATCCATGTCTCCTGTAATCCCACTACATCCTGTTCCTTGATGTACTTCCAAAAATCTTGTACCTTGTTTTTTATTCCTGCTACGTTCCAAAACAATACTATCAGCTCACTCACCTCCCCCTGTGCTTCTTCCTTGCTTTCTTTTTTTCCTCCTTCTTTTTCTTTTCTATTTCCATCTCTCCTTATTCCTTTTCTTTGCCATTTCGTCAATTTTTTCTCCTTTATCACCCCCTTTGCCCTTTAGTTTTTGCTTTTTGGTTCCCCAATTTCTCTCCCCTTTCTCTGCTCAGTCCCCTATCCTTGTCGTTCCATATGTATCTGTCTCCGTCAATCTCTATTTTTTTGTATCCTACCCATACTCTTTTTCGTTCCGCTCTTTTTTCCTCCGCTATGTTCATTATTTCTCTTTGCACTCTTCTTTCCTACCATGTGATTTATATATATTCTTGTATTCTTTAATTTCTTCTTCTCTGCCATTACCTTCTGTTTTTCCTCCCATCCTCCGATTTCCGCCACCACCATCTTATTTTTCTTCTCTTTGTTTATTAATGTCACTTTTTTCACTTCTACTTTTACATTTAATTTTTCTTCCAGCATCACTGCTAAATCTTTTTGTGGTTCTTCACTTCTCAACCCCTTTATCACAATATTATTCTTTCTTTTCTATCTTTTCTCGACTTCCGCTTTTTCTCCAGTTTTTCTATTCTCTCCACCAGTTTCTCTTTTTCTTTCTCCCACTTCTTTTCTCTTTCTCCCATTTCTTTTTTCATTTCTTTGATTTCTTGTCTTATTTCTTGCATATTTTTTCCATCTGTTTCATCATTGCTCTCATTAATTCTTTTAACTCCTCCATTTCTTTCCTTCCTCCTTCTGTTCTTGAGGTTTTTCCTTCGCTTTCCTCCGATATCTTTTTAATGTCTGGCGATCTTATTGTTTTCTTTCCTCTTTCAAATATTTGTTGCCTTTCTTTTTCCTCTTCCTCTCTTATTCGTCCCTTTTCCCCTTTTTTTTATTTCTTATTTATTTATTTTTTCTTAATTCCTCCTTACCTTCTTTTCTTATTTTTCGTGTTTTAAAACGTCACTTTTGTAGCTATTTCGCTTTAATTTCGCTTTAACTGTAATAATTTCTATGAATGTAGGAGGTTATCTTTTGTTGCTGACCTTTTCGATTACCATGCTTATTCACCTTAATCTCACTTGTTCGTCAGTTTTATAATTTTCCACCACAGTCCACAGTTTCTATTCTTCACTTAATTTATTTATTATTTTACACCGTTCCTTCTTTACCCACCCATTTTCTCTCCTGCTTCTCTCTTACTACCACTACTAACACCAGTACCTTCACTAACTATCTTCCCCAACTTCTACACTTGTATTTCTTTTTACGTTTGTAAATGTAAATACGACCTTCTACGTCGAATGTTACCGCACTTACTTTAATACTCCTATTTCAGTTATAAAACGTATGCCTTAAAAAACAGGACTTACGACCTTTTGCATATGGCACGCTTCATATAATGTTGCACGTATGTAAATTAATCGAATTATGTTTACAGTTTCTTATAGAGATAATTCTTTCTAACAATTTATTTAAGTAACAATGTTTCTATTTCTATATTTATAATTTGCTTGCGACGATTTTTTTAAGAAAAAATTCTATATATTGAAGAGAAAGAAAAATAATAATTTTTACTAAAGGGAAAGCAATATTGAGGCGCACAATTATAGGGGTTATTCGATAGGACAACATAAGCTCAATTTAACATATTTCGGTTACATCTTAATGAAATCGAGGAGAAAAATTTCAAAAAAATTATAGCTAGGAAATCAATACAAACGTGTACAAATAACTTCAAAATGGTTTTATGACAACATAACCTTAAAAAAATATGTAGACATTCCTTCATCCTTATAGAAAAGTTTTTTTTTAATAATCAAAGCAGCTTTTTCGTTACTTTTGTTTGTAAAAAATTAATAATTAAAAATTGCACGTTAACCGATTAAACATCAAACTCACACAAGTTCAACTTTCAAGTTTGTGTTTGACACCATTTAAATTTGTTAAATTTCAAGAATGCTTTTTTGACAAATTTTATAATAATATTAAATTCAAATACATTTAGAAAAAGATGTGATAAATGTGTAATTAGATATCGACAAAGACGTTTAAAAAATACAAAACACGCTTGTCGTGAATTAATTCTTTGTAACACAAATTATATTGCGTTTGTTAACGACAAAGAAAACGTAACATGAATAATATATTACAAAAAACGTCGTTTCTGAGAAAATGTCCTAACAAGTATTTGATGTTAAGTAGATAAGTGACTGCGCGTTTAAACTTTTAAGAGCAATTGTTGTTAGGTACAAAGAGAAATTATAATTACGCAAATAACGACGTTCTAACCTGACTTGGCGAAAAAATTTTATTATTATTGTGTCACATATTACACAAAAGTGTATTTTGCAAACAAACGAAAGTGTCTCAATTTCAATTGTAAATTTAGTTTTCAATCAGATCCAACTAATTTCCTCTTTCATTGTCTGTATGTTAATCTACAATAACTATCATATTTTTTGTTAACATACAAGAAGCCTTTCTATACATTCTAGTACAAAAACAAGCTATTATAATGCTGTTTTCAAAGGGAACAATACTACATAATGCATGTCCGTCTTTTAAGAATGAATAGACAATTGTTTTGAATTATATGCTAAACTCAAGTTGTTTAACATTTCAAATTCGTAAAGCCTTTGAATTATTCTAGGCCACTTTTTCATTATTTGCTTTCGATGTGCGTGGGTTTTATTTTATTTTTAAATAACTATGCGGACTTTGACGTTATAAAGTTGACGTTAATGGAACGAAGCCTGATTTGTGCCACGACTGGTTTAGAAACCTTTTAAATAACAGAACGAAGGCTAAATGGAACAATGCAATTTTTACAAAAACTTTTTATTCAAACTTAGATTTTAATGCAATTGTCATACTAATTTGGTTAATTTTAGATCTATTTGGATAAGCAGTTTTAATTTTAATAATTAAATTAATTTCCAATTTTTAGATTTAATGTAAAGATTCATTTATTCATAACATAACGCTTTCAGCACAATGGTGTAAGCCAGTTAATTTTTTAGCAAAGTTTTCATTTTTTATAAATATCAATAACTCTTTGGATAACTGATCGTTATCTATAAGAAATGCAACTAAAACAGCTTTAAAACTGCTTTCATTATTTTGACCAAACCGTTATTAAGATTGCTATTTATGTATCATTTTAAAGTTATTTATTTATTCAGTATCTTGTCGTGTATGCGTTTAAAAAAAAACGTTATTTTTCATTCCTCAGACAGGATGATGATTGATAACTATCAATTTTTCTAAATTTCTGAATGGGCATATATACGTGTACTAAAGGAAAAGAAACGTGTTAAAACTTAGTGATTAGTACTATTATCTATTAACAGATTTTGTATTTTCATTATTTTTATTAATAAATAATATTAATAGCCGTAATTTTTAAGGAAGTGATTGAATCGCTTATTTTAGTCACATTTTAACAAATTTCAGGAAGCGAAAAAAAGTTTTTGTTTTAACCGTATTTTTAATACTAACTTTGGAAGATAAAATCAACGTTATTGTTCCAGGGGTCTCAAGTGATGAGTTTTTGGGACTATTTACAGGTAAAAAGAAAGAAAGAAAAATACCAGCAAAATTCAAACCAAACAAAAATTTACATTCCACAGAAAGTTCTTTCACGTTGGTAGGTTCTTCATCAGACGCTCCTGTAGACAAGAATGATAATGCAGCAGTGACAAATATACCGATAGTAATTTTAGATCAATGGAAAGTTGTAGACAACAATTTTGTTCCAAGATTACGTATTCCAAATCAAAAACTTACTACAGTTATGGCAAAACTTAAAAGGTCATCTTCAGAACTTAAGGTTTTCTTCGGTCTGTTTCCTAACAGTCTTTTTCTATAGATCGCTGAAAAAACCAACGAAAGTTTAAAAATATTATAAGACAAAAAGTAAAAGCCGATACAAAAGACTGATCAGTATGAAATAATGATAGTACTTGGCTGTTTGTTTATAATGTCGTACAATAAAGTACCTGCACAACGTCACTGTTGGTCTACTAATGCTTCACTTGGCAACACAACAATCAAACAAGCCACTTCTAGAAATAGATTTTAACTTCTTTCTTCGAAACTATATTTCACGTCCCAAAAAAACCCGATGGTAGCAACAAAATTTATTATATGGAAGAAGTACTCTCGTGTTTGAGACAAGCTTTTCTAGCAGCAAGAAGTGAAAGTACTTTCTAAAGTATCAACGAGGCTATGTCCAAGTTCAAAGAACGAAGCAGACTAAAGCAATACCTTCCCCTAAAGTCCATCAAAAGAAACGGGAAATCATGGGTTAGATGTGATTCAAAACTGGCTAGACATATGATTTAAACATATTGTTGCGTTATTAATATTAAAACTAATTTATTTATTTATACTAAAAATCGCGAACAGCTTTATTTATTTACACAATTTCCAAGCGTTTTAAACCGGACACCTAATACCACTGTAGATTTATCTCACACGCGTTAATTACTTATTTATTTAGACCTGAATAATCTTTTTAACACTGCCGTCTTTGAATTACGGGAAATAACTAACTTCTGATTTGTTCGTGCCGCATTTATACATTTTAGAAATCTTTCTCGAATGTTCCATATCTTTCGGTATTCGTTCTGGAAAACCTCGCAAAGACTCTCGAAATTGGGAATAACTTCTCGAACGTTTCACTGCCCCCTTCTTAGGACTGTTCTGTCCCAGAACAGGAAACTGGGTGCGACACCGCTAGAAAGAATCGTGGCGATAACGGCAGTTTTCTCCATTTCGGCAACTTCTTTGACCATAAAAGTAACAGTCAACGAACTTTTCCTGATCCGATATTCTTCTTGGTTGGTAACTACAAACAAACACTTGAACGCCTGTTCCTCGGAAGACGACCTCCAACATGTTTCGAACTGTCCTCCAATTCAGTTGATCTAAGCCACAACCAAGCTTGGGTACTGCTAATTTCTCAAGATGGTGGAACTTCATTTCTCTCTTGAGATTCCATAATGTCAACCACAGATCTTCCAGAACCTCCGTATAAGTTCATAAACTTCTCGAACTCAATTCCTTCGATTTGATTCCTGGTTGTGCTGCTTATTACTTTGGTTCGGACATGAACTTGTGTATTGTGGTTATCGCCAGCAAACGCTGCTAGACGATCGATGTGGACCACTTTTGGCTTGCCTCAGGATGGTTTTCGGATGCGATATATGACATTATTAATACGCTGCACAACTTCATAGGGACCTTCCCATTGCCTTTGCAGCTTCGGCGACAAACCACGTCTTCTTTGGGGATTATACAACCACACCATGTCGCCAGGTTAAAACCCACAATTTTGTGCATTGACGTCATATCTACTCTTCATTCTGTCGTTGGCATCACACAGGATGGTGTTTGGCTTGTGCTTTCGTGAATGGATGATCGATATGCCATTAGGAAAAGGTGTAACTACTAATCCTAGTCGTTTTGGTGTTCGGACACTATTTTGGCTAAGTACTTGCTCATTGTTCTATTCATCCGCTTAATCATGCCATCAGATTGAGAATGGAGAGGTGTCGTCCTAGTTTTCTTAATTCCCAACAGTCGGCAAACTTCTTGAAACAGCCCAGACTCAAAATAGCGGCTTTGATCGGAGTGTAATTCCAGCGGAACTCCAAACCGACAGAAAAACTCATCTACTAATACGTCTACGACTGAAAATGCTTCTTGATTGGGTATGGCGTAAGCCTTCGTCCATTTCGTGAAATAATCTATTGCCACCAGGATCTATTTATTTCCCGAATCGGATTCTGGGAACGGCCCTGCAATGTCAATCGGTACTTTTTCCAAAAAGTTTGCTACGTTGTATTGCTTTATGGGTGCTTTGCGCTTTCTTGCTGTACCATTTCCTGATGCGCAGACTGTGAGCTGCAATCCGCCGGACATTGTCTTTTGGACAAGGCATTAGCGTTACCATGACTGCTTCCAGCACGGTGTTCTATGTCATAGTCATACTTTTGCAGTCTCTCGATCCATCTTGCCACTTGTACTTCCGGATTACGGAACTGCAGTAGCCATTTTAAAGCGGTGTGGTCTGTTCTCAGTAAAAATTTTCGTCCAAACAAATAGTTGTAGAAATGTTCGATGAACTGGACGACTGCTAACAGCTCCCTCCTAGTCACGTAATAATTCCTTTCTGGCCTGCACAAAACCTTGCTAAAATAAGCGATAACTTTTTCTTGTCCATCTTGAACCTGCGAAAGGACCGCGCCTATGGCCAGATTGCTTGCGTCGGTATCCTAAACAAATTTTCCATCTTCTCTTGGATAACTCAAAATCGGCGAAGTGACGCATGTTTTAGTTGATGGAAAGATTTTTCGCAGTCTTCATTCCATCTAAATTCTGCTCTTTCTTTCGTCAATTTTGTCAAAGATTTGGCAATATTGTCAAATCCGAATACAAATCGTCTATAATAGGTGCACAACCCAAGGAAACTTCAGACCTGATGTTTGTCAATTGGTTTTAGCCATGCTTGCACTGCTCGGATTTTGTCTGGGTCAGTCTTTACTCTATCTCTAGATACGACGTGGCCAAGTTATTGGACTTCCTTCTTAATACGTGGCACTTCTTTGGGCTCAATTTGAGGTCAGCCCCACGTAGTCGCTGGAACACTTCCTTCAAGTTGTTCAAGTGTTCTTCAAACGACCTTCCAACCACGATGAGGTCGTCCAGATAATCCAAGTACGTCTTGCAAGACAATCCGCGCAAGATGGTCTCCATCAAACGCTCGAATGTTGCAGGAGCGTTACACAGGCCCAAGAGCATCACAATAATCACTCTTTAAATCTCATAGAAAACGACTGGCACCCTGACAGGGTGTCTAACGTATCGTCATTTCTGGGTAAAGGGTAACTGTCCTTCTTGCCTACGCAAAACCTCGTTGATCCATCCTTCTTCTTTACGAGTACCACTGGAGATGCCCATGGGGTACTTGAAAGTTCAATGACGCCTTTTCTTTCCATATCCCTAATTATTTGTTCGGCTTCTTCTCTTTTTGCCAAAGGAAGTCTGCGTGAAGGTTGTCGTATCGGCCGAGCGTCTCCGGTATTAATTTTATGTTTCACTACGTTAGTTCTTTCTTTGGAGCCACTCTCCAGCGCAAACACATCTTGATACTCTTGGATCAACACTTTAATTTTAGCCAGCTGGTCTTGGCTGAGGTTTTGGCATTTGATGGTAAGAATGTCCAATAGATGTTGTAGACACTTCTTCGGCGACGTATCTTTGTTAGACTTTAGGCATCTCACAATTTGAGATACTGGCGTGCATTGGCCTACCACGGTCTTTTTTTTCAACGTTACAGAATCTGAGTTGAATTTTAAGATCCTTACTGGCATCGTGTTTTTTACTTGTACTAAAGTTCCGCCCACGAGTAGTCTCTGTTCAACTAAGCCGCCCTCCATTGGTTTAATCGCGCGTATGTAGCCTTCCCGAAAATTTCCATCCAGGCGTACCATCACCACACTTTCAGTCTTTGCAGGCAGATTCACGTCTTTACTCAATAAGACTCGCACGGCTGCTTTCTCTGACGAATGAAAAAGAATTTCTTCATTGTCGATCTTCAGGACATCGTTCTTCATATCCAAATGGAACCCATACTTGTTTATCACGTCCATTGCCAGGATAACTTCTTCCGTGATGTCGGCTACCAGTACTTGATGGTCGAGTACTGCATTTCCCAAACCAATAGTTACTTTGACTTGTCCGTGAGTAAGTATTTCTTTGTCCTTTGCCGTTCGAAGTCGTACTGTTATTGGTAATGTCTTCTCGTTTTCCAACAACATGCCAGGACGAATGATGGTCTTCGTCGCTCCCGTGTCAACCAATAACTGAACACTTCTTCTATTGATCTTGCCATCAAGATAAATTGAATTGTAATCTCCGTAGCCTAACTAGACGAGTTTACCTTTTGTCTCTTTTGGTCACCTCGTTCCAAATTTTCAAGCGTTCTTCTTATCCTCTTCTTAGGTTTAACACGATGCCGTCGTACATGGCCTATTTCACGGCAATTCAAAGTCGTCACTCCTCTTTCCCGAAGTATTCGTCGCGTTATCTCCTCGATGCTTCTGCAGCACAGCAATGTTTATGACCGTCTCGTTGCGAAGCTTGTTTTGCTGTTTCAAACCCCAAAGCATACACCAAAGCGTCATCCAATGTTTTTGGTCGAACTAACCAGAGAGTCTAATGCGTTTCGTTATTTCGGATGCCGTCTACAAAGGTATGAATAGCCAACTACTCCAAGAAGGTATCTGGCACTGTAGGATATGCAAGCCGTGTTATATATTTCATTTCTAAACGTGACATTAAAAGTTCGTAATTTTCTTGCAGGTGGTCAGAAACAATTTGCAAGATTCCAAGAGCTTTTCCATCTAAGGACACTATTAAAGACGTCGCTTTCTGCTTGTTGCTCCAACTATTGGCTGTAGCTGCAGCTTCAAGCTGCTTCCATCAAAATTTAGAGGTACCACTTTAAACTTGTGAGTGGTTTCTTCCCGATGGTCCATTATTAAATCTTCACTCGTGGCGCTTCAGTTGCCGTGACAATTCATTCGATTTATTCTTTAAGCATTTTCATTCTGTCTTCTAATTTATCCTCTATTGCTTCTATTTATTCATTCTTAGATTGTTTCCCGTTTTCTAGAACTTCGCATATTTCTTCTCTTAAATTTAACATATCTGCTTGAGCTTCCTCTTGAACAATTTTGATTTAATTTTCTATGCTCGTTTGTATTTCTTCTGTTAAACTTCTAGAAGTTTCCTCCACTTTCTGAGAATTTTCGAAAACCTTTTTTTCGACTTTTCTGGAATTTTCTGACATCTTTTCTTGAATTTTCTGAAAATTTTCGCTCATTTATCTATTATTTTCTTCCATATTTTTATTAATCGATTCGAGAATTTCAAATATTTTTGAATCCATTTTAACTGCTTTTAAACGCGTCACCGGCATAAATTATATATAACACGAATAAAAAGTTTAAATACACTACTTTAACGAACTGAATGAAACAGACTAATTTTACACGGTATAAACAAACACGCGAACTAAAGTTTTGTTTATTTACCCAATCAATGTTTTTATTACGGGAGCGATATTAAATTACTTTATGATATTTAGACTAGAATAATCTTCTTAACACTGCCGTCTTCGAATTACGGGAAATAACTAACTTCTGATTTGTTCGTGCCGCATTTATAAATTTTGGAAATCGTTCTCGAATGTTTCATATTTTTCGGTATACGTTCTTGAGAATGTATAACAACTTCGCAAAAGCTCTTGAACTTAAAAACGTTTCAATATATTTGGGATGAAAATCAAAATTCAACTCTAGGAAAAGATGTTGTTCTGAAATTAGCAAGTACGATTCGAGATACAGATGTCAGCCTATGTTTAGACAGACTTTTTGCAAGTACTAAATTTATTAATATGCTGTTTTTTGCGGCAACTGGTTCATCAATAATCACAAGAAAAAATATACCAAAACTCGCTCTAAGCAAAAAAAAAGAACGAGGTAAATCTTAGTTTATGTGCAATCAGTACTGCACAAGTGCAGTTTCATGGAAAGACAGTAAAAATGTCACAGTGCTTTCTAATTGCCATACGGATGAAATGACTAAGGTGAATGGTCAATGATGGTACTCAAAGTGAAATTCTTTGTCCAAAGATGATTGAGATTTATAATAAATATATGGATCAGATCAACTTGTTGGCCTTTACGATATGGACAGAAAAACAAGTAAATGGTGCAAAAGAGTTTTCTATCAACTATTGATGACAGCTGTTGTAAACTCTTGGATCGTATTTACAGAACCAAAGGAGCGAAAAAATAAAAAAAGTTTTTTGGATTATTTAGTTGCTCTGGCTAAATCTCTAATGTGTTCGACAGCATTCAAAAGGCCATCATCAAGTTCCAGGTTTATGAATATAGGAGATCACTTACCACTAGAAAAAGGTGTGATCACTGCATTAAGAAAAGCAAGAAAAAAGAACCACAACAATTTGTGCGTCTTGTAATGTACCCTTATGCAAAAGCTGTTTTATTCCCTATCACATCTAGTTTATCATAATTTAAAAAAAAATTATTTGCATTTGCTAAGAAAAAATTACAACAAACAAGTGCACTGTTAAATGTAGAGGTTACAGTTTGAGATATAACCATGCGCCAACAAAATTTTCCTAAATACGAAATTATAATGAAATAACTATATAACCCAAAACACATTTTATTAGAGGCATAGAGATTGTCCACAAATATGGCTACTTAAAAATAAAGTAACTGTTAAGTGGTAAAAACTATGGATACTTATTTTGGAGTTACTTCCAGACAATAAGTGGCTAAGGGAACTAACAAACATCCAATCAGGTTTCAGAACACTTAAAAGTGATTTTTAAAAGTGGAGACCACGTGAATTTTGTTGAACGACCACTCAATAATATTTACATGCTTTCACGTTCACCTTCAAAATAAAGTTGAATACATAACCTAATTTATATTTTACTATAAATTACATTTCGTTGCTTTTCTTCGGTTTTTGATTCAGTGTTAGAGTTCCTAGAAAGTGATTTGCGGCACAATTTATGTCAAAAAATGACATCGCTTATTTGACTAATTTATTTGCCAGATGTGAGATTTGAAAGCCAGATTCTAAACTCCATAGAAGTGGCTTGGTTCACAAGTTGATTACCTAACTCTGTAGTGGTTCTTTGTTAGATTTTCGTTTGCTTTTTCGAGTTTATCGTTTTCTTTCGTACCTTTTCTGAGTTTAGAATCTGGCTTGGTTCACAAGTTGATTACCTAACTTTTGAGAAGTGTTTAGTTAGATTTCGGTTGCTTGTTTGAGTTCTTCGATTTCTCTCACGCCCTGATGAAGCCCCTTACGAAAGCCAGATCCACAATTGGTACAATTTGGAAAAATTTTAAAGACTGCTTTTACTAGTGCGGTTGATGTATATCCAAAATTATAACTTTATCTTTACAATTTATTACATTAACCGTTTATCCTAATAAAACATACAGTTGTATGTAATTGCGTTTGATATTATTACAAACATAAAATATTTCATTATGGCCGTAAGTGGAGGTTCATATGGCCATAACTGGAGAAATGGACATTTATTAATTATTTTTTGTTGTATCATTATGCAAAATATAGTACTGTTGTACTACGAAACCTTTAAAAGATAACTTTAAGTAATGTCTCTGATTTTTTATTCACGAGTTTTTTTAATATGTACTCTAGATATTGGCATTTAACAACTAATATGTGCTAAATGTGGTCATAACTGGTGACTCTACTCTATATTTAGAATGTAGTTATCAACACTGTAGCCACTGTGTGTTTCTTGTTCAACAAAATACAAATAAACGCCTAAATATATTATGATAACAAATTATTAATGAAATAGTCTTGTGTAGTAAAGAATATCATATGGTAATCACAATTTGGAATGATGTTATAGTGACGAAAACCATCACAACTAGGTTTTTTAATTTGTAAAGCGATGTTGGTTAATATCAATATTCAGAATCAAACTTAAACTATATCGGGTTTACAAGTTCGAACGCAAAACACTTAAAAGAAATTGATGCAGAATCCATATAAAACATAAATAACAAAAACTGGTGTGGTCGACACGACTTTCCTATAAGGAATGATGAAGGAATAATAAATCCATTATGACTTTAATAAAAACAATTAACACGTTTAATTATGTCTCTTTGCTGTAAAAAATTAATCGTCGTTAATTTAAAATAATATACTTAAAAAAAAACATAAACCACATTGGGATTTGAACCTTCGTACGTCGGGGCGATATTACCGCATAAATCAATTTTTTCAAATTCCTTATGTTAATCTGTATGCTTCAAAATTTCCGGGACATATGGTATAAACAAGTCAAAAGTCCCTTCAAGATATGGAATTTTTTCTTTAAAAAATCGTAGTAGGCAGAATTCGAACTTAGGATTATATATGGAATTCACTTTAAATTATAAATCAAATATCTAATAAACAGTTAATGTTAGAAAAAATGTATTTGAATAAACTGTTAGGAAGAATTAACTCTATAAGAAACTGTAAAAATAATTCGAATAATTTACATACTTACAAATTTATATAAGAAAAACTGTTAAAAATGGCGGATACACCTACTTTCGGTTTTTTTATCAGACCCATCTTTTGATAGAACCGAGAGAATATGAAAAGCTCCATACCAAATTTCAAGTTACTAGGATTTTTGGTTCGAGAGTTATCCTAGGTATATCGTTACACAGACACACACACCCAAAATTTTTTTGTCAAAAATACATTTTTCTGATTCAGAAAACTTTGAAACGTAAAATTATGCAATAAAAATTTTTTGAAAAAAAATTGCGATCGCTATACTTTCGTTATAGAAAAGTAAAAAAATCTGGATTCGTATCAGAAACAGACGTTTTGACAATAGCATTTAAAAAAATCCCAAAGAAAAAGAAACTAAAATGCAACTGACGTTTTTTATAGAAAAAAAGAAGATAATAATGAAAATAATGAATCTACTTTAAACAAAAATTTTTTTAGCAAAGTAGGTAAATCAAGATGTTTTTGGAACAAATATAAAAGATAAAAACCAAACTCTGACGTTAGTAGTCAGTGCAAACAATTCCTTAATTGTAAAATTATATCAAAATAGCACTATAAATTTTATGTCATTTGTCTTGATAATTAAATTTAAAAAAATTGCAATCAAACATTTTTTTTAATATTTTATTACTATGTACATGTCTTTTAAAAAGATTTAAGTAGATTGTGTTAATTTTACTGAAACTCACTTTGAAGTGAAAGTTATTTTGATTTAGAAAACTAAAGAAACGTTTTTTTTAACTACAACACATGAAATTAAATAAACACTGACAAAACCATAACAAGTTGGTGGGTAACTGATTCAAGCTTGTCCTTACTAATTTTCTGATAAATCAAAAACTGCATAACTACCAAAACGAATTGAAGTCCTGTTAAAAGTCTAAATTTACAAAACCCATAAAACTATTCTACAAAATTTAATATTAAAATAACTGCCTATAAAGAACTTAGTGGTAAATAATATTACAACACTATGTATATCTAAATTTAAAACCGATGACTTGAGATGTTGATTTGTGTTTATTTCCATTAGTAGAAGTTTCAAAAACTTTGTTCACGATATTTGTGAGGAAACGACTTTAATCCAAGTTTTTTCGAAATCATCTTTTGATTAAGAAGGAGATTGAAAAAGTTGGACTTTTAGTTACTTCCAAGATACTAACAATATAAATAAATTTACTAAAAATAGAAAAATACCTTATCAACTGCTAGTTAATATTTAAGTTAGTGACATTAGAATACTCAAAAATAATTAATTAAGATTTATTTAAAACACAAACAAGCGCATAACATAAAATTTATTTACTTTCTGATTACTGCGAAAAATTGTATTTAAAAAGGAAAATTTGATTAAACACGTACTGTTTTAATTAAACGTGATTTAGGATACGATTTAAATTTAAAAGATTATATGTAGACTTTGGTTAATTATATACGTTGACAACCTTTTTTGTTTTAAAAAGTACATAAGATATCGTGACATTCTCTACTTGTAACTTAAAATATTCGTTATAACAAATCAAGTTTCAACCATACGATAAAATAAACGCTGATTCATTGATTACTTCAATGTAATAGAAATAATTTAAAATTTTTCAAATACTAACAAACAGAATGATGCAGCATTCTTATTCAAAATTACCCATTGCGTCTTTTCTTTATAAAACAAGCCATCTTCTTATTCTTTTTAGTTTAAAGTCACTGCTTTTTCAACTTTACAATACAGCAGTAGGTATATAAACGTTTCACTTAAAAAAAATGTTAATTATACTACTAGATGATATTCAAAGTTATTGCAGGCTGAGGTAAGTAAAATAAGTAATAAAAGTAATGTAATTAAGTTTTAATAGTAGGTTTAAAACTATAATATCGTTTTCAATTAGGCAACAGACCACTAAAGTAAATATTTAAATTAACAATCGTCAATAAAAGAAATAATGCAGTATAAGAAAATATATAGGCTTGGTTACTTACTATCAGAATCTTCTTTATTGCTGTCGTATTTTTAATTTCGTTTCTCGTTACATTTCTTTATTACTTTTAAAGAAATAAAAACAATTTCTTAAATTTGCAAACATAAGGCATTATTTGCCAACAAAATCTATAATAATTAACTTTACTTTAACAATTCAAAACTATAACACTGATTTTGTCTACGTTTTTATCTGCGTTTAAGAAAATGTCATGATCTGCAACGAGCTACAAATACGTTTTAGAATAAATCATTAACTATACGTGATGCAAATATTAGTTTTGTAATTGCTGTACAAAATAGATTAAAGAAAACAGTAATTTATGTTACTAGCATCCAAAGTGAATCATAGCATAACAAACGCTAATGTAAGGCGAGACCGTAAGCCGAGCGCTGCATGAGAATGAGTCATGCTTATAACTATAAGCGACTTTCGACTTAGACCGCGTCGTAGTTAAACACCCAGACTTGAGAGCCAAAACAAGAAATAGAACTTGGCCTTTGCTGTATTGTCGTTCGTGAACCCAAACAAACTGACGATTCGCAAGACATTGCAGCTTGCGTCTTCAGAGTGGACCTTATCTTTCCGTTACCGCTTGACTGACTTCGTTATTACTCGGATTAAGTGTTTGTGTCCATTCCAAGAAGAAGAAGAAGAAGAAGAAGAAGAAGAAGAAGATCTTTGTCTTAGAGGACATAATACTGGTAGCCAAAATTTGCTGAGTCTTAAACCGTATTCTCGGTTCATATTACATGGATGTTTTTCTATTTCCACAGCTTCGCGAATTAATCTGGGAAAGTAGAAAAGAGTTCTAGCCAACACTTTAGTTTGGTCAAAGTTCAGCGTGTGTCCTTGGTTCCACACGTGTTCTGCCACTGCTGATTTAGTAACTCTGCGGTGTTTGCAGTCAGCCATATGTTTTTTTACTCTAACTTCAACTTGATCCACAGGAACAAAGAATGTTTTAAATCTCCTTGTTTGTCTTTAGCAGATGTAAACCAGGTGTTCAGGGTATCCTCAGTCGTAAAGACAGTTTTAATATTATGTTTATTTAGCACCCTGTTTATTTTGTCTGTCGAACCCATACAGTATAGTAAATAAGCGGTGCTAATAGGAGGTGATAAGTCATCTTTTAGTTTTGGATTTATTACTTTTTTCCATGCGTTTTGGAACTCTTTGAACCCGTATCTATTTTGTTGTAGGGACTCCAACAGTGTTTCCTTTTCCTTTTGGCTAAAGTATGCAAAACAGTATTCTTCTGTACTGGATGGTGGTGAAATTCGGCGTTTAAGTATCTATTGGTGTGCGTCTTATTTCTATAAACAGAATGCCCCCATTTTCCGTTATTTTTCGTTATCACCAGTACATCAAGAAAGGCTAGACTGCTGTTATGTTCTAACTCTATAGTAAATTTAATGCGGTTATGTGCAAAGTTTAGATGTTGATAGAACTGATTTAGTTTATCTTTGTTGGTAAAGATTCTTTATCCTCCTCTGTGTGATATACTAATTAATGCTATCTTCTTCGTTTAGGAAGGGCAATATAAAACCACTTTAATTTATTTTTATGGCAACGTTTCGTGCTGAAGGTTAGCACTTCTTCAGGCCAAAGAATAAAATCAAGCGGAATAATCCACCGACCAAGGACATTGGCAACTTTACGAGTTAGTAATTAAAATAAATACAACATTAAACATACAATGGTCAATATTTAAAATTTTAATATAACGTAGGACATACACGTTCAACAAACAATTGACAAAAAAAAATTAAATATTTTAATTACTAACTCGTAAAGTTGCCAATGTCTTTGGTCGGTGGATTATTCCGCTTGATTTTATTCTTTGGCCTGAAGAAGTGCTAACCTTCAGCACGAAACCTTGCCATAAAAATAAATTAAAGTGGTTTTATATTGCACCTCCTAAACGAAGAAGATAGCATTAATTAGTTTATCTTTGTTATGAGGCCATACAACAAACGTATCATCAACATATCTGAACCGAGTTTTTGGTTTTTAACTCAACATTTTTCATAATTTCAGTTTCAAAATATTCCATGTTAATATTGGCTATAACTGGAGAAAGCGGTGAACCTAAGTTGTCATAACTGATATAAGTGGGTAATTTTCATAAAATCTTGAAATTCCTGTCCTATCAGTTTTTAAAATAAACCTAACCGACTTAGGATGGTATTTTTTTTCGGAAAGAATATCAACAAGGCTAAAAATGTTGGTAATAACTTTGGAACCGTACGGGCATTTGTGAAGAATAATATATATATATATAGTGCTTTGAAAATCATTCCCTCACTATGTCCCAAACTTCAGATTAAAACATTGTTGAAAGTTTTTATAGAAAATTTCTTAAAAAATCTGTTTACAACCAAGGCTTGTCTATTGTAAATACAACAACTTTTGAAAATTCATCATAAGTCATCAACAAGTTGTCTAATGTTAACTCAATATGTGTCCCATAAAAAATAATCATTCCCTTACATCATTACTAACAGTCGGTAAGTAGGTATATTTGTGAGGACATATATAAAAAATAAAGTAAATAAAGTTACTGAGTTTATCAAAACCATTTTTTAAACATGAGACGTACAAACAGAGTGGATGTAAAAAAGTAAATGCACATCTGATTAAAGTTAAACAAGACGTTGCAGATTTTTTAGAAAAAGACGAAAACTCTAGGATGTGTCCAGGTAAGAAAGATTTTATCAGATCAAAAGGAACTGTAAAACAAAAACGTTTATTCGCTGACACAATAAAAAATTTGCACAAAAAATTTCTGGCTACAGTCGACTATGAGCTTAGCAACATTCTGCAGATTTCGACCTTTCTGGGTGACTTGGGCGAACATCAAAGACCAAAATACCTGCCAATGTCTGATCCATGCAAATATGCAACTAATGATTATTAAGTTGCATGAAAACCAAATTTTTGTCTACGATAACATGTAACGTCAGTTCAATAGTTTGACCCGAGCTTGTGATAGATGTCAACATAAAATGATATAATATCATCTTCCACAACCAAAACAAATAGTAACATTCCATCAGTGGATTTACGAACTACTTCTTACGAAAAAGATGAAAAAATAAAGACAGTACGTAAACCTGGTAAAAAGGAGATCAAGGTTCCAATTAGCGAACTAGTACAAAAATTAGAAGAAACATTACCTTCGTTTTTGTAGCACGTCGCCAGGATAACTCATCAATATCAGACCATTTTAGAACTTAAAAGAAATTTGACTGAGAACGAAGTTATGAATCAGAACTTCAGTGAAAATTATTGTTCTAAATATAACGAAGAAATACATTCAGTTCATTTTGGTGAGGCAAGAAAACAAATTACACTTCATACAGGTGTTTTATATTTACGTGAAAATGATACTGTTATACCACACACCTTTTGTTCTCTATCTGAGAATAATAGACACGATTCTTTGGCGGTGTGGGCTCACTTGACACCGATTTTTGAATGGATTAAGCGTCAAAATTCTAACATCGGTAGAATTCATATTTTGAGTGATAGTCCTGTGAATCAATACAAAAATAAGTTCATCTTCCATATTGTGTCTTACCATATAAATGATTTATTTCCCGGGACAACATTCTTTTCATGGAACTATTCAGAACCAGGCCATGGTAAAGGTACACCTGATGGCGTGGATAGTACATTAAAAAGAGCTGCCGACAAAGCTGTAGATGAAGGTAAAGACATCGTAGACCTAAATTCACTGAAAAACATTTTATCGTCTAGATGTCCTTCGATTAAGTCGTTCGAAGTATCTTCTACTGATATCACAAAAATAGAAAACCTAGTCAAGCAATCAGACACTGTCACAGCATTCCGTGTAACTCAAAAAATTCGTCAATTTACATTTACCGGTGATATCTTAGAGTTTAGAAGTCTTTCTTGCTATAAATGTGTGGGAAAATGTAGCCATTTTCACCTGGGATACTACTCATGTTCAAAAAATCCCTGTTCTTCAACAAAACCAAGTAAAATGCAAACGCGCTCTCATGGTAAACAACCTTTGAAAAATTTTTCCTTTGGTGACGACTCCCTCAACGATGTAATCTACGATATAGGTGATCATATTCTCATCAAGTGGAACGACGAAATTTTTCCCGAAAAAATAACTTCGATTTCTGCAGATGCTGCTTTGGTAAAATGTATGAAAAAAGGAATCAAATCTTGGAGATGGCCTACACGCAAAGATGAAGAATTGCACCCGTGGACTGAGATTTTACAAAAGATTCAACCTCCAAAGCTGATCAGAAGAGGATGTTATTCGGTGAACGAAATAAATCAGCTAAATTTGTGAGTATTTAGAGTTTTCGATTGCAAGACATTGTAATGTAAAACTGATTCCTGAGAGCTATCGTATACTAACTTATAGGTTATAATATTCTGAAGTGAAAATATACTTTTAGTAATTTTATATGGATAGTTTATTGTTTTAATTGAACTGTGATTACTACTACAATAAAAAAAGTTTTAGTATGAGTATTCTTTCAGTCATCTTCAAGCTGCAATACAAGTTTTACTTCATAATTTTTAAGTTAATATAACCTGTTAGAATTCTAAATATATTTAACAAATAAGAAATACGATTTTATATAAAAAATGAATATAAACATCATTTCCTCACCTCGGTCATCATTTCCTGACATTTAATTATTTTCAGTGTTCATAAATTTGATTAAAACTTTATTATTTATTCTGGAGACCATGATATTTTTCACTTCTAGTAAAATGAATAGTATAAATTTAAGAAAAAATGAAGATGAATTAATTCAAATATTTTTCATTAATTTATTGATAGGTAATTTCGAGATTTCATGAGAATTACCCAATGTGTTTTTAAGACAGGGTTGGATGAGCAGAACTTCTTCTTCAGTAATTCTTTCCTTGAGCAAAAACAACACTTCGTCGACCAGGACTTTAGTAAAAAGAGATACCACGTCAAAGTTGACTATGATATCTTCTTTTGTTATACGCAAGTTCTTAATTTTCTCTACAATGTCTGTAGAATCTTTAATGTGAGTTTCTGTATTTCCCGTCAACGGCAAGAGTTTTTCAGCTAGATAATGTGATAACGATTGGGTTGGTGAATTGATGGTGCTCACTATTGGTCGAAAAGGGACTCCTTCTTTGTGTATCTTGGGAAGACCGTAGATTCGTGACATAACTGGATTTTTGACAATCAAAATTTGTTTCTTGATGTTCTTGATGTAATAGCTCGAATTTCTTAGTTTGCTTTATTTTTGATTGCTCATAAATCTTGTTAGCTTGTATCGTAGTGATAGCATCCATTTTTACTCATATTGAGTGTTCTAATTTGTTAGATAAAGTTTGGTGACAGAATCCAGTACTTTGCGTTTATTGTGAATTTCCGAACGTAACAGTTCGAAGCCAGCTTTGCGAAAAATTTGAAGCGTCAGTTTGCTTGGGTTCACGAACGACAGTACTACGGCAAAGGGCAAGTTCTACTTCTTGTTTTGGCTCTCAAGAAGAGACTAGGGCCAAGTCTAAGTGGGTGTTTAACTACGAAACGATCTAAGCCGAAAGTCGCTTATAATCATAAACATAACAACCGAGAAAGCTTAAGATTTTATATGAGTCACGCTATGAGACTTTTGATAAGAGCCACATATGTTGGTTTTTGTGCTGTTTTTTGCATAATAAATTTGGAAAAAAATTAAAAACAATGACAACGAAAACATGGAAAACTTAATGTTATTACTACTAGCAAAAGCTGTTAACTTTGTCAGACGCACAAAACAAACAAAATCCACGATCTGACCAGAGACTCGAAAACGACTCAACAATAAAATAAAATACACTATAAAACAAGAAACAACTGTGTTCCGGGTGGTTAAACACGAAAAATAACAAAGACTTAAATGCATATGTGTACATTAAAGCTGCGTTATAGTTAAAAGACAAATACTGGCAAAAAGCCTTAGTTAAATAGATTGTCAGTTGTTATATGAAACACAAATGAAAAATAATAAAATCTTTTTAAAGCAAATATCGAAGAACGAATAATTCATTTAATTGGAAAAGAAGAATTGAAATCATATGATGCAAACCTGTTGACAGAAAGAAAACTGAATTTAAAAATGTCGGTTATGATTAAGAAAATCTACAAGAAGACTACAAAAACTTAAAAAAATAAAAAATCACCCATCTTGAAAGTACTCCTATGGGGTTAAGACAGTACCAAAAATATTTAATCAATGTTTAAGAAGTAAACCAATACTGCAAACATAAAAAATAGCTTAGATCACTTCACTTTATCATACGTGCATAAATTACAAAATGTAATGCCCTGTATATTCATTACACTAAAGTTAGATTTCTACTTTCGACGCTCTCTAACGAGTTTCGTTTTACTTCATTTCCTGTCAAGACTTAAACTACTTAAAACCGTGCTTGTTTAAATTTAAATTTTTTAACATCACCTTCGTATGTAGTAATTATGATATAAAACGAAAATGTATATTAGTTTATTTATCACAGGGTAAGCTTTTCCTATTAGTTTTTAGATTTCTTTAGTAATTTCCTTCTTAATTTGTTAGCACGACCCGATACGTGTTGGCGCACATATTTCGGTGTATCCTCTACCAATGAGGGGTTAATATCAACCAAATACCTGCATAGAAAGATTATAATTTTAGAAGGCCTACGTTAAAGTTAAAAACGAAGTCTTGATGTAAGGTTTCTTATGAGTCAATCGACTGCGATATCAACCTTTAATGTAATGTGTGCCACCGCATTCGATGACCGGTTTTTAAATCTAACTTATTTTGATTATAAGCGACTTTCCGCTTAGACCGCGTTGTAGTTAAACACCCAGACTTAGGCTTGGTCCTAGTCTCTCCTTGAGAGCCAAAACAAGAAGTACAACTTGGCATTTGCCGTATTGTCGTTCGTGAATACAAACAAACTGACGTTTCGCAAGTCTTGTGAAAAATATTTTTATTTAGATAATGCAAATTAAAGACATTTGTAGGTTAACACAAATCAACAAAAAAAAAAATACATATGAGTCACATTCACATTGAAAAGATTGCACCTGTTTTTCGTTAACTAATTTCTGCCATCGCGGATCTGGTTTGCATACACATATAATTAAATAGTTCTCTAAATTTAGGCAATTTTTCTGTTTGGTTTTTATTTGGGCCATTGACAAAAACGTCACCTCATAGAAGTATGAGATGGCAAATGAAGTCAAATACTTCAAAGCTTCTGTAGTTAATTTTGGGTATTTTGATTTTTTTTAAGTAAACGATCCATATCGACGGACTTCAATTCTAAGTGAAACATTCCATCGGCAGATAATTCCAGCAATTTTTTTTTACGTTGGTTCTCAAACTCATCTATGTATGTATCTATTTATTGCTGCATTTAAAAAACGAGTTTATGATCCAGTTTTGCCCAGTGTTTTCTGATAGTTCTTGCACGAAGAAATACTGACACATTTTTTTTTCAAGTTCTGTAAGAGCGTTTTTATACCAGGTATATTTACTTTGATGTTTATCTCAGACTCCACTTCTCTAATAAAAACTGAGTCGACAAAAACGAATTGAAGTTGTTTTGATCGACGGATGATGACCACAATTTCATTTTTTTTTGTAAAACCATGGATCTTGTCTTTAACAGTAATGATATTTTCATCCTGTCTTTAAAGGCTTTTATTGAAGGTATTTAAACGCTCAAGTAACTCGATGAAAAAGCCAGTTTTAAAAGGAATTCCAGCTCATAAACGAATTTGCAGTATTTTGTCCTGCTGGAATACACCAAAAGTTCACTACTTTGCCGTTCGATAAGTTTTGTGTGATAAAGTAAATTTTGGTGCAGTGAACCCATATCTTTACAAATCACTCAAAATAATTGTGTCTGTGACGCTTTAATATAATTTACTATTTGTATTATTTGATTGAAAAGTTTACTGTATTCCTTTGGCTAGGTCTGGGCCGTTGGTGGTGAAAACCGCCATGCATTCAAAAAGCATTTAACATCGGTTTTATTGTCTGGTAATAAACCCTCTTTTGCTTCGTCCGTACAAATTGCTATGGATTTCTTTTCCCAGCGGCATTAAAATCATGCTAGTTTCAAGAAACATGTCATATAAGCCCTGATCTGTTGTATTGTGAGAACAGCTTTAATAAACAAAGTTTTATCCATCAAACTGCAAAGATACAAAAATAATTTCTTTTATTTCTTTATTATTTGATCACGAATTTAGTCGCCATTGCGCTTACCGTCATGAAAAAAGTGGAAAAACACTGTTTACAACGTTTGAACCCGGTTTCATTTAAATTAATTTTAAAGAGGCCTGTAAAAAGCGATAATTTAATAAGCTTTTACGTTTAGGTTTATTTTGCTCTGGTACAACTCAAAATTTTTGTTTTTTTTTGGGCTAACTGCATTTATACCAAAATAAAAACTTCCAAAATTGCCAACGTTTTGCCTATTTATCTAAAGGGCTTTATTAAGAGAATCAAACGACAATCTAACAAAGAACTAGTACAGAGTTAGGTAACGAACTTGCGAACCAAGTCAGATTCTAAACTCCATAAAAGTGATATTAAAGTTATTGGGGTTTTTAATTATTACTATGCTCTCTCGGATTGTTTATTAAAGAACAGCAACATGCAAACCTTTGGGATAGCACCGTTGCCTGTTCTGAAGTTAGGGTCAAACTGGATAAAATGACGACCGTTTTAAGGAGCCCATTATCCGGAGATGAGTGTTGGTCAACTCAAGATGAAGATAAAATGGTTGTTTACATATTGTGTTTAACTTTCGTCTGATCTGCTTAATCCGTTTGCGTATTACTGCTAGGCTAGCACGGTAAAAAAATATCAAACCCATATTCAACTAGATAAGTAAAATCTTTAAAATTTTTCTTTCTCCCAAGGACACATTTCCTTCACTTTCATCTGATCTGAACTGGTCGTTCTGTTATCACATGCATTTTAGAACATAATGGGCATGTTTGTAAGTCTACTATTACTAAAAATCATTTTATCATAGATCATAACATAGATTTTGACCCCAATAACTTCAATCATGACTACGGTTTCGAACTATTTTCTTATTTGTTCCCGGTTGTTACTAATTTATCAAAGTCCCTTTTTTGACCGTAACCTAATCAGAGTCAGCGCTCGATCAACAACGACGATACTTCTTTATATAGGGAGACCACTTCTTCTTAAGTCATTTTTATGGAGTTTTTGGTTCACAAGTTGATTATCTAACTGCAGTGGTTCTTAGTTAGATTTTGGTTACTTGGTTAAGTTCTTCATTTTCTTTTTACACCATGATAAAACAGGAAGTTGCAACTTTGATTACAACATTAACACGGTTCAAACCTGGAAGAAATCTTGTATTGTGTAATTGTAGGCTTGTCTTTGGTCTTAATGGTCAACACCAGGCATGCATTTGTTATATTGAATAATTACTTTTATTTTTGTTTAGATTCGCAACGTTTGTTTTGACATTCAAGATAGATGCGCTATGTACGGTACTAACAAAAGTAACATCACATTTATCATGCCATTTTGCCACTATCACACACCATTCAGTTCATCACACCTCCCCTTTCTTCACGTTTGCCTTCATAACATCTGCGCAGTTACTTTTCGGCATGACCTAAACCACATGCATCCGTAACACTAGAATGGACCATTAATTTCAATGTAATTTCTGATTGTTCTGTCAAACCATAACTTTTACGTAAGACTTTTAATAGGAAATATTGTCGAAACTTCAACCGTCCTTTCCAAACTATCATCGATTCATAATTGATAGTTCTCTACATGAGTGGTACCCCTTAAAGCAAGATGTTAACTAGCATGAGGCGGTTTCGTCCCATGTAGCTAGAGAATCACGTTAAGTTAAACAATTTATGTTTATTATTATAAGCGACTTTCGGCTGAGACCGCGTTGTAGTTAAACACCCAGACTTTTTAGACTTGGTTCTAGTCTCTTATAAGAATATACAAAATAACCGCGAAAGCTTAAGATTCTATACAATAAAAATTAATTAATTTTTTTAAAGATAGTCAAGCTTACTGAAATATGCGACCCATAAATTTGTACTACGCACTAGAGGTCGTTCCGTTACGTTACTGTGCAGTGTACTGTTAAATGTTGGCAACAAGATTGTTATAGTTTCTTTTATTAGTGATAATATTTAATTTTTTTTAACAATCTTGCCAGTACTACGAATTAATTTATGTACGACATTTGTAGTTATTTATTGCTTTAGGTATAAAATTTAATTAAACAATCATACGTACAATAACAACGTTATGTAGGACTTAAAATTTTTATAGTACGGTATAAAACTTGTCAATATATTTGATTTACATTGTTGTTCCATTAATTAAAAAGTCTAGTATAGTTTCTTGTACATGAACTATATTCAGATATATAATTTTTTACAACATAATACATTTTTTCCGCTAGAGTACTGTAAAAAAAGTAGTAACGTAAATATTTAAATTGTTTGCTATGTAAATACAGTAAAACTTGTTAAAATTTGCCGGAACCAAGTAAATTTTTCGCTTAATGCAGGATTCTGCTTTGTGAATTTTTGATGAAATTATGAAACATTTTTAAAATAAATCGGTAAAACTTGAAAACATTTATATCATAAATACATAGATAAATGTTATGCATATTTAAATCCGTTAAAAAAATTGGTAATTGTCGTTTGTTGAAAATTTTTTATTTTTTAAGTTCTGCGGTTCGTTTTTCTAACTCGGTTCTTAAATTAATTTTTTTAAATAAAACAGTCGATGCAATTTTAATTTTGTGAAAAGATTAAAAAAGAAGAAGGAAATCTGTATTTATTGACGTCAAGGATTAATCAAGATCCATTAGAAAATTCATTTTCAATGACCCGTGCCAGAGAAGGATATAATTCCCAGCCATCTGTTCGTAAATTCAAGATAGCATCACAACACAACATGCATATTCGTCTACAATTCTACCAATTCAACGAGCAAATTGTGAAATTGATAGTGACGAGTTGTTACCTACCTTAGATGAAATAATACAAACTACTTATAATAATATAACTGATGAAGTGTCGCTTCAACGTGACGAGAATGTTAAAAATTTTTTGAAATTTTGTTCTGTGGCTCATACTGCGGGTTATTTGTGTTACTATTTATATAAAAAAATTAGATCCGAAAATTCAATAAAATATATAAGTATTGATAAAACAAGTAACGTAAGTGTTCGTAATTGTAAATAAAGATTACAGTGATTCAAAGTTTTTATACAGACCAATTTTAAAATTATCAAAGATTGTGTACAATCTATTAATATTATTTGATAAAGCATTTTCATTTATTTTATGAGTTACAAACTGATTATGCCTTAGTAGCAAAAATTAAACAACGACTAAAAAATTATTTAAGGCAGACAGAAAATTTGTGGTTAACTGAATGCAATTCATATAAAACAATAATTATTGACCAACTGATTAAAATAAAACTTTATAGAACATTCAAATAGTCACTTGGTAATACCAATACTGGGACTGGAAGAATGTTACACAATTAAAAAAAACCTCACCAGAATCAGAATTTTATCAAAGTAGAGGATGTATTTTTTTAATATGTACATATGTATACATATTTCTAAATAAGTAATAAAAAACGAATGTATCTAGGTATTTGATTTATATTCAGCATTGTTAATTATTGTATTTTATTACATCTAAATGTGTACCACTAACACAAATTAAATGTAAAACAGTTAAATAAATTATAATTGAACGATATATTTCTAAAAACATTGCAGATTAACTTGTTTACATTTTTTCTATTTGAATACAATATCGTGTTAACCAATGAATATTTAACTTTTGGCAAAATTTCCAATGTAAGAAATTCACAATAATTGATTATTTAAATTTATTACGTTTTTATTCAAAAATTCTGAAGATTATTTAGCAAATTATTTCTAAAATGTACTAAAATCTAAGAGCACACTTTAAAGGGTATTGACTTATTGTTTTTCATTTAATAAAAAGCTAATATATTAAGTAAAATCGTATTTCTTGATTTTGTAACTGTGTATAAGAGGTAATCTGCAGTTATGAAATTTTAATTTTTAACAACCATTGCAAAAAAGTTCTTAAATTACAACAATTATATTATTTATAGCTTATCACAGTAAAACCGGTCGTTTGTAACACTTTTAAAAATCCTCAATTATTTTAATAAACATTATCAATATAAATAAAATCCTCTATTATATGTATATCTAACATTTGCTGTTTTTACAAATACCTACTTTTTTGTGTACCAAATTTTAGTTAACGGTAGTTGCAAAACCTCATTATTAATTCATTTTCTAAAATATTGGTGTGGGTTTTCCGTATTTAGTTTTTATATAAATCGCAAGTGCCCAATACTCTTTCTTATAACAATATCTACTTGTGAGATTAAAATAAAGTAAAATGCACGTTTATCGTTAAACTTTATATTTACTTCTCATATAAATTTCCTCATTTTATAACATGGCAACGTAGCAACAGTGTTTAATGCGGCACTTCTAATCTGTAGTTAAAACTTAAATACTACAGTTGAAGCGTTGACCACATTAATGAATTGCGCTTTAGTATAGACAAAAACGCGTCCAGTACAACGATTTGACCGCAACACATACATGTTAGAAGAAAATTGCTTAAAACCATCGCCATTCTTGTAAATGTTAAAAATAATACATTTGTTTAAAAAATGTACTAGGAAATTTTATTTACAATGCACGCTGCTTAATAGAATTACATTGGGACTTAGGCTTTTTGATAACAATAACCAAATGAAAATAAAATCCGATATTTAAAAAAACAAATTTATTATTATATATATTTATTGTTTAGAAAATAGTAAATACATACATCGAACATCCGATTAAAAAGTTGTTAATTTAGAAGGTGAAATTATTAGCATTAATACAAGCAAAAAATAAAAGGTGTCAACCGTTAATATAAAAAAAATTATTAAATAGTGTTATGATTATTAATTTCTAATTAAAAAAAAAATACAAAAGAAAGTCCACAAGACGTAGTTAAATTAAGTCTTTATTCCAAGTACTGCGCATTCTTTTCAAGTACATTGAAAACACAGAGTAATTCAAAGATAACCTATTTACAGAGGCTTAAATGAGGTAATGTTATGTAGCTCAGTCCAAATAGTTAAATAAATAAATGCAAAAATAAAGCTAAAGCTAAATATGCAAAAGCATTTTTAGGGTAAAACGATTAATTTTTTACTCTAAACAAACGCATTGTAAAAAATCAGCTAAATAGGTTATTGCTAATGCATAAAAACAAACTTGAAAAGAAAACTGATAACATAAACCAAAATTATGGTTACAATAAACAATATTTTCTCTATGTAGTAGCATATGTTCGGTCCGTTCTTTAACCTTCAGATTACCAAGCAATTTTTGAGGCGCCGATTACCAAGTGGGGTCAGATTTGACCCCAAGTTTTTTTTCTTATTTTGTAAAGAAAAACCGATTAATTTGTAATGGTAACCTTTATTAATATTTTAAATTAACATTAGATTTTATATAAACTAATAAAAATATAAAAATAAAATGTAAACATAAATTCGCGAAGGCAACAACTATTACATATTATTGTAGTTTTTTTCTGGAAATGTTGTTTGCATACAAAGACTTTGCACTTTTTACATGTTTCCGAACATTTTTTGTCATTTGCTCTTCGACATATCTTACAACAACCTCTTTTTGGGCGAACGATAGTTTCGTCTTGTGGGCCCAATTCATCTAGTTCTGTGTCTGCCAAAACCATCGCTATTGCATTCTGCACATGTCTTGGTAATCCTTGAGGTGTACGTTTTTTGATATGTGGGATTACTAATTCAAACCAAAGTTTTTGCAAAAATAATCTCCTTCGCGATGATTTCTCTTTTTCAAAATTTCCAAATTTTGTAGTGTATAGAATAAATGCATTCATGGCAGCAATATCAAAGAAATTAAAAAATAGAACAAGAAGCCAGCAAATTGTATTTCTTCTGCATGAATATTCCTTCACCATTTTATCGACGCTGTTTGTAACTGAGGTCTTCTCCGGACAATTTCAAATCTTGGTGTTGCGTTGAAAGTAGCATAACGCTTCTATATTTTTTAGGTACGTAAGATACTAAAATTGTGTCTTCTCCACATAGAATTTCGCTTGAGTATTCTGCTCGATTTTTTTTTGGCAAAAATTCTTTTGGTATTTCTCTACGTGTTTTACGAATTGTTCCGGTCAAGGTTTTTGATTGCTGCAGTAGCTCCTTTGCCAAAGACATAGACGTAAAAAAATTATCTGTGGTAATACCAGAACCCTCTCTCAAACCTTCAACCAAATTCAAAACTATCCGCTTCCCTAGAAATGAAATTTTATACTTCTGTATAAAACGATAAAATTGTGTTTTACCTTGTTCCCGTTCTGGAGCGTTGTCTACCATTCCAGTATATATTTGGAAATTCCAGCAATATTTATTACTAGTATCGCATAAAGCCCAGATTTTAATTCCGTATTTATCTGACTTCGACTTCATATACACTCGAAAGGGACATTTTCCACGGAAAGGAACAAGTTGTTCATCAATACATACTTCAGCATTAGAGTTATTCGATTTTTTGCAATTTGCAGCGTGAATATCGTGAATTTTACGAATAGCTGCTAATTTATCTGTTGCCTGTCGTTCTTCTCTGGTGTCCATATCGTCAAATCGAATGTATTTCAAAATGTTTCTCATTCGATTACGAGACATTGCAGCACAAAAAATTGGTCTATGGAGACACATGTATTTTGTACTCCACAACTCCAATATTGGTTCTTGGCCTGCTTTCAAACCACCAGCTAGAAGCAGTAATTCAAAAAATGCATGTAACTCATCCGCATCTACTGGCTTCCACGTATCGCCTACAATTCTTCTAGCTCGAATGTTTGTTTCTCTAAGTATTATGTCCATAATGTCTTCCGAGATAAATAAATGGAAAGCATCTAGGCATGTTGAAATAAGTTCACTGAATTTTGTTAATCCTGACGGTGTTTTTAGAATATTTCGCTGATTTCGTCTTCTAACACGAGGCTTATCTTTTTTCCATATAGAACCATCTTTACCCACCAGTATATCTTTATCATTGGGCGAATTATCATCACTGTCATCGTCTTCCGAACTTTCAATCGGGTTTACATCAGGTACACTTACTTCTTTCGGCATCACTATCGTCAGATAAAATTTCATCTTCAATTTTATTCAGTAAATTAATTTTGCGAGCTATTTCTTCCACTTCACGCTGAGACAAATATTTTCTAGCCATAATTCAACAACAACAATTTTTAATCAAATGTAATAACACAGCAAACACACTTTTCAACTGATTCGAACAAACTCACCGAATGTAATGACTAAAGACGAAATGGTAGTAATCATGATTCAGACGAATAACACGTTGAAACACGTTGAAACAAGCGTCGGTTACGAAGTGGGGTCAAATATGACCCCAACGACAATATTTTTTTTACGTCGCAAAACAAATAACAATTGAAAAATTTGTTATATATTATTAAACATTGTTGAAAGAAACTTAGCTAAAAAAATATTGAGACAGTTGTAAAAAAAACTTAAGAAAATACAACAAAAACAACATGTCTGGGGTCAAAAAAGACCCCAATGGTAATCGTAAGGTTAATAAAGTGATAACATTACTCAACTGATAGCATTATCCGTGATTCCAATAAACGGCCTGAACTGTATTTTGTTTCATTAAAAATGCGATCCATGACAATACCTTTAGAAAAAAAAATTCAATTCTTGTTATTAAACTTGCAAATGTTAATATACAAATAGTTGTCTTAAAAAACGATCATTTTATTAATAAAAAAATATTGAATCCAAACAACATTTTTTTTCTAAGCAGTAATTATTAATTTAAAACGATTAATCAATAAAAGTAATATAAAATTGGACAATTGGAATTTTAAGTAACACCGTAATCATTTTAAAATGAGATTTTATAACATTGCTTTAATTGTCTATCGGAAATAATTACGCTGCATCTTTTTGTAATTTTCTTAACTCGTATCAACAAGTATTATACACGTAAAGCAAAAAAAAAGTAAGTCAGTGTAACAATTATGCCATTCCAGTAACTTAAAGTGTAAGTATCGATAGTTTTAGCAACCTAGAAAAAAGCGGTTAACGGATAATTTATAAATCCGCCTACGTACACACCCAAGACATATTTTGCTATTTATTATGGCTAATTTGAAATTTTGTGCTCGGAACCCAATTATAAATAATTGCGCTATCGCTACGACACGTAATTTTTACTGCTATTTATTACATATAATTTAATACCGAATTTTACTTAAAAAAAAAATTATATAAATTGCGTCGTTTAGGTGTTCTTTACCTACTGTGTAAAACCAGAAATTGTTGTTTTGAAGTATTTCGTTGGTGCAAAACTTTAAAACGTTTTTTCTCTTTTATGCGAAGCACTACGATTAATTATTCTGCACAGTGCAACTTTTCAACAAAAGCAATTATGCGTCACGAGAAACTACGGTGCGCAATTTTTTTAAGTAATAACAAAAAATAACACTAGTAGAAATTGGAACAATTATTATTTCTTCTATTTTAAGTATCATATGCTAGTAGAAATTTTTTATTGCAATTTAGTTTTTATAATTATATTAATCAACTTTTCGACTTAATTAAAAAAATAAGCATTAAAGCAGATAACCCAAGAAAAGTAGTAATTAATTTCTGTTGTTATTGCGGCTCAACAGCTTTTCTTCTTCGTAATTAAAATTTCTAAGAATATTATTTCATTCTGAAGTTAAAGATGACAAAGTTATTTTAAAATTTAAAGATTATACATTACATTCATCATATCATCCAAAATGTGGTTATATTATTTATAACATAAGTGAACGAGCTAATTTTGTTTTTAGTATAATTTAATTTTTAATTGTAATGCCAATCAATTTTTTTTTAAATTTTAATTTGCGTCTAAATTATGTTTGTATAGAGCAATTCGTCTTCTAGAAATTTTTTGGCATATATGTATCTATGTATCAAATTATTAAACCATTTTCAAAATTTTTAAATAAGTCGTATACGTTTTATAAAGGGTGGGCCTTGTTAAAGTATATTTACAAAAGGTCGCTGGCGTATGCGGATGTGATAGTGTTGGTGGCTAACAACAAAAAAAAATGAAGGAGATGATGAAAACGCTGGAAAAATGTATGAAAAAAAAGAAATGGAAGTAAATACGGAGAAAACAAAAATTTTGGTATTTTGAAAAGGAGGGGAAAAAAGAATAAGAAACGAGTGGAAATAAAAGGAGGAGGAAGTGCAGCAAATGAAGGAATTCACATTCCTGAGTTACACGATAAAGCAGGATAATAAGAAGAGGAAACACATAAAGGAAAGAGTGAGAAAAGGAAATAGGTTAATAGGACAAGTGTGGATTGTAGGGAAAAGGTTGTTTGGGGCGGACATAGAAAAAATAAGGTTGTTGCTTGAGAAGCTGATACACGGAGCATATGAGGGTAGAAGGAGTATAAAGAAGTAGAAGGGATACAAGAAAAATACTGGAAATGGGTATTAGGGCTAGACAGGGAAACATTGAGGCATATTATAAAAGAAGAAATGCAAGCCGAAAAAATAAAAGTAGAGAAAGGAAAAAGGGCTATAAAATACGAGGAAGAACTGAAAGAAAGAACCGAGTACAACATACTACAGGAATGTTGGAAAGAGGTAAAGGGGGGAAAAGTAAAGTACGGGCAGGACGGCAGAGAAAATATTATAAAAGAAACGGGTACGCGAGAGAAGAAGTAAAGAGATAAAGAAAAGAGGGAGTAGGGGTAAAAGAGGAAATAATAAGGAGAGATAGGTACCTAGAAAAACAGGAAAGATAGACAAATATAAAAGAGGGCAGATATAATGTGAATTATAAAAATATCAAATAGCAAGGTTCAGATGTGTGAATGAAGAGCTAGGAAAGAAATACAGGAGAAATGAAAAAAAGAGGTGCAGATTATGTGGAGAAGAGACGAAGGACCTTAAACACACGAGGAATGAGTGCAGGGAGCCTCCATCACATATGATACATCTCTGTAATCGATCTTCAAAGGAAGCACTAACATTTTTCAATGGGTTACTTTAAACATTTTGAAAAATTTGTGTAATTTTACTTTTCATATCATTCTTTGTAGTGGGTGGTGTTTGTTAAACTACATTTTTAACGTAACCCCATATAAAAAAATCACTTTTGGACAAGTCAGGTGATCGTGAAGGCCCTTCAAGTAGACCGCTTTTTTCAATTTACTTTTGTGGGAATGCAGCATTAAGATAATGGATAGAACCAGTGTGATGAATAGAATCACCATCATGCAGATACCACATCCTCTCTAAAATATTTTGTGGAGTAGTTTCAAGTAATCGAGGCAAGTCAATATGCAAAAACTCCAAACATATTTGGCCATTTACAATACCATCAAAAAAGTGGGGTGCTATTACATAATCTCTGCCATCTATTACATTTAAAGACTACCTAACTTGACTTTGTTTAAAATGTGGTTTTTGATCAGAATAATAGTAGAAGTTATGGCGGTTAACACAACCATTTTTGTAAAATGTGGTTTCATTCACTAAACAAAACAAAATAAAAAATATCAGCATCTACATTTATCATTTGTTGAACCCAATTACAAAATGCCAAATGTTTCACTCAACTCTTGCAATATGGTATGGATGCATTTTATTTTTCTTAAGAATCCTCCTCATCTGCTTCACTTAAAGACCATTTTGTCCTAACGTTTTTCTCGTACGCCACATTTCCCGTTCGTTCAAAACGTTCTATTAGATTTTCAAAAAACTTTCTAGATTTATTTTCTTTTGAGAAACTTATTATTTTAATTATCATAAATTTAGAAGAAAAATCTGACACAAAACTAAAAGAAGATGAAAAAAAAAACAAAATTGATAAAACTAAAAATACTAAAACGCATAACAAAGCAACTAAAGAATATTGTATCTTGATGTGTATAATTTCTAAAACTAGACTAGTTTTTTTAAAATTATTTTCTACAGGATTTAAAAAAATCGAAGTTGTACTGATATAGTAGTATTGCCTTTTTTGCGTTTCAGTCATATTTGCAATTGTTAATCTGATTTTTAAGTTTTTGTTTGGTTTGTCCAAAATAACACACATTGCATCCAGTACAGTCTAGCTTATGTACTACGTCGTGTTTTTCTATTGTTTTAGTTCTATCTTTAATGTTACTGTTCAGCATGTTGTAAATATTATGTATTAAAATATAATTAATGTATTAAGGTTTGTGTTAAAGATAGTATTAAAGTTAGTGATAGGTGGGTAAACTGGTGGTTGGATAGTATTAGTTGTGTTAATATGTAGCAGTATTTTATTTATTATATTATTAAGATAGTTGTTATTTCTCAGTATATTCTTTAGAATGTAAACTTTTCTCCACAGAATTTATAGCTTAAACTATATTAGTTTTTTTATTCTATGAATTTATAGATAAATAATTAATCGTTCTATTCGAGGTTACTGGCTTAATATACCACTCAGTAACTATCACATGATACTAACATCCCTGATAAGTCTATTATCTAAAAACTGCAGGTTGCTGTCTTCGTAATTTATCTAGCTGCCCAAACTTCTTTTCAAACACGACTGCAACTCCTAAGGATATGTCAAGATCCTCGCTCACGCAATGTGCGATGGCGTAATCTTTTTGTGTTTGGAACAGGTCTTGTGGTTCATCGGTAGTTACTCCAAACCTAGCTTTTCCAGAACCTCCGTATAATTTCATAAACTTCGATTCGATTAGATTCCTGATTTTGCTGCTTATTATGGTTATTGTCATTATCGCCAGCAAACGGGGCTAGACGATCGACGTGGATTACTTTTGACTTGCCTCTGGGTGGTTTTCGGATGCGATATATAACGTCATTAATACGCTGCACAACTTTATAAGGACCTTACCATTGCCTTTGCAGCTTCGGCGACAAACCACGTCTCCTTTGGGGATTATACAACCAGACCATGCCGTCAGGTTAAAACTCCCCATTTTGTGCCTTAACGTCATATCTAGTCTTCATTCAGTCGCTGACAATTTGTGTGTTTTTATGGACCTCTTCATGTACTTCGTCTAGTCTCTTGGTCAGCTTGCTGACGTAATCTTCTCCAGCAACTTCTTCTTCCGGTCTTCGTCCTAATTGGAGGTTGCATGGCAGTCGTACTTCGCGACCGAGCATCACACAGGATGATGTTTGGCCTGTGATTTCGTGAACGGATGATCAATATGCCATTAGGAAAAGGTGTAAGTACTGATCCCAGTTTTTTTTGGTGTTCGGACACTACTTTGGCTAAGTACTTGCCCATTGTTCAATTCATCCGCTCAACCATGCCATCAGATTGAGGATGTAGAAGCGGCTTTAATTGGAGTGTAATTCCAACGGAACTCCAAACCGTCAGAAAAACTCGTTTACTAATACGTCTGCGTCTGTGAAATAATCCATCGCCACCAGCATGTATTTATTTCTAGAATCGGATTCTGGGAACAGCCCTGCGATGTCAATCGCAACTCTTTCCAACGGGCTTATTACGTTGTATTGGTTCATGGGTGCTTTGCGCTTTCTCGTTGGACCATTTCCTGATGAGCAGACCGTTACGGCACCATTTCATGACGTCCTCTTTGCAGTTCACCCAGTAGAATCGTTCTCGAACTTTTCCCAATGTCTTCTTAATGCCAAAGTGTCCACCTGATGTACCATCGTAGAGATGCTTTAACACTTCTGACACTCGGCTCTTTAGCATTACCAACTACAGTCTATTTTCCGTGATATCGACACTTTCTAAGGTTCGCTTAAGAAAATCGTCTACTACTATCAAAGAGCCCACTGCGCCCAGTACGCTTTGATGTTTCTGCCCAAAGGACTAACTTCCTCCCAAGTTGGTCGTCGGCCGTTTTCTTTCTAGTTCAGGAGTAGTCTTATTTCAGGGTCGTTTTCTTGTCTGCGACGCAACTGCTTGGGTTTCTACTCGTCATCAACCATAGTAGTTCTGCAGAGGCATTCAATTTTTTCTTCCAGTCGCGAACAATGGCTGAAGTCCGCTGGACATGGTCTTCTGGACAAAGCATCAGCGTTCCGATGACTGTTTCCGACACGGTGTTCTGTGTCATAGTCATACTCTTGCAGTCTCTCGATCCAGCTTGCCACCTTTCGTTCCGGGTTACGGAACTGCAGTAGCCATTTTAAAGCGGCGTGGTCTGTTCTCAGTAAAAATTTTCGTTCATACAAATATTTGTAGAAATGTTCAATAGACTTGACGACTGCTAACAGCTCCCTCCTAGTGACGCAATAATTATTTTCTGGCCTGGACAAAACCTTGCTAAAATACGCGATAACTTTTTCTTGTCCATCTTGAACCTACGAAAGGACCGCGCCTATAGCCAGATTGCTTGCGTCGGTATCCAAAACAAACTTTTCATCTTCTCTTGGATAACTCAGAATCGGCAAAGTCACTAGGGCCTATTTTAGTTGATAGAACGAATTTTCGCAGCCTTCATTCCATCTAAATTCTGCTCTTTTTTTCGTCAATTTCGTCAAAGGTTTGACAATATTGGCAAATCCGGGTACAAATTGTCTATAATAGGTGCACAACTCAAGGAAACTTTGGACCTGATGATTGTCGCTTGGTCTTGGCCATGCTTGCACTGCTCGAATTATATCTGTGTCAGCTTTTACTCCATCTCTAGATACGACGTGGCTAAGGTATTGCAGTTCCTTCTTAAATACGTGGCACTTCTTTGGGCTCAGTTTGAAGTTAGCCCCACGTAGTCGCTGGAACACTTTCTTCAAGTTATTGAAGTGTTCTTCAAACAACCTTCCAACCACGATCACGTCGTCCAGGTAAACCAAGCACGTCTTCCAAAACAATCCGTGCAAGATGGTCTCTATCAAATGCTCGAACGTTGCAGGAGCGTTACACAGGCCGAAGAGCATCACAGTGAACTGCCACAAACCAGTTCCAATCGTAAAAACTGTTTTTTCACGATCCTTGGGTTCCAATTCTACCTACCAGTAACCACTCTTTAAATCTAACGTGGAAAACCACTGGGATGACAAGATGTCTAACGTATCGTCAATTCTGAGCACAGGGTAAATGTCCTTTTTGGTCACGTCGTTTAGCTGTCTGTAGTTTACGCAAAACCTCGTTGATCCATCCTTCTTCTTTACGAGTACCACTGGGGATGCCCATGAAGGTTCAATCACGCCTTCTCTTTCCATATCCGTTATTATTTGTTCGGCTTTCTCTCTTTTCGCCAAAGGAAGTCTGCGTGGATGTTGTCGTATCGGCCGAGCGTTTCCGGTATTAATTTTGTTTCACTACGTTAGTTCTTTTTTTGAAACCACTCTCCAGTGCGAACACATGTTGATACTCTTGGATCAACACTTTAACTTTAGCCAGCTGGTGTTGACTGAGGTTTTGGCATTTAGTGGTAAGAATGTCCAATAGATGTTGTGGACACTTCTTCGGCGACGTATCTTTGTTAGACTTCACGCAACTCACAATTTGAGAAACTGGTGTGTATTGGCCTACCACGGTCTTCTTTTTTAACGTTACAGGAGTTGAGTTAATGTTTAAGAGCCTTACTGTCATCGTGTTATTTACTCCTACTAAAATTCTGGCAACGAGAAGTCCCTCTTTAACTAAACCGCCCTCCATTGGTATAATCGCGCGTATGTAGCCCTCCCGAAAATTTCCATCCAGGCTTGCCATCACCACAATTTCAGTCCTTGCAGGCAGAGTCACGTCTTCACTCAATAAGACTCACACGACTGCGTTCTCCGACGAATGAAAAGGAATTTCTTCATTGTCGATCTTCAGGATATCGTTCTTCATATCCAAAGGAAACCCATACTTCTTTTTCACGTCCATTCCCAGGATAACTTCTTCCGTGATGTCGGCTACCAGTACTTGATGGTTGAGTACTCCATTTCCCAAACCAATGGTTACTTTGACTTCTCCGTGAGTAGGTATTTCTTCGCCCGTCGCCGTTCGAAGTCGTACTGTTACTGGTGATGTCTTCTCATTTTGCAACAAGAGGTCAGAACGAATGATGATCTTCGTTGCTCCCGTGTCAACCAGTAACAGAACACTTTTTTTATTGATCTTACCATTGAGATAAATGCTATGCAATTGCTCCATCGGCGATGCTATTTGAATTGTAATCTCTGGAGCCTGGCTAGATGAGATTACTTTTTGTCTCTTTTGGTCGCTTCGTTCCAAATTTTTGAGCGTTCTTTTTGTCCTCTTTTTAGGTTTAGTACGATGCCGTCGTACATGATCTATTTAACCGCAGTTTAAAGTAGTCACTCCTCTTGCTCGAAGTATTCGTCGCGCGATCTCCTCGATGCTTTTGAGTGTCTGCGCAGGTACTTCTGCAGCACAGCAGAGTCTATGACCGTCTCGTTGCGATGCTTGTTTTGCTGCTTCAAACTCCAAAGCATGCACCAAAGCGTTATCCAATGTCTTCGGTCGAGCTAACCGGCGAGTCTGCTGCGTTTTTCTGTCTCGGAGGCCGTCTACAAAGGTTTGAATAGCCAACTGCTCCAAGAAGGTATATGGTGCTGTAAAATAAGCAAACCGTGTTAATCTGGCGATGTTAGCCTCAAACTCTTGAGGACTTTCGGCAGCTTTCTGAACCCTACTTTTAATTTTGAGCTTGATACACTTGTTAAAGATGAGCATCTCCATATCTCATTTCTAATCGTGAAATTAAGAGTTCGTAATTTTCTTGCAGGTGGCCAGGAACAGTTTGTAAAATTCCAAGCGCTTCTCCACGTAAGGACACTATTAAAGACGTCGCTTTCTGCGTGTTGCTCCAACCATTAGCTGTAGCTGCGGGTTCAAACTGCTTGTAGTAGGTTGACCATGGGACTTTACTATCAAAATTTGGCGGTACAAGCTTAAACTTGTGAGTGGTTTCTTCTCGACGGTCCATTATTAAATCTTCACTCGTAACACTTCCTTCACCATGGTAATTCATTTGGTTCATTATTTCTTCAAGCAGTTTCATTCTGTTTTCTAATTTGTCCTCTATTGCTTCTATTTTCTCATTCATAGATTGTTTTCTGTTTTTCAGAACTTCGCATATTTCTTCTCCTAAATTTAACATGTCTGCTTGAGTTTCCTCTTGAACAATTTTAATTTGATTTTCTATGCTCGTTCGTATTTCTTCTTTTAAATTTCTAGAATTTTCCTCCATTTTCTGAAAATGTTCGGAGAGTTTTTTTTCCATTTTTCTTGAATTTTCTTCCATTTCCTGAGAATTTTCGCTCATTTTCCTATTATTTTCTTCCATATTTTTATTCATCGATTAGAGAATTTGAATCCATTTTAACTGCTTGCAAACGCGTCACCGGCATAAATTTAAATATAACACGAATAAAAAGTTTAAATACACTACTTAACCGAACTGAAATAGCTATGATTACCCTTTATAAATAATCACGCGTATCGCGAACTAAACTGTTATTTGCACAATCAATGTTTTTATTACGGGAGCGATATTAAATTGCTTAATGGTATTTACACTAAAAATCGCGAACAGCTTATTTATCTACACGGTTCTATTTGATACCCCACACAGACGCCACTTGTAACGATTATTATTAACTACTAATTTATTTGAACTAAAAGATAAGTACACGTTTAAACTAACCCACCAATTAAATCTAAAGATATTTAATAAAAACACTTACACTATAATTTATATCGCACTATCACTTACACGAAGATAAAGTCCGCAGATAACTTCTATTTATCTAAAAACCGAAACTTGTCTATATTAAACTCACGTACTCCGTATCTTTATCGCACACGCGTTAATCACTTATTTATTTCAACTTGAATAATCTACGTAACACTGCCGTCTTCGAATTACGGCAATAACTGATCTACTATTTGTTTGTACCGTGTTTATACACATTTTGGAAATCCTTCTCGAATGTTTCATATCTTTCGGTATACGTTCTAGAACATGGATGACAACTTCGAGAAGGCTCTTGAATTTGAGAACGCTTCATTATGTTTCGTGCAAAACGATTGTTTCTATTTTGTTTCATTGACTAACTAACTTTCATAAAAGCACAATTCTTTTACTTATCGGTAAACGTTATTTCAAAATAAAAGTATGTACATTATTTTTCATTTTAATTTATTCGATGATAAAATTTATACTAAAGATTTTTTTCAAAAAATAAATCAGTTTATATTACCTAAATAACTGACTTAGCTAAAAAAAGGACAAAAAAAGCGAATCAACAAGTGTCTACATAAAAGCGAGGATCACAAAAACGGTTAATTTTATAAAGCTTAACATCGAATAACAAAATAGTAACTAACAATTAAATCGGTTTTAATAATACATTTATTCATAATTATAATTATTATAAGTGTTATAATTTATTTAATTCTAAATAAGATATATGAAATACATGCTTGTTGTAAATTGGGAAATTTGCCAGCATAAACCAAAGTAAAGCCGTGCGCGAGTGCGTCAGATTTGAGATTTTAATTTAAGTTTTTACAGCTAATTAGCTTTTTTATAATTGAATACTTTCTAATTTGGTATTAGTAAATATTTTTATTAATTCGGACTAAATAATAATAATTGCTAAAAAACGATCTTCTTAATTGCATTAGACTTAACGACCGTTTTAGAAGATTGCGAAATGAAGATGTAGTTATAAACGTAATTAGACGATAATTATAAAACAGCCTCTATGCTACACCGCAAATTAAAAATCAATCGTTTTAAGTAGTTATTGATAAATGAAACGTTCTTAAGCAGAAAACACGATGCTGCTGTCATCAGATGGCGGAATATTTTTTTTTCTTTCCGATGATATTTTATAATTAACTTCTCTTGTTAATAAAGTACGCGCTGGCTACTTTTCGCTTCCTTTTGAATAATTCTGCTTTAAATGAACATTCAATTATAAGTCTTTTTTACATCAGAGAAAAAACCGCCGGTTCATGTACCTCTCATGAAAAAGCAGAGTCTGTTATTAGTCGAAGCATCATTAGACCCAAGTAAAAGAAAGTAAATTCGTGCTAGCGACGTTAAAATATTTAGAAAGCAATGCACTTTACGTATCAAAGTTAAAATACGTTAACCAAAGTGAAAAAGAATACAAAAAAAATAAAAGTGCCGTAAGAGAAATAGCGTTTGAAAAACTTCTCATTTCCGTGGGTGACGTCGGCATTAGTAGACAGTTTTCGTGTCATTTTCTTCCGAGTCGCTAAGCTCAAGCTCAGCTGTTCGAGAACGGATATTTTACAGACTCATCTTGCTTTTTTTCTTTGTACAATGTAACTATATGGTATTATAGTAAGTCGGTCATTTTAAAAGACATGCGATTACTTTTGAGTCTTTGAAAAACCTTAATCCTATTGTTATTAAAAATACTCGCTTCTTTTGTTTGATGCTAAAGCAAACATTTATTTTATTTCAGTGTATAAGTAAACTTATGTATTGTAAATTGAAGTCTGTCAATTAACAATCTTAATAGAAACTTTAATTTTAAACTGCCATCAGCTTAATGGCCGACTTAAATTAGCCTTCACTAATGTATCTATTTATCGTTAAAGGTTATTTGAACGTAATTTTAGGTTTTGAAATAGTTTCCGTTTGGCTAAATGAACTTTTGCGTTACACAAGTTGCATATAAATGACTGCTACGGTTAGTTTACGTTGACTAATGCGTTTGTAGATATAAATATAACTTTGCATTTACTTTTATATCCTGTAATAGCACAAGTGATAATAAAAATGATACACCGTAACAATTACAAAAAAAAATAATTGAAAAACGTTGCGCGATCAGAAACTTAATTAGACTGCATCAATATGCTCATAAGAAGCTTCCGTTTGCGCTAGAAACTGCGTAAACCGCATTATAAAATTGTGTAATCAGAGATCGATAATCATTTTTAGTGCTTCACAAAAGCAATCAAAACTGTTTTTTCTATTTTATGTACTTTCAATCATTAAATATTATGAATGATTTTCTATATTTTCTTTCTAGCTGCAAGAGTAGATTACAGATTTAAACATTAATAACGTTTCGATTTTTTATTGTTTTAACTTTAATATATAAGTACAACGATAACTTTTTATTTGTTTGATTTTGTTTTATCAGTATTAATGAAGTGCTCCGTTTATGCATTAACGTTATATGATTAGATTGAACTAAATCCAAACAATGTTCCTATTTTTTTTTATTACTTATATACTACTTGCATGTACCATATTGTTAATTTCAGATTATATAAAGAAGAAAATCAAAAGTAAAAAGTAAATTCTAGTCGATGATGCATAGTTGATACGAGTAGCCAATAATTAAGCTCATTGCCGTTTTTCATATGATTGCTGAGTCCAAGGCGAAAAGGCCCCCCCCCCTCCAAAAATAAAACAACTTAAAATTATTATTTAGAATTTGTCTATACATTTATTTTACATAAAGTTGTCAAAACATTTATTTTAAAATAAAACTTAATTATATAATACAAAGATAAAATCTCATCCTAAAAAATTAAGATCAATAACTATAAATAATCCACGCTATGTAAATGATTCTTTTCTTCATCTTAGGTATGCAAAATCGTCTATTATATCATTAAAATTAATGCAGTATTATCCCAAATCATCAGTTTGGTTATCGCACAAACCACTACTAGACCGAGAGCTGTATAGAGTTGAGTGTGCAAAATATGAGGACCGCATTCTGTAAATTGTTTTGAACTCAGAAAAGCTTGCAGATTGTGATTCTGAATGTTGCCAGGAGGTATCTCGGTCCAATTTTTTTTTATATCACATCCCCTTGGATATCGAGTAAATGGACTGAACAAATGCTTTACATCAATTTTAATTGTTGTTTTATTGAAAACATCCAATTGTTTCTTATGATTAAAGGTACTTATAGCTACTCAATAGACATAAAAAACAAAAAAATTAAAAATTAAACAAAAATTGTTTAAAAAAAAATTATTACAAAAAAGCAAAATTTTACATAAGTAATAAAAAAAAATAATTAATCAATCTTTTTTATTTTTACAATCATTATTAATACATTTGCATAACAAAATACGATTTAGTTGTGATTTTTTGCAAGAACAAGCCTTTGTTTGACATTTTGCTGTACATTTACAGGGTTGAATTAACAATTCGGGCAATGGTGGCTTCGTCAGTTGCCGTGGGTACAATTTACCATCTTTTTCTTCATACCCTAATAAAGTATAATCAATAGGCTGTAGTAGTGTTTGGTTAGCATTTATCCATACATATGTTTGTGCTGAAGCTCTTAACAAATGTAAACGTAGAGCATCTGATGTGCAAATTACTTTTAATAAATTTAATCCGAAGCCAATATTTTGAGAAATTAATTTAAACCGAAGTTGATCAGCAGTTAATTTTTTTTTTTGAGAAAAGATAGGTGCAAATAGTTTCTAATTCTGTTAACTGTTCGACACTTAGGTATGGATTCCGTAAATGCATTAAAGCTTTTTGTACAAAATCTAACGATGCAGCTTTTAAACAATTTTTTTTGAGCCTAATCTGCTAGTCGAATCGCAACCAGTTAGTGAGTGTGATGCTGGCAAAATACGACAAATGTTTTCGCCAAGGGATTGAGCAGTCAAATGACATCCTGAAATGTATTTCTTCTTATAAGAACCGTCGAACCATAGACCTAAACAACCTAGACGTGCTAGCTTATTCCAAAAATAAATTCCCAAGATAAAAACATCTGTATCAGCGCTAAGGATTATGATATGGGCAGATTAGATTTTTTAATTGCGTGAAATATGTGACAAAACAGTCTTGAATCGGCTTCTAAATGGTTCGAATTTAAGTCAGGTACTTCAAAAAACGAAGAGTCTTGTAATTTAAAACATTTTGTTGGATCATCAAATCCTCCACAAATATATAACTCGAAATCTTCTTTCACTTGTATGTATCTAGGAGCACCAGCACTGAGAAACCGAACGAGCTGTAATTTATTTTCAGTATTTGAAAAAAAATTATTACAATTAGTTGGAATTTTTGTGTGATCATTTGTAATTATAAAATTTTTAATTATTTGGCCTTTGCTCTGTAAAGTTGACTCCAAATATTTTATTGAAATATTATCATATACTATTCGTTTTACATTTAGCTGCAAGAAAAGATTATGAATTCTTTTGAAGAATGCCTCAGCAAAATCTCCAAACGTGTTGAATTTTTTTAATTGGATTCGATGAACAAATGCCGTACCATCAACAATATAAATTTTCGAAGTTTGTAAATTTAAAACGTCCTGCCGCGTGTTTGTACCACTGTTAAAATTATTTTCAATTTCAAGAACGAGTTCCGATTTTGGAGATTTCCTGTAAAATCCTTCTGCGTCAAAAAAATATTTGCAATAATTCAAAATTTCGTAAGATGCTAAAATTTTTGTGTCAAATCCACGTTGATTAGCCAACATCAATGTTTTTTGAAAAAGAGCTATATCTGTTGCATCTTGCAACTTTTTATTAGAAGTAGCTTTACTTTTATTTTCAGAAGTAGTTACAAAGTTATAAAATAGACTTTTTTTAATGGGATCGGGTAACTTTTTAGTTCTCAGTACAAATCGCTTATTTTCGTATGTTCTTAACATAGTCTCTCCATTTTCTACTATATTTAATAAACATTGCGAAGAAGATTCATCTGCAAGTTCAGCGGAGTAAATATTTCGAAGCGCGCAGTTATCGTTGTCATTGTAGGGAGTGCATGCATTGAAATACTTATATATTATATATATATTTTGAATATCTTTTTCGTCATTGTTGATCCTGGATTGGGTCCATTCATTATGATAATTAATGTCACTAGTAGAGTCTTCTTGTATTCCGAGATATGAAGAAAGAACCTCATGAATGGCATTTTTAAACGGATAAAGAAGCAGCCATCTTTGCATCGGTTCTTCATTTTTAGTGATGCCAATCAAACCTCCAGTCACTACTGAAGATCGGTTTTAAGACTGCTCCAGTGCTAAGTCGGGGCTCACTTCATTAAATTTACCTTCTATTCGTTTGACAGACAGTATTCCTCGCTTCATATCATCTACAACTTCTGAAGGTAGTTTTATCATATCTTGTAAATAAAGAGTCACTCCGCGAATGTAATTCGTGTGATTCGTAGAGAAAAAATAAGGTAACATTTGTTTAGTAGTTAACAAATGTAACTCATAGTTATTACTTCTATCCGCCTTGATTGAATTCAACAATATTTCTACCATTTCACAGTAGTTGTTAAAATATTTAAATATTTCATTTTCAGTGCTCATGGTGCCTACAAAATTTGAAAAATTATTCGAAAAATCTGTAACTATTCACTATTCTTTCGTATTGATGATATTTTTCAATTAGACCTGAATGATCTTTATCTACTATATTTTCTCTTATTTCGTGAAGACAAGTATTTAGCTGTTGTAAATAAGTTTGAGAATAATTCTTGTATTCTATAAATTCGGCAATTTGTATACCTCTTAAGTTTGTGTGCTCTAATACCTCTGTTATACTGAGTACCTTTGAGAATTGACGACAAAGTATTCGTACCATAAATATCGGCTTTAATAAGAATACTATCGAGTCCACTCCCTTCTAGAAATTAGTCCAAGCATCGTAAAAAAATTTTTTGTAAATGAAACGATCCAATTCTCAATATCAAATTGTTAAATTCTTCATTTGTTTGTCGAATATTTTTTGCAATGAGATATATGGCCATGTCGCATGAAAGTACTGCCATATTTTTACCGAGTGCAACACTTACGTTGACATAATTTTTCATAGCGGTATAAACAACGTCTTTGGAAGTCGGTGGCTGAGGTATGACTGGACTAAATCCAACAATAGAAACAGGTGAGGTTTCAGACGATAGTATTAGTTGAAATGGAGTCCATCCTGGTATTGAATTTGTAGATGGTCGGCAGAAATTATTTTTTATTAGACTGTACTGCAGTCTACACAAGACCCAGAGCAAATTATCAATTAGAAAATGGTTTTGACTGCTTTTTAATAAATAGCTACTGTCCTTATAATTCGGTATTGAAGGCTGCATTCTTTTTTCGAAATGAAGAATTTCTTGACATTTTAAAAGTTTTAAATCAAATTCGTTTTGCTCTGCTGTAGGCTTCAATTTAATGAAATTAATTTCATTTTCAGTAGGTTTTCGTTCTTGATAAATCACCATTGCTGTAACATGAATCGAGCCTTTTCCGCTTAATGTTTCTTCATTAAAATCATTGTTATCTATAGCTCCATGTAAAAATAACGATAAATCTTGAACTATATTTTTAGAAATAATCAGTTTTTTGTCTATATCTTCACACACAATTGACGTTGTTACTTCTTTATCTAGATTTTTTAATGCTTTATAACTGATACAATGCCCAACTTGATTTACTATGGTGATTAAATATTTCGATCGAGTCAAATGATGGATAGATTGAGCTAAAGCTATATGCTTTGGAGTATGTTTCTCAGTAATCGTGAAATATATATCATGAAACACTGATAACGCTCGTCGATTATAATTTTCACTTAATTTTAAATTCTTGGCACTGAACAAAGCTTGCATAAAAATTTGCCAAGTATTTGGTAATTGACTTTTTTTAAAAACTTGTTCAATTAAAATTTCATCGCATAAATACCTATCTGGTATTACTTTAGTACTTAATATTTCTTTGCGAAGTTGTTTTGCTACTTGAGCAACGTAGTTTGTTGAATTTGTAGTACGAATATGTTCAATGACTTCATCCAGTGGTATGTTGGCCATAATCACCAATGATGATTTCGATCGATCGCTTGGATATGAAAATAAAACGTTTTCATACTTATGAATAAGTAATGATTTTATAACGCGATTATCTACAACTGCATTTTCGATTTCGGTAAGTTCAGCTAATCGCTAATGACGACATTTCAAAAGAGTGAGATGTTAATTTGTGTTTTATTTCATCCATGAGCTTCTCAAAGGCCTCTGTAAGTACTTCATATGGTATTTTATTTGGAGGTCTACCTGCTGGAATTTCTGAATTTCTTGGCAGTCGTAGATAATCACGATAACAGTGCTTATGGTATCTGACTTCCATTGCAAATAAATCATCTGGATGTATGCAAGTACTAATTTTTGTAAAATGGCGAAGCAAAGGGAAAGGGACTAGCACATCTGCCGGCAACATGTTTTTTTTTGTTGTTGGGTACCTCAGGTAAAAGAATTTGAGCATAGTTGCCGGTCCTTACATTTTGCATACTCAACTTCCTTTAGCGCCTGCACTATACACCATACAGCAGGTCCACAGAGTCGTATACACAATGAATTAGGTCTTTGAAGAAAAGCAATACTCTACAGCTGCTTTCTTAGATGGCAGTCAGGCCTTTGACAGAGTTTGCCACACAGGACTCCTCTACAAACTTAAAGTATTCTTACCACACTCTTTTTATAATATCTTTAAATCCTATTTTGAAGAACGATACTTTCGAGTAAAATTTACACAAGACCATACACACCTAAAATCTTTTCATATAACATTTACAAAATGCAAAGAAATATCTCCAGCAGTCCTTGTAAACAACGTTTCGCTAACTCAACTGACAGAGGTTAAATACCTAGGTATGCACCTTGATAAGGGCTTGACGTGGAAGTCCCATATTTGGAAAAAACGCAAACAGCTAGGAATGAAATTTCATAATCACTACTGGCTACTCGGTAGAAAATTCAAATGATCGCTAACCAACAAGCTCCTCGTGTACAACATAGTCTTCAAACCCATCTGGATCTACGGCATCCAGCTGTAGGTAACAGCTGCCAGCTCCTACATTCAAATATTAAAGAGGTTTCAGTGTAAAGTGCTTCGTGCTATGTGCGATGCGCCATACTTTATACGAAACGCGGACATTTTAAGTAACTTAAAAGTTGACACGGTAAAAAATGTGATAACGAAGTTTAGTAAAAAATACCTAAGCAACCTAGAACATCATCCTAACGAGTTAGCTCAGAATGTATTGGATAATAGTAAAAACAGTCAAAGATTACATAGATACAGATCGCTCAACCGACCTCATAGATTTGACTAATTAAGTGTTAAATTATGTTATTATTATTATACTAACCTTAGTCTTAAGTTACCTCGGTGTTGTAAACCGATGGGTTTCAATCTTCGTGTCATTGTTTCATGTCACTTTAATGCCTAACCTCATTTTTGCTTAGTGTTGTATAAATAGATTGCAAAACGAAAAAAAAATAACGTCCACTCCTTTTGGTGCGTTTTATTTGAAAACCCAGTGTATATATCGTCGAAATTTAAATATTGTGCCAAATTAATACATTCTAACTCTATTTCTTTTTCATTTATATCAAGTGTTTTAAAAATGATTAGGAAACCAAACCGATTGAAAATGCTGTTGTACGCAGCAAATCGTCGGTTAAGTTCAGCTATTAACGAATCCATAATTGGAAAAAAAATTCAATTAAAAATTTTTCTTTGCCATTAAATTGGGCTTCTTCAGCTGGTCCATCAAAAAATTATTCATTTGCAAACTCCCTTCAGTTTTACGTTGTGTTTTCTGTTTGAAGTCACTATCTGGAAATTTATCTTTAGCAATGCTATAATACTTTTCGAAACAATTTTTTTATTCAGAAAACTAATTAGTGATTTCAATAACTTCACTGCATCGTAAGAGATCTACTTGTTAAACTAACATTTACTTTATTTACGGTTGTTAATAGATTGTTACATATCTCCGTAAGAATAATATATTTCCATCTTCTGATTTTTTTTGAAAGTCCCAACTGCTTCACTTCTAGTTTCTTTCAATTGATCATCATCTTCAGCAATTGATGATAGCGCAGCCAAGAATTCCTTATAACCATTTTGCAGACCTGTGACCGCAGATGCCTGAGCAGACTATCTAGTTTCAGACAATGATTTTGCCACCAATTTATCAGTCCCCAAAAATTGTTTCATTATATTCTAACGATAAATTGTAAATACTTGGAATTAACTAAAAAAAACTTGTGGCTTCTATATTGTACTGTGCCGCATGAACCAGTATCAAATTTAAGGATTGTCCTGCAAAAGGTACTAAAAGGACGTATTCACATTTTGCTTGAAAACCAGAGTATTGCCTAACCATGTTATAGGCGTTATCGTAACTTTAACCTCTACAGTTGTTAATATCAATATCGTGCTTTTCTAGAAACTTAATAACGGTATTTGGTAAATAACCTCTCTTGTGCTTCTCTATGGGTATGAACGTCAAAAATCTTTCGAAGACATTTGCTTCCCTAACACATCGTAATATAAATGTCATTAGATCTACGTGTTAAATCGGTCGTAGAGTCAACACTAATTGAATAATATTTAGATTCCTTCACTTCAGCTATAATTTTATTTTGCATTACATTGATAAAATTATTGCAAATATTTGCCGAGAGATATTATGTGTGATCTTTTCCTGGATTTCCGTATCTTTTCAAATCTTCTGCAATAAATGGATCAAACTGACTGAGTAGTTCTAAGCATCCCAAATAATTTCCATTGCTAAAAAATCCAATTATTTGAATTGCTCCACGAAACGCAAGTTCTCTGGATGCCAAAAACTTAATGACAGCTACGATTCTTCTTAGTACATCTATCGATCGAGATTTACATAGACACATTGTCATTGTCAATTTGCAGAATTTACTAAACAGTGCATGTTGAAATTACCAATTTAGTCGTTTAGCTTTGACTGTGTCTATGATATCTACTTCTATTCAAATTTTTCTTCGTATATCTTCATTCTTAACTCGATCCGTTCTGTATCTGCAGCATCATCTCCGATAGTCCATCTTGATGGCCTTAAGTTTTGATTTACTTATTTTTTTGAGCTCCCACAGTTTTTCTCGATATGTCCCAATAATTGTTTTCTAAATTCTAGCTTTATTACGTTTTGTTAATGTCAAGATCCACGGAATGCTATTCAATTGTTTAATTGCTGTTCTTGTTTGGCTTTTCGAATTTATCTTTTGGTTAGTTCCTCCATCTGATGTTAGTTCTATTCTCAAATACTTAGCGTAGCCAAGTAAAAGCTTCGAAGGGGGTTTAAAGAAGAAATGAGTTTATTTTTATGATTTTCGATTTCGACATGTAGGTATTTAATTCACCCATTTTATTAAGCAAATAAGTTTTCAACTTAAACAGTGACGAGAACAATCTTTGGTTGCAACAGATATTGCTAAAGTTGCCCAAATTTGTAGAAACTTCCAGATGCATGGGTATAAGTTTCTGTCAGAATCACTCAGTGCGTCTATGATGTTGAACAGTCTTTTTTCCTTAAGCATGTACAAGTAATGCCTGAAACAAGTGATTTGATTTTAAAATCAGATTATGACAACTACTACATTACCTAAGACACATCACGAACTTGGCCACAAACTCTTCTTTCGTCCCAACGAAATCAGTAAACCATTGTTCCTCGACTGTCTTGGCTGTTTTATGCAGAGTTTGAAAACCTAACTCGGTGCACTTGGTCGGTAAAATATTTTATATTTTGGACAGTAGATTCTGATCGTTTAAAAACTTTAAATTGAGTTGGTCAATGAAGTAATAGTAAATAGACTGACCAAAGTAGGTTTCTGGATCTTTTTTATAATTGTTTCTATTTCGTTGCATGCATTATACGACGAGGAGGAGTAATGTTGACTCTAATTTTATCTGTTGTAGTTTTGGCCAACAGAAGCAGAATCTGCATGCGTTTGGCATTTGTTCTATCTCAATTTTTTTTGCATACTGAACACATCTACTCAAGTTGCAGTTTTTTTTGTAAGTAAACGCTTAAATGTTTTGTTAAATAAAATATTGACTTTATGAGAGCAAGCAAAATGATGAACTCCGGTTTGCTTACGGATGCTAACAAAGCTTTTGGTCTTAAATTTAACGATCTGCCAGCGCTCACTTGATTTGCTTCTTGTAATGATAACCAAATACATTCATGAGATAGATTCAAAGAATATAGACGATCTACCCAGCGCGTTTCACAAAACATTAAAAGACGTGTTTGATTTTTCTGTGGACACTGTTCCACGCGTGCATTCTAATCAAATTAAGACTGTGGCTTGCGTAGTAGAAGTTTGATATTAAAAATAAAACAAATAACTATTGATAGGTACCTTGTCATCTCATAAAACTGATGTCAATGCCTATAGTTGTTTGTGTCAGTAATAACGTTTTTGCTGGTCCCTCGCCATTGTCTACCGGAACAAAACGAAGAAAATTTTTTCGAATGACAAATTGCTCAGCTACGATATCTATATATCGAGCACACTTATTATATCTGTGGTTTTGTCAGAGATCACAGCAAAGCATCTAGCTTTTTTGATGCGTTGAACAATATTTATCCGTATGATTTGTTCAGCATGTCAATAATTTCGTTTTTGTTTATGCTCTCACAGCAGTATCGACTTAGGGGGTTTCTTGACGGCCCCTAATCGACCTTCATCCAGTGACCGTCAAGCGTCTTCAAAGACCCGTGCCGGAGAGCATGTGACAGCTAGCGGACAGAATACGACGTTGGCTATTACCCTGCCTGAGATTACGGAATAATTACGGAAAAGGAAAAAGACGAAGTTAAAACAAAAACTTTTTCACAAAAAAAGAAATTTGTTATGGTGATAGAACCCCAAAGAATATAGGATTATTTGATCTGGCATGGGACGAAAAAGAGGGAACTTAAAAAAAAAGAAAAATAAAAGGATCAAGATTTGCAAACAAGAGACGACGAGGAAACTCGCGTCTCGGTAAAACTGAAGAAAAAGAAGTACAATATACGCACTAGAAAAAAAATTAGAGAACTGGCCAAGTTAGCCAGAGAAAATAAAAATACCAAAATTAAAATCAAAAAGTCATCTAGTAGACTTAACATCTCTATCTAGCATATTGATGACCTCAGAAATAGGGAAACTGCTGCAATCTTTGGGTAGAGTAAGAACATCGATAGAAAACGGCGAAGTCATATTAAAACTCTCAGAAGAGCTGCAGGAGATGAAAGAAAAGAGCAAAAGCTGCAACAGCAACTACAGATAAGAAAAAGACGGAAAAAAGGCTAAGCATCGAACTGGAAGAAGCGAAAGCCACCCATTAAGATCTACAAGATCAGATTATTGAAGTTAAAAATACTGCAATGGCATTAGAAAAACATTTGAATGCAATGAAGCAGACGGAAGAAAATGGAGATAAAACTAAGGAAAACAATTAAATGTGTCTCAAATGTAAAGCAAGGCTGACTAAGGAGGAACAAATTACTGAAGAAATTAAAAAAGAAATACTTAAACTAACAAATCAAGTCGATCATGAAGAAATTGAAAAGTTGTTACAACGAGACTGGCCGGAAGCGGTATACCAAAAAACAGAAATGATGACGTCAGACGTCTTAATGGAAACCGAAAGTGACGTGCTCGTTATTATGACCGGTAATAAAGGGTTGTATCAGACAACAAGAAGAAGATATCCAAAATAATTGATAGAGGAAATCAAGGATGGGGATGATAGTGAAACGTATATCGATAGTGCAGTGGTTTCGAAAAAAAATAGAAGGAACAGAATAATAAGAGAGACAGACGAAAAGATACGATGTCAGTAGCAGTGGAGAAAAATTTCGACAAACTGGGATGATAGAAATTATGGCGCAAGAATATCAAATAAAATTAAATTCATGGGGAAAACAATAATAAAAAAGGAAATAAAAGAAAGGAAAACGGATGCGGTTAAGATATCGAAGCAAAGAACTTCGTTTCTAAATGTACTCAAAAGTAAAGTAAGTAAAGAAAAACTTAAAGGAAGTGTGATGGAAAATCAAATTATAGTAGTCAGGTCCACACAAAAAAACGAACTGCTAATAGTGCCCGCAAAAGGAAAAGGAAGTGAAATCCAGAAGCTAATACAAGAAGCGATGCGTAAAGCACAGGCAGCAACAATTAGCAATAATATGAATATAGTTAAAACAAGACTGGATGCAAGGATTACTAAAGAACAGGTTGTAGAAATCTTAGAACGATAAGTTACATCGGAAAATAGAGGAAAAATTCAGGACATAACAATAACGGAAGGAAGATATGGAAAAAATCTCGCGTTTGTCAGAATCGACAAAGAATTAGGAAACACATTACTTAACTTGAAAGATATAAGGATTGGGTGGAACAACTGTCAAATAAGCGAGAAAAGAGTGACAATTAAATGCATGAATTGTCTTGAAATAGGGCATTTTGCAAAAGACTGCAAAGAAAAGAGAAACAACGAACTTAGGCGTTTTAGATGTGGAGAACATGGCCATTTGGCTAAACAATAGAAAGAGGAAGCATTTTGTAAAAGCTGTAAAACAAAGGGACATCGAGCTTATAGTTTGGAATGCCTACAGACAGAAAAACAGGAGATAGAAAGACACTAAGGCTACAGATAATGTGGATCTTTCAATTTCTACCCCTGGCAAAGCTACGGTAGATCAATTGAGAGGAGAGAATGGAAAGAACCGTAGTCTGACAAATCGTTTCGAGGTGCTAGCAAACGAAAGTGATTATGATACTGTGATATAAAAAGAACAACCAGGTGCAAAATAATAGGGACAATGAACAACAAAATAATCGGGGTGAGTAAAATTTTACAAATAAATTTGAATAACATCAAGGAAGCATTGGCGCTTGCTAAGCAGACAGGGAGAAAAAATGTGATGTGTTAGTGTTGTCGGAACTAGGGAAATGTACAGAGCAAGGAGTATTAAAAGACCTCACAGGTAAAGCGGGTGTTATGCTAAAAGGCAGTACTCTATGTGTGAATAAAGCAGGCGAAGGGGACGGTTTTGTGTGGGCAGAAATTAATAACTACTATGTTTATAGTTGCTATTATAGCCCAAATGAAAATGAGTTAGTGTTAGGGATTAGGTTAAGTACGTTAGCGCAAGCTATTAGAAACAATGATAGAAGTCGGACGATTGTAACTGAAGACATTAATGCTGCATCTGTTTTATGGGGGACAGATAAAACCAATAAAAGAGGGGAGACAGTTGAAGAATGGATGGCCAACTTAGATTTGACAATAGCCAACACAGGGAAAACTCCAACTTTTGAAAAGTGGAAGCAGCGGTCCATAATAGATATCACGTTTACATCTATAGAAGTAACTAATGAAGTGCGAAATTGGGTGCTAGAAACAGAAAACCTTAAGTAATCGTAAGTACATAACGTGGGACTATATAGACAACAGAAACCAAAATCAAAATACGGAACAAGAGAAAAGAATCGACGGACAAAACGGGTGGAACACACAGCACATCGATAAAAACAAGCTCAAAGACTTGATAGATAAAATCAATATAAATAAGATAGAAGACGCAAATCAAATGGACAACTTGCTCCAGAAACTCTGTAAGAACACAATGGCAAAAAGGAATAATAAAGGAAAAGCAGAATATTGATAGAACCAGGAGATTGCTTTGTTAAGAAAACAATGTAAGGCGGAAAGAAGAACATACCAACATAAGCTAAGGAGAACTGGCAAAGCAAAACAGCAAAAAGAATTTGTCAAACAAACAAGGAAGATACTACGTGATAAAATTAAAAGCAGCAAAAGAGAAAAGTAGAAACAGTTATGTGACGAACTTGATAAAGACGTTTGGGGTGAAGGGTTCCAAATTGTAGCTCAGACGATTAAGAAAAGAACTCCTTTGGTAGAATGAAGAAGTCTTACTGGAAACGGTGAAAAAACTTTTCCCAGTACAAAACCGAGTAGATGAAACCCTTAAACCTAAACGGGAAGGGGAATGTCAAGAAATGAAGATAACAGAAATTCTAGACGTTGCACAAGAGTTAGCAAATAAGAAGCCACCCTAGCGATTAAAAGTATAGGGGCAATAAGTAGAATATTACCAACGTAGGGGGTGTCAGGGCATCGCGAAGGAAAGTTCTTGCAGTGCAATTAAAAGTTTTGTATTCTGCCAACATATGGGCCGAAGCAACCAAATGGAAAGTGGTAATCAAACCACTCAATAGAACGGAGCAGGACTTTTGGGCGCCGCCGTTTAGGCGCCGCCTTTTGACCGCCGTCGTTTGTCCGCCGGGACTTTTGGGCGCCGCCAATTGGACGTTGGATGTTTGGGCGCCGAGCGGTACAGAAATATTAAAAATAGTCTACGATTTTGTCGTTATTTATCGTAAATAACTTTTAGTAAGAAATTTTAATTATTTTTGAATAAAAAGACAAAAAAATCGTAAAACAATCTTATGACAATTTTTTTAATTAACAAGCAAAATGAGGTTACAGTTACACAATAAAAAGTAAAACTAACTACAATATAGGTACTTATGCAGTATACACCATCAGTTTCTCTTTCACGTTATTTCACTCTTAATCCATTGCAAAGTTGTGAGAAATCCCTCTTAAGTATTCCATAACGGTTCTGTTTCCAAATTCTTGAACAAGATTTAGAATTCTTTCATCAGCCGCTTGGTATTTTCTCTTTTTCTGGGGGGGAACCTCACCTCGTAAAAATTTCTCGTAAAGCGCATCTCGTCCTTTTTGAATAGTTCGTAAACCATTTATAAATTTCCATATAGACGGATGATCCATGTCTAATTGGGACTGTCAGCTACGATGTGCAGTCTTTGCAAAGTTATTTGTGCGATCTTGGTTGTTTAGCACCATTTCGCACACATTCCAAATATTAGGCGAAAAAAGGGACCTTCGTCCTGTACTGTTTCTATTTCGCCTGCCGATGTAATTATCTTCAAACCAATTTAAAATTGGTTGCAATTCATTGGCAGATGCGTGGCCAGTTCCTCAATAGCGCCATCAAGTTGCTGAACAGGAACGAAAGCTAAAGCAGTTATCATACGTGCACTTAACGCAAATTCAAGGTTATTATTATATTGTACTGTTAACTCATTTTCACGCAGCTGTTTTTTAAAATTTTTTACCAGATGAAAAAAACAACCATTTAAGTGGGCTGTTGGAAAAGCATCAGTAGCCGATCCGATTACAGCTATTTCGAAATCCACAGAAATTGTTTCGGGTTCAAACTGCGGTCACATTTCCTTGATAAGTGAAAATAGCCTATCATAGGTTTGTCGTGTTTTGTTTGGTAAAAGAGCGTATAAAACCGGAAAAACGAAGCCATTCCTACTTGCCAGTATAACATAAATTTGGCGAAAGAGTGGAGGTGCTTGTCGGAATGTTCCATCCATGATTTTTTTTTTTTTATATGATGACACCACCGTGTATTGGATTCTCGAGAAAATATTAGGATTCTTTGTGGATCTGGATGATCTGATCCAGTATCCTTCATGAGAAATGGTTCAGTTTGTTCAGGCGCGAATTCGTAAATTCTGTACGCTTTCGGTATAATTAACGTTTCTAAATCCAATGGAGTTGGCGGCGCACCAGCAATAAGGTTTCGCGTTCGCTGACACAACTTCCTAATAGCGTCTTTATTTGGCATTTTACCTTGAAAAGCTGCTCCAGTATCTTCTAGGACACGATTTAGTATCTGGGCCGGAGTATTCATCGTTTCCTTGGCTTGTGTTTTTATTGAAACTTTTATTTTTGCAACACATACTCCTGCTGCATCACTGCCATGGTTATGGTTTCCAACATCACACAAATATTCATCATTCGCAGTTGTATGTAGACGACCACGGCATTTGTCCACTTTTCTCTCACTTCTTCAATCTTTAAAACTTCTTCCCTCCATCTTTGCTGGTTTTATCGAACACGTATAGAAAACCGTTGAAGCAGAGCTTTTTTTGGTTACGGTTGGTTTTTGTAATTACCATAACTTTTAACACAAACTAAACTAACTCGCAAATAACAATTGAAAACAACTGAAGAAATATTGCTCGGGGATCAATTTAAATAGTTGCAGTGACACCGAATTTTCTGCATAATTTTCTAATAATCGTTATCGATTAACTTTCTGTAGTAAAATGGTTTATAGGTACTAATGACCTTTGCAAGAAGAAAATATATGGAATTATTAAAAATATCATTATTAAAAGTTTCAAACTATGTATTTAGTTTTCATGAAACATATTTACAAACGTCCGGTGGACAACAGTCGGCGCCCAAACGACCGGCGGTAGAAAAGTTGGCGCCCAAACGGCGGCGCTCAAACGACGGCGCCCAAACGGTAGTGCCCAAACGGCGGAGCCCAAATGTCGCGTACAGCAATAACCGTCAACAGAGTGCAACGTCTCTTAGCTATAAGAGTTAGCAGTGCGTACATGACGGTAGCATCGCAAGATATCATGTTAGTAGCCAGACTTGTGCCACTGCAGATAATGGCATAAGGCAGAAAAGGCCACTGAGACAAAGAAAGAGAGTTAAGTGAGTGGCAGAAAGAGTTGGACACAAGGACCTCCTAGACAAAAACTTTAATACCTGATGTGCGAAAATGGGTGACAAGGAATACCGGGGAAGTTAATTACTACCTGCCTCAATTCTTAATGGGACATGGGGAAAATGGAGTATATCTAAAGAAATTTAAAATAATATAAAACGAAAATTGTGTTGACTGCTATTTGCTGGACAGCAGCGACCACGCTATATTTAAGCGCGCGAGGTCGGACAATAAAAGAATAAAGGTAAATTTGAGAGTAGGGGTCAAACTAACCCCCAACAACATAATTGAGATAATGATGACAAAGGAGGAGTGCTGGGTAGCTGCTACTGAATTCTGCGTACGAGTTATCAAAACCAGAGAGCAAGAAAGTAGAGAAAGGCATAGTGGGAAGTGAGCCAAAAGCAGGATGACCCCGTGATGAAATGCAAAAGCGGTACCCGGGGTTGTCAAAACTCGGAGAAGAGGAGCAGGGGTTTTAGCAGGTAGGAACCTTGCCAAGAGGCAGGTGAATTCTGCACTCCCCATGTAAATGGGGGTCTTTTGAAGATTATAATAAAAAAGAGAAAAAACCATTCTTGTTTTGTATTATTATATTACAAATATTTTACTGACAAGCAATGTACTCTTATCAATAAAGAGAACAATACTACAATGTTTTATACAAAAAAATTATACCTTTATATTGAAGTCAATTTACTAAATCTTAGTACCTGAAAAAAAACAAATTTATTAATCATTGACTATAAAGGAGCTTTATTGATGTGTAACAACAGAGAAAATAGTAAGTTTAATTTAATTTAATGTATTTTATTATGCATAAATTCAATTAAGCTTGTTTATAAAATTTCAAAATTTAGTATGTGCACATTTTCTTCAATTAACAGTAATTAAAAGTCGCATTTAAACCCACATCGCCTAATAAACGCTGCAACACCGTAATTGAAAAACACATCTTAAACGCTTTCATAAAAAGTTGTTAAGTACTAGAGTGTAAAACAGTGTAGGTGTTAAATGTAATTGTAATTTAACTTATGTGATCCTTGTTCGTAAACTAATTTATGAGTGCATAAACATTTAAAGCTAATCAATATTACATACGTTTAGTATTATACCAAAATGTATTTATATTCTTTTGTAATGTTCAATGCCCCTCTAAAGTAATAGAACAATAAAAACGTAGACAGGCGAATATTTATGGCGCAAAGAATAAAAACGTTCAAGAATATGTTTCATTGTTTTAAGAATGTAGGCACATGCAACCAAAAACTCAAACACATTCTTTTTCCTTTTATACTAATACGTGAAACATAAAAAAGTACTTTTGCAAAACGTGTTTTAAAATATTGATTGCTTTTAAACGGAAATAGATCTATTATCCAATTAGTTAGCCTAACAGCCGTAAGGAATTCTAATATGTTGCCAATTCAATCACCATTCACTTCCGTGTACTAATCAAGTTTCTAATAGAAACAGCAGAAAAATTGCATTTGAATATTTTAAGGCTTGGGCATTTAAGAATTAAAAAGAAATACGAAAGATTCCACGATTTGAAATAATGTATAATTTGCATTTAATCATTTAATGTAAATGGAAATTGTGCATTACGTTATTACGAAACGCATCATCGTTTTGATGCTGTAATGCACTGGCTAATTATTGTCTATTGAATCAGTTTCCTAACCGTGCCTAGTTTTAAATCAGTTTTTTCCTTTATAAACTCATTGATTTTACGCAGTCGTGGTGAACATTAAATTTTCGATTAATTTGTTTTCGTAAATTTGCTTACTTTCTCTATGATTATTTTTTAATTTCTATAATTCTAAATAATGTTTAGAAAAATTTATCACAGCAGTAATTTAATTACTACATACAAACACATTCTTTAGGGAACGGAAAAAAGCTAAAACTTAATCACTAAAAAATATTATTTAACAAAAATTTGTTAAAATCAAACTAACTTTATTTACAAAATATAAAAAGTAGGTCGTTTAGTTACGTCTTCGCCACTGAACTTTAACAAAAACTAGTTACGGTTTGTTTAACTGAATCATAAGGAAGTTGTATTCTGCTTTAACTTTAAAATATAGATAAGATTAAGTAATGAACTAAGTTATACAATTTGCAAGTTAAACTTAAGCAAGGTAAAAACAACCTAAAATTGAATCAATCAATTAAAATTATTTCCAAATTAAAAAAATAATACTTTTGTTTAAAATAATTACCCTCAATTTCAAATGTTCTTCAAAAAAGTATTTATAGTCTGTTACATAAAGTGAGGAACATTTCAAACGTCATATTCGTACGTAGGATTTCTTTGACTTTTGAACAAGGTCGTAAACTATCGCGGTCTAACCAAATAAAATAAAACCAACCCGTAGCTTGCTATCAATAACCGCAAACACCGAACGAAGCGGAATTAGTACAAAGAAATAATGAATTGTTTTAAGAAAACTTTGTTAGGTTACAATGCTCGATTTTTCATGTAAGGTGAAGTGGGGTAAGTGTAGGGTAAAATTGGTATAGTGCCACTTCAAAGTGACTTTGATTACAAACTAATTTAAGTGAAAAATTAATATTTATTGATAGTATACCCAAGACTATCTGCAACTTAACAATTGATGTTGCATGGATGAAAATTCGTATTTTCAATTTTTTTTCACATTTTTTTAAAATTATGTTCATAATGCACACTTGCCCCACCAGTTGGGGCAAGTGGGTAATGCCTTTGCAGTTTTAATGTAGTAAACCACCATACGTTCGTTCTGGGGCAAGAGTATTAAAGTGTGAATTATTTATCATAATCAACGTAACCCGATTTGCAAAATACCAAACAGCAAAGTTTTTAGAAACTTTTTATTAAGAAAACATAAACTGAACAAAAAAACAAATTTTCTGGTAAGTACCTACCTATCAAACTTAAAGTAAAAAATACTTGCTCCAATTATATGTAATTAAAAATACTTAATTTACAATGTTCTCAATATTAACAAACGATCGATCCTCTGGATCAGACCAAAAAAAGGTGGCAGATACCGCGGGGTCCAAGGACTTAACTTTTCTAACAAATTTCACCTCCACGTCATTCTTCAATCGACTAATCACTTGTCCAATATAATGTACTGTTTTTTTGGTTGTAAACCTTACAAGAACCCAATCATTTTTTTGAACTTTGGATAACGGCTTTTCTATTTAATCTATAAATACGTTGGCAGCTTCGTCTTCGATCATTTCGTCTCCAAAGTCTTCATCGTCGCTATCGTTATATTCAATTTCCTCTTCGTCGGTGTGCTTTTTTAGAATTTTTGGATTATTCTTCTTTGGTATATTAGGGGTTGCGTTTCTTTTTTTTTTTCAAGTCGAACCAATGCCTCTTCGCTAGTTATAACTTCTGCTCCTGCACAAACTTTTCTCTTAGGCTTCTTTTCTATTAGTTTATTTTGTTTTACTGTCGCTAACAATAATTCTTCAAACGAACAAGTGCTTACAACTGTTGACGTCTGTGATTCCGGTTCTTGCAAAAGAGCTCTAGACGTTGAAGCAACAGGATTGTTCTCAGGAAAGTTTTGATCACTGGTTTTTAAGTTTTGGTGATGTTCCCATCGTTTATATGCAAGCGGATCAAATTTTTCTTTTGGTATTACATCTGAATTAAATGGGTATATGCCGCCCTTGCGAAACCCATTACATATGATTTCAGGTTTAAGCTCTAACCAAATCTCACCCAACAGTTTGCTGAACAGCTTCTTAGGTATTCGTTGACCCTCATGATGCCTCTGCCATTTTACTAATAACGTATCCCATTTTGACTTCAAGGACTTAAACACGGACAAATCTAGTGGTTGGAGTAAGTGGCTAGAGTGTGGTGGCAATTTTAATATAACTACGTTATTTTCGATCGCTGATTGAATTAGCCGAGGGTCAATGTGGGATACGTGTCCGTCGTAAATTAATAGAATTGGCCTTTTCGGACCAACAGCTTCCAGGAAACTTTTTTCAAAATACCGCAGGAAAACATCAGCCTTCATCCAACCATTGGATGTAGCAGCATAACTTGAAGTTGGAGGTGCCATCTATTCGTCCCAAATATTTCGCCCCTTGAAAATGATCAGTGGTGGAGCTTTAATTCCCGCAGCATTCACGGCAACTAATACGGATGTATTTTCACGGGCGCTTCCAGCTGTTGTTCTAGAGCTAGCAACTTCTTTCTTTCTAACAATTTTTGTTTTTGAAGGGTCAAGGCTAAAATTTGTTTCGTCTAAGTTCCACACCTGACTAGGTTTATCGTGTAACTCTAAATCGTCAAGTTTTTTTTTAAAGCTGAAAATAATCATCCATTATAAACGGGTCAAGACACTTTTTTCTTGAGTACTCTACAGATTGGGTTTTTTTGATTGAAAGGTTATGTCTGCGACAAAACCCCAAAAACCAGTGTTTGCCGGGGTAACCGTCTTTGAAAGGCGTTTTTATATTATTTTGATTGACATAATCGCCAACAATTCTTCGAATTTCTGCTCTTGTCAAACCCCAGCCCCATTTTTTCATTATTGTGACACATTCAATCCACCTCATTTCGTCACTTTTTTTAATTGCCGTGTCTCGTCCCATAGTAGTACTTTTTTGACCCCGAACACCTCGTCTTCGAGCACTTAAAGTTGATTGCGGGATATTATATTTTTTACTTGCATTATAGGCTGTCCTAATGCCTCGATCAATATCTTTTAAAGCTTTTTCTAAATCAGTTGCTGTGTATTTAGTGGCTCGGGCCGATTTTCTTTTATACACCCTGCCAATTTTTCTGCCCTGAAGCAAAAAATAAATAGATGCTTACTATGGAAGGGCAAGTGTGCAGTACTACCACCTTACCCTTACTATTTACTACACACTTGCCCCCTTGTAAAAAATGACAGGGGTAAGTGTGCAGTAACAAACAATATAACAAAACATGTTATTTTTAAAAAAATATTGCAATACATATTTAGACTAGAACCTTACCTACTTGATAAAACTGATAAATCTTATTAAAGTTATCCCAACTTATAGATTACTGAAAATTGTATAACGAGCTACTACACTACCACGCTGTGAATGTTCACAACAAAATTTATAACCACAAAAATTTATCCTAAGAAACAAACCTAAAAGGCTTCTATCATATGAGATAGGTGAAACCTATTAATAGCTACATGTCAACATATATGGCATCACATTGTACATATTTCTTTTTATTTTAAATCCTTCCGACACACATGCCCCAGATCTACGTTTACCCCACTTCACCTTACACGACATTAGTGAAAATGAAGTCAGCAATTTGTTTCCTAAGAAACCTCATTTTGAATATGAAAAACAATTTAACAAATTTCAAGAATCGTGCAACGATGCAAAATTAAGATAATGTTCGAGAACCATCAACTTTGTGAACCATCTATTTTGTGTTGAAGTTTCGTTAATATAATACAAATATATGAACATATCAAAATACTATAAATTGCAAACAAACTTCTGTAGGTTACACACTAAGCAAATCTTATACTACTAAGATATTATCAAATTTATATAAAGACCAGATCTTTAGATGATAGAATGTACCTGGCACTAAAATTTTCACGTATAGCTCAGCTTTTTATGTAATGATATTTATTTCAGACATAAAACATATTAATGATTTTTTTAGGGTTAATGGTGTATATATTTATTTAATATAATCTACAAACTTTCGAAGTTGAGCTAAGCCCTTTAGGCAGTAGAAATTAAATTAAATTGACAAAAATAACTCCACCTGCAATATCGTTGGGTATATAGAGTAGCCCAATGATGTTGTTGCCAGTCCCAAGCCCGGATAAAGGAGTAGGTTTGATAGACGAGGTTAGCTACCTATTAATCGTAAAACATAAAGCAGCTCATAGAACTAATAAAACGACAAAACTAAGAAATGGATAAGTTACAGATAACACGATTAGGATATGATGCTTTGAAGTTCGATATTAGAAAATCGAGCCCCACGTTGGGCGCCAAAATTTGTTACACGCTTATAGGTTTTACGAACTTTGCACGGCCAACTCACACAGTCGGAGATAGGGGAGGTTCAAGTAAATAATAATTAAGGGCGCCAGATCTTTTATAATTAACACAACACAAGCTTGTAACAAATTTTGGCTGCCCAACTTCAGGGACTTGATTTTCTTATATCAAATTTCTCTTTCTCTGTATTTCTTTAACTATTTTCTTTCCTTGTGCGTAGCGTAGGATTATTATCATATAGCGACAGGTTAGTTAGTTTGGACATAAGTTAGAGTGTAGTGTTGACTTTTTCTCGATTTTCTTATAACAATTTTCTTGTATTGTGATTACATCATTTATCGTTAGCGTAGTTAATAAGATTCGAAATAGGTAACTTATACTGTTGGTTTGACTTTGCTGTAGTTGTCGATTCGGTTTTGGTTTGACTGAATTTCTAGTTAGACGCTTGCTAATTATGTAGTCTTTAGACGAGGAGCCACCACTTCTTACTTCATGAGACTCTGATTCGGAAATGAACTTGGCTGATTGAAACATTACTTTTTCTGGTGAAGATCCGTTTGTACTGATCGAGTTTCTTATTCGTATTGATGAGTTGTGTTATCGGGTAAAGCTCTTCTTTTGTTTAGAAGTAAACTACATACTTTACGTTCTTGGAATGAGGTTACTGCGATGTTGAAAAATGAATACTATTCGTAATCGAGTCATGAAACCTAAGGAATCTATTGGGATGTACGTTGCTACTATTCAATATCTTTTTATGCAATTGTTAGAACCAGTCTCGAAGAAGACGCAACTTAAAATCATACACCGCAACTTGACTCCATTTTATCAATCTCATTTCGCACTGGAGGATATTACGTCCTTTTCTTAACTGGTCTCTATAGGCAAACGTTGGAAGTCCAACGTTAACTATAGTAATTCTTTTAGTTTTATAACATCCGAAAGAATGACATACTTCTAGAACCATCTTTGATTTCTACTAGCAGGACTGCTACTTCAGCAGCTTCTGTTAATGCTGTTGCTGATTCTCGTAATACTCCTTTACTTCCTTCTTTTATAACTACTCCTGAGTCTAATACTTCTATGCACTGTCGTTCTAAAGCTGAGAAGTTTGTACGACCTGTTCGTTCTTTAGCTTCTCTTCCTCCAAATTTTTTTTAGTTTCTAGGATTATTAGACCTACTACTGATTCTTGGTACTTAGGTTTGGTTTCTAAAGTGTCTGTTTTTCTTCGTTGTTTCTCGCATTTCTTTGTCTGACTCTTGCGTGTGGAAATTAGTTGTTCCTTTGGACCAACGCAAACAACTAATCCACGATCACCATCTTCCATCTGAACGTGAACACCGCAGTGTTAAGACTACGTTGGAAGCTCTTCGTTGTCACTACTACTGACCTCATATGAGACCTAAGGTTGCTGAGTTTATAAGTCACTGTTCGAACGCATAGCGAGCATTTCTTTTGGTTCTTTTCTTTTGGTTTTGGTGGTTCGAGTCTTTGGATACGTCGTCGATATCTTGTTGGTTATAGCTTGGATGCTACCCAACTGTTCCTTTCATATTGCTGTCACCGACTTTCTTTTCTTTGCTTAAGTTTCTAGCACATTTCTTTTGGTTCCTTTCTTTTCGATCTTACTTCAGGACAGACTACTTTTCCGTCTGTATATATTTATATCTGCTGAGTCGGCCTTTTGGGATTGGTACGTTAACAATGGAATTCTCTCTTCTGCTTTTGGATTTGGTTTTTTCTTTTCTTGAGTCTTCTATTCCACTCGTCGGCATTAAAGTCTTGAAGTACACTTTCCAATTTGGGACAGCAATTGATACGCATTCGTTCTATAGCTAATATTGATATATTTTCTCATCCCTTTCTTGGTTTTTTTTCTTTAAATAGGCGGTTGGTTGGGCATTGAAAGGCTGGTCAATCCCTTTCGTTTCTTCTATGGAGAGAAGAACAAATCAGACAACTACATCTTGTCTTATCTTTCTCCGTCTGTTTCTTTTCTTCCTTTCTTGTCTTCTTTGTTTTTGATTTTTTCTGTTCTTTTTTTCATTTGCTTTTGAAGGATTGATTTTAGAGCAATTACCTCTTTTGCTTTTTCTTGTATCTTGATTTGTTGCTTGAATGCTTTCTTTTGTTTTTTCTTTTAGCAACTTCTTTCTTTAGTATTCACGCAACTTTGTTTCTTTTCTTTTGCTTTTTTTCTCAGTTACTTCTATCGCTTTATTAGGTATAGTAGGTTTTGTTTTGTTGTTTTTGGTTTGGAACTAGGAACAGACTGCAACGTCGCTTCTTGTACTCCGTACTTCCGGTTATTCGGCATTTTTTATGTTGTTAGTTGCCGTTAGAATATTTCTCTTCTTTGGGTTTCTGTTGCTCTTGAAATATTCTAATCCGTTTTTGGCATTTACATCCTAATGTGACATTCCCACACAACGAGCACTGACTCACGATGCTCAATTGGCATGTGAAGTTTTCTGTTCTTTCTTGACTCATACTTTTTTTTTAATTTTTCGTTTGGTCTCGTGTTGGGTTGCTTTTAAAGTTTTTCTCTCTGCTTAAGCTTTGTCTTTTTTTTATTGGATTCACTGCAACCATATCCTTTTCTAATTATATTTTTTTTGCATTAAGTTGACAACTACATAAAATAATGGAAACTACTTAAAGGAAGAAAGAAACCAGTAAACGAATATAAATAAATAAAAGTAATAATTAAGGCAGAATGGGAAAAACATTTTAAACAACTGTACAGTGCAGCAACTCCTACAACTGACAATGACGAAAACACATATGACAACAGTGAATTTATCATAACAGAAGCAGGCGGCTATACGAAAACTACAAGACAAAAAAGCACCAAGGATCGAAACGATAACTAACGGATTAATTAAATATGCAAATGGAGGCCTTGCAAAACAGCTTACAATAGTCTTTAAAAAAATTTTAGACGAGGGCAACGTACCAGAAGAATGGAAAACAAGTATTACTATTCCAATATACAAGAAAGGTAATAAAAAGTGCCCAGACAACTACAGAGGCATAACACTATTAGAAGCTATCTTGAAACTTCCACAAGTATAATAAAGACCAAAATTAGAACCATAGTCCCAGTGAAGAACAGCAAGGATTTTGTCAAAATAGATCTACAACAGATGTAATATTTATTCTCAGACAAATTAAAGAAAAATCAATTAAATATTGCACTCCGGCTTATCTCTGTTTTATCGACATGACCAAAACATTCGCAAAAGTACAGTTAAAAGACGTAATTACAATACTAAAGCAAAAACAAATACCAAAATAATCAGAGTTATACAAGATTTAAATACCAATAACAAAACCAAAATAAGGACAAACGGCAAGCTCACAAAAGAAATTCTTATAAGTGCAGGCATAAGACAAGGGGACAGCCACAGTCCTCATGGATAAGATATTTGAAGGGATCAGACAAGAAAGACATGGATACAGGATGGGCGATCAAGAACTGAAAATAATATGCTACGCCGATGACGCAGTAATAATGTCAGAAACAGAAAATGGTCTCCAACGCCTATTAAATAAGTTTAAAATAGAATCAGAAAGATAAGCATATCACTGAAAAACAAAATGTCTCACAATATCAAGAAAACCCCTAAGACGCAAATTGGTTATTGACAACAAGCCTATTGAACAGGTAATGAAATTTACATATCTTGGAGTACAACAATATAGCTACACAGACCTATACCAGGAAGTTCTCAAACAAATTAGTAAAGCGGCCTCGATTTCAGATGCTATGAGAAATGTCATATGGAATAATAAGACACGAACGTTCAAAGTAAAGTTTGCATATACAAACATGCATTAGACCAATTATGACATATGCAGCGGAAACAAGAGCTGACACAAGTAAAACGAAAAATCTGTTGCGCGCCAACGAAATGACAATACTCCGAATCATAACGGGGAAAACAAGACTGGATAGAATAAGAAACGACGAAATACGACGCAGATGCAGCACAGAGGATATAGTCAGATGGAACAGGCAAAGAAGATGAATGTGAAACGACCATATACAGAAGATGGGAAACGATAGAATAGCAAAAATTGCCAGCAATCAAAAACCACCAGGTAGGCCGGCGAGAAGATGGCGAGATAGCTGGACATTAACGTCCCAAGAATCAGTCATTTATTTGTATCGGTAAATATAGGTCATCGACCTAACGTATGAAGAAAAAATAGAAATAGAAGACAAAAATAAAACTAAGATAATTAAAAACAATAAATAGTAAGAGAATCAGAAAATTGACGCAAGTTTATTTAGCTACAGTATTTGCTCGGTCTAAAGGAAAAGCACCATAAAAACTCTAGACGTAGCATAAGTGTAATTGGTAGACAAATTAAGATTAGGAAATAATAGGTAACCAGGTGTCCGATAGTTCGTAACCACTGTCTGTCTCTGTTAAATTTGTTGAGAAATTTAATAATTTTATTTGCTTCTCTAATCTTTTTTAACTTCTAGTTCTTTGATTGATAAATTGTTTTGGTATCCTAAAAGCTTATAATAGGAAGTATGTCAAGGGCATGTTCGACAATGGCAAACTTAGTAAGCTGAAGTAAACAAAGAAGTCTTTTGTGTTTTTTTAATATAGTATTTATAGTTTTACCAGTTTCACTAATACTTTGCCACAGGTTCGTGGAACTTGGTACACTCTACAGGTATTGTAAGGTATTTTATATTTTACAGGATTCTTTAAATTTTTAATTGTTATAAGCAATTTTTAAACATTTAAAATTCCACCAAACCTTTGTTTAGTAATAGTTTGGTTTTTGTATCCAGTCCAGTATAGTCCAGTATAGTAGTACCTGTTTGTCCCAGCCGTAGCATGTGCGTTGTATTGCTCGGAAGACAAAAAAGAGTTATGTCACAAGAGTCAGCAGTTTTGACGATAGACGTATTTAAGTGGCATGATGCACCATCAAAAATAAGAAGACATGTTTTATCCATTCATTGAAACTACTAACTGTCCTACTTCCTTCCTTTGTCATAATAGTAAAAGTTCCTGACGGCAGTGGTGATGCCATTCAAGATTTTAACCTTTGGCCCTTAAAGAGAATTGCAGGAGAAACTCGTCCACCACTAGAGTTGCCACAAGATACTACTGTAACATTTTCACCACGTTCTGGAGCAACAAGATGTACTCGTTTGGTTCTCTTTTGGGCTAAAATAGTCTGTTGGTGATGAAGTGTTAACCTGCACCCTTTCTCGTCAACATTATAAATTCTTTCTGGCTTATCGATTAGAGCATGCTCTAAGAGAACGTTCTTGAGCTTTTCAAAATAATTGGTTGTTTGGGCTGGTGTTCAAATAAATAATTGTAGTGGACTGTGTATAAAAATGCTATATTCACCACTGCAGCTTAACAAGTAATGGTTACAAAACGATATTTTTTAAGGAAGGTACCTGGACATTCTTTGGGTTAACTGACAAGTACCCTCCGGATTACATAAATCTTTATGACTAATATCCTAACTAATTCTAAGTACATACTGTACACAAAATAAAAATGCAAATATTAAGATATAATACAGAAATCAAATTTAACCAAACATTGGTTACTATGAATTTATTCAGTTTTTGTGCCCTGGCTGTGTTCATACTCTGAATGCGGCGACAAGAAATGTTTTGGTGTCTTCTTAGAAATGCTTCTAACCAATGTCGAAAGAATTGCTGAGTTAAGAGTGCATTTCTATTTTACGGCGTGATGTAATTTTTCTTTTATTATCATAGCAAGTTTGGTCGCCTGCACGTGTTATTTCAGCAAATTTTATTGATTGCTTAATTACATTTTCATTAGGTCAATAACTAAGACATCCAGATGCAAAAACTAAACCGTACTAATTAGATGTTTATCATGTCAGCAACTCATTTTCGTTAGCTGGCATATCTCCCTAAAATTGCTGAAAATTAAGCCAATAAGTATACAATCGTACTATCACAAAGGAACTGCTAAAATTTCATTCGATAATTACTACACAATGTGCGCTTAGCTTCCAAAAGTCGTTTAAGTTATATTTAACAGGTGTGCCACCAATTCTTTGTAGTTATTTGCCGCAGCAGAAGATATAGAAATATTGGTTTCCATTTGCCCATCTACTAAAGATGAGTTCTTGACATGATTAACTTCTAATTGCTGTATGACACAATAGTTATTGCAGTAGTAAATTCAGTATTAAAAATTCTCGTACTAAAAATAGTATGTGTGCGTTGTTTCAAATCTCAGTGTGCACATTATTTTGTTTAAGTGAGGTATTTTCTCGTACTTGCGTATCTTGTTGTAAACAAGTCTCAACAAAAATTCATTCGCAAGAAGCTTTTATACGCAGTTAAAACTTCGATTAATAAGTGTTCAACATAGATTTAATATTCCTCTACCCTCCAAACGTTTTGCTTTCTTTGCTTTCGTTATCATTATGACAATCAAAGTTTCTGCACATAATTTTTTATATTCTTATTTTGTCCATAACATAACTATAGTGTATAGTGTCATACGGCACTATTTTTAGTTCCTGCATCCGTATATGCCTTAGTTATCAACCCAATGAAAAAGTAATTAGCCAATCATTAAGATTTACTGAAATAAATTTGGTGTGATAATAATAGAAAAATTGCATTACGCCGTAAAATAGAAACGGACTCTTACCCCAGCGACTCTTTCACACGCACAACATTGAAATCCTAATTGATTTACATATTAAAAACATGAATGTTCCAAGATTATTCACTGCGAATACTATGAGCATGGTAACCAAACCAGAAAGTAAATAAGCGAAAACTTTGTCAAAAAAAATTTTTGAATAAAAAAATTAAAACAAACTGCATAAATAAAAAATTTAAGTCTAAAAAATTTTGCGTCAATTTGACTTCTACTTTTTACGAAATTAAATTAAACAATTTTCAAGTGACACTTCAGATTCAATTATAGAAACACGGTTCACAATGCGCCTAGTAATGTTTAAGAATTCGTTATTATTAAACAGGTAATTTAATTAAACGTTATTTGAGTTTTTTTTCAAATTCAATTATAATAAAATTAAACTGTAATATAAGTGATCAAATTTTAATAAATTCGAGATTATGTCTCATACTCTAATTTACGTAATTTTATTAGTCCGATGTTAAAACACGCATGATCGTTTTAGTTAAACTAGTAATTGTAACTCACCTGTAAAATGATATAAAGTAAATGTGCTTACCAAGAAGTAGTGTCACAAAAACTGAAGTTAATTAATTAAGTTCTGCATTTAAATTTGTAACTTAAAACTGAAAGTTTAATTTTAGGGAAATTGCGATATTAAATATCAATATTCGTAGAACGACGTCTATTTCATTTTAACTGATGCCACGGTCTTCTTAAATTAATGGCAAAAGTTCAATAAGTCTGGCAGTATTTGCCAAAAGCATTAAACGTCTTTAGCGTTTTTCTTTTAAAAATTTAGATTTTTAATTTTAAAACTTCACAAAAACATCCGTTAAAACTCAATACCAAGAACATTAAACTGCATTTACTCATGCAAATATTTAATTTGGAAAAAATTATAGCATTTTCTTTTGTGTTACTGAAATACAACTTTAAAAGAAACAATTGAATGTAATCGTATCTTACAATAAACATTTTAGTAAATATAATCTTTTTGGGAAATACTTTTTTATTACGTCGTTAAGGATTTTTTTAGTTAGTTGCTAATATCACTTCTAAAAAATTCTTTTTTGTTAAAATTTAAAACAAATTATGTTTTTGTCTTAAATTTTAATAAAAAAGTACTTTACTTTTTTATATAGTTTTCGTTTGTCTATATACGCAACATATTTCCAATTTGCCGATAGACAGCAAATCGATTGCGGTCTTTCAAAATTATCATGATGCCTCTTTAAAAGTATAGTTACCTCAAAATGGTAGATATGAAACGCAATACGAAAAGTACAAGATTAGCAAATAACAGTTGAGGAGGGATAAATTTCCAAGATCTAAGGGCTTTTTGAAATACATAATTGGAAAGGCGGAGTGTAATGTTGTCACCTTCTCGTGGTGCACTCTGGATAGCATCTGTGCTGGGTTCTCCATTACAGATGTAAATTACATGACTTACAGGGCTCTACATTTTACAATGTGGTGTTGTTGCTCTTAAAACGGATTTGTCTTTATTTAATTTCAAGTTTGAGCATAAGTTTGGGCTTAATCAACGGCCGAAACGTACCGTATCCCAACGTGACAGAAGTCGTGTTGATGCTTATCTTCTACGGCGGTATAACGTTTGCGGATTGTCAACTTAATGTTACGATCCAAATGGGAGGGAGCGGTTTGCCATGTGAGTGCTACCATTAGTGCAATAGTTACACTACCCAATTCAGAGAATCAGGAATCAGCCTGCCAACTCTGACGCGCGATTCAAAAAACAGACCTAGACTAGAAGGAGAAGAAAAGCCGAGTCTTATTGCAGAGAAGCATGGTAGGGAGTACTTGTTCTTCTGACAGCGGAAGCGTCTTATAGTAGTCGTTTGCCGTCTAATACGTTATTTTATATATTAATAAGTAAAGTGCCTTGCGCCTTAGACCCACAAAAGGTACAGCAATCTGCCCGATTTTAGTGTTTTAGTATACTAATACATTTATGCAAAAAGGGCGAGGGCTGTACAAACACTACAAGGCAGCGGAGGAATCCATCCTATAGATGGAGGAGACTGCGATAGTGACTCGTCTAACGTGGTCCTGCAGCAATACAAATATCTAAGAGAGAAAGAACCACACCGGAGACGTTCGAAAGCCTCGCCGGGGACCATAAAGCACAGGTTGGGATTTATTTCTTTGTGCGTCTCTTAATGCTTATGCATTCTGTCCCCCTTAAAAACACAACTCTTACACACTACCGGAGCAAGAGCTGATATTTGAAATGCTAAACTGGCCAGCTAAGATCAGTCAGAAATAAAGAGTTAGAAAGGAAGAGCCACCCCGAGGTAGCACTGAACTGCTAACTTTTTAATTAAGACTGGGTCGTGAAACTGTAACCGGTCCTGGCGTTGTGGGGTTAATTGTGTCCACAACACTCTAGGTAACTAAGTGCAGAAAGAAGTATTCGAAACACAATTGGATTGCTGGTTAATTTACGGTTAGTCTTCAGGTTTGGCAGGCGGTTTTCGGGATGTCCGATGTGTTTTCAAATACGCCGCTCGGGCGATGAAGAAAATGATCCCATCCTAGACGCAACCGCTTTTATATCCTTTTTCTTTCTTTCAATGCCGGTTTTAAGGCGGGGATCGTCTTGGCGCTGGTGGGATATACGAAGATGGGGGTAAAGTCCATGCACTAATTTAAAATTTGTTTTCAATTTGTTTAAAATGGTAGACTTTATGTTTGTTTTGTTACATACCATTAACTCTTAGACGAAGCCAGTGACAAGAGATTGCCTTTTGCTACATTTTCGTTGGATTTGGAAAAGTCCGGAATACTTGGGGGTTTTTCACTAAATTTGTTAATTTTTTTGGATAATGCCCCTATCTAGTTTTGTAGCACATCAGTTAGGACAGCTATTTTTAGTACAGATACGCTGCATTTTTTCTTCAGGCCTGCTTTGATCCAAAATTTGCATTCGATTTGCTTGTGGTTAAGGGCTAGCATACTTTCGGTCACCTCTATTACTGCCTGGTGCCACGTTCCAATGGGGGAGGTGGAGAAAGAAAGAAAAAAGAATATACTAAGATGTTACATACGTTACCGCAAGTGAAATTTTAAAACCGCCCGTAGATCTTGACGTCAAGCTTACGACCGGTATAAATTAGTCGAAATTCATTTTACGACAGAAACACAATCCGACTCGAGCTTCCAAATCTCTGATAGTTACAGATTTCCGCACATTAATGATTGAAAATTTTGACATTGATAGTGAATAAACAAAAATTTATATTGATTAGGTGTAGAGTATTAACGAGAGAACAAATTTCGCAAGAAATTACAGATATTGCGAAGTCAGTCCTTAATACTTTTAACTTAAACTGGAACGTTGTTTAAAATTTTGACACAACGCCGTCTAGCGCGATCGTAAGTCGATACCCCGAAGTGCGTGAACGGATGAGGGTCGAGGTAGTGCCGTATTATACCATATACCCATTCGCATGCGGCACCAGTTCACTGATCCTTGGCGAACTCAAAGTATACAATAGGACGCCATCAGTCGACTTACATCATATAAAAGAAACTGCGCTTTCGTTAATCCATAAGCAAAACTAACGGCTCCGTTAATCCATGAGAAGCCAGACAAAAAGAAAGCTAAAACAACCAAAATTAGTTGGTACGTCGCAACCATCAACCACGTGTCAATACTAACCTACTCTATGACTTTGGATAGAAAATATTCAGCTACTTCGTTCTACGAATGCGACATTCGTGCGGATTTATTAGAGATTTAATTGGATCTAATTTGAATGCTTTCAGTTTTTGCATCAATGTTCAGGACGCATACTATTAATCCATCTGGACCACATCTCGGTTTCAAGTACGGTTTTCGGAGTAACTTTTACGTGTCTAGACATTGTGGATTTTCGGTAGAGGATGCTCGAGCTCTAACCAAAATGTCTAAAAATCTAGTTTGCAGGTCAGGTACTGCAGGTTCCGAAGTCCTTATGCTCGGGCGCCAAATGTAACCGGTCCTGGCGTTGTGGGGTTGACTGTGTCTACAACACCCTAAGTAGCTAAGTGGAAAAATGAGTATTCAAAACACAATTGGATTGCTGGTTAACTTACGGTTAGTCTTCATTTTCAGCATGTCCGAGGTGTCTTCAGAGACGCCGCTCGGACGACAAGAAAAAAGATTCCCATTCTAGACGGTGCAACCGCTTTTATATCCTTTTTTTTTCTTTCAGTGCTGGTTTTAGAGCGGGAATCGTTTTGGCGTTGGTAGAATATACGAGGATGTGGGTAAAGTCCATGCACCATTTTAAAAATTGTTTTCAATTTGTTTAAAATGGTGGACGGAAGGGGGTTATTACAACGCCCACCGTGTAACAAGAATCGGGGTGCGAAAACCAGGATTTGAGAATAGCTTTGCGATAGATTGCATGAACTCCGGGTATACAAAATGGAAAGCGTCATACCCCCGGGTCGTACCTATGAATCTGATTAAATTTGTAAGAATATCTCTACATACTGAGTAATAAATGCATCCTATTCTAAATGTATTGTATCCAAAAAATGATTGTTTTTCAACATGTATTTAATACACATTTAATAGTGCAACAATGATTCTAAAGTATACTTTTTTTGTCGTTATACGATAATGCATCAATTCACAAGGTAGGGGTGGTTAATGAATAATTCGGTCAAAATAATATTCGTGTTTTACCATGGCATGAAAAAAAAATTATAAAGATGACGATCTTCAACCAGTCAATGCCCAGGAACTGATGAAGGTGGTGGTTTTGAAACAATATTCAACATATGACCTAATTGTAAAACTGATTCAATTGATACATAATCAATTGCAATAAATGATGGTTGATATACTCATTATTAAATTATTATTAATTTTTTGTTATTGTTGTATAAATAAAGGTGTTACCGTCGTGCAATTTAATTAGAGGTATTCCAGAGACTACTCTAACAGATACGATCCTAAACGAATTAACTTCTCTTAATTTTACATCTACAAAAACCATTCAATTGCACAAAGCAAATAAAATCCCTTCGCCCCTTTTTTTAATCCTAAAAAAATCTATATTTAACCTGATTTATTGTGGTAAAGTTGTTATTCAGGAAGAAACCCTAATTTCAAAGCGCCGATTGCAGCAATGTTTCCGCTTTCAATTTCATGGGCATTCGCAATCGAAATGTACTGTTCCTTATCGATGTATAACATGTGGTAATTTTTACCCATCGTACACATCTACTAAGACTCGTGATCTACTTGCTTGTAGGAGCTGTGGCCAATGTCTTGCTGCTACCAAGCGCACATCCTCTTCTGTAGTACAAAAATCTACTGCATAAAATAACCCCCAAATTACTCTACCAATTTATTTTCTTCTCTTCAATCTACAAAGAAGTGCTCTTAGGTACTCGTCAATTACCAATTAACAATACAACGATCCATAATTATTCCCTCAGCTTAATAAATATACTCAAATTGCAAGAATTCTAGATGACATGCTAACAACTTTCAGTCAGTCCAACCCTACCGATATAGCAACCTCAGCTTTTTTATAGCAAATCCAACAGTTTCTGAAATATACTTATCACTAAACAATAATGGCAAATGAACCATATATTACATCCTTCAAGATATCTTTCTGGAACTGCAATAGCCTTCAGTATAAAACAATGGAACTTCATCACTTTCTGGATCAGTACGCTATGGATGCTATACTTTTATCGGAAACCCACCTTAATGCTTGCCATAACCCCAAAATTTCTAATTATGCTTTTTACCACACCGCCCGTGAAAATAAAGGCAGTGGCACCGGTACTTTTGATAAAAAATCCCTTCAGCACGATCAAACCCTGCATGTGATCATATAGAATCAACGTCAATATTGCTTAAAACTGCTGTCGGCAATATTAGAGTTGTCAAACCAACCAAATCTCCAATGACTGGCAACGATCTTGATCTTTTATTTCCTAACCATCAACCTTCCATTGCAGCTGGAAATTTTAATAGTAAACATATTGCTTGGAATAGTCGTGTATGCAATCCAAATGACCCTAAATTGCTTAATTATATAGAAAACAATCCTCAATTATCAGTTACTGCACCAATTGAACCTACCTACTTCCATGACACCTACCGCCCGGACATCTTGGATATAGCAGTTCTTCAGAATATCCCTTTTTCTTCTACCATTTACTCAGATCACAACCCCGTTATAATGCATTTTTCAACGCTCCTGCTTCTAGTTTACGTTTTTATACTGATTTTATTAACATCCATGGTAAGTTTACAATCCGTTCAAATAGAAACAATCAGTAAATGGTTTTACAATTGGTAGAGATTGACATGGTAGGAGATACCCCACTCAAGCTCAAGATCTTAATATAAATAATATGTATAAACTACTAATTATACTAAAGCTTCGGGAGGTCCAACGAATTAAATCTTTTTAGTCTTTTAACAGTTGGTACATTGAGTACCGCTCTAGCTAGCACGTTGGGATGTTCTTGAAGCCGATCTTTATATTTAGCATTAAGAATTTTAATTTCACTTTTTGCTGTTTCAGCATGAAGGTCACGGTGTATCACTGAATTAGCCAATACATTTTAGAAAATTTAAGACCAAGTTGTTTACGTTTAGTAAAGATGTGCGTACCACACGTGAGTCGCCTGTCAAGGTAAATACAGTTATTTAGTTAGACAATTTTTCTTTTTTAGTATAAAAATAATATGGATTGACTTTGTTTCATTAACTTTTACGCGCCAGTGTTTAAGCCAATTTTGAATTTTATTTAGATGCTTCTGCAAGTTTTGAGAGGTAATTTTAGAATCTTTGCTTGAGGTTAAAATAGTGCCGTCAGCAAAGGTGGCGTTTGAGGTTAATGTAATTTCTGGCAAATCTGCTGTATACAATAGGTACAGGTCCGGTCCGACAACGCTGCTTTGAGGTACACCTGCCTTAATGAACAGTAAGGTTGTTTGGACACCTTGGTACTTTATCACGAAATATCTATCTACTAAATAGGATTTTAATACTTGGTAGTAGTTATATGGCAACATACTTTTAACTTCATATAACAATCCTTCGTGCCACACCTTATCAAAGACCATTAAAACGTCTAGAAATACTGCTGAGCAGTATCTGTTAGTTTCCAGATCGTGTCTGATTTTTTTCGCAACACGATGCACATGTTTTGTCTTTGAGTATGGGAAGTAGTTTACACAAGAGCAGTTTTTTGAAGATCTTAGATAATGCTGGTAAGAGGCTGATTGAACGATAAAAGCTTATTTGTTCTGCTGGTTTGCTAGGTTTCTGAATCATTATAATTTGCACCACTTTCCACTGTGACGGAACGTACCTCAACCTAAAGACTGAGTTGCATATCATGGTGATAAAATAGAAACCATAGTAGGTAATTCGTAAAGTACTTTTCTGGTAATTAAATCATATCCAAGCGCCTTTTTTTGACTTCGTCCAATTTGAGCTTTTTTATCGGAAGATCCATTTGAAATGACGCTTGGAGCATTTTATGAAACTGCTTCTTCTTCAGTTGTGAGTTGTGAAGGGAACGGTTCAAACACATTGACCAGATATTTAACGAAGGCATTCGCTTTTTCGTTGTTGTCCCTTGCCCAGGTGTTTTCACTTTTACGAATGGGCGGTATTCGCTTTTGTGGCTGATTCAATTTTTTGGTCGCCTTCCATAAGAAGCAATCATTTGCTTTTGTTGCAGAAAGGCCAGCTAGATATTCTTGGATGATTTCACGATTTTTGTTATTTCTTAATAATACTTTAAGTTGCTTTGTGGCTTGATTTAGTTTTTTATTATCCTCCGAGGCTCTGGTACTTTGTCATCGTCTCCTAAGTCTACGCTTTTCCGTTCTTTTATGTAAGAGGGACACTATTTAGTGTTTGATTTTATATTGGTATCTGAAGTTGCTTTCCATGCTGCTTGTTGGATAGAGCGGTTGAAGATTTCTATTGCTTCATCCATTTCGTCTGGTGTTTTTAGCGGTAGGTTTAATGAAAGGTTTTTGTTTACATCATTCTTGAAAATTTCCCAGTCTGTTGTTTTATTGTGAAACTTTGGGGGAGTGCTGTTATAAATTACTTGTGTACCATCATTAGCTGGTAACGGTGAGTGGTCAAAAACAGTTTGAAGCAGAACCTAATTTCTAGATAATTGCTCGAAATGCTTTTGGTTACATAGAAATCTATGGCATCAGGAGCCATGATCAAATCTAAGGCCCAATACGTAAGTGCCCCAGTGGTTAGGTGTGTAGGTTACTGTTTCTCATTGCTTGGAATAGTTGACGTCCCCTAGTGCTAGTGCTTTGCATTATAGTCACCTCCTACAATAAAGCGGTGGCCAAGCGTTTGAAATAACAGCTTAAACTGGTCTCTTTTGATTATCGGTCGAGATTTTTATGTAGCTTCTGTTTGTGAGGTGTGATTCAGAGATCAGCATTAAATTGATATTATGTACACCTAAAAAGTTTGTGGTCTCTACGATATGGTTTGTTAAGCCATTAGCGTTCCAGACTACAATTTTTAAGTTGTTTAGAGCCATTGTGGGACCTTAGCGACAACAGAGGTGAGGAGGTTTAGGAGTACGTCCATTTTCTCCATCATTTTTGTTCACATAGTTTCTAGGCTATTGTTTAACAAACGTTGAAGGAAAACAAAGACTTGACTGCTTTGACATTTTTTTTGACTCAGCAATTGACTGTTGCTACTAGCAATGTGGGAGTAAGTATATCGAGACTGCCGAAGTGTTGTATAAGGATTATATGTTGATTACACCGGTATAGGTGTTTTCTCTTTTCTTAGAGCAGGAAATTTTATTTTTTGTGGTTCCTTATAATATCCTATATCCTTTGTAATTTGCGGGGCGGTTTTTTTTACAGTTAGTGCATTTTACTTCGTTGTTGCGTTCTTTTCTGGAACACTGGGATGTTGCATGATTTCCGGTGCATTTAACAAAACTTTGGTTTCTGTAACAGAATTTCTTCGTATGGTTATAGCGCTGGCAATTCATGCACTGTGGCATCTCGCGTTTTAGTCGGGGTGGTTTAAATTTAACAATTGTGTGTAAAAAAGAATTGAGGTTATATATTTCTTGGTTATTAGGCTGTGATTTAAGTTCGACGTGAAAAAGCGGTAAAGCTATTTTTGTTTCACGTTGGCGGATATTGGTTACATTTTTTACCTCATGCCCTAGTGCATTTATTTCGGTTTTCAATTGTTTTATGTCAGTGGATGGATGCATGTTCCGCAAAACAAGTCAAACTGATTTATCTTCCTTAAGTTGGTAGGTGTGAAATTGAGTATTTTTTTCCTTGATAGCTTGATAGGCTTTTTTTGTATTTGCTTGTATCTCTACTTCATCATTATTTAAACATTTTTGGGTGTACTAGTTTGGTGCAACTTTTATAAGCAAATCTATCAGTGGCTGTATAAATTTTACCCTTACTATAGAGAAGAGTGGAGGTTGAATAACTTTAGTTGCAGTTTCCTGCTCATTGTCTGTTTGTTCCTGGTTTTCTAATTCCTTGTATCTGTTGGAGGTTTTGAGGGGTTGATTTCGCCAGTCGTCTTTCAGGGTTGGCTGTTTTATTAATGTCATAAGACCTTCTGGATTATCCATTCTGGAACGTTTTCTGTACTCTAACATTTGCCAGTCGTACTCTTGTACTTGTGCAATTTGGAATTTGTGGAAATGGTGTAGAAGCTCGAGGGAGTTGCGCTACGCTATTATAATTATTCTGAATTTGTGGGATTAATTGTTGCATTTGGGGCAAGTACGGCCCTGGCATATGCTACGGGGTTTGAATTTGAATATTGGAATCATAATAAATTGGCGGTGCATATTGCAATGAAAAGTTTTGCGGGTTTGACTTCTCTCACATACCTAATTTTTAGAAACTTCTATTTAATGTTGTTTACCTGTATTGCGACCTTACGGTCGTAAGTTTATCACTTATTCCTTGATATTTCACACAGAGCACAAACCAACGTCTTTACTGAAAACGCGTTAAACATAAATATCAACGAACCTTTAACCCCCAATCCAACAGAGATCTAAACAAATTTTAAATTAAGTAAGTCTAGCTCTACCAAATTACAAAAACGAGTCCTGGGCATTAAAATTAGATTCTCTAAATCGTAATTCCTACTCATTGTGGCGCATGCAGAAATTTCCTCTAGACTTGATCTACCAATTTATTCTGCAAACGGTCTAGCTTACTCTCTTGCTGAAAAAGCAGATTTTTTATCGCACAAGTTTTTATCACTCACATCCACCACTTTCCCCAGTCTCTCCGTTAAAAATCTCAAAAATCGTAAAACTTTTGATCATGATAAAAATTTTAAATAAAGCTATTAAAAACTTTCTTCAGAAAGCAATAATTTTTCTCATGGCCGTCCAGTTCCGTTTTTAGGCATAGGCCCAGGCCCAAGGGCCCCGAGTCTGTCTGTCTCTGAACGCAAGGTTTAGTCAGAGGTCGCCTTTTAAAAACAAAAACCAAGTGGGATTTTAAAACTTATATAGCACTTCACGGAACTACCTGCTACAGTCGTTTAAATCAAAGGTAAGTATAATGACAAATCACAATACTTTAATGTTAACCTACAAACAAATCTTAAACGCCAAATTCAACATGTATTTTGGCATATTTATTTTCGTTGGAAATTCGAAAAATAAAAATGTGATTGTTGCGATAGTTATTGATTAACGTCCCTGATAACCACGTTGTGCGTAAATTTTATAAAAAACAAAACTGCGCCCAAAAAATTCACAAAAAATGTGTGCAACGACCAGACTGCCAGTGCTCTTACAATTTCATAAAGTCTGCACATATTTTCGGCTGACAGTTTTGCGCGCCGAAGAGGTGGAAGTTTACTGTCCGAAGTTTAGCCAGTTCTACGTGAATTATGTCGACGGAAATGACCTGCTGCGGGAATGTCTGCATTTCGAGCATTATTTGGTACAGGAAAAAATGCTGGATGAATACATTCCTGTTCACCAAATATATAAGCTTCTTAAAAACAACCATCTCGAGAAAACGTTTCCCAATTTAGAGATAGCGTTCCGCATTTTCTTGTCGCTCATGTCAACAAACGCAAGTGGAGGACGATCATTTGAAATTAAAACTCATTAAAAATGAGCTGAGAAATAGCATGGGTCAGGAAAGATTAAGATGGCTATCTCTAATGAGTATCGAGAATGATCTTCTTCAACAAATAGATTTTAAGGATAATGTTAAGGAGTTTGCGACGCGCAAAGCCCGAAAACAGGCAATGTAATGTTATATATAACCCTAACTTTATTGTAATAAACTAATCAATACGCATTTCGTTATAAAATTTTTACTGAAGAGGGCGCCAGGGGCCCCTGGCCCAGAACCTTAAAAAACTTAACGACGGCACTGTCGGCGTCGTAATAGTATACTAAGATTGAACTTTTTTCTACGTGACTGAAAGATAGCTGATGTAATAGTACTTCCAAAACTTTTAAAACGCAAATTTCTACAAATTATCGTCCCATAAGTCTTCTTCCTGTCATCTCCAAAATTTTCGAAAGAATCTTTCTCTCTCGTTTGTACTTCCCGTTTAAAAATTCTTCCGGACGAACAATTTGTGTTTCGCATTCTACAACTGAACAACTTTTAACAGTCACGGAACTCTGTCGCCATTCCATATCCAACAATCAAGCCACCGGAGCAGATTTCTTAGACAAAAGCATTTGATCGCGCTTGGCATGACGGCTTTGTTTACAAATTAATTTCGATAAAAATTCATTCCTAATTAATACGAATCATAAATTAGGCCTTTAGCAGCAGGAGTTTCGCATAACACATAACACCATCTTAGCGAGTTCTTGGCAAACGAAACTCATAATTAAACGCCTACAATCAGCGCAAAACATTGGCTTGTGGACGTCAACGTCGAGGAATGTGCTACGATAATATTCTCTAAGAAACAGAAACATCATGCTGACGCTCAACTTCTGACAATCAAATTCCCTGGTGCAACTCCGTCAGATATCTAGGTCTGATATTAGATATACGGTTAACCTTCTCTACCCACGTCGAATCCGCCGTCAATAAAGGTCGTGGCTCGTCTTCTCTGACGCAAAAGTAAATTAAATCAAAAAAAGAAAATTCCTTTATATAAAACTATCATAAATTCTATTATGCTATATGCTTCACCTGTCTGGAATCAAACTACAAATTTCCAAATTAACAAAATTCAAATCGTCCAAAATTAATCTTTGAAACTATCCTTTAGCGCACCCTGGTTTGTCAGGAACAAAGACTCCACCTCTTCCTCTTATTGAAAAATAAACACTTACAAAATCAAAATCACAATTTTCCAAAAATTCAATTTATCCAAACTCACGTGTAAGAAATTCTACAAACTACAAGTCAAAAAGTAAAATTAAACGCCCAAGAATCAATCAACTGAAAAATTAATAAATTCATGTCCTATAATAATCCTATATGAAAATATTTTACAAGATGACGGGGTAAAAGAAAAAATTTCTGGCCCATCTAAACGAAGATTAGATTGGGTTAATTATTTTTTATTATTATTAATTAATTTTAATTTGAAGAAAGCTATAGCAAAAAATATCTAAGCAACAATTATATTTAGTAAATTCATATTTTTTGTCAAACATAAAAGAATATTTGTTCTCAATTTCATAAAATGCTTTATACATCAAAGAATGTGTTTCATTATGTATACCTAAGTGTTTAACTTTTAGAAAAACTTTTATTTAAACATAGAAAAAACTTTTATATCGAGACACAAAGACATAGTAGACTCGGTCGAGTAAAAAATAGAAACATGAATGATATTGAGAAACTTTGTCATCAGATACGTGTAGTTCAATACGCTGAAACTTTATTGATATTAATAATTTATAAACGAGATATGATGGCTGAGTCATCGTAACCATTTAATTACTTTTTTTTGACAATACAATTTAAGATTACGTAGAAAAGTATTGAAAATAGGTTTTAATATTTTCAATTTTACCTTGTGATTTATTCTCACTGTAAAAAATTATCTCTTGAGTTAATAAATTACTTGGCTTAAGTAATTCAGTATGGCATTTAATTTCTTTGAGTGCTTTTAATCTGGATTGTTTTTTAGATTTTGTTCAATAAAAATATTAAATATTACAAATTGAATTCTAACAACCCACTTAAGTATCTTACCAATGTCTGTATACTAAATTGATTAGTTTACTAAAAGAATTTAGTAAACAGTTATTACACATGTAGAAAACTGCCGATAACATGTTTCACACTTTTTAATTAAACGCCTTAAAAAGAAATAGAATTGAACCCACAATTTAAAAGTTAATAATTGTTGCTCGAAACGAGACTACGCAAATTGTCTAAAAATTGAGAAACAATGTGCTTTAGAGATGATGTAGGCTAACACATTTAGTTGTGTTCCAATTTCCATCTCAATCATTCGTTATACACCAACATTTTTTCAATAAACAATTTAAGCTTCAAAACCAATTTAGCCTTTATAAAACTAACACCATTTTTTATACGTACATTAGCGTACTTAAGTTTGAAACTCCATTAATTAATCCGATTACCTGTTCAAAAACATTCTTCATTTAAAAATGTTATATAACTCGAACTGAACTGTGAAGGTTGTAATTAATAATTTGAATGTCTGAATTCAACATTTATTAAAGACGTGTAATTTTAGTTCTCAAGTTAATGGAATTAAAAATGCTTTTAATATAAGTGACGGAACAAATTTTATAATACGTATTACGTAGTTGATTAATTTATATTTATAGGTTTTTTATTTCTTTATTTAAAATTTATTGATAAATAACGTGTACGTTTTTTTTAAATTCTAATTTGACGATACAATCGGAATTGCGCAATTTTTAATTATCTGCCAAATGCAGAAATCGTGATTAAAAATAACGTTGTCGATGATTTAACTTCATCATCAAATAATTAGTTAGTTAAAGCAATCGGTAATCAATCGATCAATTTAAGGAGCAGACATCTATTATCTAAGGCCGTCAGTTTCACGGACGACGCCAACTGAGACCCGTGGATTTAATACAGTTGAATAGACAAGCAGACATTTCACAATCTTATAACAAACCTATCGATCTCGCTTTATATTTCATACTAATCCTCTAAACTTAGTGACAGTTAGTTGAGTACCCTAATTGGAAATTTACCCTCCATCGGTGCACACTGTGATATTTAAACCCCAGGGTGTTTCGAGCCCTAAATATTTCAACTTACAATCACTGCAAATTGCACTTTCTCTCCAGAAGAAAAAAATGTTGAACGAGGGAACTGGTATAACTCTGGCCGTGTAAACAATTCAATAGAAAACTAGAATTTTAACGATAAGTACTAGGGGATGAGATTTATAAGTATGGGTTTTGGTGTTTATTTTTAAATCCCGCTGTGACAGTTCCGAAATGGTTCTAGGCTCGATTGCAAATATATACGTTTTTATATTTTTTTGATGTTCAGGTAAAAAAGCTCCGGTTACATATTTTATTATATTTGAGTTTGTGATACTTTTTATAAATGTAAATTTTGTATAAAACAAAAAAAAGAAAATTACTTGAATACCTACAATAACTGTAAAACTTTAACGGTTACTAAAATCTTAGATATTTTGTAAAAATTCACAAATAACCATTCATTGAAAGGAAGTGTCGGTGCGCACAACAAAGAATTCATAAAAAGAAATTTGCAGTTTTGCTTATTTATTTGCAGAATGCTTTTGTTAGTCCTCAGAAAACGTTAATAAACTCCCATTAAAGTCTAGGGCTTCACTTGATTTCAATAAACGTTTGAATAACAAAAATTTTTCGATGAAGACTTAAAATACTTAGAAAAAGCACAGGTGGGATTATTGCAAATATTAATTTTTCAAATTCAATACAGGTAGTTTTGAGTTTTGTAGTGTTTATAAAGATGACATGTCTTTTGTCTAGCACCCAGTCCGGCGCCTTATTCCTGCAGCTGTCTGAGCAGGTTTTTCCTTTAATCCTAAATGAATTATAATTCCTATAAAAGAAACAATTAAATCTACGACAGTAATTGTTGTATTTAATTTTTTTTTAGTATTAATTTTCAACAGATGTACAATATACTTTTTATATCGTTTTACGTAACGTATGAGAAATCTCGTAGGTTTTATATGACATTTATATGTAAATATTAATCGACAAAACGTTTATTCTTTAGACAAGTAATTGAAAATTTTATAACCTAACGTATGACGCTTTCTTTTTATTATCTAAATATGATTCTACTATATGTTAATAATATGTATACGAATTTTTAAATAGATTTGAATTTATACAGCTTCATTACGTAGTACCTAGATTTTTCAAATTCATTTTAAGATTTTGTAATAAGATTTAAAACCAATAATAATGTCGAACCATATGCCTAAAAAAATTATTATTAGCACTTCTATGCCTTAACATTATCGTATCTCACATTTTTCTATATTTTGTCTCTGAAGCCACATTCGCCTAAAAATTTTAAAGTTTTTCGTGCGCTTTGCGCGTCGTATTGTAGTATGTCTTTCAAGGATTTATTATTTACATCATATTTCTGTCTTAACTCTCCTAGATTAGGGCATTCTAGAAGTATGTGCCGGACAGTAAGAGCGCCCTGGCACCAGTCACATAAAGGAGCAACAGCACCTTTCACGAGGTACGATGACGTGGCTTTCGTGTGTTCCAGTCTCAGCCTAGTGATGATCACCTGTTGTGTACGAGTGAGTTTTTTTGTCTGGCAGCCGTTCACCGAGTCAATTATCGCTCTCAGATGTCCATCGCTTTGTGCCCACCCTCCTATCCCGCATTTTTTATTTTATAGAGGACAAAAACTGTTGTTTTTGGGCCTTAATAATTCTCAGTTCCATTACGTGCCCTCTGCTCCATATTGGATCATCTGGTATGTAATTACGATTTTGGACTGTCAGGGTAAGAGAAATATCGTCGGCTGTTTCAAGCGCCGCGTGAAGAAAAGATATGTATCTGACGTGTCTTGACGAATCGGTATTCCTTTCTAGCTATGGTCTTGTTAAATTGTTGCTCCCCCATATTCGAATTTTGGCTATATAGCAGAGTGCCAATATGGTTTTCCTATCTGCTAGTTTAGGAATACCAGATTCTGCGAATAAACTCTGCCTTGGGGTTGTGTAAAACGCCTCGATGGCGTACCTGCTCTCTGCAGTGTGTACTATATCTAAATTGAACTGCTGAACCGTAAACAAATAAGCCATATTCAATCTTAGAAAGAACCAGGGATATATAAGGTTAATAGTTGCTCCCTGTGTCCACCCCACTTAGTGTGGGATATACATTTGATAATGTTCAGTGCTAGTATAGCTTTGGCTCTTGTGCAATCAACGTGGTTCTTCCATAATAAGCGGTCATCCCATATCAACCCTAGATATTTTGTCTGGGATACGCATTGAAGCGCTTGACCGTTCATAGTAAGACAGGGTCTGTAATGCGGCGTGCGTAAATGGCAAAAGTGCATGCACTTAGTTTTTGTTTCGAAAAATTTGAAACCTCTTTCAGCTCCTGTCGCTACTATAGTATTTATAGCAATCTGCACCTTTCTATTGATGTTAGATTTGAGAGGACCAGATACAAAAATGGCGATGTCGTCTACGTAAATGCTTCGGCCAATAGTCTGGTTTAACCTATCGCATATCGTATTGATGGCAATAGCGAATAGGGTAAAGCTCAGAGTCGATCCCTGGGGGATGCCATTTTCCAAAGTTTGGATAGTAGATGATGCTTCGCCCTGGTTGACTTTAAAGTATCTTTTTCTAAAAAATGACACAATGAAAAATGGTAGTTGCCACGGTAACCCCACTTGTATAGTTGTTCTAAGATTCCAAAGCGCCACGTCATGTCGTAAGCTTTCTCTATATCGAAGAATACTGCTGTTAAATGGTGTCTTATGTCAAAAGCTTTCATAATAGACAGTTCTAAATGCACCAGATTGTCTATGGCAGATCTTTCGGAACGAAAACCCGACTGGTGTCTAGACAGCTGGTTGTTACTCTCCATACACCAAATGAGCCGCCTATTCACCATAGATTTGAGGAGTTTGCTTAGACATGACGTGAGGCTGATCGGACGGTAATTTTGCGCCATTAATGGGTCTTTGCCCTTTTTCAGCAGAGGAATAATCACGGCTTCTCTCCAGCGAGAGGGGTAATCACTCTCGGAGCATATGCGGTTGAATATCGCTAGTGTGTAGGCTTTGAAATCGGCGTGTGCTTGCTTGCAGAATTCATAGTGCACTTTGTCTGTACCAGAACAGCTCTTGCCGGCTTTGGCAAGCGCTTGATCAAACTCCTGTCTTGTAAAAGGGCAGTTGTAGTCTAGGTTTAGGTTGGTAGCAAAGTCCAGATTTCTTTCTACGTTTTGTTTGCGTTGAAGAAATTCTTGGCTGTAGTTGTTCGAGCTACTAGCTTATTCGAAATGATCCGCAAACCTTTCTACTACTTCCTGCGGTTCATCGACTACTACATCGTCTACCCGTAGCATAGCAGTTCGATAAGGTTGCTTGCACCCGGAAATCTTTTGTTTTTTTTCCACACTAGCGATATGGGAGTATCGAGATTTATTTCAGATACGTATTTTTCCCAAGATAATCTTTTACTTTGCAATATGGCCCGTCGAGCAACCGCTCTTGCAAGTTTAAACGCGATCAAAGTTTCCTCTGTTTCAGGTTTTTTGAAAGCATTGAAAACTTTCTTTTTGTTAAGAATGGCCGCTTTTACGTTTTCGTTCCACCAAGGGGCTTGTTTTTTCCTACTATAGTAGCCACCAGTTTTTGAGACAGCATATGTCGTAAGATCGGCTATCTCATCGTCTAGGTTCTTTCAATCTTAACTGGTAGGGACGATCTATACATATCCCAATTTGCTTTGTCCATGTTCCATCTTTCAGAAACGTAGCATTTGGATAGGGGAATATTAAACTCCATGACGATTGGGAAGTGGTCGCTGTCGTATAGATCGTTGAGGGCTTTCCACGTTATTCGCGGTGTTACAGATGTGAAAATAATAGAAAGGCCGAGAACGGAAAAATTGTTTGATCGAGCGTTGAAGAAAGTATGTGATCCGTCGTTAAGCAACGATATGTTAGAATATTTTATAAGTAGTTGTTCTACTACTTGACCGCGAGCGTCCATCTTTTCGGAACCCCACATAGGATTGTGAGCATTGAAATCACCGACAAGCAAGAATGGGTGAAGCAGCTGAGATATTAAGCCATCGAGATCAGCTAGAGACCAATCACAGCGGGGTAGGTAAATGTTGCAGATGTACAAGGTGACCGGATGTGTAATTTTTACACATATTGCTTGTAGCGTAGTGTTAAGTGTCACCCGTTCCATTCGGATGTAGTTTCTAACTGCAATCACCACTCCGCCGTTTGCCCTTTGATCTATCGCTGCATTAAATCTAGCTATCTGATACTCTTTTAAATGGTTGTCCCGGTTTAAGATGCGATTCTTGCAAGCAAATGCAATACGGTCTGTATTTACTTAAAAATCCATTAATCCATTGCAGTTCCACTGGATTATACTTTCCATAAGAAATTTAGAGGATGATAATTTAACATGTAAGTATAGACGTGGACGTAAATATAGACCAACATACATGTATATAAAATCAAAAAAATACAGGTAAAAGACGAATAGATACAGATAAAAGACAAACAAAGTAAAATGACTAGATAGATAAAATGACTAGATAAATAAAAATATCACAGATTACTTTTGACTAGAAGATGAAACACTTGATTTGCGAGGTTTTCCTTTCAGCCAGCCATTTTTTTCCCCTTCGTGTGATCGGGTTCACGAATTCGGCATCTATCACCTCGCTCGTAATCGAGTCGGTAGGTGATACTGGCAAAGCCTTTTTTTTGAAGCTTCAACACCTTCCATTATGGAAGGAGTATGTATCGTTGCCAACGTTATATTTGCTTCAGTGCAATCATTTCTCAGCGGGTCGACAGTTGTTCCCACTAAGTCAATGTTTGTTTGCTCCCTCGGAACTTGCGGCGATGAAATTACCGTAGATTTGATTTCCTTTAGTTCCCGCTGGACTATTTCCTTAACGAGCGGTAGAAACTGGTCGGGAATGTCTTTGTAGATGTTTGTTATTTGTTTAGACGTTGTAGTTAATGCTTTGGCGTATGATACGTCCGGTTCCGGTGTCATCCCAATGACTTTCTTTTTGGCTTTCGGGTATGTAATATTTTCACGAACCTTCACTTCTTGTATAGCCTGCTCGTGTATGTAGGTCGGACAGTTTCTGGACCGGGACGAATGGTTACCATTGCAATTAATGCAACTTTTTGGGTCTTGGCACGGTGAACCTTCGTGCAGTGGTTTTCCGCAGAGACATACTCCTTCTTTGTTACATCTCACGGTGGTATGACCATAGTTTTGACATTTGTAACACCGGATCGGATCAGGAATATATAGTCTGACAGGAAGGGAGTGGAAGCCGGCTTTGACCTTCTGAGGAAGTGTAGGTTTGTTAAACGTCAGTATCAGACTGGCAGTGTTTTCCAGAATTCCGTTTCTTCTAGTTTTGATGCGTCGAACATCGATCACTCCTTGGCTTGACATGCCTTCAACAATTTCTTCTTCCGAACAGTTGAACAGGTCGCGACAGGTGACTACGCCTTTATTTTGGTTCAGTTTTTCATGTGGACTGACCTTTACTGGCGTTGATCCCAAATTCGTAATGCTTTGTAATTGACTGGCTGCGCTATTGAAACGGTTTCCACCAGTAATCCTTCTTTAATTTTCCTAATCAATTTAGGTTCTCCAATATATTCAAAAATTTGATTGTAAATAACAAAAGGACTTTCTTTAAAGAAATCCCCATCCTACTTATTTAGGATCCATAACGCTTTTCTGGATTCGTGGTGGCTGATTTGAGTGCCCCACCGGACCAGCCTCATTTAGGGGTGTAGGCGTCCCCTTTATTTTTTCAAGTGTAGCTATTCAAGTCCCACGAGAAGGGAAGAAAAATGGTCGACCGCAGCAGTGCTCCCATACTGACGGCAAGGCATAGAACGTTCCATGGGGTTGCCCGACTCCCATGCTTAGAAAAGCTAGTGACCGGTATTACCCACCGGCCTCTCATCTCCTCGGCGCTTTGTCTTACTTTGAGATAAGAGATTTTTACCGAGGTTTGCTCATGATCTAACTCTGACGGTGTAGACAAGGAGAAGAAAAGCTTCTTCTCCAGGTCCATCGGGTACCTCGGGTTTGGCGATCCCCGTACTGCCTATATGAAAATAAACAGCCCCTGTGGGATTTTTGATTCAGGGTTTACTCTCCTAGATCCGTCACCTTTTGCAAAAGCAGGGTCACCTCTTGCAGGATGTAGCCGAAGCTACGGGCGAACGGTCTTGGACACTGAGAAGCTAAAACGGATGTCGCCGTTGGCTGCACACCCTTGTATTACGCATTAAGTGTCCCTGGTCTACGACCTTGACCCTAAAAATTCTACTTACCTACTTATCTAACTACCTTAGCGGGAAAATAAACCGTGGAAAAAAAGCTGCGGAAAATAAAACCTGAAGAAAAAAGTCGGGGAAAAAAAGCCGGCGAAAAAAAAATCCGCATTCATTTTTATAATTATTTTTTATTCTAGTAGGTACCTATCTACATATTCATCACTCCGGTCTAAATCTAATGGTATAACTAATAGCTCTCAAAAAGTCTTTTACACTGCGCTCGCCATTTGCGTGTTGCCGACAAAGATCTGCCAACCGCGATTGCATTACTTCGCACTTTCTTCTTTTTTTTGAGTTACTCCAAGATTTTGTTGTTCAACCTTGGTGCAGTCTGCAGCAACCTCTTGCTGCATCTTTACGATTAAGGTCCACACAGAAGAATGTTTATGTCTAACTAGATTGGTGAAACGGTTGTTCCATCCTTCTGTTTGATTATTTGTGCCATCATTTCCCTCTAATGTGGCGGTGTTAACATTGCACAATTCTGGTGGAAACATCGCCGAAATGTTGCACATTTTAATCGCCTCGCCTCCCCCATTTGCTTTATTAACAACTCGCCTAAAGGTTCTGGAAACGTAAGTACTATCAAAGTAATTTAAGAGATCTTCAGCTTCCGGAGGTACAATTTCTCTCAAAAACACCATACCTTGTTGTATATCACCCAGAGGGAAAAACGCTAAACCGTCCATCATCCCGCAAAAACGGTTGAGATGATTGTTTTCTCTGTATTGGATTTCAAGCCCGAATTGTTGAATTTTACGATGGGTGTTTTGAGCCAAATGATAAAAGGACCTCCGCATGGCAACATGTTCTCCAATAACAGTTTTGACGGCTTCCATTGTAGTTTTCTCGAAGTTGAAGTGAATCGTCGTAGGATCGGGATACAGGTCTCGTTGGCTACACTGATCAATGATACATTGTAGCATCTCTTCATACGTACTTTGAGTTTTCCTTTGTAATAAACAGAAAACTGCTTTATTTTCCGCGGCTTTTTTTTCTAGACTCATCTAACTATGCACTAAATACAATTCTCATAGAACCAACGTCCTGTGACATTTTCATGTAAAGCCTTTATTACATCCTGAAGTTTTTTTTTCTCTATACTAAGGATCAGCGTAAACAATTTGTAATTCGTTCTTGACTCTTTGCATTTCTGCGTTACCCAACAAATTTGGATAACTTTGCTTAAAATAATTTAGGGCTTCATTAGGGAATTTTTCCGCATGTTCATTAAATTTGGAGCTATCTGCAAGTGAAACAAAGTCTTATCTTTTCTAAATCTTGAAACCTTGTTTCCATTTGCATACAAATTGTATCCAATATTTCATAATATAATTGCTTATAATTTTTAAACGTTTCATCCTCAGTAACAGAGGGTCTCCGCTGAATAATTTCGGTCTTAATGAGGTTGTTTCAAATATTTCTCTGGCGTAGATTTCATTTCTAGTAGATTTGAGTTTTTCGTTCACTATTTTAATTTGTGAGAAACAGTAACCAATACTAAAGGACTTTTTCTGTAATACGTCAAATAATATGCTTGTAAACCAAAAATTTTATTAAAAACTAAGATCAGATACGCAAATTTGAAATCATTGAATAGCTTTAGAAATCTCTGTGATTGCCTAATGGAGGTTTGGTCGGAGGTCGGATCGTTCATAATTTTTTCAAAACTTCTTTCAGGCCATCCCAGTCAGCATTAATAACATTTAATATTTTTGAATTTGATGTCCATCTTGTATCTCCCACAGTAGGTAAACGCCGACCGGTTACAGAATCGACTGCAAAAGATAATTGGTGAAAAAACGCAGGAATCCCATTTACGTTTGCAAAAAATATGCGGCATTTAAAAATGTTTTTAACGCTTTGTTGTAAAACCAAATTCCAGCGATGTGCTAGGCAATGGACAAACATTGCTTGTGAAGGTACTTTTTTAGTTTTTGCGTGCAATCCATTTAAAGCTCCAGACATTACACTAGCACCATCATAACACTGGGCGATGAGCTTAGTTTCCTAATTATGTGCTTTTAGAACGGAATCAATAAGTTTAAATAAAGCTGCAGCCGTGCGATCTTCACTTATATCGTAAAACCTATAAAATTGTTCCACTAATTCTCCACTGGAATTAACATATCTAATAATTACGGAGCATTGTGATTTTTCGGCAATATCAGTGGTATCATCCACCTGAACTGAATAAAACAGTGCTTGGCTTAGTTTGTTAGCAATATACTCAGTAATTTAGTCATCAATGCAATTAACAAGCTCGTTTTGTATTGTTATTGATTCTGCAGAGAAAACACTTTTACATTTTTCGTATTGGTTACGGATCTCTGGAGAACTTCATTTAACGAAACATGTGAATAATTCTTTAAAGTTACCTCTATTTGAGGATTGTGCACATTCGTCGTGACTTCTAAATGCTAATTCTTGTTTTCCTAAATAAAGCACAACCTCAATAGGCAATTCCATAAACTGTCGGTTTAATTGCATATCCTCGTTAAATTTAAAAATATTCAACCTGCTGTCTATTTGCAACGCATCTACAGTTTTAGATGTGCTCTTTCTAAGTTGTTTTATACCAAATTCTGATTTTAAATGTTCTGAGCTACCTTCATGACTTCGCGGTGCACGAGTTCCATTTAACAGATCATCAAAACCTATGTTGTTCCACACGGAAGCCTTATTGCTCAACAAAATACATGGCCAGCAAAACAATTTTTTAAAATATACACTGCCGCACAACCATTAATATTGTTCGTACCAAACAGCTTTGAAATTTCTGTTATACGGTGCACTTTTTCCGCCATTTACAGTTTTTGGTTTCGGTCTTTCTAATAATAATAATTGTTTTTTATCAACGTTATTTAACCTCGAAAAAGGTGTAACACGCAAAACACACACGGGATCATACTCTGGAAACATTGTTGCTGATTTGTAAATTTTGTTAGCATTCAAAATTCAAACGTAACAGAATATACAATGTACCTCACTTTTTGACTGAATCGTATAATAACATCGCTTCACTATACAAAAAACGCAGGCGCATTTACTATTATCACAGCCAACTCCCACTCAATGGTTCGACGACGTTTCCATGGTTAATACATAAATTGGGTGAAGCGCCGCTTCACTCGCTTCACCTGATGAGCCGCCGCTGGTTGTCAGCACCTGAAGTACTGGGAGCTTCGTCTGGTTGTGTGGTAGAAGGCTGAGTTGACCTTTGAACTGTTGCTGCACAGAAGGACTGGGCGTTTCAATTTCTTCCACAATTTTTATTTTTTCTTGTGTGCCACGACCGTTTTCGGATTGGGTTGGTGCAACTGGAATTTTTCTGGGTGAGTTAGAAGTAGCTGCGTTACTAAAAAGGGCGCAATTAAAATCTGTTTTTGCGGTAAACACTTCAATCTTACGTTTTTACAATGTAACTTTCAGGGTTTGTATCTACTTTAACAACTTCACCTGGTATCCAGTTTCTGATTAATTTTTGTACCAGGACTGGTTCCAGAGCTGATATGTTGGTTAGGGGTCTTTTGTTTCTATCATAATAACAAGTCATGATTTTTTGCATGTGCTGTAGTATGTCGACTGTTTTTTCGATATCGAAGTAGTGTTAAGGTTATTCTTCACTGCGGTAACTGGGTGTTGAACTTCCTACCCATTAACATCTCTGCTGGAGAAGGTAGCTTTTGTTTAGGAGTGCTGTTATACTCCATTGTTACTAGATATGGATGTTTGTTTGGAGATTTCATTAACATTGTTTTCATTGTTTCAATATGCTTCTCGATCAAACCATTAGACTGCGAATAAAAATGACTTGAAGTAGCTTGATCTATGTCTAAATCTTTCAGAAACTGTTTAAACCTAGTTGAGTCAAATGGTGGTCTATTGTCGGACATTATGATTCTTGGTAATCCATGCGACTTAAATATCATCATCAACGCTTCAGTAACGGTTAGAGCATCTTTGCGTGTCATAGTAATTAGTTCCACAAATTTAAAACTGTAGTCACAAAAAACTAAATTGCTACATGTCTAACTTGTACAAAATCAATGCCAATATCGGATGTGGGTGGAGTAGTTGCTTTGTATAAGATCGGTTATAAATTGCACAAATCATACAAGAGGATACTATGTTTGTAATGTGTTCATTTATACCCGGCCAAAATACAGTTTTTTGAGGTTTTCTTTGGCACGAATTAATTCCTTAATAAGTTTGATGTATTTTATTTAACATTTCCGCTCTGTGATCTCTTGGGACTATGAGTTGATGTTCTCTAAATAGGAAGTTTTCTAATTCATAGATCTCATCTTTATATGTGTAAGGTTTTGCAACTGTCTTCACCGAAGATAGATTATTTGGCCAGTCGTTTCTTATACAGTAACGTACAGCTTCAAGTTCTTCGACTGTGTTTATGCTATTTTTTTAAGCTTCTCTTTTTTGATCAGACACCAAAATGATCGACCTTACACGAAAATCATTCAAATAATCAGTCGATTGAGTAGTTTCTTGACAACAAATCCGGAATCTATAAATTTTTGCTGGAATATATTGTAGAGTTATGTCATATTTAAGAACTCTAATTACTAATCTTTGTAATCTGGTCGATAGGGATTCAATAGATTTTTTTAACTAGACCTACGAATGGTTTATGATTAGTGTTTGCGATAACAGGTCTACCATATAGATAATAATAGAACTTTTCACAGCGTACTACTATTCCTAGAAGCTCTTTCTGTTTTTGAGCATAAATGCGCTGTGCAGAGTTTAAAGAGCTTGACCAGTAGGCTATAGGATGATTCATTTGACTAATATGCCCACCCAGGCAAAATTGCGACGCGTCTGTTGCTAACATTACAGGCAAGTCCGGATTAAAATGACTCAAGACGGGGGCACTGCTTACTAACGCTTTTAATTTCTTGAAGCCCACATCTTGGGGACTGTTTTCTTCCCAAGGCCACGTCCTTTCTTAATAGCATACGTTGTGGAGCTGACTGTTGACCAACATTTGGTATAAATTTGTCAAGAACGTTCACCATTCCAAGAAACATTCGCAATTCCCTTACGTTCGTTGGTTGTTTCATTTTCTGTGTTGCTTCCACTTCCATCTGTGATTGTATGTCCTAAGAATGTTATTTTATTTGTAGCTAATTGTAATTTATCCACTTTAAATTTGTCATTAATTTGCTTAACTTTTTCTAATAGTTTTTCTAGCCTTAGTTGCGTTCTTCTACTGTTTTTCCGAAAACCAGTGTATCGTCAAAATATGCCAGTATTCTATCTAATCCTATTATCAATTCATTGAGATAGTCTTGAAATATTTTTGGAGCATTTGATAGTCCATATAAGAATATTGTAAACCTATACATTCCAAAAAGTGTGGAGAACGTACATAGGATTGATTATTGGTTAAGAAGTCTTGGATCCATACATATACTAATAGATCCATCTTTCTCTACAACTACTATAGCACGCAACCAGTCTGCTGCATCTTCAACCTTAACGATAACTCCTTGTTTTTCCATTTTTTCCAATGCTTCTTTGACTGGTACATTTAGTGCCAGAGAGATTTTTCTACACCTTGCTATTTGTGGTACAGCATCTGATTTCAGTCGTATTGTACATTCTTTACTGAAAAATCCGAAACCTGTAAATACATCTGCATATGCTTTTATTAAGTTATTTGCTCTTGACAATTTTACAGCTCTCGTCCTTGTTTCTTACAGTGCCTGCTTTTTTAATTATATGTAGTTTTACTGAGGCTTCTAAACCTAAAATCGGCTCTAAACTTTGTGGTAGAACGTAAAAGTTAAAGTTATTTTCTATTTCTCTGAATTTGAATTGTAGTGACATGTTCCAAGTACGTTAATTTTGTTATTATTATATGTTAATAATGAGTTGTTTGTTTTTGCAATCATAGGTTTATATTCAATCTTATTATAGAATCTTAAGGGTATGATATTTACCTCACTGCCTGTATCCAGTTTAAAATTATTCGGTAGGCCATTTATAATTATCTCTTCTGCTCAGGAGTTTTTCTTAGCGAGGAGTATGTAAGTAGTTTTCGTGGACGTTTAATTCTTCTAATAATTCTGACGCAATCTCTGTTACCTTTTTTGCTGTTTTACCCCACGCTGGACATTTTCCAAAATCATGTTGGGAACCACATTTATGACAATTTTTTAATTTATTCCAGCTGTTGCTCTTCTGTGGTGCAATTTTTCATGCAGTATTTTCCTTGCTTCACTCGGTCTACTGTTGAACTAGTACTAGGGTTACTTGCAGACATGGCACGTAATTGTTTTTGAGATTCTTCATCGGCCTACCAAATATCGATGCATTTATCTAACATAAGTGCTTTTCTTTAACAGCATTACTTTTTATTCCACCAAGATTTCTGTCTCGTATTAGTGAATCTTTAAGGACCCCAAATCCACAAGTCTAGTCTTTTGACTAGGCTCTTGCTGAATTGTCGCCCGCCACGAAATTCTTTGGAGGACGTAAGCTTGCCACATTTTCAAACACTTTTTCACTACTGTTCTACCTCACGTTAATCGTTATCTTATTCACTTAATTTTATTATAACCACTTCAAATGAATAATATAACCACGTAATATTATTGTAATACTTTTACGTTTTTAACAATTACACAAATATCGAAGGTTAAAGTGAAATGTACAAGATTTAACAAATGTCCACCGAGCAGAATAGTTAACACAAAACAAAAATATAATTACAGTATACATATATAAAATTAAATATAAACAAATTACACTTATAAGATAATTTTAATGTGGGTACATAACAGGAGACAGGTTATTTAAACTAATTTCAGAAACAAATATATATTTCTAAGTAAAGAAGATTGCGAAAAAAGTGAATTAGACAAGAAATTTGATCCTATAGGAACTAACTGAGTCGTATTTTAACTAAATGGAAAAATATGTTGTAAATGCAGCCGTAAGACATAAAGATTCTGATAGCATTTCCAGTGTCGGGTTCAATTAGAACAGCAGATGAAAATTTTGTCTTCCGAAGCTAGAACTTCAAAAATTTGATGGAAACGTTTAGATTGGTCCCAGTACTTACTATAAGTAACTAATCAGGGATTAGCTGCTAGAAATCTTATCGAGAGTTTAGAATTGCTAGAGACGAGCTTCTAATAGAAGTCTACGTTAGAGAGTTTAGCACTTAATCAGACTGCAAATAACACAGATATTTATTTAGATACTTCGTCAAATTGGATACTCAATTACGCGCTTTGGAATCACTATTTGTTACTAAAGATAAATATGCTGCCATATTATAACTTTAAATAGAATTATCTTAACGCAAACGGCATTGCAGCAACCATAAAATTTCAAACACTACTGTATCTGAAGAAGCGACAAATTATAACTCATCTAATGATTTACAACATTTATTGAATTTTTTGTAAACTGAAACAAAGAGTGAAAATTGAATAAACTTAGCACAGACAAGTTTTCTACAAATAGAAAGTTTAAAAGTTTCTGAGAGAAGTAGCAGGAGCTCTTCTAAATAACCAAACCAGTAGTAAAGTTCGACGTCCAGATGAAAATGAATTTTGTATCGCAGCAGAAAACTAGTTCTTCTTTTTGCAACAACTTACATGCAAGTCAAGATTGCATTAAAACATAATGTATTTAACTAGAAAAGAAACCAAATTATAATGAGAAATGTAGAAGTTTTGTCAAATGTATAATTTGTGGTAAAATGCATTACCCCTTTAAGTACCATAAATTGTCAGCTAAAGAGAAAATCAGAACAAGAATGCAAATTCAAATGAACGAAGCACCAATAATGTTTTGACAAATAACAATTTTGCTCATGAGACCTTGTTACAAGCTGTTTTCGTAAAATTGCTAAATGGTAAAAAAACTAAAATTGTTTGAGTTTTGTTATATTCAGAATCTTAAAAGTCATACATTTTTAAAGATTGTGGGGAAGAAATATGTAAAGTTAAAAAAGATTGTCGAGGAAATTTTAAAACAAAGCCGTTTATGGTGTATAACAATTAACGACTAAGACACACAATGTTTACGAAATTGCGGTAGAAGGTGTAAATAATTCTGTAGTTTTTGATCAAGCAAGAATTTGTAATTTCTCTTCCAAGGGTGTTTCAAATTGCGCAGTTTTTTAAGAATAAATAAAACACATAACTTCTATTCATTTTCAAAAAAAAAATATTGGTTAGATATGACATCTATACACAAAATATAATATCTGCCAAATAGCCTCCTCTTGCAGTTCCAGAGACGTCAATTCTTTTGTTAAAATTTTCAATGACATTTTGCCACAATTGAGGCTCTATGTCACCAATAACAGGAATAATATCTTCTTTCAGTTCAGGAATGGACTATGGATTATTCTTAAAGACCTGACTTTTTACCTAACCCCAAAGAAAATAATCCAACATGCTTTTAGTGACCAATTAATATCACTGTTTCTGTAGAGAACACGTCTAGAAAATTTGGTAAACAAAAGTTTGGTTATCATCCAACTTCACCAGCACCAGCACCATTTTCAAAGAAATAAGGTCCAATTACACTACTTCACTATAATGCACACCAAATAGTCACTCTTTTAGGATGCATAGGTTTCTCATGAAAAATTCGGGGATTTTACTCACACCAGGTATGGCAATTTTATTTATTAACATAACCACCAAGTTCAAAATTTGCCTCATCGAAAAAGATAATTTTTTGAGGAAAATCAACTGGTTGTTTTTTGATGAAATTGACAAATGAACGGCGTATTCATTTTCTAAAATATCAGTGTTTTTTCCATGTTTAATTTTTATATAGATTGCAAGTGCCCAATACTTTCTCTTCATGTATCGTATAACAATACTTGTTTGTGAGATTAAAATAAAACAAACGTTACTTCTTGTATTTACTTCTCATAATACACTGCATTTAAATAATTTTTCTTGCAACCATTGGGTCACGTACACTAGAGTGCTGGTCAATCGTGGTTTGTGACATACTTTAAAAGTCTTAGAACAACTCAAATTATTCGGTTTTTAGGTTTCACAATTTTGGCATTACACACAAAAATTCGTGACCCAATTGGTAAAGTTAGTACCCCAAACAAATTAAAATCTGTTTTTCGTTTTTCCACATCAACTCCTCTAGTTTATACTAAAAAAAAATATTTTATTAGTTTGTATTTAGCTTCTACGTAAATTTATTTTTTAACGCAATTTCGCTCTAGCATAGATTAAATCTGTAAGTACTATTGTTATAATAAAATAAATAAATAAAACAGAAACAAAAAAGGTATTTGCATTTACGTTTTATGTGATAAAAAAGCTCAATTTGTTAACAAACTTTTAGATGTATGAAATTTAATTAATAAGTCTTTTACACACTATAATACAAAAAATATTTTCCAAGTTAGTTATCGTAGTATGAACCATAAATCAAAAAGATGACAACTTCTTAATTGCAAAGTACAGCACATAAAAACATTAACAAATCTATATCGCAAATATCAAAACTTTATTTGATATAGTATAATAAATTTGTTGTACAATAAATTGTAATTATAACATTAAAATTATCTCAGCCAAAAAAAAAATTTTAATTAATATTAATCCTTAATTATATTTGAAAGCAGTAATTAATTTTTTATTAAATCATCGACATTGCTACTGACAGAAAAGGTCAATGGAAAGTTCTGGAGCAGCGATAATATTTAATGAACATTTTTCTTTATCGTATTTTAAATAAAGTCTTTAAATTAGCATATTTTATTGAATTGCTTTTATTAACTATCTTGCATGTTATTGAAACAAACATTATCGAATTGTTCGTAATTCTTTGTTGAATGTCTGAACAACTTGTGTGCTATAAAACGTACATATAACAGACGTTAACACTTTCTCAAAATTAAGTTTTCTAAATAATATTTATTTTTTTACTGGCTACTAATAAACATACTACCTGCCTGTTAATTAGATTTAATTATTTTAAAGAAAAGAAAAATTTAGACCACAATATGGTAACTTCTTTAAGTCAGTTGTATTTGTTGAAACATTATAGTAAAATAGCAACAATAAAATTATGGCACGTTTAACATTAATATTTAAATGAATTAATTAAACAGGATATAAATAGAAACATTGTTATGTTAAAAAGTAGTTATAGTCGCAACGACAAAACCAGTAGCGTAACAATGGGCTATAGGTCTGTGTTTCAAAATCAAACTGCGCCCCTGAGAAAGTCAGAAAAATTAAAAAAAATTAAATAAATATAACACATAGAAAGCAAACGTGATAAATCTCTGAGGCAATGATTGTTCTGGCAACTTCATTTTCTATTAAAATAATTGATAAGGCGGACAATCTTTGTTGATCCATGATATCTCTTAAGTCATTTTTAATTAAGTTTAGTTTTGAAAATGATCTTTCTGTTGAAGCCACCAAAACAGAAATAGTGAGAAAGATAAAACATGATGTTGTTATATCACTAAAACTAAAACACGATGAAGAATTTGGTATTAAAATAAATTGTGTTAATTCCATTATGGAATTAATTTGGGATAAATGCTGTTTGAAATATTTTACGTAAAGCTACTGACCCATTCGATATAATTCTTCATCAGAAATATTGCTAAATAAAACATCTGGAGATAAAACTTTGAAATTTGCATACAGCTGATTTAGCCCAGAACTTAAATCTTTTAATTGAACTAAAATAATGTCCAAAATACATTTATTTTGAACCAGTTTTCGTTAGATTGTATCTGAAAATGATTATTGCTTGCATCAGAAAATCGTTTGGTCTACATATTCTTTTCTTCACAAATTTTGTGGTGGTCCCCCATTTTTAGCTAAATTACATGCTTCATTTTTTATTAAATGAAAATCCTCTCCCATTTTTTTAATATTTTGATATGCATTACTAAACATTTGTGATGCTTGTTCAATGTTCTGCTGTTAATTTTGCAATAATTTCGAACACCATGTTCGATGTTTTTTAAAATTCTTGTTTTTTAAACAATCAGAAATTTTCCAAATGAGATTTTTATGACTTGGTTTTTATCGATTTCTGTTTTATCATTTACATTATCCGATGTCAATATAATTTAAAAAATACCTTTTAACACATCAGCATATCTAAATCGAAGAGTTTCTAACGCATCGTGTCTTGACGACCATCAAGTGGGTGTTAATTTTTTTAAAGTTATTCTTCTTTAAACTAAATCATAAAAATTCTGAATTTCTTAAACGTTCTTAACATAATCATTGAGAATTAAATTTAGACAATGAGCCGCCCAGTGTACATATGGTGCATTCGGGACAATTTGTGATATTTCGGCTTGAACACCCTTATATATTCCGCTCATATTTGCGGCGGCGTCATATCTCTGACCACGAAGTTTTTCCAAAGGCAATTCATTGTCTGTCAAGATTGCTAAAATACTGTTTTTTAAAGTTTGATTTTTAACAGGAACAAACCCTAAGAAAGATTCTTTAATAATCATATTTGTTGCCTTGTCTTCAATATACTCAATTACGACATAGCGAACAAAACACTTAGTTTATCAACTTTTGAATCATCTTGCGTAGTGTCTACTATTATAGGCTAAAATGGGTCATGCTTTATTAGTTTTTATAGTAGTTCCTAGTAGACCAATTAACTCATTTTGAATATCTGGACTTGAATATTAAATTTTTTAGAACCAAATCATATTTTGAAAGCCAATGAATCACTGGTAAAAAGATTCCGGGATTTGCAGAATTCGCACTTTCGTCATGTCCCCTAAACGGCATGTTGCATAATGTCTATGTTAGAGTAACGTCAATAATACGCTCCGAAATTTGTTTCCATATAAAAATTTCGTACCAAATCTTTGACTCTAGTCAAGCACAGGACTCATTGTGGCTTAGCTTTTTTGAACTAAGAATTTTGTTGTTCCGATGTTAATTCACCAGTGTAATATCCCTTATCATTTTTTATTATACTATCAGTATTACCAGTATCATCGGTAATCCCATGTATCATTAAATATTGCTGTTATATTAGCAATTTATCGTGTATTTATTGGTATAATACTATTAGCTAATATTGCCCCAATATTTGAATGTGAACATTTTTACTTATTGGCTAAATATTGTTCATTAATATTGCCGAAACAGTATTTCATCTAGCATTAAATATTGTTGTGATATTAGTAATTTATGCGTATTTATTGGCACAATACTAGTAGCTATTATTGCTTCAATATTTAAAAGTAAACATTTACTTATATTAGTCAAATGTAATTTATCAATAGTGCAGATATAATGTGTAAAAATATTTAATAATTACTAATTTCTACGTAATAAACATACAAATTTATATGTTATTTAGGATTTAGTATCTCTCGTTCCTTACGACCCCCACTTCGATCTCCGGCACTAGCCAAAGCAAATCCAATATACTTGTTAATATCCACATCGGTTACGTTTGGAAATGAAACTCGGACAGCATCTATAATAGAATTCATATTACTCTAGCAGTTAGAATTAAACATAAATTAAGTTAATACAAAAGGTAAAAAGCTAACAAACTTAAAAGCACACAAAAAATATTTACCTAATGTAAGCAATACTAAAACACAAAATTAAACATACTGTATGTGCCCATAAAGAAAGTTGGTATGAAAAATTTTAGTAATACAATTTTGGCAGTTAAGAAATACATCATAGTGAATAGTGAAATATCATTAAGATATTAAATTTGTATAACTAATATAGCTTGATAAATTACTAGATCTGTGAAAAATTTCTTCTTTTGTTTGCCTCCTAATGAATATTTTAGTGCAATATCTTTGGATAATACTTTTTTTATTATATTATTAATGTTTTGACGAAAACTTTCACCATCAACAAGCGACAGAACTCTAATCTAAAGATAATACTGTATTTAGAAAATTTACATAGCTCCTAACTTATGCATACTAAATCTTTCTTATTATCTTCAGTACGATTCATTTGCTCTAAATGGAAAAGTCCATCTTCGTCACCAATAGGCAACATAAAGTTGTTACTTGTAGTCAAAACAATAGAATTTGCATTTTTCTTGCTAATTGAGTCCATCTTTGTTTCTAAAGCTGACATCGGTTTTTTTATTCCCCTAATTTCATACTTAACTGATTCTTTCAAAATTATACTCTCTTTCTCTAGAACCGAATCTGCTACTATATGTATTGAAGCAGAATTCCCATTCCTGGGGTTTGGTTGAACTAAAATATTTCAATACATAAAAGATAACAAAACAATGGTAAAAGTATACAAAATTACTTTTACTTAAAATACTACTGCCCGAACGCGTATCAGTATCAGTTTTGCTGTCATTGTTGTCAAAGTTATCGGTGTCCATGGCTTTTTCAATTAATTTCTCTGCTTCCTGAAGAGTTGTAACAGTTTTTTATATGTTGCAGGATGTTCTTTAAACCTGCATCTTGAAACTGATGGATCTTCACATCGTTTAATCAAATTCAATAGCATGCTCCTTGATACGTTAGTTGGGAATAGATAAATGGTCTTTTTTGCATCAACCGCCCATATTGAAGGCACAAAATCACAACTACTTTCTTCGTGCCAAACACGATATCCCATGTTTGAGACCTAAAAGAAAAGAAACTCGTGTAATGTTTTACCACAAGTAATATGTACCTACGTTTTTTTAATCATGTAAAAGACTAACAGCTAATATCCTTGTTCATTTTCACAAGGTGACAACCAACATTTCCTAATAACATCTTTTGTAAGTATTGTATATATGTAATTATCCAAACATGATACCTTAAAATATTCCACAGAAGCTGAATTCACAGGATTTGTATAAAACGGTTCTACATTGCTGAATAATATTATTTTAAATGCATCCTCAGTTTTTTATTACTCTTCCAACTCTCATGTTTGTAAGAAGTACAAAACAATTTATTTGATCAAATGAAATTGAATTTTGAAGAGAAGTATTTTCAGGTCTGCAACTACTAAATAATAAATATTTTTTTCTGTTAAACGCTGAGCTATTTGTTGTAAAGGTTTATTTAGAGTTCGTATCAATTTTTTTACATGACCTAATGCATTTTCAAATGAAAAGCAGGTTAAGTCGTCTAGCTTTAAATTTCCTAATACACAATCTTCAACTAAATGTACACAAGAATGTGCATTGTACACCATCTCTTCTGTTCCATAAAGTTTTTCATAGTTTTTACTAAACTTTTGAATAAGTTTAATTGCATACTCTCCTCTTTTTTTTCGACTTTTCACTACCCAAAATTCTCATTACGACATGTAAACAAAGAAAGTTTTTGTAGAATGCAGATGATATACAATTTTTCAAAATAATAGGACCGCTGTACAACAAAAAAAAATCTAAATTCTGTAGCTTTCCAGTAATCTAAATCCAAAAGAGACCTGGGTTTACTTCAAAATTCACGTGGCACTGATGCGGCTAATGCTAAAGACCTTTCAGATATCACGTTTCGAAAATGAGGTGTAACTCTTTTGAATTTGATTTAATCCAAAATGATATCAATCTTCTGGTAAGTCCCAAGCATACCATATGCATATAATCGAGAGGTACATTACTTATTGCATCAAAATTTTTAATAAGCGTCAGTGGTGAAATACCTATATGATGTTCAGGCTGTGAAATCTGTTCGTTTTGAGTTAATGAGATAATTTGGAAACACAAGTTTGTGATTAACATAAATTCCTTTTTGAGTGCACCTTTCACATCCATAGAAACTTGTGTGACTCTTTATACATTTTAAGTACGAACGAGCTGGGGCATCACATATAATCGCTTTGAGGGTTATATTATACATAAGATTGTTGTAAATAAATCCGTTGTGAATTAAGTCATTTAACTCAGTGATGAATTGACTTAAATATCCTTCTATATCTTTTGGTTTACTATTGCCACAATACAATTCTATTACGAACGGATAAAATTTTATTCCTCTAAGAAAAAATATGTTACATAAAATAGGCCATAGTTGAATATTAGAACTACGTGCTATTAGTAGTCCATCAATGTTGAAAACTAATTCAATAGTTTTTATATTATGTCGTTTTAATATATTTTCCCAAAAGTTATATTTAAATTGATGTTCTAAATTTACTGTGGACAAATTTATTTAAAATATTTTTTTAACCTCACTAATCGAAAGTGACACATTCGTTCTGTAAATTCTGAATAAAGCATACTATTCCCCATTAACCGAAAATTTGCAAATTCATTGTAGGAGTGAAATTTGACAGTTTCATTTAATCATGTCAATTGCCCAAAGTGAGCCCCACCGGGGGTCATTGTGAACAGTACAAGGGGCTATTTTGGACAGCTTAAAAAAACCCAGTACCAGCAATTAAAAGATATATTTATCAAAATTTACATTAAAAGTAAAAAGACTTCCCTGCCTCTTCGTTTTTTGTTGAATGGGAGGTGGTAGGAGTCCAACAATATCCGCCCGTGTCACAACTGACTCATCAACAACATCAGGAAACAGAAAATGACGATTCTTATATCGTAAAAATTTGACTGTGACCTCGATGTGACTGTCCACGGTCGTGATTTCACCAACATAGTATTTAAGGGTTTTTTAGTGAGAAATTGTACCAAAACAAATTGTCCTATGACCAGCACTTCCTCATCGATATTTATTAGTCTCTCACTTTTGTCACTGTTCTCGTCTTCCTCAGCCCAACCTTCATCTTCAGATTCGAGAATCATGTCGATTTCAGAATCGGAGGACTGGTCATTTTCGACAATATCTTTTTTTTGTATCCGTATTTTCTGTTTTTTCATGAGCTCTTTTTTTGGCTTGGGTTTTACTTTAATTTTTTCTTTCTTTTAGTTTTTCTATTTCTAGTGTAGAGGTGTAAATTGTTGACTTTATGTGCAACCTTTTTCTAGTTTTATTTTTGTTTCTTTCAGCAGCTTTAGGCAAGGGAAAGCAATTTTCAGGGGTTAACCCTATAAAAGTTGTTCCAATTAAATTAACCACATCAGGCGTTTCTTCTTGACTTAGTTTTGATACATGCTCTGCTTTTTCTGAAATTCTTTGTTCAGCCCTGTTAGGCTAGTCATTTTCTTTGGAGTTTACCAATGTTTGCACATCAGCGTGCTCTGGATGGTCTGTCACAGAAGACGGCAAAAAATCAACATCATTGAGCCTTAACCAATTGTTGGGCCAAATGCCAGTAGTTAAGAAACCAGAAACGATATTTTTGGGCGTAAAAGAAGCAAGATATGGCTCCTTCGCTATGCCTGCAATATCAGCTATCGTGACACTTCTACCAGGGTGCGCGCGTAACCAGTCAGCAAGGGCAACCTTCTGGTACGTTTTAAAAGGACCATTAACAGCAACGTCTAGTGGTTGTAATTTGTGTGTGCTGTGTGGAGGAAATGATACTAAGCTAACTCCATGATTTTTAGCGTATCTAATGGCTTCAACATTAATGTGGCTTGGGTGGTTGTCAAGAAGACAAAGAAAACGATTGTTAATGGAGCTATGTGTGTGTTTTTGGATATGCATTAACACTTCAAGGAAAGATTCTTTAGTCATCCAGCCTGATTATTTGCCATTCCGATCGATCCTGGTGTAGCTCCGTCCAAGAATCTGTCCTTCATGTTAACCCTTGGGTAAATAAAAGCAGGTGGGATTGATGTTCCACAGGCTATAATAATACCACACATTGTGACCGTCACTCCTCTTTCTTGAGACGCAATCGCTCCAATCTGTTTCTCTCCGCATTCGGCAATCACTTTTTGAGTTTCCATAACTGTATTTAACCCAGTTTCGTCAAGATTTATAATACGATCAGGTGTAAACCCGTACTTTTTCATTTCAATATGCAGATTATCAAAAAACACGTTGACATTGACCTGATTGAATGACATGTTGCGAGCGTGGCTTGTATTTTCTGGTTTTCTCAATGATAATTTTTATGGTCTCTCATCATTCTCTTCATCCAATCAATTCCTGCCATTGTATTTTCATTCCACTGCTTAGGATAAGGCAGTTTCAATAACTTTGCATACTCATAACCAAGTTCTTGCGTTTTCTTGTAAGTATAACCATAATGTAGATTCGAAGCTTTCAGCAAGTAATCTACTATCAATAGTTCTTGCTCGTTAGTGAATACTTTCTTTGCCTGATTTTTTCGTTTACTCACTAATTTAATTAAACAAGGTTCTGTGTCAGATTCACCCAAGTCACTGTCACTGCTTCCTCTAATGTCAACTGCATTATTGTTTAAGTTTGCTTTTGCCATCTGGACCCTCTTGTGTAGCATCGATTTGGATAAATTATATTCCATAGCAGCATGTCTCAGACTAGATTGTCGTTTTAGTACTTTTTTAACAGCTTTTAAAACATTTTCCTCGTCAATCGTTGCTCTGTCAGTCTTCCTAACGTAATTTCGCACCATCTGTAAGCAAAAGTAAAATCATCAAGAAAAATATCTAGACACAAAACACATAATGTATATATGGGGGCCACTTGGGACAGCGTCCATAATGGCCCCATCACGCTTGTCCACACTGGCCCCGATATGCCTCTGAACAAAAATATGATTACAATTTTTTTAGATGAATTGTTCAAACGTCAAAATATGCATTATGTTTAAGCACACATATTAGACTAAAAGTTTACTCTATAAGAACATCCAAAATAACTTACCTTAAAAGAATGTAGTAGAAAAAGCAGAGTCAAAAAATTTTACCGTTTTCACGAACACAGCACGATCCGCCATTACTTCATTATTGTTTGTGTCAGGGTGACCAACTTTTGAACACGTATTTAAGAGGGTCCGTTGATACATATTCGTGTAGTTGGCGCAAAATTCAAATTAATTTTTAAGGATTTTTTGTTGCTGTCCACACTAGCCCCTGTCCATGCTGGCCCCCTTCTCCCCTACTAACCAAACAACTTAATTATATAGTGATATAATAATTATAATATGTAATCCAAAACATTAAACAATCATTAAAACAAATCACAATCAGTCAGATTCACAACATCAAAAAACTTCAAAATGTTTTTTTATTTTAACAATTTTAGTGTTTTCGACATGGATTAAGACGAGAAATACTTAACCTTTTTGTAGCTTACTAGTATAATTTTTTATCTGTGGTTTATTTAGGTAGTATTTACTATTGGTAAAAGTTTATTATTATTTAACTATGGTGAAAAAACGAAACAGAAATACCTGGAGTAAAAATGAAACCATTTTTTTCTTGAATTATTGAAAGAAATAAAAACTGAACTAACATAGATGGAAAACGTTTTCTTTTAATTCAATTTCATTTTGATTTCAAAAAAACAAAAATTAGTACCAAACCAACAATTTCCCCAGCTGATTTTAGGATTTACCAGGCAGTTTGAGTTTCTATCCGGATCGAACCGCCGAAATAAACGTAGTAAATTATAAAACAAACACTAGACAGAACTACATATAAGACCATAACTGCACTCTGGAAAGAAGCGAATAAATGTGGTGTTTTGAAAAAAGAGATCCTGTAAACAGTTTCTAGGCGTTCCCAATATTTTCAAAATACAATAGGTAGATAGAATAAATTAGCTACTGCATGTGTTACGCCTGAAGTGCAATGCCGACAGATTTGTCACAAATCTGGTTCTGCAGATTTTGTGATTCAGTGTCCACAAATTATTTTTTTAACCAGGGCGACAAAACAGTATTCAGCCGCGGAGGACCGGGCACCTTAGGGGTCCGGGCCCTTGTTCCGCGGAACACGCGGAACACCGTAAGTTACGCGCCTGGACAAAACTACTAAACCCTAAGCACAGAAGGAAATTACTAAGTTACAGCCGGTACAGCTTACAAAAGCAAACAAAACAAACAATGTTGTTTTTTAAATCAATTTAATTAATACTAAAAATAATGTAAATTATTAAAAAAATCATTAACTAAACTGAATTTTTTATAAATTTTGAAGTTTAATATTATATTTTTGTAATAACAAATTACATTAATAACGCTTCAGTTATTTTTTATTTTATCAAACTTTTAATATATAGCTTTTTAAATAAAATTATTTAAAAAAATTGTATTAAAACCGTTGCCAAACCCACGATTCAACAAAAAAGTAACGACTTCTTAGTCAGCATTTTTTACGAAACCACTTTAAAAATTATTAAATCATTGTGTATTATTAACGAAGCCTTTCAATAAATAACAATAACAAAGAACAATTTCGCTTTTTATTCTGTAAAAAGAAACCACTCGCTTCGATATTGATTTTGAATCAATTCCTTAAAGTGCATTAATATTTTTCCGTTGATAATGTTTAGATTCATCATCAGTATTGGTTACTGTCTGAAGGGGGCTAAGAAATTACAAGTGTAAAATGGTTTTATGATACGCCTCCGTACGTTATTAACATGACTGGCAGTTTTAAAATCGCTCAAAGCGGATAAAGTAATAATTTTCTTGTAAGTGGTATCTTGTATACCTTACCAGCAATTAATTTACACAAATAAAGGTCAAAAGAAAACGCTACAGGCTTTGTTTTCTATTAAATATTACATACTTACATCAGATAAATTAATACTTCATTTAGATCTAAATATTGATTACATTATAAATTTTCTTATTGAATACATTTAAAATGTTAATGTTGTAGATGGGAAACCCCTATTTATAGTTATTAAGTTTTATTCGAGTTAAATCTTCGATTTAAGTACGAGATTAATTTTGATTTAAAATTTAAATCAAAAGACTAAAAGTTAATAATAGCTTTTAGTTAATCTCCTGCAGAGCTTTATTCATATATACAAAAAATGCTGTTAAGAAACTTCAAACTAAAGTATTAACATGTCAGATAAATTAAATAAAGTTTAAGTGGAAGCGCTTTTGAAAGCCTTATGTTCAGATTAAAGTTGAAAATATGATTACTAGTGACTTGCACGTCTTCCATATGTCTTTTTATGTCGTGTAAACTAGACAAGAAAATCTAGCCAAAGCACTCGAGCGTGTTTTTAAAAATTTCTTGTAAATCGACACTGCGGCGTTTCGAATGCCATTGCGTCATTTCCTTACAATGGCATTTTCTGTGCCCTATCGAACAATAAAGTCATCAGTATTAATGATTTCGCTTATTATTACGTATACTGTTATTGCCCGATAAATTTTATGCACAATTGCGTTTTATTAATTCACAAATTTTTATAAACTTACATACAACTGTGTTGCATCTGTAATGACCACGATTCAGAATTCATTAAAATCATAAAGAATACAATTTTATTAAATAAAGATGCTTTTTACTTTCTTACAAAAACCTAAAAAACTGCAGAGATTCGTGCTAAATTTGAATACGACAAAAACATTAGTGTTTTTATTTAAATTAGTCAATTAAATATAATTTAAATGTTGTTAAATTAAATTTACTGAATTCAAAACAAAAAAATCAATAATAAAACGAAATAACGCCAACCAGTGTTTGATTATTCGACCAAATTAACCGTAATCCAAATTTGCATCGACAGCATAATAAAAATATATTTACATTTTTTAAAAATACTGAATCAAAAATTTAATATAAAATGCCATCCTCGTCATTAACGGAATTCTTAATTGGATTATAAAATAGAATTATGGTCATAAAAAATTTAACAATGTCGTTGTAAATTAGATGTTCCAGTTAACACATACATATTATAAAAGAATATAAAATACAAATATCTTTTACCGGCGCGTTTTTATATATGCCGAATTACATCTTTACAACACAGTGAGATCCAGATAATAAACTAATAAGCAATATGCTTTTATAATCACTAATTACCTCTAATTACAGTGTTAAAATACAAAAAAAAATTATAAATGCGGTTATTGTAGTACAGCCATAGTCATTGGAAATGTTCCTAAAATGAACATTACCGCATTGTCAGTCACATTCTAATAGTATTACCAGTATTTATACTTCTAATATACCTTGAGGTTATGTCCCTTTGTCTTGTAAATAAAAAAGGGATTACCATTACTAAATTTTACATGTATTTCTCAAACTATAAGAAAATAGTATTACTTTTATGACCGTATTTATATTTGTATGCGAATAAAAAAACACACATTTCTTTCTATCATTTTAGATACATACTTATTGATAGTAAAATTTTGAACGTATAAAATTAAGGTAAATTGTAAATAATAATCTAATTACTGATTTTATAAAAACAATTTTACATAGGTACTATTAATATTTCGCTGTATGTGCAAGATTATTTAAAAATAAAGTGAAACTTTTATACTTTAATTTCGTTTAAATATAAATGATACTATCAAACAGAATTTTCCGGTGTAAGAATAAATATTTGTACCAATATAACGTAATTTATTTAAATTTTTGTTCACATAGTCACATTCTTTTTTTTTGTTTAAACGGTTAAATACTTCACTTATTAATGACTATCATAATTACATTTTCGTATTCATTAATATTATTTTTATTTTAATAATAATTATTTAGGTATTACTCACTTTTGCGTTAATAAAATGTTAATAAATAAGCATACGTTTATAATTACAGTTCATGCTGTAGTTTATTTTAATAATATAATTAAATAAAAAAACATGTTATCATATAAAAAACAATAACAATACAAAAGTTGTATAGAAATAATTAATACTTTGTGTAATAACCGTGATTTTGTATGCATTCTTCTAATCTAGACTGCATAGAGTTTACTAAATTTTCACACAACTGTGATCCCCGAAAACGTTCCCAAACTAATTGTGAACGTTGGAGAATATTTTCAGGTGTTCTAAATTGAATATCACTATCCCAGTTTCTGATCATTGCACCCCACATATTTTCAATTGGGTTCAAATCTGGTGATCTCGCTGGCCATTTAATTACTTCATTTTGATCTTCAATTCAGTCCCTAACAATTCGTGCTGTATGAATAGGAGAATTATCTTGGACTATTTGAATAATTTCCAGCTCATCTTCTAGAAATATTCTTCTCACAGAAGGTATCAAGATATTATCTAAAATATTCAGGTACTGCTCTGAAGTAAATCGAGGTGGTGTCACTTGCACTAACTCTCCTGGACCCGCTCAAGATATTCATCCCCACACTCCAGCTGTCACTCTACCACTTTGCCTATTGGGCAAAACATGTTCTATATTGTAACGAGTGTTTTGTGGTCTCCACACTGTAGTTGGACATTGATCAGTGCTAGAAAACACTTTTTCATCTGTAAAGATAATAGTACTCCAATCCAAATTTAAATATTGGCAACAAAAGCGCAACCGAGCTGCAGAATGACGCTCTGTAATGTTAGGTTTACTTGTCGGTTTTCTACAATGCAAATTTGATTCGTGTAAATGTCTCTGAATGGTGGAAACAGAGCAATTAATATTCAGCGTTTCCTTTATTTTTTGGCAAGTTTTAAAAGGATTTTGTAATGTATAGCCGAGTATGTCTGCATCTTCTTGCCGAGAAGTAATTGTAGGCTTAGGTGATCTGTTGCTTACAAGTGGCCTATTATATATAATACGTAATTATGTAGAATTTTTGGGGTCAAGGTGGTAGACCAGGGACACTTGATGCGTAATACAAGGGTGTGCAGCCAACGACGACACCCGTTTTAGCCTCTCAATGTCCAAGACCGTTCGCCCGTAGCTTCGGCTACATCCTGCAAGAGGTGACCCTGCTTTTGCAAAAGGCGACGGATCTAGGGGAGTAAACCCTGAATCAAAAATCCGCAACTCAAGGTGTTTGCCGTGCCGAGGGGTTCCCACAGCAGTGGGCGGCTCAGCGTAATGAGTCACGAACGGCTTCTCACCGGCATTGTTGCGATAGTGTAGTAACGTGGGGTTTGTCGGTGTCTTATCTTTTCTGTTATTCCCGTGGGCTGGCGGTAGCCGAAAAACGCAATTCTATGCATTATGTCTTCTGACGAATTGCCGAGCGGGATGAAGTCTGGGCAGGACTCCTTTCGGATCCCGCATGATCTGCCCAAGGATTGTGCGAGTAGTGGCACTCCCCATCTTTTTGGAGCCACACGACCATGCGTGAAAAAGGACGAGGATCCCACCTCGAGAAAAAAGGATAAATCCAGTGTGTGGAAGAAAACAACGGGCAGTGAGAAAAAGGATTATTTTCCCCGGTTCCTACTTGTTGAAAGGTTGGAAAGTAATTTTGAAAAGGTTAGTCCTTTTTTAATTGCCAAACAATTGTATGGACTTATTGGTGAAACAAAAAACGTAAAAAAAAGTGTCAATTGGTTTACTAGTAGAGTGCTCATCAAAGAAACAATCAAATCTGTTGTTGAGAATTGAGAAAATGGGAGACATAAACGTTAAAGTGTCAGAGCATAAAACACTAAACCTTTGTAAAGGGGTAGTCTATTGTGTAGATTTTTTAAATAGCACATTACAAGAAATTCAAGAAGGCTTAACCTACGAAAATGTAGTAGAAGTGCGAAGAATTCAAGCAAGAAGAAACGGACAAGTTACAGATACTCCTAACCACATTTTAACTTTTAAAAGAGATAAATTACCAGTTACTATTAAAGGTGGTTTATACTCTTTAAGGGTAAGACCTTACATTCCTCCACCTTTGCGGTGTTTTAGATGCCTGGTTTTTGGTCATACCTCTACAAGGTGCAATAAATTACAAGTATGCGTTTGTGGTAAGCCTTTGCATGAAGGAAAAGCATGTGATATACCGCTAAAATGCGTTAATTGTGAGGGTGAACATTCCGCACGATCCAAAGAATGTCCGGAGTTCAAAAAAGAGATGAGGATACAGGAAATTAAAACAATAAACAAAATATCTTATTTCGAAGCTAAAAACCTCCTAAAAACATCACCAGTTACAAGTACAAAGAGTTACTCGCAAGCGGTTATCGAAAATCAACCAGCACCAAATGTAACTCAAATCGTGCAAGAAACTTTAAAAGTTGTTATACCAGAATTATCTAAAATTATTCATAACAAGCTAAACAAAAAATTTCCTGGTGCAACAACAGTGGAAAAATGGCAAGAGCCAGCGCCTAAACCACAACAATATCAAAATAATGCACAAACTTTGTCAACATCTACGGCGGAAACTCAGGAAAAAAGAAAAAGAAGTGAAAAGCCCTCCATTACATCATCCGATGCAGGAGACGAAGATGAACTAGATATGTTGGTTAGCGCTGTGAGGAAAAAAAAAAGGATGGCCGAAAAGGAAACCTCAAGGCTTTAAGAACAAATAACCCCCGATACATTCATATCACTAATCACTTTTACAAATTTTACGTATATAAACGCTAGTCGATCTTATACACACACTGTCGATAGTATTCGTACATCTTATTTATTTACCGATGTACTCATCTGTGATATAAATGTTTGTTTGTTTTATACGTATAGAGTATGTCTTTTTTACAAATTCTATTTATTTATTTATTTCTATGACTGTGATATATATGTGCGTTGGTCTTATATGTATATCGTTTGTCTTTTTTTCATAGTTTATTTAGTTATACATCTACCTGAGACCTATCTATATAACTGTGATATACATGTTTGTCCGTGTAGTAATTTACGTATATGTTTGCTGCGTAAATACTATACAGTTACCTGTTAATATTTCAAAGTGGAGAATATAATTCAATGGAATTGTAATGGACTAAAACAACATCTTCCGGAGTTACAACTATTAATCTCTCACCACGACCCTATCTGTATTTGTTTACAAGAAACGCTCTTGAAACCTGACGAACATTTTAAATTAAACAACTTTAACGTTACAAGGCGAAAAGTCACTCCAAACCTTCGAGTAAGAGGAGGCGTAACTATCCTCACTAAAACACTAGTTCCATACGCTCCAGTTAACATAAACACAAACCTGCAAGTAGTTGCTGTGCAAATATACAAACCTATGCTCGTTACCATTTGTAACATATATTTACCTCCAGGTGCTAACTGGACACTAAACGAATTGAAGGCAATTGCGCAACAATTACCTAAGCCATTTGTGATGATGGGAGATTTCAACGCGCACTCGACTATATGGGGATCAAGCGCAACTAACATAAAGGGTCGCATTATAGAAGACTTATTAGACCAGGAGAACTTAATACTTGTTAACACTGGTGAGAACACACATTTTAGTTCTTTCACAGAAAACGAATCCGTCATAGATATTACGATGTGCACACCTTCACTTGCACCAAAATTTCACTGGTCCTTTAGATCAGCTGCACTACAGCGATCACTACCTCATCATTTTAGCTTTTAACATCCCAAAAGCTACCCTTTATGTTAAACAAAAATGGGTAATGAAAAAAGCAGATTGGGCAGGTTTTCAAACAAAAGTTAAGAAGATAGGAATTACGGGCGATGTTGATGAAGATGTGGAAAAAATAACCAATGCTATCTTTGAAGCAGCAAATAACAACATTCCAAAATCGAGAGGTGTTGTTAACCACAAAATAGTACCGTGGTGGAACCAAGATATCAAAGATAGTATACAAGCAAAAAAGAAAGCGTTTAATAAATTTAAAAAACATCCTACCCCAAACAATTTAATTGAATTTAAAAGAAAACGCATGAAAGCATGGAGAAAAATAAAAGGTATTTCAGGAAAATTTAAACAAAATCCATTGACCCATATTAAAATCAATGACGAGTTTTACCATACTTCAATAGAAATAGCAGAGAAAATCGCGGATACATTCGAAAATGCCAGCAGCAACGTAAATTATTAAGAAAATTTTTTGTATTCAAAAACCCAGAAGAGCGAACTAGCATAAATTTTTCCACTACAGATGAATACGAATACAAGAAAAATTTTACGTTTAAAGAATTGAAAGAGGCTCTTAAAAATTCTAAAGAATCAGCTCCTGGACAAGACCAAATAACATATTCGATGATAAAACATTTGCCTAATTACACTACACAGCAACTCTTACAAATGTATAACAACATCTGGACCAATGGAACATACCCGAAATCGTGGAAAATGGCCATAATAATCCCAATATTAAAGCAAACAAAAAACTCCACAGATCCAAATAACTACAGACCAATATCTCTAACTTCTTGCTTAAGCAAACTCTTGGAAAAAATGATTAATGGTCGCCTAACGTGGGAATTAACCAAATTAAATTTATTCGATAAGGAACAGACGGGAAGCCGAAGACACCACTCAACAACTGATGCCCTTGTGTATGTAGAAAATATTTAATTGCGGTAACTTTTGACATACACAAGGCATTCGATATGACGTGGAGGTACAATATAATACAGAAATTACACACGTGGAATATCCGAGGCAACCTCCCACAATTCATCAAAGAGTTTCTTTTAGAAAGACTTTTTCAAGTACAAGTTGAGCAACGACTTTCCTCAGTACGAAAGTTAGAGAATGGAGTACCGCAAGGGTCTACGCTAAGCGTCACACTATTCCTTATTGCAATGCAAACTCTTACGGAAAAGATTCCAGTCAACGTTAAATTTTCTGTTCACGTTGACGATCTAATAGTATTTATAAGCGGAACAGTAATGTCGACAATAGAAGTTCAACTTCAAACCGCAATCAACTGTTTAACGGCTAGAGCGGCTGAAATCGGTTTCATATTCGCCGAGAAAAAAACGACTTGTATTGACTTTTGTCGGTTGCGTAGTCCACATGCCCCTCCATGTTTAAACATTAATAAGAGCGAAATAAAAGTTGCGGATACAGTCAAATTTTTAGGAATTACACTAGACAAGCGTTTGCATTGGAGCGAACACATAAAAAATCTTGAAACATCACTAAAAAAGTGCTAAATCTATTAAAATGTATTTCAAATATAAACTGGGGTGCAGATAAAGCAACTTTATTAAATATCTTTAAAGCTCTTGTATTGAGCAAAATTGATTATAGATGCGTTGCTTATGGATCGGCAAGAAAGAGTTTACTAAATAAACTAAATACAATCTATATATACGGGACTCAGATTAGTAACTGGCGCTTTCCGAACTAGTCCAGCCGCATCACTATCTAGTGTTGTTGGTTTGCTACCTCTTGAACATAGGCGCAATCTACAGCTATTAAAATACGCCATAAAAATAGTTAATAACAAAAAACATCTAAACTATGATATGTTTCATTTAGAAAACAACAGTCAAGACATCGAAATTTACGAAAATAAGCCAACACATATAAAGCCAAGCAATATACGAGCACAAAAACTAGCCAAAGAATTAAATTTTAACTTAACGCCCATATCAACATGTTGTTATCGAGTTGAACCACCTTGGTTAAATAATAACATAGATAACCAAAAGTTAAACCAGATAATGAAAGAAGTAACTGCAAACGTGTTTGACATATGGCAAAGAGAATGGAATGAAGCAATAACTCAATTGCGGGAAATAAAGCCTTCTGTCTTACTATGGAATACCGTAAAAATTGGCAGGCGGCAAGAATTACTAATCACGCGTCTTAGAATAGGACACACCAATTTAACATCGGGGTGGACATTAATAGGACGAGCAGAACCGTTGTGTGATCTATGTAAAGTGAAGTTAAATGTAAGGCACATACTAATAGAATGCGGCAAATATAACAAAATTAGAGAAAAAATTAATTTAGACAAAGAACTAGCAAGCGTTGTGGAAATATTCTTCTCACAGAAGGTATCAAGATATTATCTAAAATATTCAGGTATTGCTCTGAAGTAAATCGAGGTGGTGTCACTTGCACTAACTCTCCTGGACCCGCTTAAGATATCCATCCCCACACTCCAGCTGTCACTCTACCACTTTGCCTATTGGGCAAAACATGTTCTATATTGTAACGAGTATTTTGTGGTCTCCACAATGTAGTTGGACATTGATCAGTGATAGAATATACTTTTTCATTTGTAAAGATAACAGTACTCCAATCCAAATTTAAATATTGGCGACAAAAGCGTAACCGAGCTGTAGCATGACGCTCTGTAATGTTAGGTTTACTTGCCGGTTTTCTACAATGTAAATTTGATTCGTGTAAACGTCTCTGAATGGTGGAAACAGAGCAATTAATATTCAGTGTTTCCTTTATTTTTTGGCAAGTTGTAAAAGGATTTTGTAATGTATAGCCGAGTATGTCCGCATCTTCTTGCCGAGTAGTAATTGTAGGCTTAGGTGGTCTGTTGCTTACAAGTGGCCTATTACTAACCTCCTGACCTTTCGCAATCCATCGCCGGATTTGTTTAATCTACAAAGTGTTAAGTTCTTAGTATTAGATTAAATTTATCACTGGTACTATATTAAAAGCCATTATATATGTATTTAAAAATTTGACGTCAATTTAATAGATTCTAATATCTTATAAAATAGTATTGTTAGTGATCATATTTAATACATGCTGACTGTGTTGCTGCAATGTAAAAATATGCTGTAGAAAAATGCTCACCGATAAGTTAACATGTGATATTGTTCGAGGTGACATTCCTGCTTGTGCCATCCCTACAATATTTCTTCTTAATTCTAAGGTAGAACCCATTTGTCCTAATCTTCGAGGAATATCTACAAAATATTATAATCACATAAACAATGATGTTACCACTAGGAACTCCCAATTTATATTACAATTTTGTAAATAAAATTTATATTTATACGACAAAAGGCCATAACCTGATGATATATTTACAAAAGGTAATTATGAAACTCATTAATAAGTGAGGTATTTATTAATCCGCTTAATCTTAAGATGCATATGCGGTAGAATTGTTTAGTAATTTGCACAAAAACATCAAAGCAGTTGTGGTTTCATAAAACGCTTGTATCAGAGTAATATTTAAGTCTCCACGTATGATTTTAAGAAACACATATACAATGTAATAATGATAATCACCTTTTTGTATTTATACGACAAGCAAAAAGCCTCAAGGTATATTTATGTGTGTCAATACAATCAATACTATTAAATGTCTTTAAAATGAGCATTACCGCACTTTTATTGACAACACATCATTAATAAGTGAGATATTTCTTAATCCGCTTAACTCTAGGATGCATATCTGGTACAAACTTTTACATAAACCGGACCAACATTCAAATTAAGAAATTGAAAAAATAAACGGTTATTTTATAACAAAAAACAAGTATCGTTGTTACTTATTAATTATTATAGAAAAATTGTTTATAAATTATAGTAGCAAACGCTGCATATTCTTATAACCAAACATTACTCCGGGTCTGATAAGCCAGGTTTATACCTCCTACATACAAAAATAATGTGACTATCAGAACACACATTTCAATAAATTACATTAATAGTTAAAATTTAGACGTAACAAATACTTTTTAAATAATTTTGAAAATATAATTTCGCCATTTTTATTCCAAACATTTATTACCTAAAAATTTGACGATATAGTATGTCCTATGCTTATTAAAAATATGTTAATAAATTGCTATTCAAAATTAGAAAAATTTGTTCGTTTTTTAATTTGCACAAAAAATATAAAGAAAATTTTGGTTTTATAAAACGTTTAACTGAGAGTAATATTTAAATCATTTTCGTATGATTTGAGAAATACATACAAAATTAAGTAATAGTCATCACCTTTTTGTATTTATACGACAAAGAAAAAACCATAACCTAAGGATATGTTTACAGGTATAAATACGATTAATACTATTAGAATGTGACTGAACGTGCGGTATTGCTCATTTTAAGGACATTTCCAATGACTATGGCTGTACATGTCAATATAATACTACTTGGTTGGAAATGTCAACGTTCTACTAAGTTAACGTAATATATTCGTTTAATGTGTTATTTGAATTACTTTTGTAGTTAGAAACTGCTCTATAGCAATCGTTAAAGAATGTTAGCTTTCTTATTTATACTTATCTGAGAAAATTAATAATCTTACGGTTACATATGCGTGCTTTTTATAAAAATAAAATGATTACAAACCGTACAAAAAAAGATCAAAGGTTTTAAAAACACTGCCAACAATATATTCTAATATTTTTAAAGTAACGTAAATTTACATTGAAGCTTTAAAACGATGTGCAGTGGAGGAGCGCCCCTAATTTTCAGTAAAAACGGATCGTAAGTGCTATTACTTCTATTTATAATTCCTTTTAAGTCTAAACTAAAATCATCTTTAATCTGAAAACGCTATTAATTATTAAAAATGTACTATACTAATCTGTTAAGACAAAATAATTTTAATTTAGATAGTTACATGTATTCTATAAAAAAATTTAGGTTATAAAATTTTAGCAAAAAAATATATTTATTTTTTTTATAACATCCATGTTAAGTTTACAAATACAACACACACTGGCTAGCTCCTGTAAGATCTTAATATAAATAATATGTAAAAAGTACTAATTATATTAAAGTTTGACTACAAGGAACAAAATTTAATCGCACTTAATGCTCTATTTGGGAGGTCCAACGGATGGAATCTTTTTAGTGTTTTAACACTAAGAATTTTAATTTCACTTTTCACTGTTTCAGCACGAAGGTCACGGTGTATCACTGAATTTGGGATAAACCACGGGCCATCCACAATTGAACGCAGTACTTTTCATTGAGACCTTTGAAGTATGGAGATATTAGATTCACTAGCTGAACCCCACAACTGTATTCCGTATCTCCATACTGACTTCAAAATTGCTTTGTATAGTAACGCTTTGTTTTCTAAAGACATCTGAGATTTGCGTCCTATTAGCCAGTACATTTTAGAAAATTGAAGACCAAGTTGTTTACGTTTAGTAAAGATGTGCGTACCCCATGTGAGTCGCCTGTCAAGGTGCATGCCCAGATATTTCACTACGTCTTTTTGGGGGAGTATACACTAATTTAGCTGGACAGTTGGACAATTTTTTTTAGTGTAAAGTAATATGAGTTCACTTCGTTTCGTTAATCTATATACGCCAGTGTCTAAGCCAATTTTGAATATCATTTAGATGCTTCTGCAAGTTGTGAGAAGCAATTCTAATATCATTGCTTGAGGCTAAAATAGCTGTGTCGTTAGCGAAGGTGGAGATCGAAGTTAATCTAATTTTTGGCAAATCTGCTGTATACGATAGGTACAAAGTTGGTCCGAGGACGCTGCCGTGATGTACTCCTGCTTTAATCGGTAGTGAGGTTGTTTGGACATCTAGGTACTTTATCAGAAAATATCTATATACTTAATAAGATTATAATATTTGTTATTTAGTTACAGTTGATTTGTTGTTAAATAGGATCTCAACACCCATGGAGGTGGATACAGGTGCAGGGTTGTCATGTATTCCATTCACTTTGTATAAAACAAAATTTTCTAATTGTGAACTACAACCTACCTTGGTACGTATAAAAGTTTATAACGGTCCTATTGTAGTACCGAAGGGTCAAATTGAGGTTAAAATGTCAACAAACAATATCAAAAAAAATATGTAAGCTTTTGGTTGTTGAGGGGGCTACTAAATTTTTAATTGGTAGAGATATTTGGAGTAAATTTGGGTTTACACTAAATGAAAATAACGAAGTATTTTTAATGGAAACAGAGTAGGTGATAAATTTTCTCATTCAGTTTGCCAAATTAAAACGAAAGGGGCTGAGTTGCAAGGAATATTCGAAAAATTTTCAAACCTTTTTCAAAATGAATTAGGCACATATAGTTACGAGAAAGTTAAATTAGAAATTGATGATGGAGTTATTCCGGTGTTTAAAAAACCACTGCCGATACCGTTCACATTTAGGGAAAAATTTATTAAAGAATTAGGTAAACTGGAGAATGAGGGAGTAATAAAAAAAGTTTCAAATGCTCGTTGGGGCACTCCTTTAGTTCCAGTTACCAAAGCAAATGTTGTTGATATTAGTGTGTGTGCGAATTATAAAATTATTATTAATAAGTTTCTAAAAGATTCTAATCATCCGTTACCACGTATTGAGGACATATTTGCAACCTTACAAGGGGGTGTAAAATTCACGAAGCTAGATTTTTTGAATGCGTACAATCAATAAGTTGTCGATGATGAAACATCTGAGTTATTAGCTTGGAGTACGCTTTATGGAATTTACAAAGTAAATAGACTACTTTATTGCACTAAGCCAGCATGTTCTATTTTTCAGAGGGTGGTTGAAAAGGTATTTTAAGGTTGTAAAGGCACGGTCAATTATTTAGATGATATAGTGGTGACAGGCAAAGATGAGCAGGAGCATTTTAATAATTTGTGTGAAGTTCTGAGTAGACTTGAAAAAGCAAGCTTTAGGCTAAATTCAAAAAAATTTAATTTTTTTCAAGATAAAATTTTTTACTTAGGGCACCAGATTTCCGCTCAAGGTTTAGAAAAAAATGAAAAGAAAATGGAAGCAATTTTAAAAACACCTCATCCAAGAAATAAAACTGAAGTACGTGCATTTACTGGCATGATAAGTTATTATTCAAAATTCATTCCAAATTTTTATCAAAAACTTAAACCTATTATGAATTATTGCAAAAAGATTGTGTATTTAAATGGAATAAAGCGTGTAATGATTTTTTTGAATCCGTAACAAAAAATACTGTCAGATCAGATCTTGGTACATTTTGATTCCCATAAACCAATGCGTTTGGCTTGCGATAGTAGCAAATATGGCATTGGAGCTGTAGTGTTACATGTTATGCCAGACGGTACTGAGAGACCAATTGCGTTTATTTCACGTACTTTGTCTAAAGCAGAGAATAAATACAGTATGTTACAAAAATAAGCATTATCTGTTTATTGGGCAACATTAAAACTTTTTGAATATTTAGCAGGCATAAAGTTTGAAATTTTAACCGGTCATAAGCCATTAATAACTTTATTTGGAGAGTTCAAGAGTTTACCAAAAATGGCAGCAGGAAGACTTCAGCGTTGGTCATTATTTATATCACAGTTTGATTATACAATTAAGTACATAAAAGGTACCGATAACGTAAAGACCAATTTTCTAAGTAGATTACCACTACTACTAAACCAGTAGAAAGTGAGGAGTACGATTATCTATATTTTTTTTGAAAATATTGTACCAATAGATTCTAATAAATTAAGATCAGAAACTAGACAAGATTCTTTAATGGGACGTGTTTATAATTTTATTCGTTACGGGTTTACAAATCAGACGGATGATGAATTATTAAACTTTACTTTACTAGAAGATCCGAACTGTCTATTGACAAGGGAGTTGTTATGTAGGGATACCGTGTTGTGGTTCCTACTAAACTTCGTAAGAAGTTACTTAATGAGTTAGATAGTACTCATAAGAGAATTTGTAAAATGAAGGCGAATGCGAAGGCTTATTTTTGATAGCCGTCTCTTGATAAGGAGATAGAGCAAATAGTCAATAACTGTCGAATATGTTATTCTTCGAGACCAGAACCAAAAAAAGCTACTGTAATGTCTTGTGTAAAAGCGAATTATTTTTCTGAAATAATTCATGCAGATTTTTTGGGTCCTATAAAAGGTAAAATGGTATTGATTATTGTTGATACTTACTCAAAGTGGCCTGAGTCATTTATAATGAAAAATACTGATTCAAAGTCGAGCGTTGAGTAATTTCGTGAATGTTTCTCAAGGTATGGATTACCAAAGGTGGTAGTTACGCATAATGGTCCGCAATTTAATTGTGAAGAGTTTTCAAAATTTTTAAGTTTAAATACTGTTAAGCACATGACTTCACCACTTTATCATCTATCAACCAACGGGATTGCTGAAAAGGCGGTTAAAAGTTTTAAAAATAGTGTTTTAAAAGCGTTCAGGGATGAGACTAGTAATCATTTGTCATTTGAAACGATCATCGAATAGATATTTGTTTCACTATCGAAATTCTGTTCATATCACTATTGGTGTCACACCTGCTAGTTTAGTATTTAGACATAAAACTAAGAATAAGTTTGACTTACTGTTTGAAAGAGATGTGAGAGATAAGAGCCATAAGAATGACAGGGGTAGGAGAGGGTGATTTGGTTTTATGTAGAGATTATAGGAACCCTAATAAGAAAAATTGGGTTTAGGCGAACATCGATGAAGTGTTAGGAGATCGTATTTATCTATGTAAACTTCTAAATGAAGAGTTTGTTTGGAAACGTCATGTCAATCAATTGTTAAGAGCAAAGTTTAATGATAGTAGTCATATTTCTAGAAATGTAGTTAGCGATAGTTGGGAGTTGTCTTAAACAAGCAATTCCTGATATTGAACATCAGTTTCCTGACATTGCAAAAAGTTTAAGTTTCAACAAAAGTAATGATGTACAGTCTGATAATGAGACTGAGGAGGCAATTAGTACAAATTGTGAAAATAAAATAAAAAGTACTGCTATAGCTAAGCAAGTTGCTGATACTACTTCAAATGTTAATGAGAGATCTAGAAGGCAGATAGAGGCTCCAGTGCGATTGGATTTATGAGTGAGGGTTTTGCAGTATATTAGGTTAGCTGTTTAGGTTGGTAACCTGGAAAAATAGAGTCTGTAACTAAGTTCATTAACGTTCATAAATAAAAAGACAATTTTTGGTCACCTTATTTATTTTATTTATGTTGCGATACCACATATGCTATATATTTAACTAAGTGTTTTCTCGAGTATTGGTAAAATAGCAAAGATAATTCCGGTTTTTAAATCGGGTTCTGACTGTGTTTTCAAAAATATTGATTACAAATTACTTATGAGCAGTGCTAAACATGACTTTTTTAAAGGAGAGGTCTACTGAAGCAAATCTTATTTATTTATCTACTTTTTCTAATAAAATAATTGATAATACTAGAAGAGTTGATGTTGTGTACACTGATTTGTCAAAGTGGTTTCATATAGTTAACCATAATTTGCTGTTAAAAAAACTTTACCTAATCAAAGCGTCTGGCCTAACTACTTATAAGGTTTCTGAGTTTCTACTTACCGTAAATGTATAGTTAGATTCTTAAAATTTGACTCATTGTTTTTTTGCTCTTTGTCAGGGGTTCTTCAAAGGGTAACATTCGGTCCTTTGCTGTTTTTGATATTTTTAATAATCTTCCATCAGCTTTTAAGTTTGCAAATTGCTTAATTTATGCAGACGATGTTAAAATACATAGAGCAATTCAATTTCTTCATGATGTAATTTGCCTACAAAAGAATCTAGAGAAACGTGCGCTGTGGTGTAGTAACAATGAACTCTTGTTAAATATCAATAAATGGATGTAATGTCAATAGCGTGTCAAAAATCAAAAACTTTTTTCAACCTTGTTTTTTTTTTAAAAATCAAAATTAGCGTTTACATTGGTTTTATTAAAATTGTTTGCATCGTAATGCTGATGTAGCTTAAAAAACTAAATAAAAAACTATTTGTTTGAAAAAATTTGATTCTTAATTAATTTGGTTGATTGTTCTATTGACAATTGACTATTGACATATACCGACAAGAAATTTTCTATAGAAAGTACAATTTTCGATTTCTAATGAAACCTTTCATTTTGCAAGTAGTTAAACTATTTCTATTAGGTACCTATGATATCGTTGTTTGAGGTTTCATTTATCAAAATCGACGTAAATTTTGATTATTTTAAATTAGGCTCAAAAAATTTAATCGTATTTAAAAAAACAGCGTCATTTTAAAAAATATAACTTTGCCAAATCGAAATAGATTAATTGCTTGTAATATACAGTATGATAAGAAACCATTGGGATAATCAGAATCGATTATTTGAAGGTTATCACCATATTACATACTGGCTTTGTGGTTTTACTGCATATCACGTTTCGAATTGATTATTTATGTCGCCATTACCTTCCTTGATTATACTTAAAGTCAAACGTGTTTTACTTTTATTTTGAAACAAATATAAAACTGCGTTGGCACCAAAGAAAGTTGTCTACGTGTAAATCAATCAACGTCTCAAACGCGCGATCAATTTGCGTTGGTAGTTAACCTGTTAAACTAGTCAATTGGTCTTGATTTCTGTTCAAAATTAAACTATTTCTTATATAAAATTTAATGAGTTGGCAATTACACGATTAAGCATTTGCTGTAAATAAACCTTTTATTTCTACAATAAAAGCACAGCTGGATTTCATGATAATATCGGACGAACCAAAACGCTATATACATAACTACTCCTAATTACTTAATTGCCTAAAAATTTCTTTTCAAGTTATTTATGTAGGTGCGGAAATGTAGATTTGAGATAATTAGTTTTTATGTTTCGAACGTAGTACATTGCCGACTAATTATTTGTATGCTAATTATAATTTCTCTGCTAAAACGAGCAATAACGGATTTTGTGGTTTCGCTGATAAAAAATATAGGCAATCAATAAAGTTAATTAAAATGTCTAATAATAAAAGCCAATTGTGACCTTTAGGATTTACTTACTTTATTTTGTTTAAGACTTTTGTAGCATGTTGAAAAATGGTTGTTTTTTTAAATTTTACACTGTAATTACTTCAAATACTACGTTTAACTAAATGTTTGTGCTCGACCCTGTATAAGTTTAAATTTTTAACCAAAAATGGTACAGTAAAGACTGGGGTCTAATTTTTTTTTGTCTATGCACTTATCTCTAACCCTTTTCACTCTTTATTTTATTTTTAATGTTTAATTTTAATGAAAACTGGAACAAAATTGGTCTTTTTTTATATACGGAAACGACTAAATTATGGTTAAAAAAAATTATAGTTATTGGACTTTAAAGTTTTGAAGAAAAATATATAAATTTATATGTGATGTATTTTAATAAGCTTATTAAGTACCTTTCTAATAAATCCGTATGGAAAAAGGACAAAAAATCACATTCTCACTTCAAAAAATTCACAGATATCGCAAATCTTGCAATTATCCGAAGGTGTTGAAAACAAACACAATATTCCCTGAACAAGGTTTATTACAATTTTCAAAAATAAGAATGCATACATAAATAACAAAAAAATTAAGAAAACACAAATAACTAGTATTCTAGGTTTTTTTAACAAATAATTATTTTCGGGTTTTGAACCGCGTTCCATATTTACACTTTTTACAAAATTTATAAAGGGGTCTACCACATCCCTTGTTCGTGTGGGCTGGCTTACATAGGACAAACGGGACGCAACATAGCCACCAGATTAAAAGAATATAAGGCGGATACAAAGAAACATAACACAAGATCTGCTGTTGCGGAACACTTTTTAGACACCGGTCATACGATAAAATATGAAGAAGCAACAATGATGGATAAATCCCAAAACTTCTGGCCTAGACTATACAAGGAAGCCATCGAAATCCACAAGTACGACAATTTTAATAGAGATAATGGAATCGATCTAGCGCCTATATGGAAAAACATGTTCCGGAAAACTAATGAACCGGTACCGTCACGAACTATTGTCCCCAACGGCGTAATAGAAAGGCTTCTCAGGATCCTATATCTTCAGTTTCAGTTTTTTTCTGAAGAAGACAGCGACATGACTGTCGAAACGTTAAACATTGTAAATTTTTCAAAGTTTGTAAGTTTTCTAAGTTTTATAAATTTTGTGAAACGTGTAAATATGGAACGCGGTTCAAAACCCGGAAATAATAATTATTTGTTAAAAAATCATGACTGCGAAAACCTCAAAAATAAAATTATCCGACTCTACGGGGAGGAAGTTTGTAAAATCGTGCGGATCAAACGCCAACGTCTGCTTGCTCAATTAGCCTTTTTGAGCAGATGCAGAGACCAGGACATTGTCCCAAGTTTTGGATTAAATTAATCATTCAATGATTAAATAAACAATTTATATCGCGTGATTCCTGACAATTGATTCATCACACTCTAACTAGTTGATGCGCATTTTAAAAAAACAACAACAAAACTAAATGATTACTGGATTTTACCCGAGTTTTATAGCGGTTCACAGTTCTACAGCTTCTAAGATTATGACGATTCGAGCTATGTTGTCACATCCTTTCAGATGTAAAAGTTACAAAGTGGAAATTTCATCTTTGAAAATGTGCATCCACAGATTAAAAATTGAATTTTTTTAACAGTTTGTCGCGTTTGCCATTGCTTGTCATATCTAAAGAAAACTTACAGCAGATTAGACTCGACGCGAAATAATCGACATGCCTATTCATTAAATTCTCTTTTTTACCAATTCTACAATTTTTTCTCCTATTAATATTAAACAAATGCGCTACTGACTATAAAAAAGCATTAAAAAGATGAACTTTACTTTAACATTTAATTCTTTCTCTAGTTTTAACAGATTTATAACGGTAATAATCTTTACATTATTTCGTTTACGCATTTTAAAATTTGAACATAAATTATCGGTTTAGTAGAACATGTGTGTTTCGGTCGAGTTGCTTTTGGTGACCACCACGGTTATTTTTGCGGCTAAGGATAGTTTTGTCGATGTCGTAATATTACACTAGCATTGAAACCGCCACAATTGAAACCGTACATAAACATTCTTATAGAGGACAAAATTAACTATAAAAAAGTCGGCTGAAGGGTACAATTTCGTTCAATAGTGTAGAAGACACAAGTGTGCAAAGTTGCACGAAAATTACATTAAAATTCTGTAACTCTTAAAGTGCTAGATATAATTATACACCCCGCGGACTTTTTTGTAGTAAACTTTGTGCTCAATTGTTTATGTGCAATTTTTATCTATATTGTACTATTTTTGCAGCGTACAAGGCGGAAGCTCGCACGGATTTAATTCTGCAATTACTATAATCATTTCTGATCACTGCTGAGTGAAATTCAGACTTATTATATTTTTATAACATAAAACGAATCATAAAGAATATCTTGTTTAAAATAATAATAAATTCGAAAAATACAAAAAAATGAAGTGGAATTGGGCACCACCGCAAGTTTCAGATTTGTTTCATCTGAGCGTTTCATCGTTTCGTTACGCGAGCCTTCTAATCAAGCTCCCTATAAGTGTTTTCAACACTAAAATATTTGTTTTTGAAAAAAATGTGGCTTATCCTATTATTGCCTACAACAAACAAGTAAAACTTAACTTCAATTTCTATGGACGCTAACTTGTTAAAAGACAGATGTTTTAGAGGTACATACAGAAAAAGAGATTGCACGTAATGTAGTTTTTTATTGAGTCCATGTACTTTCTTTTTAGTTCAGATAAAGATGTATTTACAGGCCTACTCTTCTTTGAAATGTTGATCTCTTTATATTTGCGGTTACAGTGGACTTAAGGGCTTAAAAATGAAAAATCTAAATTTTCTTTGTTGGTAATGCAATTTTTGTATACCAGCCAGAAGAAGTTCAAAACTGACAAAAATCCTCTTGCTCCATAACAGTGGTTTCTTTTTTATGCTTCAGAAATTTGAAGAGTACAGAATTTTTATCTACTCCACGTATGGCCTGATTTTCCATCCATAGATACATGTGACTTTGTCCAGCCGTGTAGTCGTATACTCCAAGATGATAAAATCAAATTGTTTAGCAATAAAATGTGGAACTAGCCGTAAGCTTACATATAAAAACTGCTTCTTGTAAATCAAAATGATGACCAATACGTTTTGCGTTATCTTTTGATCGCCTCGTCAGCAGTTTTAGCAAATCTTGCATTGCGTAACTCTATTTCTGTGTAAATTTATGGAAGTTGATAACCGTTGCGCCTCCACGTCGTCTTTGTTTGATTTTGCAGTATCAAAATTAATATTTGCTTCGTCACATATCTTACACGTGTCATATTTCGGCAGTTTAAAACCAATGTTGTATTCTGTACAAAATTTGTGTTTTACAGGAACGATGTTTTGTTGTTGACACCACAAAACATAAACCTCACTGTACAGACGTGTAATTGTCATATCGCAGCTAAAATAGGTTTTATTCATGTTTTTGGCTCTACCATAATGGTTCTGATACCTTGATTTTTGATCAACGGTAGCGCATTACGTTTCTTTTCATATTTACCACGTCCGTTTTTTCTAGGGACAACAGGTCCGGTTGTCTTCATCTTAACAATATGGTCGATTCTTTCTCGAGAATTTTGAAGTCTATGAACATGCATGAACTCAACCTTGCATAAACAATATAATTTTTTATTTTCTCTAAGAAGCTGTTTAATGATGTTTTCTTGCTTTCATTTTACTGAATTCCTCAATAACTTTAGTAAAAACTATTTCTTTTGAAATTTTTCTTTCATTTGAAAGTATAGACAGATTGACAAGTCTGTCTTGATTCATTGCCGATCGAAGATAATTTTTTATCAATTTAAGCTTGGAAAAACTTCTCTCGCATTATGCAACTGACACGCAAATAGTCAAGAAATATTGAAGTATAAGTGATATACAAGGTAATGATTCAGTGTAGTCCCATTTTATTATAAACTGAAGAATTTCTAGGGCTGTCCATCTGGCAGCAACGTTCATACTAGTATCAGTGGCAAGTAGATGCCTGCGATACCTTTTTATTTCTTGCAGAACCTGCTCCTTATCAAACTCATCATAAATTTGTACCAGATTGTTTACTGCTATAATAATAGCGTCATCGGAAGCTTCTAACATAAACTACGTTTAAACAATTTGGAAAATTTTGTTGATATCTTCCATGGTCACGTATCGTTGCGACAATTCTTGTACAAATCGATCTATGCATTCAAACATTAATCGACGTACTTCTTCTTGAATTGATAATCCAGCATCATGAGTTAGTTCACCCGGCATTGTTTTTTTTGCTCTTCTTCTTCCTCTCCACTCGATGTTAATGTCCATGTCATTCCATTTTTTAGTACCAAAAGTAACAGCATTTTCTATAATGCTGGATCGTTCGGTCACTAAACAATCGTTCAGGGCTTTTAATTTAGCGAGTCCTTTATCCAAAGTCATTTTTGTTTCAACGTTTTGTTCTACGACTTTTACTGACTCGTAATAAGCGCTCCAGCGAGTATCAGATAAACTTTTTCTTGTGTTTTTTTTTAACTAATTCCCATCTCTGTGTAGATGAAGAGAAGAGTGAATATAACTTCTCTACAGTTCCAAAACATGTGATGCTGGATGAAACACATGAGAATGCATGGACTCCGCAAAGGTTTAAGGAATGGTTAGCACAGGGACTGAACAAAGTTTTTGGATTCACTTCTCGGATTTTTCGTTGCAATCCTCCATGTATACTTGACATTGAAGCGGCATTGTCATAACATTGAGCCCTGCACAACGCAATATCCAGCCCATCTTTTTTCAGCTGCTGTTGAATATCTTTTCACATGTCCTCTGCAGTTTTTCCAGACATTAAAAAAAACCTAAGAAAGATATTCGAATTTCAACATTCTCACCTTCTATATGAACGTATCTAATGATTTGACTCACTTAATCCATTTTGCTTTCATCGGGAGTGCTGTCAAAAATGATTTCATAAAATTTAGCTATTTTTAAATTTCAAATAATTATTTGCTTCACATGTTCACCCAAACAATAAATAAATTCATTTTGTATCCCTTTCGACAAGTAAGACGGTATTCTTTTTACCCCACGAGCGGATTCTTCAAATTTTAAGCAATGCTCTTTCATCACTGGATCATATTTCGCTATCAGTTGCACCAATTCTAAGAAATCTCCCTTGTTTTCTGAACAAATGTCTTCACGGTGACCGCGGAAAGCAAGGTTTTGATTGGCTAAAAAGAGTGTTATATCAAAAAGGCGATGTAAAATGTTTCTTCATTTTTTTATTTCATCGTTAATAACCTTCGCACTATCTTTATCAATGTTTCTAGTAAGTTTCAGGGCCATAGTCAATGTTTTCCATTTTTCTAAATTTGATAGATGTTCAGGCGATGATTCATGCTGTGATATGCTTGGATTCAATTTCCACCATTGACAGAAGCCAGATATAAATTTATTATTGTTATCTTTACAGTCATACGCAAATAACTGACAGCAATAACAATACAGTTTCTTGGTTGATGGTGAGTATAACATCCATTTTCTTAAATATTTGGTCTCGTTTAAATGTGAGTAAAACCACGCCGAAGTTAAAGAACGACGTATTCCCTTAGTGTGTTCACCTGGTCTTTCTATAGTTTCAAAAGGTCCCTCCTTGTTTTGATAAACTTCACTACCCTTTTCCATAATCAAAATTCTAATATGCTCTAGAACAGGTATTGGCCAATCTGCAGCGTCATTCTTTGAAAAGAACTCTATGTTGGAAGTATTAGAGACATGTTCTTTTTCAGCAAATTTGTCATCATAAATATCGCATGCAGCACCTAATTTTTTTGCCTCATCATCAATTATTTGTTCACTGGAGCCAGATTCAACAGTTCGATAATTTCCTTTGTCATATTTCTTCTCCGTACGTTTGGAAAGGTATTTAAATAAAAATCTAGCAAGTAATTTAGCTTCTTCAGCCATTGCTTTTTTTAGCTTTTTCTTCTGACAGCCAGATGGGTGACTTCTCTTCACTAAAGAGAAATAACGCAAATAAATTAAACTGAAAACGACTCCAATTAAGAACAATAATGTAAAAGAATGTTATTTTTTTACAAATGGTGTTTCCATCTCGTGGCAATTTCCACGTACTAAATACTAAAGAAAAAAGTATACTACAGGTACAATTAGTTAGTATTTGTTGGTTCACAAAACGACTGTTGTCAATTAAACATTGATTAAACATTCGTATAAGAACCACCAACTGAAAACGTAGTAAGTAGTCAGTATAGTTGTGAAAAACAACACTAAAGAAACGATGGACAGCTGTTTCGTCCTTTTGGGACTCCTCAGCACCGTGATAATTAATGCGTTTGTTATTTTTTACATTATTTTACTATTTATTACATATTTTTGTATAATAGATCAGTGGAACAAAATAATACTTATAAAAGGCAAACATTTCATTTAAACGCAGTTGAATATTATTGTAACAGCCGCCCGCTTTTAACTGATAAGCATAAATTCGCAATTGTTATTTTTTTGTTTGTAATATGAAACATAATTTTTAATATGTCATGTCAGCTGAAGTACAAGGAAAAATGGATGTACACGTAGAGACACTTAAGAATCAGACTGTTTGTGAAATGCAAAAACTTTGTTATGTTAAAAATTAGTAGTTCAATTCGCGAGTATGAAAACATTTCTCAAGTATGAAATTTGCTCATCCCTACCTTTTTCTTCGTAACCAGTTGTCAAAACGAATTCATTTTTCTGCTAACCTTTGCTAAAGTACGAATCGTACGTAACGATCTTTTCGGTCCAACAAAAAGCTGTCATTATTAAGTTGGTTCTATGTGAATATGTGGGCGAATTATTAAGTGATATTGAGTGAAAGCTTATTTTGGGCGGGCCCGATCCCTTCACCTGTAACGTTATCATCAAGTTATCATTGACGTTCGTAACACCTAGAACACATGTCGAAAAGTTTCCATGACGTCAGGTCGCTAGAGGTTAAAGGGATGTAACCATTTCATGAAAAGAAATAAATGTATCGTGAGAAATACTGATAAACTGCGAAGCTAATTAGAGGAAAGCTCGGCGCATTCTTTTACGTCAACCATTCTATGCATTAAATCAAATTATTTGTGCTCACACAGTATGTACCTTTGTGTCAAATTACATATTACGTTTTAGGTCAAACTGGTACGGGCTTAGCTAAACCCTACTGGATACTCACATCTGTAAGTATTGCATTTTCTATTTTACTTTGTTGGTCATGTCAATTATTAGAATGGCCACACGTATATACTACTAATTACAATTAATATTAAACTTTTTTTGTGTCACCTGCTTATCGGGTGCGCGTGGATTCTCGATACTTTGATTTTCGCATTCTCGAAGTTAAACCTAACAAAGTGAAGTCATTCCTTCGTTAAATTTAAAAGTTAGATTGAATAGGGCATGTAGATGTGCGAGTTGTTGTCCCGACTAAGGGCGTAATTTATATTTGGTGATATCAACCCATGTATGTAACGATACTTATATACTATCTTCGTCTTCAACTATTTCTGTGATACAATAAATATATATTCTGTGCTATTACTTCTGTCGTGTTATTTGTTCTGTTCCAGCTACAGGTAGAGTTAGACGATCTCTTCCTAATTTAACCCTTCTTCGTCTTGGCGCCTTTTTAGCTTTAATCTATAATTTAGCACCACAAAGCCTGCGATTCCCTCTCCGGGGAAACTGTGTTAGCCGTTGCCTCTTTTTTTTGTTGTCACCAGAAAACCAGCGTAACAACTCTAAGAAGGAGCTTACTAGAAAACTACTGCATAATTAGAATCTAATTTCAATAAAGATACTACTTACTTTTCTTTAGATACACGGACACGCACACGATACAGGATAATCCGATCAAAAAATTAACACGACTCAACTCGAATTGCCCTACTCTCCTAGTTTGGACGATTCAAAAATATTAGTATTGCGCAAAAAATACAGTTGACTATAGTGGTGATTTTGATACCTACAGTTGGTAAAAATGGTAAGGTACCTTTACTTACCTTTTTAAATCTAAAAGACGGAGCGGAAGGCTGATCTAACCAGAGGCCCGGGGCGGGCCGCCCCCTCCGCCCCCCTCTTAATCCGCCACTGATTTAGATGTAGATGGAGACGATTTATACGACGAAATTGTACAAATGGTATATTTAAAATTTTACAGTTTATATTTTATCATGATTTAATTGCAGTATATTCAAACTTAGCAGTATTCAAATTCTACAGTATTCTTCTCCAAATTAAAGCTAATAAAAAATTATTTAAGGTCGACCGTAAGTCAAGAACGGTTATCAAATTTATCTATCATCTCAATAGATTCATCTATATTAGAAGAAATAGATATTCACCAAATCATAAAAAAAATTGCTGACATGAAAGCTCGAAAAGTGGATTTCTGTTGCCAATTTTTTAATTTGTGAAAATAGATTTTATTTTGATTTGTAATATTAAGTATCTACCCGACAGTTCTCGCAGAAAAAATTTATTATTTATTTCTATTTGCTAGAAGTAGCTTGTAAAGGAGAATTCGTTTTAATTACATGTTGGAAATATTTTTATTTTGATATTTTTTGTTTTATTGTCGTCTGAATAGATATTTGTTTGTTTTTACTTAACTGTTTATATAACAATACCAAACAATTTTTTTAACTATAATTTTCATGGGCGCCATCAAAATTTTTGCTAACCCGATATCATTTTTTCTGTAAACACTGCCATTTACTTAACAATTATATTACCTTCAATTGCAATTGTTCTATTTTTTCGTATTGCAGTTATTTCGTTGGATTGTATAAGAATAAATTACTTAGACAAACCAAATAAAGCTTGATTGATGCTTTATGCCAATGCAAATGATAGTTCAGATAAAAGGCATTAATATATTTGGGTAATAAAGATTAAATGAATAAATTTAGTTAACATTCGTTAAAAACCTAATGACTAAGCCCATTTTGGCCACGTTAGATAAGCACTAGTTGTTAAGAATTATCGTGCATTAAAAAATTAAAACAGTAAATCCTTTATAACTTGATTAATAAAGACTGATTGCTTAATCCTTTTTTCGAAACGTCATTTTTGTTGAAAAGCGCGACATTGAATTAAAGCAACTCGAAAAAAAGAACCGAGATAAAAACTAATACTGATTGGCACGAATAAGAATAATAGAATATAATATCGGGTTGGATACGTTAATCAGACGCATAGTCCACTAACACATTAAAAATTGATATAATCGTTAAGCTTTTTTTATATCTACCACAATTTATAATTAAGTATAATTAGTGTCATTACCGTGTATTATTCAATTTCAAATTATAAAGCCGGATTTGTATGTAAGCCTTAATTACAGTCTATAATTATGTTGTATTGCCTTTAGTCTTTCATGTAAAAATTCGATTTGAATTATACAATCGTGTCGCGTCCACAATATGAATCGAAGTTATTGACATTCAAAAATATACTTTGTACACGTTTCTTTATGAACATTGAAACCGTTTCAGGAAAGTGTAAATTCCGTTTCGTACTTTTTAAAAACAAATGTAATATGCATAATATCGTTAAATTACGATGCTAGCATTAACGGAAATCTTAACCACAACAGTTTTTCTTGCTGGCATATATGCAGTAGCCGATGCAGGTTTTACCGAATAAATTACTGCGGTCAGAAGTTTATTTTGTTTGGGAAAGACCGCAGATTTGCTACTAGAATTCATAACGTATTTTCTAATAGCCAATTTGCATATCACTGTATTGTACTGTTCAATGCCAACATTATAAAACCTCATATTCATTATTTTAAATTTTATTATGCATAATTTTAATAACTCTCCAAACGTCATAATTTATAAGCCGAGAGAGTCTGTAATAAATATATTTATGTACGTATATAATTTTCGGTGGTGATTAATGATAAGAAAATTATTCATAATTAAAATGTGATAAATATGTTTTTGTATTTTTACTTATCTAAAGGATCATTAATTATGATTTTTTTAACAATTAAGAATAATAAAAAAATTAAAGTTTATACATGAGTCAGATTTGTTTTGGTTTTATTTCATCTTTTTGTTTTGTGTTACTCAAAAGATGTAATTTTTTAAGCATTCCCAAATAAAAAATAAACTTTGTAACAGCAAGTTTCAATTACACGAATTAAAAATATTTGCATGATTACATTCACCCCATACACAATTTAATAAAATTTAAGGTTTAGTTAGATTATTATCAGTCTTGACAATAAACTTAATAAAAGGCAATGACATAGAATCAAACAAATGTTAATGTTATTTAGTCTAAAGTAAATGAGACTAAATAACATGTTAAACGACTTCATGAAAAATGTAAACAAACCTTTACGAAAGCAAACACAAAAATAAGAAACAATTACGCAGCAGTAATTAAGACCAACGTGGTTTTCTGTTTTCTGAAAATTATTTGCAACGAATGACATAATAATATTCTCTTCAAAAATAATTTTTTATTCTATCCCTTTGGCTTTTTTAGTGTTTTCGTGATTAAATGTTTCGACTTATACGTGTTAAAACTCGACTAAAGTTTCAATAGTATAGCTACTTTGGGATTTTTACAATTACTTAAATATATTTTTTTTGTTCAAGTTTGGTATCAAATTTTTAGTAGCGACTAAAGTGTGCTTCGAGAGAGTAATCACTGTGCATTATGTGGAACATGTATCAGATTGCAGTATCCATCTGTAATTAATGCATTATCTGTTATTTATGATATCTTCTTTGAATCATGGAATATATATCGTACATAAATTAAATGTGATTGGCAACTTTACTTTTATGTTTATGTTTACATTAAATATTTTGAATTTTTTTGTATTAGTCTAAGTAAATACGATTGATATTAGAACACACAAAAAAAAACAGAAAGCTTTCATGTAGACTAAATATAATTGACAAAATCGTTTGGATTTGCAAGTTTTAAAGTGTTCTACACATATGATAGCCAGGAGCCTAAGATTTTATACAGAATCTATAATATCTTTTGTTAACAATGCTTAGACTATTTGATAAACAAATAATTTTTAATAATAAACACACATTAGTGGCACGTCAAATTCTACTGATAAGTCAAGATTTTTGAAGCACAATTTCATGCATTCTATTTTTATATTCTAGGAGTATTAGAAAATAATAATTTTCTACATAACGTACAATACTGCATCTCATAAGATGTTTTCTAGTTGAAATTTTATATAACTAACAGATAAATTAGTCAATTTTACTATAATTATGATTTATATGAAGTATGTGAGAGATTGAGTGTAGTGCAGTGCAGTGAACTTGCTCCGCTATTTTAATAATTTACCGAGAAAGTCTAAATTGCAAAATTAGAAAAATATGAAAAAGAGATAAGTACTTAGTGAGCAGATTGGACAGATAATAGTAAAAAGTTTATAAAGGATATTTAAAAGGTAAAACATGTATTTATTATAGTAACATAAATAATCGTGCAATTCATATAAGTAAAAATGCTATAATACGAAATATCTATTATCATAAACAGACGTTTAATGGTTATCACAAATAATTTATACACTAACAATTTTATTTTATTAACGGACGTAAATAAAATGTTTTCTTAATGTCAAATAAATTAAACAATTAAATTAAATATTGATAGTCAAATACCCGTAATAAATAAACAAACAAGTAATTTGTGAATGTATAAAAAGTTGAGCAACGAGATAAAGAACTGTTATTGAAAGATTTTAAAAGAAGATTAATATTTATTCCACAATAGCGGAGTGAAGCCAGCACCCATTTGGATTCTTAGACGAACTAAGTAAACTAAGAATAGATAACTAGACGGGCGATGCTAAGCCCGCCACAAAATAACCAAAACACCACATACGAGCTAACACAACGGGTTCCACCACACAATAAAAGAAACACAACAAAAGAACAACAGAAGAGAAAGGTACAATATGGAAGAATTACTAGGTAAAATTATGAATAAACTTGAAGCAATAGATGAAAGGAAGAAACGTATTGAAACAAAAATACACGCCCTGCAATTAGAAATACAAAATGTAAAAAGTGGTAATCAAAAACTCAAAGAAATGAATCAAAAAGTAAATACCCAAATTATAAAACAAAACATAAGAATGGAAACACTAGAGAACGAAATACGCAAAAACAAAATAATTATACAAGGAATAAAAGAAAACGACAATGAACAGGAACCAGTACTGATGAAAGAAATAAAAAAAATCTAAGCAAAATGGAAATAATATTAAACATGAAAACGGAACTCCGCAAGATAAAGAAGATAGAGGAAATCACAAAAACAAGGAAAAAATAGACCAGTTATTATAGAATTTAACTCATGGAATAAGATAATAGAAGTCCTTAAAGCAACCAATAAATTAAAAGGGACGGAGATCTGGATTTCAGAAGATTATACAAAACAGGTATGGCAACAAAGAAGAACATTAATAACCTATATGAAAGAAGCGAGAACAAAGCAATACAAGGCAAATCTTATCGGCAATAAACTAATAATAAATGGAGAATACTACACTCGAGCAATTACGACAGCAAGAAAAAGACGCTTTAGAAAATAAGAACAAAGAGGCGAAAAGCAAGAAACGATCAACGACAGAAAGATGACCGGACGAACAAAGCAAGCTCAGAGAAAACAACAATAAAACAATGGCTCAAGAAGGAAAAAATTCAAAACCATCAGGAAGTAACACTGTATGGACATAAGGTCTATTAGCAGGGTTTCCAAGGACAAAGATCGAAACCAAACCAGAAAATTAGATAAGCAAACAGAAAATACAAAAAATAACAATATGACGACAATAGCGAGAAAATGGAGAAAGAGCAAAAAGACAAGAAATAATCAAAATAAGGCAAGATTAAGAACATAGCACATAAAACATTATTAGAAATAGAAAAGATGAAAGAAGTCAATTAAGAAATGCAAAGATATAAAATAAATATATTAGTACTACAACAGGTGAGATAGAGAGATAAAGGCCGATTAGACAAAGAAAAATACTCAATAATGTACGCAAAAGAAGAAGAACAAGGAATTAATGGAACAGCGTTTATGATAGATAAAAAATATAGATACTGGAATTTAAGAAAATAAACGGCAGAATCTCATATCTACGAATTAAAAACCAGATATTAAATATTTCTATAATAAATGTATATGCACCAACCGAAGTACCAACAAATGAAGAAAAGGACATATTCTACAAAACTATAGAAAGTACATGCGAGAAAAGAGAGAGAAAAGAATTTAAGTTGTTCATAGCAAGCACAAAGTACATACATATACAGGAGCATAACGTCACATGGACAAGACCAGAGCAAACAAAAGAAAACCTAATAGACCACATGCTAATACAAAAGAAAAGAGAAAGTATAATACAATGTGTAAAATCCTATAGAGGAACCAGTGTAAATACAGACCACTATTTAGTAATATCCAAAACAAAGTTAGTATTGGCAAGAGATAACAAAACTAAAGCAATAGCAAAAAAAGGGATTATTGAGAGTTTAAACAATGAAAACAAAAAAAAGTTTTAAGAAGAAGTCAAAAGACAACAAGGAAGAAGAAACAAAAATGAAAATATAGAAGACAAATGGAAAAACATAAAAACTGCAATAATCAAAACATCAGAAAAAAACATAAAAAAAAAACAAATAATACATAGAAACAATTGGTACGACGATGAATGCGATGAAATGACAAAAGAAAAGAGAGAAACAAAATTAAAATGAATAAGAACAAACAAAGAAGACGATTATGAAAAGTACAGGCAAATACGAAAAGACGAAATGCAATTAATAAAAAACACGATGCTGAAATGGCTAAAAGCAAGAAGGGAGGAGTTAGAAAAAGACAACAAAAACAACACAAAATTATATAGACAAATGAGACAGCAAACAACGAAGAAAGCAATAACAAGAATAAATTTAAAAAATGGCAAGAATACCTTGAAAACATGGAAACATCAGAAGAAGGTATTAGCGGCGATGAAGGAACAAATAATACGCATGAACATGAAACAGTGGAAAACCCAACACAAGAAGAGGTAAACAACATTATAAATAATCTAAAAAATGGTAAAAGACCAGGGACAGACAGTATATACAATGAAGTGCTAAGAAACGGAGGAACGAGGAAACAAGAATATACGAGTTACTAGTGGCAGTATAGAAAAAAAAAGTAATGCCTGATGAATGGCGACTAGCAATGATAATGCCTATACCAAAAAAATGGATATCTATCAAAATGTGACGACTATAGAAGAATAATGCTGCTAAATACAGTGTATAAAGTGCTATCATCAATAATATTAAACAGACTAAATAAATACACACGAAGGGAAGTAGAAGAATACCAAAATGGATTCAGTCAAGGAAAATCTACAGTTGATGCAATGCACATGCTAAATAGAGTGATAGAAAAATGCTATTAAGAGAGATTGATCTGCATATTTTGCAGCTTAGAGAGAAAAACGATAATGAAAGACATATCAACATTAAAAATACCAACCAAGATACAAAGACTAATTAAAATGACATTGAAGAAATCAAAGACAGTTGTAATAACACAAGAATGATTAACAAACCCAGTGAAACAAGCAAAAGGAGTAAGACAAAGAGATGGACTATCTGCAGCTCTATTTAACATAGCATTAGAAAGTGTAATAAGAAATTGTAAAATGACCGTATGCAAACGACATCGCAGTGGTGACGAGGGACAAGAGAAGCTTAGATGAAATAACGCAGAAAAAAGAGGACGAGGCAAGAAAACGAGGGATAGAATTATATCAAAAGAAAACTACGTATATAAAAATTTGTAAAGAATCGACGTTAAAAAATAAACCGGAAATCGAAATAGGAAAATACAAATTCGAACATGTTCAAACCTTCAAATATATTGGAACAGTTATAAGTAGCAAAAATGAAAGAAAGATACTACATACAGATTTAAAGAAATTATGAAAAGACCAGCAGTACTAAAAGCAAGTGAAACCATGCATATCACAAATAAGGATGCAGAGAAATTGAAATTATTTCAACGAAAAATAATTAGAAGAATATATATTGACCCAAAAAGATAAATGAAGAATTACATATAAGATTAACAATTACAATTAACAAGATAGAAGAAATACTAAAAGGAGAAAACATAGTAAAGGAAATTAAAACCAGGAGAATACGTTGGTACGGACATGTAAATAGAAAAGAAGAAGAATCGATTACGAAGAAGATAATGAAATGGACGCCACAAGAAACGAGAGCAAAGGGGAGGTCAAAAATAAGATAGTAAGATCATGTAATAAGTGGTATTAAAACCATGAGAACTGATAAATAGAGAGAAAAAATGAAAGATCGGACGATATGGAGAAAAATAGTAAAAGAGACAAGGAAACACAACGACCTGTAAAGTAAAAGAAAAGAAAGAAAGGTGGAGAAGAATGACGAACCAACCGACTAACACAGTCTGAAGAGCACCAATAGAAGTGGTATCAATTCCGCAATGGAATGTATAGCCCATTATACATATAGATATATATATAACAGATAAAACTAAATACAATAGAATTGAAGAATACATGAAAAACAAATAACGCCGCCCATGTTTATAAAATGAAGGCTTAATGCTTACAACAAAATTCAGCCGGAGAAGTCAGCATTTTATTACGGAACGCTATTTACTTGTTTTAATGGCATTTAAAAACTACCGCCATCACGAAAACAATACATCATACAAAAACAGCATTGTCTATAAAACGAGTTTGCAATGCGCACTAGCTACATCATATATTTGAAGAATCGTACTGCCATATTCCATATTTGGAATGAAACAAAATACTTAATCTAAATGAATCATCAACAAAATCAATTATAATATAGAATCTTATGCTTATAAGCAACTTTCGGCTTAGTTCGCGTCATGGCTGAACACCCAGACTTTTTAAGCTTGGCCTTAGTTTCTCTTTGAGACCTAAAACAAGAAGTAGAGCTTGGCTTTTGCAGCATTGTCTCTACAACTCAATGGACACAAGTTCAAAGAGATCCAATAGCAATCAATCTAAAAATCAAAGAAGACACACCACTTTTTACTAGCACCGCTAATTTACCATGCTGTATGAATTCGACAGAGTGCTAAAAAACATCATATCAAAATTGTCTTCGCGACTAAGTACTCTGAATAATTGGATTAGATCTGCTAAAGACAAACAAGGGGTTTTGAAACATTTACAAAATTCCTGATTCTTGTAGATCGAGTTATACAAGACAGACGCGCTCTATTGAAGTTAGAGTAAAAGAAAACGTAACTGATTGTAAACACAGCAGAGTTATAAAATCAGCAGTGGCAGAACACGCGTGAAACTAAGGACACACGCTAAACTTTGACTAAAATAAAGTATTGGCTAGAACTCTTTTCTACTTTCCCAAACTAATCCGCGCAGCTACGGAAATAAAAAAATCCGGGAAGACGGTTTAAAACTCAGCAAATCTTGGCTACCAGTACTACACCATCTAAGACAAAAGACTGGGTGTTCAACTACGGCGCGGTTTTAGCCGAAAGTCGCTTATAATCGTAAAATCAATTATAAACATAAATTTACTCTACTTCAAAAATTCAAGAGAACAACAGAAACTAAGCATAAACTGTTATTATATCAACAAATGACAAAAGTAACAGATGACAGTACTCGAAAATCTATTAAATAATTACACAAATAAATGCAGAAAATAGACTTCATAGAGAAAGCGAAAGGATTTAGATAAAAAAAATGTACCTTATTAAAAGCACGAGCCGATAAAGAAAGGTAACGCAATGGTGGTGATGGTTACAGAACACTAAATCTGCAAGATACAGACACTACTAAATCTAGAACATTGTTAAATAGAGACCCAAGAACAAAAATTGAAAACTAAACTACAAAAGTGATTTAATTTATATTTAAAAAATTCAGACAAAGAACATGCAACCGTCGTTTGATTTTTGTACTTATTTTCTTACAGGCCCTCGTGGCAACATTTGTTGGTGCAATAATGTATTTGTGAAAATATTCCCGTGTTATTATGCGGTGCAAAGTTTAGTTTCTTCCACCTGTATTTCATCTTTGCTTTTCGAAGCGGATATTTCAAGCAATCGCTCCAGTTCTATAGACTACAACGGCTGCCTCGTCTAGGGTTTTTGTCAACTACGAATATGCTATACGAGTACCATGCTCAGGGGTTTATATATTTTAAGTATCTCAGATCATCCACGCCGGTGTTGAGTAAATAATTTTGCGGTTTTGAATGTGTTGGCTTTAAGAAATTTGCAACTTTGGCTACCCACTTATCTTCTCTTACAATAGAAAATTTCTATGACGAAGTAACAAGGCATGCATGGAATATAAAAACTATACCGGATGCATATTTTGTTATTTTGCGTTAGATGGGGAAATCGACAACACCGTTTAGAGTTCTGTTACTGTGGAAAGTATTACGACGAATTAAAGGGCTTCGGGAAGCTTAGCGCACTTTGCTTTTAATGAATCTTATACAACTGATCAACTTATTTGTGGTAACTGTGTATATATGTATCAGTTTAATTTGCAGAAACTTTAGGGGATTTTTGTTGGATGTGTCATTAACTAATCGCATATTACGAACGCTGTTGTATGTACCCTGTTTTTATATATAATTATTGGCTTTGAAGTCGGTCGTATACACCCACGATTCGAAACAAATTATTATTACAACTAACGTATACACCTTTTTTGTATGTAACAAGTTAAACAGTGCGCTTTGTGTTACTATTTGCGCAATCCCCATAAGCTCGTGTAATTGATAGCTTTTGTTGTATTCACCAATGTTAATTTATTAAAGTAACTTCAAGCCATTTGTTGCTTAAGTGTACAAGGTCTAATTTAAGGGTCCTGTATTATTAGCTGTACTCTGATATGTGTTGGCAAACTCTTAGTTGTCATATATTTTTTATTCTATTTGTTTTTATTTTCTTATGCTATTGTTGAAATAAATATATTTGTTGTTATACTTGTGTTGTCCGATTTGTTTACCTTCAGTGTTTGTCAGGTGTAAACAGGCATCTGTAGTGTGTATTTCTCCCGTTTTGGCGCTTTTTTAATTACATTATGATCATCACATATTAGATCAGGCTGAATTGTATCAGTTATACGACTCACTCGCCGATGCTCTGAGCTACCGACTACTGTAGGTTACGGTTGTGTTATCGTAACACAATTTTATTAATGCTTCATTAAATCTTATTTTTAACAAATTTTTGTATTTATTATTTAATGACGAAAATAATAACTTCGTGTTTTGCCACAGTCTTTGTGTATTGTTTAACCTAATTTATTACACTCATCAAAACACGAACCTTTTTACACTTTTTTCATACATATAAAACATATTTTAATGTACAACCGGAAATATTTAGAACGGTTTGCAGTTTTGTACATTAAAAATAGTTCTGTTATAAAATTGTAATAATTGTAAAATTGTATTTTTCAATGTTACGTACGTTTGCTAAGTTAAAATTATTTAGATTAGGGTTTGATGTCTTTACCAAATGAAGATTGCAGCGGGTATGTAACTAACCTCTAGTTGTAGTATAAAGTTTATTAGGTTTTCAATATGTCTCAAGTTTAAACTGCCGATAAGTTTGAAACTACTGTTTTATTGCTTCTGACAAATTAAGATCTTGCTTTTACCTACTTTGATAAGTTCAAATTTAATTTGAAGTCGCTTAATATTAACGACAAACGGTTTGATACATTTATTTAAACGACAATAAGACTTTTTATGTTTCCACAAAATTGAATTAAAATTTATATTTGTTTATCTCTAGGAAAAAAATATAAAACTGATACATATGTTTGATAATCTATTTATTAAAAATTTTAGGTTATTATTTAAACCAACTTAAGCACATTTATAACAAACTGGTTTTTTAAACAAATTATAGTTTTTATATTTTGCACCATGCTCGGTTAGATTAAGTACTTACAAGAACATTCAAGTGGTCGTTTAAGACTCAGCATGAATTTAGTCTACAGAATGGAGAGAAAGCTTTAATATATAGGTCATAGTGTGCGCGGCGGGCGCTATGAGACTCTCCACCTAATCATTGAAGGACAAATCAAAGGGTAAAAATCAGAAGAACCATTAGTATCAGCAAAACTCATGCTTAAATGATTTGCGTTGGTTTGACCGATTGTCAACAGAAACTTTCAGCGGTGGTATTCTGTGCTATAATAACGAATTGGATCGCCAACCTTTGTAGGAAGACGGCGCACTAAAAAGAAAAAGATTTAAGAGACATTCTCAACTAAAAATGAGTTATCAGATTCAGGCCTTACTTTTACAATATCTAAAACTATGTAGTAATTCTTTAATATTTGCGGATTTGACAAGTTTGAGTTTTTATTTAATTTCGCCATTGTCCGTCTTAAGCCAGAATGAGAAAAGAGAATAACGAGTAGTAACAATCTCGTAAAAAAAACTGGAACCTTGCCTAGAGTAACAAGCGAAAACCGGCCAAGGGTCTCATGGATGACTACAAGAGTGGAAGAGCTACAATAGGGGGAATAAACCTTTATATACAGACGCAATGTTGCGGGGTATAACGGTTCACCTTTGCCCAGGGTTACGGGTGAAAATCACACCGGTAGCAAATGCGTGGAGAGAGATTTCAAAATGAGTGAGCTAGCGTAGGTGGCAATACTGCTTTTGTGATGATTTCAGATGCAAACACCAAAAATCGTCGGAATAAGCGATCATATGTAGTTACTAACAGCCTACATTGTAGAGTGGATGAGTGGCCACAAGTAGGGTACTTTCTTGTCTTTGATACGCGAAAGCGGGCTTAAAGGCAAATGAACCAAAATTGGTCAACCTCATAGAATGTTGAAAGCAACGGGAAACGACAACATTAAAGATCTTAAGGATATCCCTGGTATTATTCATAATGCCTAATAAAAAATAAAGGAAATGTGGGTAGCCCCGGCCAGTGGTGCTTAGTTAGATTTAAGAATACAAAATAAGGCTTTAGTATGTACTATCCACGTGTTCTAACGGCATTCGGTTGAGTCGTGTCAAAGTTGTAGTAGTGTTTTGTCTCTCCGTGTGATAAGGTAAAATTCCAAGTACTATTGTGTACAGCGTTGAGGCTAAATCGGTAAGTTTATAGGTTTTATATAACAATAATTATGGTTTAGAATTATTATGATACATTATTTAGCGTCAGTTGTTGCTGTCTGGAGGGTAACCCCGGACACGTTCGTAGAGGGTAGTGTCGGACACAAGAATAACTGTAAATAATTAGATTTTTATATAATTACTTACAATTGTGTTTGTTCCAGGCTTACATTTTACACGAACAATGCCTAAATTCAAAGGTAGGCGGAGTAACAGGGGGGACTGGTCTGTAGAAAACATGAAAAAAGCTTGTGACGCAGTAATATCGGACAAAATGGGTGTGAGGCAAGCAGCTTTAGCATACTCAGTTCCCAGAAGTTCACTTTCTGACAGAGTAAAAGCCTTACGAAGTAGCAAAGAAGTTTTGCTCAACGCCAAACTTGGACGATTCAATCAAACATTTAACTCTGAATACGAAAACATTCTAGTTAATCATATAAAGGATTTGACAAGCAGGCTGATGCCATTATCTAGAAAAGAATTTCTACATTTAGCTTTCCAACTGGCTGAAAATCTGAAAATACAACATCGTTTTAACAGAGAAACTAAATCTGCTGGTAAAGACTTCTATAAAGCCTTTATGATTAGACATCCCGATATTTCATTAAGGACACCCGAGTCTACAAGCCTCATGCGATGTGTAGGATTCAATAGACCCAAGTGGAAAGGTTCTTTAATTGACTTTTATTGCTGAATAAAAAATTTAATTTTACTTCGTACACAACTTATAATTGCGACGAAACTGCGGTTAGTACAGTTCACAAGCACACAAAAGTGATATGCCCGAAAGGAATCAGGCAAGTGGGCAAGATAACTTCTGCCGAGAGAGGTAAAAACGTCACAGTTTTGTTTTGTATGTCTGCTGGTGGACACTTTATACCTCCCTTTTTTGTGTACCTACTTACCCGAATAAACGACATACTAAGAATAGGTGCACCAGTAGAGAGTGTTGCTGAAGCACAACCGAATGGTTGGATGAATTCTGATCTTTTTCTTAAATGCATGACTCACTTTTGTAAATTTGCAAATCCATCTAAAGAACGACCAATATTACTTGTACTGGACGGACATGCAAGTCATAAGGACTTCATTACATTTGCCCGTGAACATAACATCCATATGATTAGCACTCCGCCGCATACTACCCACAAGCTTCAACCGCTTGACAGAACATTCATGAAACCATTTAAAAACGCTCTTTATGAAGCTAGTGGCTTGTGGATGAGACGAAATCCTGGAGTACGAATATCAGAATATGAAATTGCTGGACTCGTTAATACTGCCTTCACCAAAGTTTCTAGGGTAGCAATTGCCCAAAAAAGTTTCGAGTGCACAGGAATTGTTCCTCTTAATCCGCAAAAATTTGATGATCTTGATTTTATGTCATCTGAAATAACGAACATACCAATTTGTCAGAAGCAAAATTGTCCAATGCCATCAGCCACTCTGACTTCCAAAGATATTAGTAGTTCTAACTTATCACATATTACAGCTGAAGATTCGTTGTCTTATCATACACCAACACACTACACATCAGCACACTACACACCACCACACCATACACCACTACGCCATACACCACCACACAATACACCACCACACCAAACACCACCGCACCATACACCACCACACTGTAAACCATCACCCCAAAACACAACTTCAAAGCAAACGCCACCAGTGGATATATCAAGCATCTCATGCAATCGATTTTACAAATGCAATGTTGAGGAAAAAAGGCGACTGACGACAGGGCTGGTTCATCGAAGTGACTCAAGCAGCTTTAAGCAAACTCTAGAGTCATTGTGTCCTCTACCAGATGCCTCAAAGAAGAGATTGGAATCTAGAAAAAGAAGATCGGAGAAAAGCGAGATACTAACTTCCATGCCATTTAAAAATATTTTAAAAGAAAAAGAACAAGTGAAACGAAAGGTCCCGCCTAAAAGGAATTTAAATTTGAAGGAAAAAATACAGTTTAAACCCAAATCTAATATGACGAAAGGTTTTAAATCAACACCCAGTACATCAGAAAACTATAAAATAATGCCAAATACATCAGACGTTTTACCAACTCAAGAGAAAGCTTGCTGTATTATATGCCAGGAATCGTTTGAAGAGGACTGGATACAATGTCACAAGTGTCGTGGATGGGCACATGAACAATGCGCAGCCCTGCTAGAAACATCTACAAATTATACTTGTGATCATTGTGTTATGTAATTCCGGCAATTTTTGTATAAATAACAATATTTGTTTGCATTTTTGAATTTGTCCGGTGTTATCCGACCAAAAAAAGGTGTGTCTGGGGCTACCCGCCATGTTTCAGAATTCTGTTTTATTTTCATTTTTTATATTTTCGTGTAACTATTTTGAAAAATACTTTTACTGTTGAAGATTCAAATATATTATTTAAAAGGCATTGCTTTTTAATAAAAAACCTTATATTTTTTCATAAACTATGAGTATTGTGTCAAAAATGAAATTTTTCCTTAGGTGACCGGGGCTACCCACATTTCCCCTAATAACTGGGACCCTTGTTTTATCTTAACAGTAGTTTAATGAATGTTTTACTAGTGAAAAATTATTTTGCTTCTCTAAATCTTCACTTTAAAGTGCTTTTAATTACTGACAACGTAAACCAGAGGGTGGCAGTTTGTCACAGTTTTGAGATATGTTTTTCTTGTGGCTCATTTTAATGACTCTAATAGTTATACAAAAGTGATTATAAATATTTAAATAAACTAGTACACTATCTAACAATATGCTCTGCTAGAGAGGTAAGCTGTGACTGCTTATGAAGTACATTGTTACAAAAATTAAAAAACTACTTTCTACCAAATGAAAATTACCGCCGCAAACACATGCGCCCATCTCTTACATGTTGTACACTGAATCCAATTTTTATCTTTAGAGTTAGAATAAGATTGTAAGTACGCTAGGTACAGATTAACTTTTTCTTATTAATCAGAATCTTCCTTTTGGCACTTATGGCTTCTGAATTTTTTTAACAAGTCTTCTAGGTTTTTAAAACGGTTTTCTCTCATTAGTATTAATCTGAGAGAATCATAATTCTTTCGATAAATGGAGATAATTATCCAATAACCTTTAGAAGAAATATCTAAGCCAATGGTTCACATCTGTTGTAAGTTATAATAAAAGAAAAAGAAAAACTAGGCGCTACTCCTTGTACTAACAAAATTCTCAATTCGGAGACACCAAAGGTGCGCAATCAAGAACAATGTAACAAGCATATATATTTTTATCCACAATAACATGTACTACTACTATTAAGCTTATTTTAACAGATTAATAAAGATTTAAAGATTTTAATAGTAAATAGATTAATTAATAAATACCGTAGCTTCAACTCTAATTGATAAACTATTTCGTTACATGCAGTCGCGACAAATTAACACATGGACAAGTATAACTACTAGCAATGATTAAAATGAGTACTAAAAACTTACTCCACCGAAGTTCCATGTAACAAGTAATAACATTTACTACTTCTTATTACTTTAGTGACAAGACATACATAGTATGTAAGCTTACATGTTGTTACAAAGGTTTTCTCGCAACTAAAAATTGCTAACAACTAACTCAGTTGAATTCGGAGATTTAGGCCGAAAGTTGCGTGGTGCTAAATTATAAAACAAATTATAAAGGTGCCAAAACAATTAGAAGCTAGAGTGATAAACACCGTTTAAATCTATTCAACAATGAAATAGAATAAATGACAAAACACTGGTTAAAACGACATAAATATATTTATTTTCTAATAATGGAAGAAAAAGAGATTAAAAATTAAAATAATTACGTAATCAGGGCAGAATTAAGTACATAAATAGTAGTAAAGAATAATTCTATAAATATCACAGTTATAGCGTTGATGCAAGTCTTGGAGGCTAGGCAATTCTCCACACATAAAGTTATTGAAGTACATCCAATAAAACAAAATCAAGTAATACGTAATTTCGGAGTTAATCTTCGATTTGATGTTAAACTAGTGACTTCACACTCGTTGCAAATTGCATTTAACATAAATTCACACCGTAGGAACACGCGTTATTTGTGATTATAGCTATATCTATGTCGTACGTATTTCACGTTCGACAAATGTATAAATTACTGACGAGTAAAAGAAAAAGGAGTACTTACAGTTGTCAATGCGGATAGCTATCGGCACGCTCTAACCATCCGTTAAAGATCGTATTACAATTATATTACTTATCAACAAACAATAAATCCTAGTTAAACGCGTCAAGCATCTAAGTGATTTTCACTACTTTTAATGGCGGTATGCCTCCAAGGTTCTTTAAACATCACACAAATTACAAATATGACTAATTCTCCCAGATTGTCTCGGAAGTGGTTTAATCGATCGAGAGCCCCTTTTTGTACGTGCTTCTAATTATAACATCTAGCAGAAGGTAATAGATTAATCATGAATCTTTGTAAATTAGCACCACACGAGGCGGTATCCTAAATCGCCCAGGACAATTACGGGCAAATCAACGTACATTGCAAAAATATGAGTCCATCTTTACCCCAAGAAGGCTTTCACAAAAACAACAATAACAGTAAACTCATCTATAACACAGATGTTTGTGCAGTTTTAGAAGTGAAAACTCCGCTGGGTGTTTACGTTAGAACATACACCAGAAAAATAGTTTCAATTTAACACATATTCTCGCCTTCGCACCAAGAAGTGAGCGTTCCGATCTTAAATTTTATACGGAGGACAAACATCATACTAAAACATTTTTAACATAACAATGTAATGTTTTATGTGTCTAAATCTGGCTTTGTGTGTAAGTGTTTTTCGTTTGCGCTCCGTTTCTGTAAATGTCAAATACAGTTACGCATTTTTCAAACGGTGGAGTCCGCAAAACAGTGACGGCGTAAATTATATTTCGAATTATTACTTATAGAAAATTCATAAATAATGAAATGTACCAAATTTTTGGTGGTAGCCAAGTGTTAAGATATGCAGAGTATCTACGGCATTTTTAGTAACGGAAAGCTGAGTAAACTACAGTAAATAAAGACGTATGCTGTGTTTTTAGTTTAGTATAAGTAATTGTTTATAGATTTCGACAAAACTTTAATTGTTACGAGGAAGAATAACTACATTGTGATTTATCGTTAAATTATCTGCCAAAATTGGTCTTGTCTTTAGCTGAAGTTATTTTTTTGATGTAATTTTTCTTGTAGCTTTTTTGGGTAAAAAATTGTCATATCACGGTTACATACTTTTCCACGTTTCTAAGCTGAGTGAATAGTAAAAATTTGCATTTATATATTGATTTATGTGTATTGATTTCGATAAACAAAATGTTTTATAAAATAAACTTAATTGGATAATTAACATCAATGTTTTCCTGAATTTTTTAAAAATAAACAGAACTTCTAGGAATCAAATTAACGAGTATACAAACAATAAATTTTTGTTAAAAATGTTTTATATTGCTCGATACTATTAACAAAGTACGCACTTAGGTTTAGGTCAACGTTTACAAACGTTATTTACGTTATTTCCGAAAAAGTTTTAAATTCGTTATTTAGAAACAAATCTACTTGTAAATAAACGTTGGATGAAACTTAAACTAGGTCGACCAATATTAAACTGGTTATGTAAAAATAGAAGCCAATACGATAATTGCAAAAAAATTTCGTTCGTTTTGCAGAAGTTATAAATTTTTATTTTATACCTCAAAACGTATATCATAAAACAATCCTTAAGCTCACATAGCACACTTAATTCTATAAAAGATATAAACCAAGACTGCTTTTAGTGATAACCTGAAATTCAGAAATTATGGCTCTGAAAATATCCGACAGTGTTGTAAAAAAAGTTGAGATAATTCGATTATTTTCTCTTATTTTAGCAGAAATTATTCACGCTTATTACACCGACGTTGCTTTTTTCCGCAATTATGTTACTACCCGCGTCGTTCTTTTTCTTTGAGAAATTATAAATTACTAAACCGATTTTTCAGGTTTAAGAAATTCGCTTGCTGAAATATTAGTCGGAGTACAATCTCAAATTTTTATAAAATATATATTAGCATAAAATTGAATCAATTTATACAATACAATAGAGGCTAGTATTGATTTTAAAATCGCGAAAAATTTTATTGCATCTCAAGGATACAATATTTTATTGTTTGCGATTTGAATTAATGTAGCGTTACGGTTAATAAAAATGGAGTCAATAAATGCGGTAATTCCTTTCACAAAAAAACGAAATAAAGGTTAGTATTGTTTAGCAACAAATTAATCTTTTATTGACGATTAATCAATCAAAATACGTTTAGCCTGAAGCACAAATCTACTTTACATTTTTCATGTTTACAATCGTATCCGTATTAAATCGTAATTATTTTTTTTTATCTGTGATTTCAATCGAGGCGTTGTACTTTTTTCTTTGGCTATTCAGTCTCTTTTATGAAGAATGATTCAATGGAAATATTGTCAGCGTGAATGCGGTGTAATGATGATACAAAGTAATTAAGAATAATATAAAGATCGTAAAATTTACGACTTTCAACGATTATAACTATAAATGTGAATGCTTATGGACGCACCTTAAAATTGTTTATAATTCTGTAAGGAAATGACTAAACTAATAAAAGCAAAATTATTTGCATTTCGATGACCGAAAGTTTTTGCGAAGCGATTCCAAGTCCTTTTAAATAGAATGACTTGTTCTTACGAATCGAAATAATTTGGGTACAAATTTAAGTGGTTTTAAGTCCGCGAAACGTTTTTGAATATTTAATTGTGATTATTGGTTTTTCTCGTTCTAGTAATAATTGACGTGAAATCATGGGTATTTACGATTAATAAAAATGTAAATTAAAGTCAATTAAAAAAATTAAATAACAAATTGGTTACGTTAGAAAAACGTTAAATAGGATACAAACATACTCTTAAAAGTGTTTATTTCTCAAATTTATGTAAAACTTAATTGTATCTTTAATCGTTTGTCTAACAAATTGTATCAGGTATACTATCTAAATTATATTTATATTTCTGACAGGGAAGAATCAGGCAAAATGGCCCCTTGAACAAATACGTGAGATGAACAAAGAAAAGCCCAAATGAATCGTGTACAATTTATTGAAGAAACAAAAATGTTTACAAAAAGTATTTTATTTAATACTGTTATGGTTCCTTATATTGTTGTTTTAAATTCGATTTAAAAAATCAATTATGTTAAAAAAAGAATTGAAATTTTTTTGTTTTTAAATAAAAGGTATCAATGTTGTAAAATATGGAGATCGAGGTATCCTTATAAAACGCAATAATTTAAAAAAAATATTAAATATAGTTTCGATTATATCTGTGTGTATCATAAAATATTGTCGTTCCAACGTGGGGCCATTTGTATATTTTTGTTGAAAAATATTTTTGTAAATATCTGTTACAGATTTGGTAGAATCTTATGATACGGGGATAATTCGTTTAATATTTGCTTTTGTTTGCAAATTCGATTTGTGTTGCTGTACTAAAATACATAATAAAGAAAAAATTACAAGAATGGTGGAAAAAGGCACAGTTGCGACAAGAAGGCAAGCCAAAGTGGCAGGTAAAGAGGAAAAAGATATAAAGACTTTAATGTATAAAGGCTATGAATGAACACTTTGAATACAAGGAAAAGAAATTTGAAAATATAGACAAAAAATTTGAAAACTTGGAGAATACAAATAACTTAATAAATATGAGTTTAGAAGATAAATTACATGAAAAGGAAAAGGCAGCAGAAAAACTAAAATTTGAGTTGCAAGTTCAAAACAAAGTGGAATCAGAGAAAGAAATAGAAACCGTTAGAACCGATGTAGAAAAACATTGGGATAAGAAAATCGAAAACATTGATAACAAGATGAGTACATCTATAAATATGCAAGAAAAAGAAATAATAATATTAGAAACAAAGATAGAAAATTTGGTACAAGAAACTAATATAAAATGCACCAATAATTAAGGTACGATATCATTGATAGAAAGGTGTAATAAAACAAAATTAATTCAATTAGAAAGTCAATTAAACAAATTAAAAGATAATTGTATAATACCAACCAATTATCAAACATTTGATATGAATTTAGATGTTTTGCCACATTTTGAAGGGAAGAAAGGAGAATTACCAATGATTTTTTTGAATAAACTAGAAAATGTTATGCAATCAATTTCTAGCAAAAATCGAAAATTACAAGTTATAAACATGACGCTGGAAATGCTGACGTATGGCATAGTATAATTAAAAATAAACATTCTAGATTTGAAGAGTTTAAGAAATTATTTACAGAGCAATATTGGAATAATGCACATCAAGCTCAAGTACGAACAATATTAACATGTGGATAGTACGATGATAGAGAAACGAATAGAGAACTGTATATAATGAATAGATATAACAAAGCACAATATTTAACTCCGAAAATAACTAAAGAAGAGATTATACACAACACTTATCAATACATTAAGAAAGTGAAATTACTACAGCAGTAGCAGTTCAAAATATAAAAACTTTTAAAGATTTTTCAGAAATTGTAAGAAATTATGACATGGCGGTAAACAATGATAACTGTACAAGGTTCTGGTGGAGCATACCATAGATAAAGTGGTACCTGTATAGTGTTTTGTTTTGAACTTTGACACGAATTACATTTTTGTGCAAAATCGATGATTTGTTTATCTATGTTTGGCCAGTATATGTGCTTACTTGCCATTAATTGCATTGCACAAATTCCCGGGTGTGCATCATGCCACATTTGTAATGCTTGTTTTTGTAATGTTTGTGGAATACAAAGTCTTCCTTTCCATAATAAAATGTTTTCTTCCACTGACAGTTCTTCTCTTTGTCACCGGGTTTAAGCCTCCTATATAACGACCCGTTGAAAATTGGTACCAATGTTATTCGGCGCGTTATCGCTTAATAATTGTCGTCATAATCAATGGTGCAAAATTTAGATTAATTGTGTTGAATTTTGATAATTTTCTTTTCTTGCGGTTGAAAACAAAAAAAAAACAAGTTATATTATGTTCTCTGTTTTGTTAAAATAATTATAATCAGTCAATCTCTAAGTTTGTTTTTTTTAAACAAGGTGTTACCCATGGCATGTACTTATTGTCAGTTGATCCTTAGACAATCAAACTTTTGGTGAAAAATTTAGGATCTGGCGCCCATTAAATAATTAAGTTAAGGACCCTCCCTTCAGCCGACTGCTAGCGGCACCCCTTTAAACATCGCCTGGTTAGTGGGTTTACAACTGTATATCTATATCTGATTATTTAACTATTTTTCTTTTCTTTTGTGCTCTTTCTTTTTTTGTCCTTAGAGATTAGTTATTTGGCGTGAAAAAAAAGGGGCAAGTAACAAATGGCACCCAACGTGGGGCTCGAAAAACTACGTTTTGAGTAGGCAATTGTTTTGCGTTAAACTAAACATCGTCCGCCTCACTGCTAATAAGTTATTTTTTTTAGTTGTTTTTGTTTGTGATATAAAGAAATGGAAGTTAATCGTTTATTAAGTGACGAATTGAGCTACGAATTACAGATTCGTGGCATGGCTACAGTGGGGACAGTTCAAGAAAAACGTAGTGCATTGCGAGGTTGTTTTCGACATGAGAAAAATGGAATTCCCTTTCCAACTAGCGCCGCAGACTTAGATATGTGCGAAGAATCACAAATTTGCACTGATAAAATTAGTAAGATTAGTTCTGAATTAGACGATTTTAATACCGCAAATAAAGCTAACGAATATCAGCGTATTAATAGTGGCATCATTCATTTATCGGGTCGGATCAGACGTTTAGATAGTACTCGTGCACCAAGAAAATCAGAATTAATGTCTGAAGTTATGCGTTTAGTTGATAGACTCGAACAAATATATTCTTTAGATTCGCAAGAATATACTATTACTGTTGATAGGAATACTAATCGCAACCAATCTAGTGTCGCGTTGTTAGACGAACCCGAACTATCGCTTCGTGAACGTAGTCTCATGCGACAAAGCGTTACCTTCGACACTCCTGTTGGTCGTTTGATAGATATCGAAAGTTCGACACCTACTAATTCTAGAGGTACTCCGCAAAATCAATTTGTTAGTGCCAACGACTTAACAAAAGATATTATAGAAGCTTTTTCTTGATTGTCTTCTGATAGTAAATCACATAATCCCTCTATTACATGTAATAAGTGGAATATTTCTTATGATGGTGAATCCAGTCTTCATAGTTTTCTCGAACGAGTAGAAGAGCTTTGTGAAGCTCGTGGCGTAACTAAACCTCAGCTTATGACCGCATTACCGGAGCTTCTAAAAGGCAATGCGCTTATCTGATATCGGTCTATTAAACAATCAGTTATCGATTGGAACGACTTTGTTAATAAATTAAAAGTGGCTTTTCTTCCTTATGATTACGAGTTTCCACTAATAGATGAAATACGCAACCGTACTCAAGGAGCAGAAGAACCAGTAACTATTTACGTGGCTATAATGCAAAATTTGTTTAATCGCTTGAAACAGAAGTCAACTGAACATACGCAGTTGTTAACTATCAAACGTAACTTGTTGCCATATTTGCAGACTCATTTAGCTCTCTATCCAGTTCATTCTATCGCCGAGTTAATTCGAGTTGGTCATGAAGTAGAGGATGCAAAACATCGTGCAAGTCAGTTTCGTCCTCCTCCTTCGGCAAATCAATCTCTCAACCCGGACCTTGCGTATCGTAGGCCTAAAACTTTCCCAAAACTTGCAGAAGTTGAAACGACAGTACCACTTGTACAAAATCAAACCGAAGCAAATTTGATTTCTTTTAATGACGTCTCAAACACACCTTAACCGATAATTTGTTGGAATTGTAGGTCGTCCGGCCATGTCGCACGTTTTTGCAACAACCAAAAACATTACACTGTTACCGATGCGGAAAACCTAATGTAACTATTCGCGATTGCTTGTCATGTTCAGAAAACGTACGAGGGAGTCACTGAAAGACCGCACAGTGTACCTTCCTGTCAAAGACTTGGCGGTTTCAAACGATAGGTTCTCTTTACATAATGATACATTTTCTGTAACTACGTTATCGTTATTAAATTTCATTTTTGCTCACGCAAATGACGATGAAAGACCATTTCTAGAAGTAGAAGTATTGGGACGAAAAATAAAGGGGCTTCTGGACTCAGGTGCCAATAAAACGGTGGTTGGGTTGCACGGTTGGAAGTCATTAGGGTTGAGTATCAGAACATCTACGCTTCAGGATTGTGAAGTAGCAAATAACACGCGGTGCAAAATTTTAGGTGTGGTATCAGTTCCCTTTGTTCTAATGGGCCGCGTTGAAACTATTGATGTATGTGTAGTTCCAGAAGTAAAACAAGCGTTAATTTTGGGTATAGATTTTTGGGTCGCGATGGGTATAGTCCCCAATTTGAGACGAGGCCAATGGTCATTTGAAGCTGCCAATTATTGTCCTAAAATACACTCTATTACGTCATCCAATGAAGTTACACCCAAATATCAACAAAAACTTACAAAACTTTTAGATAACTATTTTGATAAATTGCCTAGTAAATTGGGTTGTACTGGTCTTGTAGAACATTGCATAATTACTGACTCATCTCCGATTAAGCAAAGGTACTATTCCGCGTCGCCAATTATTCAACATCAAATTAACATTGAGCTAGATAAAATGTTAGCCAATGGTATTGTGGAAAATCGAATTCACCCTGGAGTTCCCAATTTTATTAGTTAAGAAAAAAGATGGGTCTTACCGATTTTGCGTCGATTACCGTAAACTGAATAAATTCACAAAGAAAGACGCGTACCCACTTCCTTATATCAATTCTATTCTTGATAAATTGCGCGACGCTCAGATAATAAGTTCATTGGACATCAAATCGGCTTATTGGCAAGTACCGATAGAGCCAAAATCTCGTGAATATACCGCTTTTACGGTCGCAGGTCGTGGTTTATACCAATTTAAAGGAATGCCTTTTGGGTTAAAAAATAGCCCGGCTACCTGGCAACGATTAATCGACCGTGTGTTAGGACCGGAATTAGAACCGTATGTGTTTGTCTATTTGGACGATGTAATTATTGTTACAGCTAGTATTGAGAAACACTTTGAAGTTCTAAAGCAGGTTCTTGATCGTTTAGGTACCGCGGGAATAACGATTTCGAAAGAGAAATGCCAGCTTTGTAGAGAAGAACTTCGTTATCTCGGGTACTTAGTTAACAAACAGGGATTACAAGTTGACCCAGAAAAAGTTCGTGCTATTTTAGAAATACCTTCTCCAAAAAATGTCAAAGAAGTTCGACAACTCATCGGTACAGCGTCTTGGTATAGACGCTTCATTCCGAATTTTTCTACAGTAATTTTACCCATGACTCGATTGTTATTAAAAAATAGCTCTTGGAAATGGACGGAAGCTTGCGAATCTTCATTTCAAACAATAAAGAGTAAACTTGTAGCCGCACCTATATTAAGTTGTCCCGATTTTAACCTGCCATTTGTTCTTCAAACAGATGCTTTGGCTTACGGAATTGGTGGTGTGTTGGTTCAGGACCACGCTGATGGCGAACGTGTGATTTGTTATTTAAGTCGTTCCCTTATGCGTACAGAACGTAATTATTCTACCACAGAACGAGAATGTTTGGCCGTAATTTGGGCAATAGAAAAACTAAGATGTTACCTTGAAGGCTACAAATTTGTTGTCTTAACTGACCACCATTCGTTAGTCTGGTTAAATAATTTGAAAGAACCTACTGGCCGTCTTGCTCGATGGCCTGTACGCTTGCAACAATTTGATTTTGAAGTGAAGCACAGAAAAGGATTAGAACACATAGTGCCCGACTTGCTATCTCGTGCAGTTGCAGAAATCAACCCATTCGAAATTCAACCCAAGCAAGAAATAAAAGACCGTTGGTACAAAAATTTAATCGGACTTGTTCAAAGACATCTGTTGAAATATCCATCTTGGAGAGTTGGTGACAATCGACTCTATCGTTACGTTTTGCCAGCTTATCCCCATCTTATTCAAGAACAAGATCGATGGAAATATGTAGTACCTAAAGAAGAAAGGAGAACTATTTTGTGCCAAAACCATGATGCAGAAATTGCTGGTCATCTGGGAGTTTACAAAACATTTGAGAGAATCAAAAATCAGTACTACAGGCTGACATTGTTAGATACATTCAAACTTGTTCTACGTGTTTGGCAACAAAACCGGAACAACGGCAAATTGCGGGTCTCATGGGACGACGACCGTCTGTCGCTAAACCGTGGCAAATGATCTCCACCGATATTGTTGGTCCTTTACCTCGTAGCAGTTTAGGCTATCAGTACATATTAGTTGTTACAGATTATTTTAGCAAATTTGCCTTATTCTTCGCTATGCGTAAAGCTACGGCAACAATAGCATCTCGACATATCGAAAATGATGTCTTTTTGGTGTATGGCGTTCCTCAATACCTTATCTGCGACAATGGCGTGCAATTTCGTAGTCAGGAATTTCGAAAACTTTGTGAAACTTATAAAACCTTAATATTATTTACCGCCAATTATCATCCCCAGGCTAATCCCACAGAACGTGTAAATCGAGTTTTAAAAACTATGTTATCTGCCTACGTAGCTGAGAATCATAAAACGTGGGATAAAATCCTTCCAAAAACTGGCTGTGCAATAAGAACTGCTGTACACGAAAGCTTGGGTATGACACCGTTTTTCATAAATTTTGGTCGCGAATATGTACCTTCTGGCGATCGCTACAAAATTCCTCTAGAGTCTGAGACTTCAGATAATGTTCCAGCACCCATAGACCTTAATCCAGTGTTTAAAGATGTACAAAATCGATTAACAAAAGCTTTTCAAAAAGCTAAATCTCGCTATGACTTGAGACGTCGACCACAAGAATTTTCAGTTGGATCTTACGTGTGGAAACGCAATTATGTTTTGTCAGACGCCGCTCACGGTTTTACTGCAAAATTGGCTCCCAAGTTTGTAGGTTTAGTGAAGAAAAAATTGTCTCCTCTTTCTTATGAAATTGCCGATGGTGACGGAAAAAGCATAGGTGTTTGGCATGTCAAAGATTTAAAACCAGACCCTGGCCTAGACGTAGATCCCAAGAGTTATAATCAAAACATCTTTCTTCTTTTTAGTTGCCTTTTTTTTCTTTGTGTCACGTTTTTTTTTGGTTTTTTTTTGAAACGTCTTCTTTTAGTTGGGGAGGTGTTGTTACAATTTACTTCTAAATTATGAATTATTGTTAAATTGTAAGCTATATTATGTTAAACGTATGCACGTATTATTGGAAATTTTTATCTACAAGCGTAGATAGATAAAAGGTGTCTGGCGTGAGTGCGTACGCTTGATAGAAACTTTTCCAGGCATTCCGTTTTAACAGTAGCTAATTATTGAAGCATAATCAGAATAATTCCGGATCAAAGTCTTTAAAATTTAGAATATAATTAGTGTGTGTGGTTTAGTGTAAATACGCTAATAGAATCGCAATTGCGGATGACTTCGGTGAAACAGGGTTGAAAAAGTTATCGCTTTATTTTTGCTTCCGAACAACAGGAAGGTAAATTTTATTTTGATTTACGTTTATGAGGTGCTTATCTTTTTGTTCTTGTTGTGTGTTTTTAAAGCTCTTCTGGATCCTTCACATTGTCATCTCCGGCGTGTGTGTTTCACATCCAAATGCAAATTTGAATTATTGGATTGTTAATCGTGGCCGAACCATTGAATCAACGAAGCTTAAAATCAGGTACCTAGTTACATACTTTAATTAATTTGGGGTGGCAGAACGTGATTAAAAAAAAAGAAGAAGAAGCCAGTCAAAGAAAGGAGACGATCTGTTATTTATCCTGGATTGTCTCTGTAAAATTGCAATTTAAGTTTATTTGTCAACTTTAAATAATAGCTTATTATTTTTATTATATCTACGCGATCTGTTATTTATCCTGGATTGTCTCTGTAAAATTACAATTTAATTTTATTTGTCAACTTTAGTATATAATAGCTCATTATTTTTATTATATCTACGTTAGTTATTGAATGGACGTTCTTCCGCAAGTATTTTATTTGGGTTTGCACGAAAGCTTTGACGGTAAGAGGCATTGTCACCGGGTTTAAGCCTCCTATATAACGACCCGTTGAAAATTGGTACCAATGTTATTCGGCGCGTTATCGCTTAATAATTGTCATTATAATAAATGGTGCAAAATTTAGATTAATTGTGTTGAATTTTGATAATTTTCTTTTCTTGCGGTTGAAAACAAAAAAAAAACAAGTTATATTATGTTCTCTGTTTTGTTAAAATAATTATAATCAGTCAATCTCTAAGTTTGTTTTTTTTAAACAAGGTGTTACCCATGGCATGTACTTATTGTCAGTTGATCCTTAGACAATCAAACTTTTGGTGAAAAATTTAGGATCTGGCGCCCATTAAATAATTAAGTTAAGGACCCTCCCTTCAGCCGACTGCTAGCGGCACCTCTTTAAACATCGCCTGGTTAGTGGGTTTACAACTGTATATCTATATCTGATTATTTTACTATTTTTCTTTTTTTTTGTGCTCGTTTTTTTGTCCTTAGAGATTAGTTATTTGGCGTGAAAAAAAGGGGCTAGTAACAAACTTTTCTTGCGGTTGAAAACAAAAAAAAACAATTTATATTATGTTCTCTGTTTTGTTAAAATAATTATAATCAGTCAATCTCTAAGTTTGTTTTTTTAAACAAGGTGTTACCCATGGCATGTACTTAATGTCAGTTGATCCTTAGACAATCAAATTTTTGGTGAAAAATTTAGGATCTGGCGCCCATTAAATAATTAAGTTAAGGACCCTCCCTTCAGCCGACTGCTAGCGGCACCCCTTTAAACATCGCCTGGTTAGTGGGTTTACAACTGTATATCTATATCTGATTATTTAACTATTTTTCTTTTTTTTTGTGCTCGTTTTTTTGTCCTTAGAGATTAGTTATTTGGCGTGAAAAAAAGGGGCTAGTAACAAACTTTTCTTGCGGTTGAAAACAAAAAAAAAACAATTTATATTATGTTCTCTGTTTTGTTAAAATAATTATAATCAGTCAATCTCTAAGTTTGTTTTTTTAAACAAGGTGTTACCCATGGCATGTACTTATTGTCAGTTGATCCTTAGACAATCAAATTTTTGGTGAAAAATTTAGGATCTGGCGCCCATTAAATAATTAAGTTAAGGACCCTCCCTTCAGCCGACTGCTAGCGGCACCCCTTTAAACATCGCCTGGTTAGTGGGTTTACAACTGTATATCTATATCTGATTATTTAACTATTTTTCTTTTCTTTTGTGCTGGTTTTTTTTGTCCTTAGAGATTAGTTTATTTTTTCTTTGTTTCTATGTCTGATAATGGCAAGATTGATAATACGTCTGCGGGAGCATTATCTTTACCTGGGTGATATAAAATGTAAGTGTAGCTGTTTAAAACCATGGCTCATCTCAGAAGTCGATTGCTTGCAATTTTTGGAGTGTTCCGGTGTTCACTAAAAATTCTCTTCAACGGTTTATGGTCTGTTAATAACGTAAAATGTCTACCATAAAGATATTGATGAAATTTTGATACAGCGGATATTATGGCTAAAGCCTGTTTGTCTATCGTAGCATATCTGGATTCTACTTCTGTTAAAGTTCTTGACGCATACGATATTGGCCTTAATGTATTGTAGCTGAATTTGTAAAATAGGAACGCTCCTAACCTATTTTCTGATGCGTCTGTTGTTAGATATATGTACATCTCTCTTAGATTCGTAATGTATCGTTTGATGTTAGTTGGTTTTTTAATGTTGTAAATATGTTGTCATCTTGTTTATTCTACTACCACTTAAGACCTTTCTTGAGTAGTCTGTGTAAGGGGATGCATGTTACATGAAGGTTTGGTATGAATTTACTATAGTAGGTTATTGAATCTAAAAATGATCGTAACTCTGATACATTTGTTGGGGTCGGCATATCTCTAATTGCTTTTATGTGTCCATCTGTTGGATGTAATCCGTGTTTGTCTAGTCTGTGTTCAAGAAAAACTATACTATCTTGTAACCAAGCGCACTTTGAAGACTGTGTTCTGATTTCTGCATTGTACAATCGTTGTAATACTTGTTCGATTCGCTGGATGTGTTCTGTTTTGTTGGTAGCAAGTCGATTTTTGTAAATTGTTGTCCACCAGCTAACTTGGAGATGATGTCTTCAAACCGTGGTAAAGGATACTCATCTAGTTGTACGTGAGGATTGATTGTTACACGAAAATAGGAACTGGTCGAGGTCTAAAAGCTTTAGGAGTTACTTCCTGTTTTATGTTAATTTGCACACTATGTCCGTTTATAGAGCCCAATTTTCCACTAAAGAGTTCTTTGTATTTTGTTAAAATACCATTAGTGTCTAAGTCCTTATCTTGTTCAGTTCTTTTGGTTTTTTTGTTTATTTCACATATCTTTGCGCCTGGTGGCATTTGTAGTTTCAATTTCATGCACATACCAAACCAAATAATGGAATGTCATTTTATTCAACCACGTATACTGTTAGGAATTTTGTTTTATTAAAAGCCCCGACGTTAACTTGTGTCGTTCCAAGTGTTTTTATTTCAATATCTGTATATGCGACTAAATTCTGCGTTGGATGAAGGAGTGGTGAGCCGATCTTTAACCAAAGTTTTTCACCTATCACCGAATACGCAGCACCTAGGTCATACAGCATTTTTATTTGTTTGTCATTTATTGTAATTGGTAATAGCATTTTCTTTGGAGATCCTACACACCTAATGTTTGATGTATTTGTTGATGTTTCGGAATCACTCGAGTTTGGTTCATTTGTACGCACACACCTTGTTTTATTTGGTTTTGTTAGGTTATATGCCTTTGCATGTTTTTGATTTGTTGTAACTCTACATGGCCAAAAGCAATGGGTATGCAAAATGATTTAAACGTCCACATGCACTGCATTGTTTACCTTTTGCTGGACAATCGTTTATGTTTTGATTTCGTTTATGCAAAACATACAATTCTTAACATTTTTCGTTTTATGTTCATTGTTATTTGTTGTACGATTTTGTTTTGGACGATCTAGCTTTAATTGTTGCGGTTCGTATTTACTGATTGAGGGTTTGTTAAATGTGTTAAGCGTTTTGATTGGATTTCTGCTTGTTCCAGTTTGACAGCTGTTGCCTCTATTTGAGCCAGTGTTGCATCATTTGTTTGATGTTGTCGAATAATTGCTTCTTGCCACGGATTGTTGTTTAATCCGATTACTAATTGATCTCTTAATCGTGTCTTTGAAATCACATTTTCCTGCTAATGCCCGTAGCACCGAAAGATATTGTGTAACCGATTCATTTTGATTTCGCATCCTTAATGTGAATTGCATTCTATCAGCAAGAAGGTAGGGTTTCTTTCCGTAATATTGACTTAATACTTTTTTTATTTCATCATATGTTTTTGATAAAATGTTTTCCGGTTTAAAATTATCGACTAATAATTTGAATGAATCTGCTCCTACCTTTGTCAGTAGCAAATTTCTTTTTTCATCAGCTGTTACTGTACCATATAATTTTAATTCAACTTCAAAACGCTAAATGTAATAATCCCAATCTTCCTTCTCCGGAATCAATTTGTCAAAGTTAAAATTCTTTAATGTTGATACTTACCTTGTTTTCGGTTCAGCGGATGTTACCTCAATTGTTTGTTTTTTTTTTACACTAAAATGTACTAGCTGTTATTAATGGGTACACCACAATCTTGAAATAATGTTTGTTTCATCACGTGTTTTTTTGCCACTACTAACTTAAAGTCACTACGTCGCCAAAAATGTGGTATTGTTATGTTGCAGGTTCGTTTGCTTAAGTTGAACTCTATGTGGCACAATGATCACACATCTACACTGTAATTCGTAACCGAAAATAACAGGAAATTATTCGTATTTTTGTGTTTATTCAGCCATCATGGATCACACACATATAATGATTGGCTAATGTTACACGTATGTTTTTACGCTGATGTCAGGTTTCCTTTTTTTATTGATATATACGGATATACAATAGTAACTACAACAGACAAGAAAGCAGGCCAAGCGGACCATATAAATATTACCACTGGCAAAATCACAGATCACACGATAACAGGCAAATTCAAAAAATTTACGATGATGTCATAAACAAAAAAAATGTTGAAAAGGAGTATGAAAATAACTATAAACATAGTAATAAACTAATAATAAACACAATATCATACCAGAATAGTAAAGAAGAAGTAGTACGAGAGCTGGTTATCGGTCGAAGCGGCATGTTGTTTTTATGTATCTTCGGTAGTCCATATAGATGCGGCGGTTTGCTGTAGTGTGTGTGCCGCCGCATCTATATGGACTACCGAAGATACATAAAAACAACATGCCGCTTTGACCGATAACCAGCTCTCGTAATCGACCCACATACCAGCTATCCAGATTTCTACTACCAATTGTGCAACCACTACAGAAGAACAGTTCATCTTTTGTCAAAGACTTCAAACATTTCGTTGAGATTTTGAAAACAATACAGCTACAACCACGGGATCAATTAGTCAGCTTCGACGTAGAAAGTCTTTATACTAATGTGCCAGTTGAAGAAGCATTAAAAATCATCCAAACGAAGCTCCGAGAAGATGAAAAACTCCAGGAAAGAACCACGCTGCCGGTAGAAGGAATAATGAAGCTCCTAGAATGTTGCCTCAAGAACTCGTACTTTCAGGAGAAAGACAGATTCTTCACTCAAGACGAAGGACTACCAATGGGTTCATCTCTATCACCAGTAGTCGCCAACATATACATGAACTGGTTTGAATCCCAGGCCATAGAGAAATCAAAATTCAAACCCAAAACATGGCTTAGATATGTTGACGATACCTTCATAATTTGGAACCACAGTAATCGGCAACTAGACCTTTTTTTACAACATCTGAACAACATCAAACCATCCATCAAATTCACTATGGAAAAGGAAAAGGAGAACTCACTTCCTTTTTTAGACGTTCAAGTAACAAAGAACAAGAAAATTATGGAAACGACTGTCTACAGGAAACCGACACACACCGGTTGATATCTCAACTTTCAATCCAACCATTCCCTCTAATCGACAGAGCATACAGGTTGTGCAACACAGAGAAAGAGTTACGAGAAGAAATCAAAAACATTAGAAACGATCTAAGGCAGAATGGTTATCCAGAAAAGATTGTAGGAGAGCTTTTACAGAAAAAGCAATTGAACACCATGGTTCAACCTAAAACAGAAGAACTGCCCAATTCATTGCTGAGCATCCCATATGTCAAAGGTTTATCAGAATCAATAAAACGTATAGGGAAAAGCTACAACTTAAATACAGTGTTCAAATCATCGACCACCATTAGGAGTATAATTTCCAACACAAAGCCACAAACAAGTCGAGATTCCCAAAACTGTATTTACCAAGTTCCATGTGAATGTGGCAAGTCATACGTGGGAGAAACCAAAAGACCACTTGACATCAGACTGAAAGAACATCAGACGCACACACAGAGAGGAGAGACTTCTAAGTCCGGCATCGCGCAAGATTCGTGGGATAACCAACATCGAATGAAATGGTCGAAAGCAAAAATCATACACAAAGAGGAACATTGGTAGAAACGGAAATTTAAAGAAGCGGCATTCATCAACAACAACAAAGAAATTTTTAGCCAGCCAAGTGTCGAGATAAGCAACATATGGAAACCACTAATCGAACCTCTAAAACAACTTAAACTTCACTAAGTAATTTTGTTAATTAATCTGTTACGTTAAATTGATTTTGTACGCTTGAACGCTTCATCAAACATGTCTTTAGTATATAAGCTCCAGTAGTTTCTAAGTTTGTTAGTATTCACCTGATGACGATTGCAGATACCACAGCAATCAAAACGTTGTGTATATTCATTTCAAAATAATAAACAATGAAAGTTCAGCAGAATGTTATTACTAGCAATCGAGTATTTCCTTTCTTAGAGCGAGGAAAGTCAATAGAAATTATCTGAAACGGAAAGTTAATGTTTTTATATAGCCCATCAATCCAGCACGAGCAACATTAGGAGCTTTTTTTAAAAATTCATTGATACGAGAGACACTTTTAAAAACTCCTAAATGAGCAGAAATAATTTCATCATGGAATTCAGAAATAGTTTTATATCTATTTTCAATAGGAACGACAATTTTCCAATCAGATAAGTTAGAAACTACGTTATGTTTACGACGCAAATGTTTATATAGAATACCATCTTTTACTGTAAAATCAGGATAATCAGTAGGATTAGATATACCCTTAGATAACATATTTTTGTACTAGTCATCAAAAACTAATTCAAAATTTTGAAGAAGATTAACGGACGAGAAAGATAGTCAGCAGGAACATTTACGGTTTAATAGTAAAATTAAATTGAGACAAACGAAAACACCAAGGAGGTAAGCGATTTGCAGGAACTTCGAGTTTAGTTAACCATAGCAAGGAAGAATGATCGGTAAAGACAGTAAACTTTGTACTTTCAACATAACCTCGAAAATGTTCGCAACCACACAAAACACCAAGACACTCTTCTTTAATAACAGTGTATTTTCTCTCAGCTTTAGTTAAGGTACGACTGGTATAAGCTACAGGATGTTCAAAACCATTTGCTTCTTAAAAAAGTACGACACCTAGACCAACGTCAGAGACTCGAATTTTGTACAGTCAGGCGATCTTGCTGGCCAATGAATTGGCGCGTTTAAGAAATTCCTCATTTGTCGAGTAGCATGACACGGTGCTCCGTCGTGTTGTAGTAACATATTTTGCCTTATTGCCAAGGGGACATCTTCTAATAATTTGTAAAGCTGGTTTTGTAAAAAGTGTTGATACATTATTCCATTCAGGTTCCAACCGAAAAAGTACGGGCCGATTACTCGATCCTACATACGTTCAGTGATCAACAGTATTGGGAAGTTGTACGAGAAACACAAGAGTTATCCGTATCATAATAATGAAAAATGTGACGGTTAACCAACCCATTTTTGTGAAAAGACGATTCAACAGAAACGAGATAATTTTTAAGAAAATCTTTTTCGTTAAATTTGATAGTGGCCCATTCTGCAAACATCGTCCGCGACCCAAAATCCCTGTGCAGTCATTCTTGATGTAACTAAATGTGGTATGAATGGCATTTGTGTTGCTTTAAGATTCCATGCACTGTTGTCCTGCTAATTTTAGTTTCCCTGGCTAGCTCCTTTATGCTGATATTCTTATTTTCTTAAACACACAACAAGACCCAGGATTGATTTTCTTTTATGCAAACCAAATTTATTCTGTTCCTTGGTAAAGAAGTGATGAAACCATTGGCGAGAAACTTTCTTAATACTTTTACAAAACTGTTTCATCCAAGAGCTCGTCTTTCTGGGAAACGCTGTGAGTAAATTCTCGATGCTAACAGGAGATTTCTATTACACTCTCCAAGAATCATTTATCATTTCGATTAAACTTAAAGCCACCTTGAACAACACAACAAGAATGAGACCAAAAAAACAGCAAGAAATTAAAAGCGAACAAAGAATAACAATAAAACAACGAGAATATAACAACAAACACAATGCAAATTTAGGAACACCGGTGAAATCAACTTATTACTTAACAAAAACAAAAGGTATTTTTGAAAAACAAAAATCAGCTACGATTGTCAAGTTACTCACTGCTATCTTCGCGACTTTAAAACAATAAAATCGTTATCCAAGGCATATATAGCGCATTCACAGAAATTTCTAAAATCTTTAAATATCTCAAACACCGCTGAAACTAAGTGTCAACAACTTGATATCAGAAGAAAGGAAATTACATTTTGCATTTCATATACAAGAAAAAAATACATACTTCCATTTAAGGAGAAAATTTATTAACGTTAAAAAAAAATTTTTGACAATTAAAAGTTTCAATGATTTTTTAACGAAAGATTTTGTGTAAACAGTTTCGTTTCTTCTTAAATCAAATGGTTCAAACCGCATTGCATTTAAGTTGGGTCCGACCCAGCACTTATGGGACACCCTGTATAACTGAAAATAGTTCTAGATAAAAAATTTGATTTGATAAAACTTATTTTAAAATAATTTTTTAAATATAGAGACCTAAGCTAAACTAATTTTCGTGGAACCACGACTAGCCTGGTTCTCAGGAACAATATAAAAAGTAGTTTTTTTCATTAACACAAATATGATAAACCATCATTAAAGTTATAATATAAGAAAAAAAGATTACAAATAAACTTGACACAACAAATCAAATAATTATGCAACACGACACGTAAATACGTAATATAAAATTATGAATATTTTGATGGTCTTTTATCTATCTATATAAAATTATAAACGTGTATTTAGATTAAAACTGTTTTACTGTATCTTATTAAGATTATATCACAAATAGAATAACAGCATTATTATTTATATTTTATCACAAGCCGACTTACAATAACCATAAAGCTCATGGTTCAATGTAGACAGTTTTGATCTTATATTAGTACTACAAATAATTAAAATTGTTTGTACTCTTTATATGTGTATTAATGCCAGATTTTGTTGCAAAAAATACTATAAAATTTTTATAGTGTAAAGCGGTAAATCGTAGCTCTAAAACTCAAACAAACTTTATTTTGGCACGTTTTCTTTATTTTATTTTGGCAAATTTAAAAAATGTTTAATTATTATCGACTTGGAAATATAAAATAAAAAACACTTTTTCAAGTACTTTTACGAGTTTCATTATTAATATCAATTTTATTAGGTTTGTTCAGTGCTGCGGTAGGTAAACTAATTGCCTTTCCAACTGCACCTATAAAATTGGTTTCTTTGTGTAAGAAACACATAGTAGCTACACACGAGCTATACAATTAACTTTTTAATAATTTCACTGCCTTTACATACGTTTCTATACTGTTATGGTACCGGAAACCTTTTAAATTAAAGAATTAAACACTTTTAAAGTTAATTAAAATGTTAAATGCGTTTGACATTAGAGAACTATAATAATAATAATAATAATATATATAATAATAATAATATACGTTGTGTCCCACGCTAGGGGTACCCCATGGGATTTAACATGGGAACATTGAAATTATTTTTTTTCTGCTTCCCAAATTAAAAAATCGCAAAAATTTTGACGCAGATTTAAAGTGGCACTTAAAACGTTTCTAAAAACAATTTTTAGATTATAATTTGATAATTAATAAATTAATTACAGGCATTTGAAATTCGAAATTTTGAAGGTATTTTGCGCATGCAATTCAGATCGGCTATCTTCGGTTTTTAAAGTAATATGGATGCTTAAATTAAATTGTAGTCCGTCAAATCAACATTATGCAACTTTAATTTTGAGGAAATGGAAATTTGAAGAACAAAGACTACAAAAATTACATTTGAAAAGTTTCTGTAGGCTAAAAAAACAAATTGCGCCTGCATCTGCGTGCTAATAAACCAGCTTATGATTCCAAAATGAAATAAACTTGAATTATGTTCAAATAAATAGGTATTAAAAATCAAGTTAGCATTGATTTGTTATAAAACATTTGAAGTGTTGGCAGTTTTGATAGAATTGTTTTACAAGCTTCGAAAATGAATGTAGAAGAAAAAATTTTTGTGGTAAAACAATATTTTCGAGGTGTTTCAAAGGTCCAAATTCGAGAAGACTTTGCTGGGTTTTTCGCAGATAGACCAATACCTTCTTTAAAGAGTATCAAAAAAACGATAAAATTATTTGAAACCACTGGCTCCGTAAATCCACCATGTAAATGTCAGCGTCCACCACCCTTACACGATTATGAAGACAACCCTCAGAAGTTGGCAGTTCTTGCAGCTGTAGACCAAGATCCTGATGTTAGTTTGCGAGAAACTGAAATTAATGTAGGTGTTCCTCGGTCGTCAGCATTCAGGTACTTCAAACTGGAAGGCTTTAAAAGTTACCGTTGGCAATGCCATCAAGAATTATTACCACACGATTATTATGCTTGTATGAGATTTTGTGAAATAATCACCAAAATGAACAATACCAATCGCGATTTTGTAAAAAACATTTGTTTTTCGGATGAATGTTCATTTGGACTTGATGAAAGACCAAATCGACACAATAATCGTACATGGTTTTTTGAAAATGCACACAAATTAGTAAATGGACCAAGTAAATGACGACAAACTGTCAATGTTTGGATGGGCTTGCTGGAAAGTTATGTTATTGGTCCTTTTTTTTTATTAAAGGTACACTTACTTCCATAAAATATCATTGCCTTCTACTAGAAGAAGTGTTTCCACAACTAAATGATGTTGCGGGTGAAAATCACCAAGTTTGTTTTATGCAGGATGGTGCTCCAGCCCATACTGCTAGACTAAACACTGGGCTTCTAAATGAAACATTTCCAAATCAATGGATAGGCAAGAATGGTCCCATTACATGGCCTGCTAGGTCACCTGATTTAAGCCCGTGCGATTTTTTTTGTGGAGTTACATAAAAGAAAAATTATTCAAAGGAGGGAAACGGTATGAAAATAAGGACGCACTAAAAGATGAAATTCAAGTGATATGCCGAGCTATTACTATTCGTAAATTAGCCGAAACACGAAAAAGATTTGTTGAACAATTTTGAACACCTTATACCCAAACAGGTGATTCGCCGTGGTCGTTCCGCCAAGTAACGGATCGACAATGTTAAAGAGGCCCTTTACAGGGCCACAAATTCTCAATTGAAATGAATTTTTCTGCACGACGATTATTCGAGCAATCTTCCTGCGTTCGACCTATTGGTACCACGATGAGTATTCGTAGATACCTATATAAATGTAAATTTATGTTTGATTAATTATTTTTTTTCTAGTCTGGTACAGAAAATTTTCAAATGTAATTTTTCTAGTCTTTGTTCTTCAAATTTACAATTTAGCATGCATATTACTTTAAAAACCGAAGATAGCCGATCTGAATCGCATGCGCGAAAAATCTTTAAAATTTCGAATTTCAAATGCCTGTAATTAATTTATTAATTATCAAATTATAATCAAAAAATTGTTTTAAGAAACGTTTTAAGTGCCACTTTGAATCTGCGTCAACATTTTTGCGATTTTTTAATTTGGGAAGCAGGAAAAAAATAATTTCAATTTTCCCATGTTAAATCTCATGGGGTACCCCTAGCGTAGGACACAAGGTATACATTTGTCAAGTATAAAAAAAATTTTTTTGCTATATACATTGTCAAAGCATACAGGAAACATGTAAATTGTATGTAAACATTAGTCACAAAACAACAAAAACAGAAACAAAAATAAAAAATTTAAAAAAAGGTATAAAATAGAAAAATATAATTATTATAACATCAGTCTAAGAATATAGATTTTGTACTGTTTCTAGGTGGTGACGGTGTATCATCAGAATTCATCTAAGTTATAGAATTAGTGCTCAATTAATAAGCATCTTAATGAATACTTAAAATTTTTATCATTCTGTAAGGATTTGATGCTATCCGGCAAACAATTGAAAATTGTTAGCCCCACTACATTAGGCGCTCTGAGAGTGGCGTTACATCTTGCAAAGGAAATATAATACTTATTTTTATACCTAGTAATAAAGTTGTGAATATCTTTACTGCAGGTAAATTTTTTCTTGCACTTAAATACATACAAGCACATTTCAAATATATATATGGAGGCTAATGTTAATATGCTAAAATCTTTAAAAATACTTCTGCAGGATTTTATACTTGCAACGCCTGCCATGATACGTACAATACGTTTCTGTGCTACAAAAACTGGTTTTACGTAAGTTGAATTTCCCCACAGGCACACGGTGTAACGTAGTCGACTTTCAACATGCGCGTGATAAATAGAGACTAACTGCTTTTTATTTAAAACGTTTTGCAGATGCCTAAAAGCATACGATAAAGCACTTGATTTAGAGGCCAACTTATCACAGTGTAGTTGGAACGATAGAGTACTATCAAGATAAATGCCCAGAAATTTGGGGCAAGACGAACTGCTCGATATTACATCTCCATTTACCAAGATATTTAACTTACTGGTATTTTTTGTGGGGTTATGGAACTGTGTAAGCACAGTCTTACTCGTATTGAGGTACAGTCCAATGTTGTTTATATGATTAACAATATTTGTTAGTGACATGGCACACTTAACTTCAAGTGAGTCATTGTTCAAATAAGAAAGTAATAGAAAGATGTTATCAGCGAGGACATGCTGACCACGAATTACATCACTTATCTGATTGATGTATAAAATAAACAAAACCGGGCCGAGGACAGATCCTTGAGGGATCCCCATCGTAACTGGTAGCTTTCCAGAGATGCAGTTTAATGCATTGTTAGAATTGAGATTTGAACAGGACACAAACTGGTACCTGTCTGACAAAAAGGAAGATATCCAAGTGAGCGACACACCTCTTATTCCATAGTTGTCCAAAATTGTCAAAAGTTTAGGATGATTGATGCAGTCAAAGGCTCTACTAAAATCACAGAATATTCCTACCAGGAATTCGCCAGCCTCAATGTATTGCATAAACGCCTTATAAAAATTATACAAGGCTGTAGAAGTTGATTTGTCTTTGCGAAAGTCGTGTTCGTTAGGCTTAAGGATATTACACCTTTCGACAAACCTTATAAGTCGATCTAAGAAGGCATATTCAAAAACCTTTGATAAACTCTCCGATACCGTTATGGGTCTGTAGTTGACTAATAAGGATGGATCAACCTTTTTATAAACAGGCACCACCTTACCAGTTTTCAGTCGCTCCGGGAAATTCGCAGTCCTAAAAGACAGATTGACCAGATAAGTTAAGGGACACAATATAAAACTAAGGCTCCTTTTAAGAATAGATATCGGGATCTCATTAGAACCTGAGGAATGTTTGTGCAGATTAAATAGTTCGATTTCACTGAAAGGATGCAGAAACAGAGTGCGTTTATTACACTTTTCGTTAGGAGGTATCTATGTGGTATTTATATTTTTAAGGATCTCAAGAGGAGATTCAACAAAATATTTATTAAATTTTGATGAGATGATTTTTAAATCGTCTACCACTAAGCCCTTAACTTTTATTTTATGGTTAACCCTGTTGCTATTACCAGATCTATTTGTTAGCTCATTTACAGTATTCAATAAAGCACGAGTATTATCGTTTGCTGCGGATATTTTGTTTTGGTAGTAATTTGTTTTGGTTATTTTAACTAGCAGTCGATGTTTGATCCTGACTTGCTGATAAACTGGCATTAAAACACTATATGAATTTTTTAGGATAAATAGATCTTTAAGAGCTGAACTAGATTTTAAAACTTTGGGATTGGTCCATGATTTGTTATTGTCTATAACCCTGGATTTACATTTAGGAAAACTGATCTCGAAAGTATGAAGCAGAATATCATAGAACGTATCAAAAGCGTATTTAAAGTCATATAACTCTCTACTGCGGTCCATTCCTTGCTTTCAAGAGCATCCTCAAAACGCTCAATATTACATGTACCAAAACTCCTTTTAACAACATATTTGTCATTAATACAGTATTTCTGTGATAAGAATACATTTAGTTCGAGTAGCACATGTCTGTGGTCAGATATCTGGTTGTCTAGAACACAACATGCAGCAGATCGCATAATATTTTTAAAAAAATATTTTTATACCTAAGTTAAAATCACCGTAAATCAAGACATTCATAGTTGAGTTGCAGATAGATATTTTCAAGAACACAAGTTAAGCTATTAGAGAAAATATTTTCATACCCAGAAGGAGACCTATAACAATTTAGGAGTGTGTAATTCTTATTGCTTACTTTAAATGAGATTTCAAAGTGTTTTTCAACACAATACTCATTCAAGTCAATTCGGGAAACATTGATAGATTTTTTACTCCAGATGCCCACACCACCGCAGGTATGTAATTTTCTACAGTAAAAATTTGCTACTTCGTATCCATCAATAACAAAATTCTCCAAGACATTAAATTTTACACCTATTTCAACTAAACACAAGAAATACATTAACAAAATTAAAAATTTTAGTTTGACGTAAATCTAACTTACATGAATTAATGGTATTTATATTGAGTAGCAAAAGACTAGGATTAAAACCAGCATTTCCTAAGTTTTGTGCACTACCTCCGAGTTTCGTCAGTAAAAAAAAACAATTCATTGCTGCTCTACAGGGCCAGACATCCGGGTTCATAGCATCCCTGAAATTTTTCTCGTAAATTGAGATTTTAAAAAAAGCGTATAAATCAGATTTCTTTGATGTAAGAGTTTCACATTGTACCTCAAGAAAAGTTTCTTTCAGGCAATTTGTTAAACTTTCAACTGTAGTTTTTGGATCTAACCAACACACATGCAAACTAACACTCCTAGCAACGTCCAGGACATCATTTGAGTTACTGCTGCCGATTACCACATCTCTTTTTTGTTTCTTCTTGGTTGCTATCTCCCAATCTGGTTTTCCATTCCATTCATTCCCTTTTTCATTGTTTCCTAAGCTACCCTTCACAGTGTCGGCATATGATGCAGTAGCTGCTGGTGTAGTGATCTCTTTCGTAGGTTTTTCCACTTTATTAGAATTTTTCGTCTTTAAAAATTTCTTTTCAATTGCGTTGACCTTTTGTTTATTGTTATTATTATTTTTATTCTTATCCGAATGTGCTGTTGCGATAACCGTATTATTATTGGTCATGTTTGCTTTAATATTTGGCGTATTATTTACTTTGTTTGCATTTGCAACTTTTAAAGTATTTACCTCAGTGATTAGAATGATTTTATCTTCTAAAAGCATTATTTTATCACGCAGTTCCTTAATGATATTGTCCTTTTCTTGAATAATTATTTTTAAAAGTTTTTAGGCGCAGAATTCATCCTCGCCGTCGTCATTTGCACATGATTTACACTTAACCACGCCCGAACCACACTAAAACTTCTGCTGAATCTGCACAACTCGGGTGAAAGTGACAATTACTGCATACACTACAAGTCAGTGGTTTTTTAACACTTCTGTTACAGTAATTACATAAAAATTCTACGAGTAGTACTATTTGACTAGAATGTTATAAGAAAATTATTTTTTAAAGATTAATGTTGTCTTATATTTGGTACACCCGCGGTCAATAAAAATGACCGTATTTAGGTAGAAATAGAAAGACGTGGTAACAAGCTAAGACGAAAAACCACCTTAACCTTTATAATCTCACAGGTAAAAAAAATAAAATTCAGTGATATATATCTTTAATTTTGTTAACAATTAGATATATAAACAATTACAAAAAATTATCTACATAATAACAATAAGGTAATGCTAATTAAGTTGGATATTAAATAACTACAAAAAAAAACAATAAAATTATTTTTGCAGCAAAAAATGCAACAGGAAAAGTGTTAATTTTCAAGTTTATTATTACTTAACGAATATTTATAAATTAAAAAAAAAATTTTATTTTATGTTTCACATTTTATTTAGGATTGAATTTTAATAAATGTATAATTATAAAAAGTGCCAAAAACAATTTTATATAGTCATGTAGTCAAATGACTTTAAAGGTAATTGAACTGCTTAGTTACGAAGTATTTGCTAAATTTAGGTATGAATGAACAAAATTAAGAATGAAACAATACATTTAGTACGTAATACACCTAATATATAATTTAATACACATTAATATATACATAATACATATGCACATACTTATGATATAAAATACAAAAAGTAATTAGATACAGCATCTAATGTGCATTTTCATTGACCGCGGGTGTACCTGATAGCATTCTAAAGTGGTCACTAATTAGGCAGGAATCTGCACATAATTTAGTTCTACTCTGCAAATTAACAAGAAAAGTATGGTAACATAGCATTAAACTAAATTAAATCACACACACAATACAGACTTTATTTATTTATTTTTAATTTATAAGTTAAGACCGTACTTTTTGAGAATAACACTTGTAAATTTGTAGAAGTTTAGTTGTTTTAAACAAACTTTAAATATGTTAATTTGTGTGACTTTTGTTGGGTGTATTTATTCTATACAAAGTTAAACATAAATAAACAAAAACAAAGTGAATAATAAACACGTTCTTGGTTTTTTGTGATTAGTGACAATTTTAGTTTAGTGCAAACTTCGATGACTAAAAACTCATTTGAAAAAAAAAAATATATAAAGTGCAGATGTATTCAATAACAGTGTAATGCTTTAAAATAGGTTTTTTTGTGTAACGTATTTTTCTAACTAAACTAAAATTAGGTTTTTTATCCTTAAAAATGCAACGTTTGTAAACAACAAAAAAATCGAATTCACAAATGGAAATGATGATATAGTAAATAACGTGATTAATAGGTCAGATTTAACATTTATGACATTTTTAATTGGTTTAAATAAAGATTTATACTTTATACGGAGTGCGTCATTAGTGCGTATCCGGCTTCTAATTCCCATCTAAGTTATTTTAATCAGCACGTCAATATAGAGGTGTGAAAATTCTAAGAATATTTTTTATGTGCCGTATACTTATTTTCGGAATAGCAATAGATTATCGTGTATATTTTTGTGTTGTTATGTTTTATGTTATCTATGCAATTAAAATTCATAGACTTACTATAAATACCACATCTAAATTATTCTAAGATTTGATTTATTTATGTAAAAAAAAAAACATATTAAAACAACACTTTTAATTTTTTCAGACTTGTGCATAAGAAATGTGTGGTCAAATTCTGTACAGTGATTTTACATTTCTACATTTTATGCATTCGATTTGATGAACTTGGTGATTAAATCTAGTCGTTTAAAAGCATTTGTAATTTTGCGTTTGTTCTACATCGTTTTTTATCTCTAACCTCTCTTTCTTTGATAAAATAAACATATTTGTTGTTATAACCTATGTTTTGTCATGTTTTCTTTAAGTTAGAATAGATTTAAACGGTGTCTTTTATTACCGAAGAAATTTTAGTAACAAAGTATTTATGGGTCTATTACGAATAGTTTTTGTACTCTTTACAAATTTCTAAAATAAGAATAACTTAATTACAGACACACAAAACACACAATTACAGACGATGGAAAAACAATTAAAGATTGTTTTCAATATAACTACATTTCTGTTCAAAGCACACTTGAACACGACAAGTAAAAGAATTTTAAACATTCACTATCTCCGCTGTGATCTGGTTAAATCTATCTCTTATTCGTAATTTCATATTCTCTACTGTTGTAGGTGGCTTTTGATAAAGAATGTTTTTTTACAAAAACTCACAAAAGTAATCTAAGTTTGTAAGATCTGGTGATCTTGGTGGTCAGGTTATCCGCTGCCACGATTAATCCATTTGTTGGTGAAATGTTGGTGTAGTACCCTGTAGTGCGCTGTAGCATAATAGTGTTGAAAATAAATATTTTGGTAAATGATTAAAAGATTGTCGTTCAGATCATTTTGAAAAGTAGTTGTGTCATGTTTATCTAATTGTTCGAAAAAATTATAATGATGTGGTTAAATCTTTTTTTTATCAAAATTCTTTGTATAGAAGATTTTGACAGGTTTTTTATCTAATCTTATACAACTAGTTTGTTCAAATCTTTCCTTTAGTCGTTGAAAAACTTGAGGATTTAAAGATCTCTATGTATTTGGAAACTTTTGAGAATAAATGCGAGATGCAAGCAAACAACTTCCTTTGTAGAAAATCTTGCAAAAATTGTTGTAGCTAGGATAAAGAAGTGTGAGTATTGTGGTGTATTGTTTTCAGGAATGGTTCTAGAAACACTGAACGCAAAAAACAAGAGGTACAAAACGCTGTCTAAAAGCCACATACGGTAAAAATCTCCGACTGGAGATTAACGGTAATAAGTTTTGAGCTGCCATAACATCATCATTTTGTTTTCGTTCATCTCTGAGCATCAACTGCAATCGTGCAGCGAACAAGTTTGATGACATCAGGAATAAAATACAGTAGTTTTTAGTGACAAATCGCAATTTTATATACTATCAACATTTTGTTTCTGACATTCGCCGGGTACTATTTTACGTTTGACGTCCGCTGCGAGTAGATTGATTTTGGTAGAAACCTTGTCCGTTCAATCGAAAGTAATTTTTTTGTCGTCGTTGCTATTACGCTTATAGCAATTTGAATGTAATGAAAATTCTTTTCTAAAATTAAAAGAATTATAAAGATTTTCTTTCTACTCAATTACTAGCAGATAAATGAACATTCAAGCCATTTTTCTTTTACTAACTTAAAGTTTATTACAGCGAAGTTGGCGTAAGTTCAGATTCCTTTCTTTAAACTGAACTAAACTGAAAGTATTATTTTTTTGCGATGGTGTCTCATACCTATTGGACCGATTTAGCCCGGTATAATACGATCTCAGAGGTTTTACTCAAATTAGATTTCGATCCGAGGTGGCTACTTGTTTCATTTCTATGAGCTTTACTTACGCCTTCAGTGTTATTGACGGTGTTATTCTTAGCAAGTGTGTTACGTGTTTATCTATATTTCTTGATATTAAGCCTTCAGCTTTATTAATTAGCTTTATTACTTTTATTAAGCCTTCAGCTACTTTTAGTGTATTTCACAATCATTAATTAAACTTTTAGTCAAGTATATTATACAGCCTTTAACTTATTTTCACAATTGAGTAATACTGTTTACGTCGACTTGTACCTTATGAATACTTCAGTAATTCGGGCGTATTGAAGGTCGGTGGTGGCTAAAACTTAATCGACATATACGAGTTTGCGCTTTTCAAAAGTGCATTGATAGCAATTATTACCAGCTATTATACTAACGAACTAGGGGTAAGTCTTACGTTTTTATACTAATTTAACGCTTAAGTCTCGCTACTCGAGAACTGGATCTTAGCGGCTGCATGTAATTGTTAATGCTTGATTGATTTTGCTTCATATAATTTTCTTATTGATTTTATTATCCATTTGATCAACAAAAGCAATTATTAACGTTTCATCGATTTATCATTTACTAATTGTGGCTAGCGTTTACTGAATTTGATTTGTTATTGATTGGAAAATATACAACCAATTCGTTAGTTCTCTGGTTAGTAGTTGTTTGCTTTTCTTCTAATTTATTTGACAGTGGATTCATAATTACTCTTGGTGTTTAAGAATTCTATAGATACGTTTGGAGTGACGCCTGTTGTTTTCTGTTTTGTGTATTATAGCATTCTCAACCCAACCATGATTGTTACCAGCAGGACCCAAAACCACAAAAGGTTAGTAATATATATGACTGTTACGTTCAAGACGTGAAGGAAACACGCGTTCTGCTCATTGGTCCAACAAAACAATGCACGGCCATATGTAGCTAGAGTTACGTTAAACCACATTTCTGGGGCACCCGTACATGCCAGCCTCGGGTAAATTTGTAAACTTTTGTATCTGTGGCGTTTAAATTGACAATTATTTAAACGCATGAAATTCAAATGCTGATAATTTTGTTAAAACGCAAATTTTCTGTAATTTTAAAGTTAATAAAATAACTTTTTTTGGAGGGTCATTGACCAAATGACCTAATAAAAAAGCCGCCACTGACCAAAAGGACTTCTAATCAAACACTTACCCATAGTCAAATTGAACCCATGGAAATAAATTTAACTTCTAATGTTGTCCCGGATCAGCAGCATTCAACTCTTCATACACAAAATGATTGCAATACATAAATTATTTCATTATTCGGGCGTTATTAGACTCAACCTCTTATGTATCATTTATTACTGAAACTACGGGGCATCTCGTAACAAATTTCTATTATTGGAATAAAGGACAGCTCTAAAAACTGTTGGTATCTCTCTTCTTGCACTTACTACGCTAACTGGCCAAGAAATGGTTACCAGTCACTTGTTTATTATTTTGAGTGGCATAACTTTAGATTTACCCGTAGCTCTGAATATTCGTCAAAAGGTTAAATCATATCTTTTAGCGGACCCCAGTTTTGACATTTCTAGTCCAATTGGTTGTGCAATAGAAGCAGACCTTTTATCACAGTTTATTTAAAGGAGTACCCATTTCTTTAAGTCCAAATATACCCATTACTATAAATGCTAAATTTGGGCATGTTCTTCTACGACAAGCACTTACATGATCTGTTGTCATGTCAACTCATTCATTGCAGTTTAACCGCAATCTATCATTACTTACCTTCTTGTGCGATTTAAACTTTTCTGATCTAATCAAAAAAAAATTGGGAAGTGATGGAACCTCCTCATACGCCACTGTTATCCGATTTAGAAAAAAATGTGAAGAATTTTATTCATGTACCACATCTTAATTTAAAGATGGGCGTTTTCAAGTACGTTTACCATTTAAAAAATTGTCCTTTTATAGGCGACTCGTATCAAATTGCACTAAAGAGATTTATAACTCTCGAACGTAAGTTTTGCGACCAACCTGAATTTAAATTTCAATATATAAATGCAATGAATGATTACTTAAATCAAAATCACCTGCAACTTACAAAAGATCAACCAGCATACTATGTACTCCGGTCTAGGAGTGTATAAATCAGATCAACATACTAGCAAACTAAGAACAGTATTTGATTGTAGTAGTTTAGCATCTTCTGGTCTATCACTTAATAATATATGACAGGCCTAAAACTTCATTCCACTATACAAAGCATAATTCTTAAGTTTAGATTGTACTCTTTCGTGTTTTCCCGTAACATAAACCAAATGTTTCGTCAGATTAAACATCATCATCGTCGGAAGTATCTCTGTCTTTTATAGAAAGAAAATGAAAGTCAACCTATTAAAACGTATCAACTTAATACCGTAATTTTTAGAGTAACTTGTGGTCCTTATCAGAAGATGGTTATTTATATCCTTTAGCAGCTCTCTTAGAAAACAGTTTCGTTGACGATTTTGGCGTAGGAGCTTACACTTTGAAAGAAGCCTTTGCAATTAATACGTGATGGTTTTCAACTTGATAAATGGTCAAGCAATGGTTTAGATTTGTTACAAGACGTTCATAATTCTTGCCAAAAGACGAGTTCCAAATCTCTCATTACAAGTAAAGTTTCTAACTTATGGGATCCTAAAAATGATTTGCTTAACTATGATCTGTCAAAAGTATCTACATATGGCAATGATTGTAATTACACAAAATGTCAAGTCTTATTAATAATTGTAAATATTTTCGACATATGTGACCGCTTTTACAATGTGGCTTAAATGCGTTATGCAATGTTTATGGTTTTTTTCCTCGATTGGGAAGATTTCTTGTCTGATCAGTTGTCGCGAGAATAGAATTACTTACTGTCCTCCAAAAATGATATAAAACATATCAAAATTAGAAGACCTATTAAGGCAACAAGTTACGTATCCTTTCAACTCCATGGTTTTTTAGATGCGTCAATGCAAGGTTATTCTACTGTAATTTACATTAAGGAAAACAGTAGTTGTTGTACTACTCTTACGTTACTGATGGCCAAAACGCGTGTGTCAATACCTCGACTGGAGCTTCTCAGCGCTCATTTATTGGCCCAGCTGAAGTTTCATTGCAAAACTATACTGAAATCTTATTTACAAATAAGTACAGTTTTTTATGGGCAGATTCCAATATCGCATTATCATAGATTAAACCACCTCCTTATTTGCTTACATTTTTACTGTTGTATGTTCTATTGTAAACTTACCGGCATCAATTTTAAATGAAGATAAGTATTTGTCTTAAAAGTTTAATAAACAAACGATACTTCTATTTATTATTTTCACATTTCAAGTGCAACATTTTATTAAAGTAATTGAAACTTATTCAAGTTTAATAATGTCATCCTTGATTGTATTTGAGCATAGTAAAAATGCTTTTTCTTTGGCTGTATATCAGTATCGACAGCTACTAAAAATTTGCAGCTATTTAGGAAACTAATAGCTGGAGCATGCTTTCTTATCTATTAATTTGATTATTAGAAACAAACTATAGTTTTTCTATTTTTATTTGAATAAGGACATTACATTTCTAATAGTTTTGAAGGTTTTCCATTTATGATTATAACGCCATCGGAAGTATACGCCAACCATGGTTGTTTATTCCTAACGGCCAGACTTATTTCAAATACAAAGTGCCCATTGTGCTCACAATATAATGTTCTAGTTTTAGATTCATATTCCAGACCATGTAATGTATGCTTGGACTGATTTTGGCTAAAAATAATTGACTAATTTCGTTGCCCAATTACCTAAGCCATAGGTAAAAATAGAGTACCACCTTGAACCAGTAATGCGGAATTATCTCTCGTTGCACCAAAGTTCTTTATTAAGCATTGATAATGCAACACTGCTTCTTATATCTACATTTTTTAGTTCAAGATAGAATTCTTCGCAGCAGTTGTGTAAAAAATTAAGAGACGGTAAACGGTCAAGTAAATTGATCTTTGTCTAATTTTGAAGTAAATCGTCTAATTGTGATGATTCCTTGACATCAAGCACAATTACTTCTTCTGTTTTTTCTACACTTTTCCTGCGTCTAATTTTGATAACAATTGCAGAATAAATACTAACAAATATCTACAGGGGGAATTATGGAAATACCATTATGCTCTCATAATTGGTGATTATAACTCTATCTGCTTAGCCTTATTTTAAAGATGTAATAAAACGTATGTGTTTTAGTTTTCCTATTAACACCCACTACTGTTAAACAAACAATAAGGATGTGCACGTATCTATGAATATTAATTGCCGAGGTTAGGACATAATTACATAATAAATTTACAATGTCAGTACATTCATCTTTAGATAACACCTTTTTTATTAGAGATACTTTACTCAATGTACACTCTTGGTGTAAGAAAAAAGCTGGCATATACTGTCCCTTTGCTTTACGGGATGTCCAGTAACATTTTAAATCAGTTGATGATAAAAGTGGTAGCTCCATTATACTGTTTCTAAAATACAGTTATTACAATTGTATAAAGATTTAATTCAATTTCCTTACCTAGTGCATAAAAGCAAAACAGCTGTAATATGCTTACGTCGGCCAGAAGTGCCAGCCTTGCAGGTGCATGCAAATTTTACAACAATAAGTTCTGCAGGTTTAATACAAATGGTCGTCACGGTATCTCATGAGGCTTGTCAGTTAAGGCTGGTACATCCATATTTTTGCTACATCATAATGTTTATGTAGCGCACTTTTAATAACAGACCTCACATTACCTTTTTGTTATTAATTTAGTAAAACTTCTATACATTAACTGTCCTTACACTTACTTACAAATCTTAAATTTATTAAACGTTATAACCAATAAACCAATGAATACTACCAAACGCGACCATAATGGCAACAGCAGTGGCGCCGCCACCGGTGATCCCTTTAAGATATGGAATTTTTTTCTAAATAAAAAATCGTCGCATGCAGGATTCGAACCTAGATTATGTAAGGAACTGACTTTAAATTATAAATCAAATATCTGATAAACCGTTAATCTTAGAAATTTTTTTTATTTGAATAAATTGTTAGGAAGATTTATCTCTATCTATAGGAAACTGTAAAAATAATTCGAATAAGTTACATACGTACAAAATTATATAAGAAAACTATTAAAAATGGTGGATACACCTACTTTCGGTTTCTTTATCATACCCATCTTTTGATAGAACCGAAAGAATATGAAAAGCCAGCTTCTTACCAAACTTCAAGTTACTAGGACTTGGTTCGAGAGTTATCGTGACACGCATATAAACACAGCCACCCAAAATTTTTTTGTCAAAACTACATTTTCTGATTGAGGAAACCTTGAAACGTAAAATTATGCAAAGAAAATTTTTGAAAAAAAAATGCGTTTGCGATAGTTTCCTTATAGGAAAGTAACAGTAACTTATCCCATTTAACAAAACAAAATTGATTCGTTTCTGTGGTGTATGAGCCACACTGTATATACCAAAATAATTTTTGAAGAATGCTTATAAAAGTTTATGAAACTTTTGTAAAAAACGTTTTTATGTAAAATAAATACTTTAAGAGATATAGACGGAGGCGTGTTAAGTGGAACGCTCAGTAGCTCAAAAACATTAAAAATATATGAACATTTACAATTTTTTGGTTTATTAAAACTAGACTTTTTTTAACTATATATTTAATGGATTTAAGATGAATGAAAGAGACAAGAAGAAGTCATTAATAAGAATAGTTTATGTATTAATAGTTAAAGAAAGTTGTAGGTTTTTACTCAAATTTTTTACATTTATTTTATCACAATAATTGTCATTGCTGTAGAAACTGATGTACCGTGAAAACTAAAATTTACTAATCTGTCATTATTAATAATACTGAAATATAGCTTTATTTGTACAAGTATCTATTGTTTTAAGTCGTTTGAGTTTTTTTTTTTTAATTTTAAGTAGTCGACACCTCGCATGTATTATCTATTGATTGTTTTGGAAATTAATAATCACGTATTTTGTACCAAAATAATATTAATGAAGGTTGTAGTACATTTAGTGAAAGACTGCCCATTTTACACGTCAGAGTTTAGTTTTGTGAGATTACGAAGTTTAATTTTACCCACGTTTACATTTCACTACAGTGCACATCGTAATCAGGATAACATTAACCAACTGATAATTGTACCTATATCTTTTTGCTATTAAGAAATATGTACCTATCTTAAAAAGAACTGCAAGTTAAATTAAAATTAAAAAAAAAACTTTTTTACGATTTAGTTTTTGTAAAAAAATTATCGGTTTGTGTTTTTATTCTGTATCTAAAGAAACATAGTTTTAAAATTGAAATATATATCCAAAAAACAAACTTTAACATGACTTTTTTAAGTTTTTACTTTTTTTATGTTTAGAAAGATCTACAACTATTTCTCTAAAATACCTGCTTTCTCGAATCTTTCCATTATGTAGAAAAACCGTTGACTCAATAGCAGCTCAGAATTTAAAGTTGTTTACAATGCTGGTAAAGGTGGAACTAATTCTAATGAATAACAATTTAAAAAAAAAGATTACGAGTATTTTGCTAGCAGGTGATAAAATCAATTTTAGTTGTTTACTACGAATGCAAACACGTTATTGAAAACAAACTTTAGTAGAATTTAAAATCTACTTTTTGCAACAAAAACTTTACGTACAAAATGCAATGTAAAACGTGATTCTCTACTGTATAAGCGATAACGCCAATCAATTGTATCCTAATAACCGTCAAATACCATTAATATATGTTTCCTGCAGATGCTATTTTGATTAAAGGTTATTATTAAATATAAATATGTTGCGTATAATAGTTTATTTACATAAACAACTAATGTTTAACAATAAATTAAAGAGTTGATTTACTACTCGTAATAAATGTTTTGCGATTTTATTTGCGGTCAAGATAACTTTTACAAAATAAGTATGCGTAATTTTGTTTATTATTAGTTTATTATTTTAATAGTTTAACATAATTTATTTAGAATTAATTGAAATTGTTTAAAAATAGTGTCAATACTATACTTCAAAAAACACTGTTTTTAGCTTAAACGTATAAATTTTATAGTACCAGATTTGATTAAATATTCTGGAAAAAAATGCAACTATAAAACGTGTGTTTATAAATTATCGATTTAAATTAACTGTAAAAATAAAAATAGGTTGATTTATAATTCTCTAAATTTTATAATTTTATTGATTCCACACAATTTTTTGCTTTAAAACTCGTTGGTGTCTTTTGGACTTCACATAAATTGGTTTTATCAGTTTTAGTCCTAAATCTAAATTAAAATTATGGATGCACAGATTTATTTAATTACAAAAAATTATTTGCATATCAATACTTAGATAATGTTAATTAAATGGGATATTAGCTTCTACAAAAAACTACAAAAAGTACTAATTGTCAAGTGATTTTACAAATTTAACAATGAATAAATCTAATATTTCTATTCTTTTTCTCACGTTTTATTTAGGAGTATTAACGTTTAATAATTTCATAATTATAAAAGTGCCCAAAATGTCACGAAGCAAATATGAACAATTTTATTTAAAAAAATATAATTAGTCCTAAATAGCATTATCTATGTATCTTTCTTTTAATCATATTTCGTGCACACATAGTAATTAAAGGATTTTCTAATTTGTTACAAGCTTTTGCTATTTACGAACCGGCACGGCCAACTCGCAATAGTCGGTGAGAGGGGTAGGTTCATAAGAGATATAAAAAAAGGTGTTTCAGGGCGCCAGAGCTTATCCCACAGTAACTTCTGTCCCGCTCCAGACAGACGGGTCACACTTGTAACAAGATGTTAGGTTCGTAATGCTGAAAGAAGCGAAAGAAAGAAAAAAACTAAATCGATAATAACAATTGTACTTTAATTACTCTATCAAGATAAATATATTAAAAGTTAAATAGCCAAATCTGAGCAGGTACTAGCGAGAATATACAAAAGAGAATATTAGCAGGATCGGCAACTTACACTACACGTCAAACAAAAGTGTAGCCACCATAACATATAAAAAACTTTATCAGTAAGTAACATTAATAATAATAATTGACTGTGGATATAAGCAGCAAGCGATAAGTCCTTTACTTAAACTAATTGAGTCACAATAACAAGTAACAAATCAATTCGAACGTACGATTAGTAAATATAATAAGTCAAGAGTATTCACCGTAGTGACAACGAATAAATAAGTAAAAGTTGACTTACCAAAGTCCAGGAGTACCTTCAGAAAAACGTTTTTCCTAATGGCTTCCTGCAATTAAACTTCCTGAAAACAATCGTGTCTACCTGGCGACTCACAAACTATAAGTAAAAGACACATTTAAAGGAAAGTACTCGAACCGACACTTATCGTATGCTGTTACATTAAATTTTGTCGACGGTGGTATTCAGTTATTGCTTCCGAAGAGAATTCAATCTTATCGTATTAGGATCTTCCGAACAGGTGACATTCACTAAGGTAACAATTGCCTCCGAATCGAAATTCTGCACTGGTATCGCAGCGTTCTTAGCTCTACAGCTTCCGATTATAATTTTCCCTTGAAGATTTTAGCTGACGATAAGAACACCCATAGTTAGGAGGTAGCACATGGCGCTAACAAAAAGACATAAAAATTACCTTTAATCAAAGAAAGAACAAAACCCACTTACTCTGCGTGAATAAATTAGTTAGTTAAGAAGACTTCTATTTTTCCATCGTGTCCCAACACGTGGATGATTTGAGAAAACGATTTTTAACTCACGCAGACAAAGGTTAACACATGCACGATGTTAAAGTCAAAATGCCGGTACCTCACCGGATATCGCCTACTCAATACGAAGTGACCAACGAACCCAATAGATGGCGTCGAGAAATATAAAAGTAATTTTTAATTAAACCAATATACAGGGTAATGCATTATTTAAATTTATGCACGTAACAAATTTCCTGATTTAAAAGAGAATACAAGAACAAGACAATAGTATCGATTAAGACAATATATGCAATTTTGCAATGAAGAGGGTTTAGTGGGAAAACCTTCATTTTAAAAATCGTATTTTTTACTTACGGGGTAAATTATAATTTAGTAGTGATTTACCCGTCGAAAGTATTTGGGTTTAAAGTGTTTCCGTCATTTAATTTTGTAATTAAATCAAAAATGTCCAGAAGATCGAATCAGGAAGATTCTTCTTTAGTAATTCGTAGCCGTATAGCAGCTCTAGCTGAAGCTCGTTGGTATATAAGAAGAATTTCTCAAGATGTTGGTCTTTCTGTAAGTGTTTATATTTTATTTTATCTGTAAATTTCTGCAATTACACTTATTGATCAAGGTTTTTTTAAATTAAGTAAAAAAAATTCTTTGAGGTTTGAGATTTGAGGTGTGGCGTGTATCTTTATTACTCCTATCTATTCAATTGCTTTTATTAATGTAATTTCAATATACTCATTATAATGTATTTTTAATGTACTTATAAACTGTCAGACGGTGGATTACGAGAAGTGAAATGAGAGAATTAGATACTGTTGTAATGGTACATCTCTTGTATATGTAATATTATTTTGAATCGACCTGTATAGTACTAAGTTTAAGTTGGTGCAAGTGCGTAAAGTGCGCGCATGACAGAAAATGACAAGTTAGCGGGAAGAGAGCGTAAAGTGAGCGCGGTGAGAGAGCGGTGTTCGTGGTGATACCAAAAGGAGCCACATTTTAAGCGTTAATACGCAATTCAAAAGCGTATTTGGTTCCATAGAACCTCCAAATCAGTGTTTAACTTAAAACTGAAGAGGGTGAAACATTAGAAATTGTGCTATAAGCAAATAAAGAAGTGAGCACGTGTTAAAGCAACGCCAGGAGGCTAAACACACGTGATTTGTACGTGATCACCCGCAAGCAGCATTTCGAAGTGTAGTACGATTTTCCGAAATCGTAGCCTAGCCGCGAAGATATAAAATAAGAGAATCTACACAACCACGAAGAACTAGCGAAGAGAGAAATCACCCCTTAGGAAGGTGGTGCCCAACAACAAAAAGCTGTAGTTAAGGTTAGTCGTTAAGTTTATTGATAAAGTATGTGCGTTTATTTCATTTGAGTATTAAATGCGTTTATATTACGGTGTGTTTGATTTGGTGTACTATTCCTCAGTAGTCTTGTAGAGAAAGAATTCTTGCTGAGCTAGCAGGGAAGGCATAAGTCAAAACGGGCATATACAATTAGCGTACAAAAGTGAAACATATTAAATTAGCACCCAAACGTGGCACCCAAACGCGTGCTCCATTACAAATTGGCGCCCAACGTGGGGCAAACGCGCGAACCATTACAAATTGGCGTCAAACGTGGGACACGAAGGCGAGTAGTACACCAAATTGTTTAAACTTTATAAGTGAAAGGCATGCAAAACTGGTTAAATCAAAGGCGATATTTTATGTTAGTTTTCGCGATACAAAAAAGAGGTTTGCGTAGCTGAATAGTGATTGAGTACAGAGTCAATTACATACATTGATTATTAAGTAAAAAATAAGTTAATATTAATGGATCTTCATAAATAATTTCAAACGTAAAGAATTAACCTTGACCTGCTTTAATCTGAGAAGTCAATTTTAAGATTGCGCAGTTCTCAGGCGAAAGAAGCTGACACACAGCGTTCATTGTTAGTTATCGCGAATTGTTTAGATAAGACGAGTTTGTTGTCGGTCAGGCAATTTTCCAGTGAAAATTAAATTTTATGCGTGCAGGAATTTGGAAAGGTAATCGTAATCGATTAGTTTAAAACAAAATCTATTTTAGCTTGTTAACTAAAAGATTAATGCTATTACGTACCGGTAAATTAAAACCATATAGAAAATTAAAACCGAAAATGGATAATTTAAGCGAAAACGAAGAAAATAAAGGGGAAGAAAACGAGAGTACGGAAGTCCTTGACCTAGCGATCATTCTAAAAGCAATGAAAAATACAGAAACTAATATGAATCAAAAATTTGATGAAGTAAAATCTGAAATAAATGCAACGAATAAGTTACTGAGAAATGAAATGTTAGGGATTATTGATACAAATACAAGTAATCAAAATAAAAAAATAAAAGATCTTGAATGTAGAACGCAAAATTATGTTTATTCACGCGTAGTACCTTTGGAAAATAAAATAGCTGATTGTGACAAAAGTATTGGAGAAATACACGGCGATGTTAGCGTATTAGGTAGAACTGTAGGGTTAATTGAAAGCGACGTGAAGGAAATGGCAAGGGAAATGCAAAATTTAGAAGTCAAATGTTCAAAAGTAAAGGTAAATCAAGGGCCCATAAATACAAATATCCCTATCGTAGTTCAACCAGCTGATGAAAAACCTAAGTTCGATCCATCAAAACGATCAGGACACCCTGTTAAGTTTCTAAGGAAACTTGCAAACTATTTAAAAAAAATAAACGAAGCGAATAAAATAGATAAAGCTATTGAATGTTTAGAAGGGGATGGCAGAATTTGGGCTGAATGTTATATGCAAAGATGGCAAAATTTCGAAGAGTTTAAAGAAGATTTTAGTAGACAATTCTGGTCACAGGACCAACAAGAACGAATCCGAGCATCAATATACGAACCAAGGATTTATAATAGACGAAACGGAAATTTCAACCAGCACATTTGGTACTGGGTTGACAAGACGCAACACCTGGAGCCTCCCATTCCAGAAAAAATGCTAGTAAATGCATTATGCAAGCATTTTTCATACGAAACAGAGACAGCACTAATTGCCGCACGGGTTACATCAGTCGAGGAACTGTTAGAAGTATTAAAAGGTTTGGAGAACAAGAATGACGGTCGCCAGCACAGACAAGGCGAAGTGGTTGGAAGAAGAAACGAAGAACGTCGAGACAGAGACGGCTACAGAGTGCACCATGTAAATAGATACCAGAGAGGAAGAGCGAATCGAGGATTCCCCTTATCAAGAGGACCCTATCGAGCCGCCACACCGAGTCCAACGCGACAAGAAGAGGAGCCATCGGAAAACTAGAGGCCCCTCGACAACAAGCTCCAGTTGTCAAAAAGAAGGGAACGGCGGAGCAAAGGCAACATGTTCATTTTGTCAAATTATATTTTCAATCGATACATGTAAATGCAAATAAAACTGAAGAAATAGCAATTAATAATGACAAGGAAAGAGAAGGAAATTATGTACCACCAATTTTAGGAAAAATAGAGGGGATTGATCAAGCTTTTCTCCTCGATACAGGAAGTTCGGTAAGTGTGATGTCGTCGACTCTTTTTGATCAAATAAAAGAAATAAATGGAAGCATACCGGTCTTACCAGCCGTTGGATTAACCATACAAGGGGTCACGGGAAGAATCACCAAGATAAAGAAACAAGCACTAATTTCAGTAGAAATAGGAGGTGAACGGCACCCGATCATATTTTTAATAGCGGACGGCCTACACATCCAAAGAATCATAGGAATGGATTGGATGACGTCTATGCAAGCCAGAATAGATTTACGAAAAAAACAATTCGAATTCCAGAAGGACAAAGAAAAGTATGAAATTCCATTTGTAGAAAATGAGAACAACAGCCAACAATCTTTGGGATTAACTCTAACGTCGAATGTGAAGAGCCTTACAAAACTGGAACCAGAAGAAATACCAGAAGCAGTAAGGGAAACCAGGAAAAGATGGAAACAAGAGCGAAAACAAGAAGGCGAAAATTTTAAATGTACAAGGTGTCCACTCCGATCACCGTTTGAAGCAGCGTTTAAAAAACATATGGAGACTCATCAGAAGAACATAACAGTAAGCCAAATTAAGATGGAAATCGAAAAGGACTTCATCGAAAATATAACGAAGAACCACCAAGAAGTTTTTTCGGACAGACCGGGAAAATGCACAGTCTACGAGTGCGAATTAAATATGTCGGACACCACACCGTTTATCCAGAAATCCTACCCGATCCCATACTCAAAAAGAGACGCGGTAGAGAAAGAAATCGAAAGAATGGTTAAGTGGGGGGTAATCGAAAGATCTGACTCACCATTTTCTAATCCAATAGTAGTCGTAGCGAAAAAGGATGGAGCCATCAGGTTGTGTCTCGATGCTAGACATCTAAATAAGTTTATAATTCCAGACAGAGAATCACCTCCAATTATTGAGGAGTTACTACAGAAATTTCATGGTATTAAATATTTGTCGACTTTAGATCTGACGTGTGGATATTGGCAAGTACCTCTTGCCAAAGAGTCTAGAAAATTTACAGCGTTTTTGGTCAATGGTCGCAGCTATCATTTTAAAGTTTTACCTTTCGGTCTTAATATTTCAGTAGCAAAATTCAAAAAATGTTTAGAGCAAGTGTTAGGCCCAGAAGTCTTATCTTTCGCAACAGTTTATGTAGACGATATATTAATTGCGTCCGAAAATTTAGTTGAACACGAGAAACAATTAAATCTCGTGATTTCTCAACTTAAAAAGGCAGGTTTGACTATTAAATTCAACAAGTCAGAGTTTTTAAAGAATAACATTAAATTTTTGGGTCATATCATCAGTTCTCAAGGAATCGAAGTGGATCGGGAAAAGATAGAAACCATACAAAAATTTCGGGAACCGCGAAATAAAAAAGATCTGCAGTCTTTTCTTGGATTTTGTAATTTTTATCGACGATTTATAAAAAAATTATCACAGTTAATTAGTGGATTAACCCCTTTATTAGAAAATAAGAATAAATGGGAGTGAAAAGAGCAGCACAAAGAAACGTTTTTAGCAATCAAGGACAGTTTCATAGATACAGTTTGTTTAACGCACCCTGACTTTTCCAGACCTTTCGGGATAGCAACAGACGCGTCCACGCAAGCGATAGGAGCGCATTTATTTCAGGAACAGGCCGGTGTAATAAGAACTATAGCTTTCGCTAGTCGAACATTGTTGAACGCGGAGAAGGCATACACGATTACGGAATTGGAGCTTTTAGCCATAGTCTTTGTGTTTTAGGATACCCTACGATTGTATTGACAGATCACAGGGCTTTAGAATTTCTATTTTCATGTAAAATATTAGGGGCTAGGTCGACGAGGTGGTGTATGTTTTTGCAGGAATATCAAATTCAAATTCAATACTGTAAGGGTAAAGACAACATTGTCGCCGATTTCTTATCAAGGTATAATTATGATGGAGAACAGAAGCATAGACCAATAACGATAGCAGCCAATAAGACCAAACCAGTGAGTAAACTAGAAGAAATTTTGAAAAATATAAAAGAAGATCAAATTTCGGATAACCAAATTCAGTGGATAAGGAACGAGTTATCTACAAATGGAAAAGGAAAAGCAGAAGAATTGTCAAGAAATTACAGTATGCATGAAGATATTTTATTTAGGAAGAGCAAGAAAGGAGAAGAATGGTGGTTAGTTTGCATACCTCAGTCACTCGTAAATGACCTGGTATGGGAGTATCATCAGTTATATGGGCATTTTGGAGCAAGCAAATGTGCTGCACTGATAGAAAAAGCATGCTATTTTCCAAATGCACGAAGGAAAATTACACAAATAATTTCAGCCTGTGATTTATGCCAGAGAACTAAAATAACAAATAGGCAACCACGAGGTTTAATGAAAAACGTTGAAGCTGAAGAACCATTAGAGTTAGTAGCAGTCGATCTTTTTGGACCGTTACCAGTAGGTGATGTGTTTACTAAATACGTCAAACTATATCCAATTAAAAAAGCTAACGCAAGGACACTTGTAAACAAAGTTTGTAATGATTTTATTAACGCGGTCGGCAAACCAAAATCTATTTTGTCAGATCACGGCACCCAATTTATTAGTAACTCATGGACAACGGAATTAGGTCAAATTGACATAAAAGTTGTTTATTCGGCGGTATATCATCCGAAATCGAATCCAGCGGAACGCGTCATGCGCGAGTTAGGTAGGTTGTTCAGAGCTTATTGTAGCAACAAACATAGTAGTTGGCCCTTGCAAATCGATCAAATCGAAAGTCTGCTCAATTGCGTTGAAAATAAGTCCACCGGGTTTAATCCACACGAACTTATGAAAGGAGAAAGACCTACCCAGTTAATTGAATCGTTAATACCTTTTCCGATTCGTAAAGATTTTGAGCACAGAATCAAAATTTTGTTAGCTCGAGAAAATTTTAAAAGTGCAGCTCGCAAGCGTAAAGCTAAACATGACACAAAGATTAAAGCAGTTAAATTTAAACCGGGAAACTTAGTTTTAGCGAAAACTCGTAATCAGTCCTCATCTGTTTGATAAAACGATAAAGAAGTTTTTTCATTTATATGAAGGCCCATATATTATAATAAAAGAATGCCTACGTGCTAAATGACCCTGAGACGAATCGCTATTGGGGTACGCAAAATGTGGAAAACCTCAGCCCGTATTTCATATAAACCTGAAGGTAGGGGTGAGAAATAAAACATCGCCTAAGGTTACCGATAAAAGAACAGATTTTTGTATTTTAGGTTAAGGAAATTCAGTGTAGAGATGTTTGTTTTTGTTGTTTTGTTAGGTAGTTAGGAAAAGTTTCCTCGTAATTTCAGGAAATCAATTATTCACAAACTTTTGGGGGGTTACTGTAATGGTACATCTCTTGTATATGTAATATTATTTTGAATCGACCTGTATAGTACTAAGTTTAAGTTGGTGCAAGTGCGTAAAGTGCGCGCATGACAGAAGATGACAAGTTAGCGGGAAGAGAGCGTAAAGTGAGCGCGGTGAGAGAGCGGTGTTCGTGGTGATACCGAAAGGAGCCACATTTTAAGCGTTAATACGCAATTCAAAAGCGTATTTGGTTCCATAGAACCTCCAAATCAGTGTTTAACCTAAAACAGAAGAGGGTGAAACATTAGAAATTGTGCTATAAGCAAATAAAGAAGTGAGCACGTGTTAAAGCAACGCCAGGAGGCCAAACACACGTGATTTGTACGTGATCACCCGCCAGCAGCATTTTAAAGTGTAATGAAATGAAATGAAGGTGTACTGCAGCAGTTCCGATACATGAACATTTAGGATTGGATGGTAGTGTGCGAACTATCCAACATCGGCTGCATAAGGTTGGCATACATAAACGACAAACCGCACAAAAAATTGTTTAAACTCCTGACCATGACATTGCACGATTAGCATTTTGTCAATGATATATTTATTACCGCGATGGCACAGAATAACAAGATATACATGGTAACTATTTATTTTTAATGATGCAATGACACTACAACCTGTTCTGGTTGCCCACACCCTCAATGGCTGTGTCTACATACACAACACTCCTCCTCAACCAAGATTAAAACTAATTATTATGTTGGTAACAACATGTGTACAAATAATGAATAATACTAAATTAATTAAAGAAACATAACTTAACATAGCCTTCTTAAAGGTCTAACTTTACAGGAGCCTTAATCAGCTTTCCTGACCGAGTTGACTGAAGAAGAGATGGTGTCGCACTTGGTATTAAACAATGTGTAGTGTTTAAGATAATATTGCTTGTTTCCCATAAGGTGTTATGGGGTTCAGTATCATGCGCTACTGAATGAGCAAATGTGTCCTCCTGGTCTACATTTTATGGCCCAACTGCGGAGTTGTTCCCCAGAGACTCGTTATTTAGTAACTCAAGCGAAGCTGGAGTTACTGTTTCTGGATTTACTGAGGGGCAGAAATTGGAACTTCACTACCCCCATCGTTATTTGAACACAGGAAAGGTTTTAATTGGTCACAATGCATGAACCTGATATTATTTCCCTCAATTAGATAGGTAGAATGACTTACCACTTTTTTTACTTTCCCTAGAACCCATTTGTGGGCATTATTACCGTGAATTAATGCTATAACTTTTTGATCTTCAAAAAACATTTTACTTTTAGTACTACTTACTTCTTTTCCCCCCTCGCCATTTAGAAATTCTGACCTCAGTAACGATAACCTCGTTCGTGGACTTTGTTTTAGAGTTACTTCAGACGGTTTTAAACCAGTTACAGAATGAGGTGTATTTGGAAATGAAAACAGGAAATTCGTTATTTAGTGTTGAAGAGATTAAGAGATGCCTTTTTTTCATTATCAAGTAACTGTTTTGATAAACACCGTTTGATAGGGGAAACTTGTTTCTCTGCAAACCCATTTGATTGTGGATGATTTGGGGGAGACAGGGTACATTTTATGAGGTTATTTAGACAGAATACTTTATATGCCTCCCATTAAAAGGTGGGCCGTTATCGGATACCAGCTCCTCTGGTAACCCAAATATTGCAAACGTACACCGTAATTTTTCAATTGTTGTCTCGATATTTAAAGATGGCATAATGTGTATATCAAGCCATTTGGTATAGCTATCCACCATTAGAAGAAAATACTTCCCGTTTTTAAACAAAAAATCAATATAAACTCTCTGACAGTTTCTAGAAGTTTTTGGCCACGACTGCAGACTTGGTTTTGGCAATGAGGAAAAGAGCTGACAAGGCTCGCAATGTTTAACAAAATTTTCGATGTCGTCGTCAACTCCGGGCCATGTTGGTCATGGAGTAAATAACTCTAGAACTGAAGGTCGAAGTTGAAAAGATATAACGAAACAATTTCCCCACATTAGACAGTTCTTTTTAATTGACAACTCACACTTGCGTTGGAAAAAAGGTTTTAACCCTGGATCAGAAACAAAATTAGGCCAACCATTTTTTGTTAGGTATTATAGGCTTATTCAGCACCTTATCTAATCTCGTACACTGTTGCACTTTCAGAGCTGACAATGGCAACTAATTGAACTCAGTAAGTGCGAAAACCTTCTCCGCTACAGAAACGTCTAGCGGTAAACGAGATAATGCGTCTGCGACAGCCACTTCAGGCGGTTTCTTGTACATGATGTCAAAATCATACGAAGCGAAAATCAACGCCCAGCGTTGTAAACGCGACGCTGCCAAGGTTGGAATTCCCGTCATTGCACCAAAAATGCTTTTCAAAGGTTGCTGATCTGTGTGAAGAGTGAATTTGCGACCGAATATATATTTATGAATACTTCTTTTCAGCACTAGATAATGTAAATGATACAAACTGAATAGGTCTTTCAACCTCATCAATAATAAGACTTAACACGCCCCCAATCCCTTAAGGTGATGCATCAGTAGTGACCACCAATGGTAGTGTAGGATTATAATGCACGAGAACTTCACTTTTAGCCAACAAGTGTTTACTTTTCTCGAAAGAGTGTTGGCACTGTGTACTCCACTCAAACAAAGCTCTCTTATTTCCCAAGTCATACAAGGGTTGTAATGTAGAAGATATCATAGGGAGAAATTTCCTGTAATAATTTAACAACCCTAAATATGATTTAAGTTGTGTTACCTCTACCTTACTTGCTAACGGACGAACAGCACTACCATTTAAGGAAAATCCAAGAAAATTTACCTCTTCACAAAAAAACTTATCTTTCTCTATATTGACTTTGACATTGAAATAATTTAATTTCTCAAAAACTACAAAACTACATTACCCTAACACTCTACCAAGGTACTACCGGTCACAATAACGTCATCTAAATAACAAGCTGTTTTAGGAAGGTTTAGTAGAATAGTATCCATAGCAGCTTGAAATTGAGCAGGTGCACATTTGACAAAAAAACGGTAACCTATTGAACCTATACAAACCCTTATGGGTATTAAAAACCAACAAATTTCTGGATTTTTCCTCTACAGAAAGTTGTAAATAAGCATCTTTAAGGTCAATGACACAGAAAAAATTACCCTCAGCCATAGTATTTAAAACATCTTCAATCAAAGGCAATGGGTTCGAATACCTTATGGGTTGCAGTACCCCTTTAGCTACCATTTTATCCAGTTCCTCCTCCACTGCAGGTTTAATTGCATACGCCACTGAATAGGCTTTATGAAATACAAGAGTAGCATTATGATTCAACACCAAAGTTGCCTGGATATCCCAGACGATACCATCCTCCTCATTAAACACATTTGGGTATAGCTTACGCAATCTGCCAACAAAAGCATGAGTGTTATTATCAAACGTCACCACGTTACATGTGGCAATCTATTAAAATAGTTTGCCTGCAACTGGGGAACATTTTATCTAGCCAACTTCTACCCATGAGTACTTTAAATTTTTTCCCAGGCCGAATTACAACTATTTCTACATCAAACAATTCATCATTATGTTTAACTACCACAGTTGCTTTGCCAGCTACAAACAGAAACTCCCCAGAAACAGATTTAATTTTCGTTGTACATAAACTTAAGGGAACCTTTGGGATTTTTAGTTTAAATTCCACATCTGCTCCAGTATCAATTTCCATGTCAACACACTTATCATTGACCACTATCGTTTTAATAGGAGAGTTATTTCTTACCTCGTTGTATACTAAATTCACCACTTCATCTATCTCGCCTTCTTCTACCAGTTTAACTGCTTCCCGAGATTTTGGACATCTCTTCTGTATGTGTCCTATATCTCTACAGGATCTGCATGTCCACTTCACTACTGGACATGTAGCCGGATGGTGTCAGCGCCCACACCTGAGGCACGACTTCCTCACTTTCGTAACCTTATTTACTTCCACTGTGCCTCCGCTGCTTGTCAGTTGTAACTTCTTTATCTCCTTGTTAGTTGTCAGACTGTCTCCTTTGGCTAATAATTTCTTCTGGTGTTCTTCTTTTGCTAGACCACATATTAACTTGTGTCGCAAGGCATCATCCAGAAACTTATCAAATTTACAATTTCTTGCAGCACTTCGCAATCTCACCACAAAATCAGCAACTAATTCCTCTTCAGTCTGTCGTAGATTCTTAAACTTGAACCTCTCAGCTATCACTAAGGTCACCGGTGCATAATGACTCTGCAGCATCTCTATAACTTGTTCGTACGTAAAATGATTCAGCTCCTCTGGAGACACCAAATCCTCCAGTGTCTGATACGCCACAGGGCCAATCAACGTAATACAATAACTTAACTTGCGATTATCGGGGACCTCATTACATACAAACATGTGTTCTAACCTCTTAACATAACTTCCAAAACTGTGAGTTTTGGGGTCAAAATATTCAATCGACTTGGTTAATGCAGCCATCCTCGTCGCCAATGATATATTTATTACCGCGATGGCACAGAATAACAAGATATACGTGGTAACTATTTATTTTTAATGATGCAATGACAATACAATTTTGTTCTGGTTGGCCACACCCTCAATGGCTGTGTCTACATACACAACAGTCAAGAAACACTAGATAGAATCTGGTCAAATGTTATATTTTTTGACGAAAAAACATTTTCGTCGTCTCAGGATGCTCTTGTTCAACTATGACGACGAACGAATCAACGCAGAATTTTGGGGTTGGATGTCTAAAGATGGCTAAGGAGAAATTACAAGGATTGTCCTACCTGTGTTTAATACCAGTGAATACATCCGAGTATTAGAAGATGTATTATTACCTACAGTGAGGATAATTTATCCTAAAGAAGAAATGGAAACCGTAGTTTTAGTGCAAGATAACTATAGTTGAAACACAGCCCGAATTGTTAATGAATGGTTTCATGACCACCCCAAAATTAAATTGTTATGATAACCAGGAAAATCACTTTAACCCCATTAAAAATCTTTGAGCCCCCATGGTAAAAAGTTAGAATGACGTTGGATTAAATGGGAAGAGTCAGAAATTTGAAGGAACTATTTCAACATGTCACGACATCGTCGGAATCATTCCGGAATTCTCCAATTTGCGAAAATCTTGTAAATAGTATATGAGGATACGTTTAGAAGGATGTATTAATAATAATGGGTATTACAAAAAGTACTAAAATGGCAATTTTTGTATTTTATATTATCATGTGTTATATTATGTGTATTCAATTATATGTTATGTGTATTATGTATTAAATGTATCGTTCCATTCTTAATGTTATTCATTCATACCTAAATTTAGCAAATACTTCGTAACTAAGCAGTTCAATTACCTTTAAAGTCATTTGACTACATGATTATGTAAAATTGTTTTCTGGCACTTTTTATAATTCTAAATTTATTAAATAAAACGCGAAACATAAAATAAAAATATTTGTTTTATTCATAAATATTCGTTAAATAATTATAATAAACTTGAAAATTAACATTTTTCCGGTTGCATTTTTTGTTGCATATATAATTCTATTGGTTTCTTTGTAGTTATTTAATATCTAATTGAATTAGTATTAGCTTACTGGTATTATGTAGATAAGTTTTAGTAATTATTTTTTTCCTTAATATTATATTAAGAATGTTATTGCAATATGTAATTGACATTAACGTTAAGTAGTATGGCGGGGTCAATTTTAACCCTATGGAATTTCAATTTGTAATTACGCTACTAAAATATAGGTGGCAAAAACCGCGCTTTCGTATATTCTTTAGTTGAGTAGGCATCTACTTAAGTACAGAATTTGATTTTTCTCAGTTGTGTTTTTGCAGCGCTTTTGGCAACTTAGAGTCCGTTTTGACCATGCCATACTGTGAGTGTAACAAAAAGTGTAGATAGTGTATAAGTTTTAAAATGGCTGGTGTAAGCCGAAACAGAGACATTTTGACACAGGATGAACTTAATCCGATTGTTCAAGATATAATTGACAATGGATTAAGTGATGGCAGTGAGTTCTCCGATGATATTAGCGAACATAGCGACCACGATACCAATTCAGGCGTAGAGATTGGTGATACATCTGACGATGACAGTGGCGATGAGTTATACCAAGTCGATGACGGTAACGGAAACAAAACGTATTTTTACGGAAAAAACAAATTCAAATGGGCAACAACACTTCCTGCGCCCAGTAAAACACGTGCTAGCAAGATTGTAACCCATTTGCCAGGCGTTAGAAGGAAAGAGAATCTTACCAAACGCATCCACACCGATGCAATCGTGGGAATGTCTAATTGATGCAGGTATTCTGAATATTCTCTTAGAACATACGAATGCACAAATCACGGGAATGTCTGAAAAATATAATTTTCATAATCTTTCTTGTCAGTTTACTAAGCATACTGACATGATTGAAATTAAAGCATTTCTAGGACTTCTATATTTAGCGGGAGTTTTCAAGTCCAATCATTAAGATCTAAAATCCTTATTTGCCACAAACGGAACAGGACGAGATATTTTTCAATCAACTATGTCTCTGCAACGTTTCAATATTTTACTTGTGGTCCTACGGTTTGGCGACAAAAAAGAAAAGAAAAGCTAAGTAATGGAGATGGAGATAACCTTGCAGCAATATCAGAAATATACAATCTTCTTATTATCAATTGTCAATCTAATTATAGTTGTGGTGAATACCTAACTATCGACAAAATGCTTATAGCATTTCGAAGCACATGCAGTTTCAGAATGTATCTAAAAGACAAGCCAGATAAATATGGCATCAAGATGCAATGTTTGTGTGATGCTAGGACGCACTGCTTATTCAATGGTTTCATCTGCACGGGTAAAAATACGCACATAATCAATCCCAGAAAACTGTCTGTTCCCACATTGGATGTGCTTGCTCTTATTCCGCCAGTAGCAAATTCGAACAGAAATATTACTGCGGACAATTGGTACACGTCGTTGCAGCTAGTTACCGAACTGCAAAAACATAAACTCACATTCGTTGGCACTATGAGAAAAAACAAGCGTGAACTTCCACCCTCGTTTTTGCAAAAAAAAACGAGCTGAGAAGTCGTCTATTTTTGGTTTTACTAAAAATTTCATTCTTACATCATATGTCCCAAAGAAAAATCGTGCCGTCATACTTTTGTCTTCCATGCACCACACTGACATCGTTTATGATAATGACAAGCCCGAAATTACACATTTTTATAATTTGGACAAAAGGCGGTGTGAATTCTCTCGACAAAAAGTGTTCGAACTATAAAGTTAGAAGACGAACAAGACGTTGGCCCCAGGTCATCTGGTTTCGAATTATGGATATCGCAGGAGTAAATTCTACCATAATTTTCAATGAAATTACCCAAAACAAAATTATGGAAGGAAGAAAGTTTCTGACCATCTTAGCACGTGATCTTATTGAACCTAGAGAACTACGTACTGTCCCTTGTAGGATGGCTAATATAACAGAACTTGTCAGAGAGCCTCAACCTCTTGTACCTAGAAGAGTACGTAGACTTAAAAGGGGAAGATGTTTCATCTGCCTATATTCCCAGAAAAAAGGAAGCCTTTCGTGTAGTAGTTGTAGTCGCCACATCTGCAAAATTCACAGCAGGACAACTACTACATGCCAAAATTGTGAAGAAGCGTAAGGTAAGAAGCGTTAGTGACAGTTTTTTTCTGTTATGTTTATATTAATATATTTTATAGAATACTTAAGCCCAATTACTCCTAAAGCGTGATCGATAAATTGAGTTAGAAAAAAAAATTAGTTTCCAAGTTATTGCTGATTTTATGAGTTACTCTTAATGTTTAGATTTTTTTTCTTCATGTTATTTTTATCAGTTACATTAATTTTAAACACTTATATATTTTTTTATTTCTCAAAAGGGTTAGCAAAGTGTAGATATAAATATTGTTTTTAGTTAAATAAGTTATAAAAAAAATTTTACGAGGTAAGAAAGTTGGGGTAATTTTCGACTCTGCCATACCCTAAGTGTTTGAAATCCGAGCCATACTACGTAAGGGTTAAACTAGGCTAAAAACTCAACGCAGATTATTTTTAAGACAGAAGTATACTAACTACTGTTCTCCAAACATAAACTTTGTAATTTTCAAATAAATTTATTTTTAAATTCTTTAAAGTTGTGTTTGACATATTTGGCGCTGCGAACAAAATACACAAATGGCTCAACTGTAGTGTCGGTGATTTTTAAATCTTAATTGTGTATAAATAACAAAAATAATTATTTGTTATCCAAAATCAAGTATTGCAAGAGTAATTGGGTTTATCGGTAACGTAAGACTTCAACCTTTGACGGCCTTCGCATTTCCACAACGCTTGAATCTACGCAAAAACTTGTTTTAGAGAAGACTGTTGAACTGGACACATTACAACTACGGGATGTTATTAGCAGCCTTAATCCTATAAGTAATCATTTTCTTATACAGGGTGTCCTACGAGGTACTGTACATACTGAAATGGTATGTTCCTTAGGTCAATTTAAGTAGAAAACGTCCTATAAACATAGGTCCAATTTGCCATAGTTATAAGCGTTCAAAGTTTATAACTGATCACACATTTTTTGAAAATTAGTTACTTTTAGTCAACTGGGAAACAAAAGCCGAACAATATGTCATTTATTGCTTTCTTTTCTACTAATGTCACAGTTAATTTTATTAAATGAAGTGTAATTTAAATGCAAAATGCCTTCTCATTTTTCTAACGAAGAGTATGCTGATATTATTTACATTTATGGATTTTGTGATGGAAATGCGAGATCTGCCGTTAGGGAATATGAACGAAGATTTCCCAACAGGAGGGTGCCAAATCACCAAACCTTTTCTTCTGTGTTTCAACATGTACGGACTCATGGTTCATTTCCATCAGTTTCAACAAGATCTGACCGTCCTGTGCAGTTAAATGTGAATGAGCAGGAAAACATTCTACAGATGGTTGATCAGAGTCCAGGGTTGAGTACTAGAAGAATTTCTTCTCGAACGGGACTCCCCCGTATGTCAGTATAGCGAACATTACATGATGGGCTTTTGTATCCCTATCACATACAACAGGTTCAGCATCTGGAACCTGGAGATTTTGCTGCCCGGTTGAATTTCTGCCACTGGCTACAGGTAAATTCACAATTAGTTCCATTCATTTTATTTAGCGACGAGGCGCAATTTACTGAAGATGGAGTGAACAATACATGTAATTCTCATTTGTGGTCATATCAATATCCACATGGCACAACAGAAACTAACTTTCAGCGCAGATTTTCTGTTAACGTATGGTGTGGCATGATTGACGATCAACTTATTGGACCTTTTTTCTTTGCGGAACGTCTGACAGGAGAAGCATATGCTAACTTTTTGTGGAATGAATTGCTACCGTTTTTAGAAGAAGTACCTTTACTAACAAGACAACAAATGTTTCTGCAACATGATAGAGCTCCTCCACATTTTAGTCGGCATGTGACCGAATATCTAAATGTTGCTTACCCCAATAGGTGGATTGGGCGTAGAGGCTCGCATGCTTGGCCACCGAGATCGTCCGATCTCACACTTTTGGACTTCTATCTGTGGAGTCATGTGAAAAGTTTAGTATACGAGGTAAAAGTTAATACCAGAGCTGAACTAATACAGCGTATCCTGGATGTGTGTCAACAAACACGGAACAACCAGCAGGTGCTTCGAGCGGCTACTCGGTCCATTTTAGATCGCAGCCGTCGTTGTATTAATGCCGAAGGAGGTCATTTTGAGCATTTGATGTGATTTTTTTTGTGTTTTTTTTTATGTTTGTTTTGTAGTTCGATTTTCTGTTTTTAATAATAATAATTTTCAAAAAATGTGTGAGCATTTATAAACTTTGAACGCTTGTATCTGTGTAACTATGGCGAATTGGACCTATGTTTATAGGACGTTTTCTACTTAAATTGACCTAAGGAACATACCATTTTAGTATGTACAGTACCTCGTGGGACACCCTGTATAATTTCTTTTATTATATAATATACATGCTTATAAAGTATACATTCTGAGGTACCGCGATTGGTCACCCCATAAAATAAATCATTTAAAATCCAAAACTAGTTTACAATTTGAAAGTAACTCTGTTTCTAAAGTAGGAAATTTATTAATAAATTACGCTAATTTGGTAGTCATGACAAACTATACAGAAATAAATCTTGTCAAAGAAATGATTCCTCAGTACGAAGGAAAAGGTCAAAATTTATTTTATTTTTTACAACAATTCGACAAATTTGGTAGCACTTAGAAAAACTCAAATAAAGGAGAAAAAAACTATGCGTTAAATAAATTACTTTTTGAAATTTATTGTTCTAAACTAATTAATGCTGCAAGACACATTTTCGTAACTTGCAATTGTTCTACTTAGTAGTAACATCATGTCCGCTTTATTGAATCGAATTGGTGATTCTAGAAATTAGTACATGCTCTTTTTAATAACACTATCCAATATTACCCAAAACATAATCAATAGCTTAATCAAAACATTAACCAAAATTATGGACAAAATTATAACCAAAATCGAAATCATTTTTCTAGTGCACTAAACAATCAATTTCTTCCTATTGAAGAAAATGATGATAATTTTCAAAATTCTTAAAATAACCGTGACAATATCCAAAATTTTCCAACAATAGCCTCGTAACCACCACCATTGACTTAAATCTTAATACAAACAGACCAAAGCTACCGGTTATTACCATATCCAGTTTTAATTAAAGAAATTTGATAGACAGCAATGCTTCAAATGTTACGTTATCAGTTGGTACGATAAGTTTGACGCATTACTAGAAAACAATAAATTTAGAAAATTAGCAGTTAAAATAGATTAGAATAACCAAACATTATAAATAGGTAATGTTAAAATTTCTTTTTTTTTATAAACTATAAACCTTTTAAGCAAAATGTTAGTACTCACGTAAAAGTCCCAGTAAATATTGAACGTCAACTCCTTATCCCTAAAACTAAGCTAGATAACTATACTATTCCGGAATATATTGCTTATTCAAAAGATAGCCTCTGTACAGTTCCCTTTGAATACTTCCAGTATCCTTTAAATGTAGAACCAATCACTAACGTTAATTCAATAAATAAGAATTTAAACATTTCAGAAGTCATACCTACTAATCATCTTAACCTAGAAGAAAGTTCAGAAATTATTTCTTTGTGCCGAAAGTGCAAACAAATATTTGATAACGAAAATAGCGATTTATGTTTTACTAGAGGTGTTAAACATAAAATTCGTATTGCAGAAGTTCCATTTAAAAACTGAAATTTAAAATCAAATTAAAAACTTTTTGACAACAAAATTATTAGATTAAGTATTTCCCCTTAGAGTTTGTGGTGAGTTAAGTTGGTAGTTATAACTGGAAGTTAAGTTGGTAGCTATAACTCGAAGTTAAGTTGGTACAATATAACGGAAGTTACTAAAACGACGACGCGCTACAAACAGTCGTTTCTGTTACGTGAATCAGTTAACATAGTACTTACGAGTAAAAATGCAATTGTAATTTTATGTAAATATGTATGAATAAAAACAAAGAAAACGCATTCAGTAGTATATAATCCAAAACTACAATGGCGACCCGCGACGGTTTAAAAAATTAGCGCGACACGTGTACCACATTTACCTTTGTGCCGACCACGCATACGAAAATGAAAACTAACAGTGTAGCAAACGAAGACGTACCAATCGCAAGTACTTCTACACCAGCCGTTATAGCTGTAATTACGTTATCTGCATTCTGGGCAACCAAAGCTAAACTATGGTTTTCGATGGCAGAAGCTAAATTCGATCTCGCACAACCAAAAACTACGCGTGAAGAAATAGCTGACGAGGTAAGCAATGTGATTATATAGCCTAATCTTAAAACGCCATATACGTCGTTAAAAACGGCAATAATTAACCGAACTGCATTGTTGGATTTGCAAAAACTAAAATAATTGTTTTCGGGCGAGGAACTAGGTAGCAGAAAACCGTCCAAACTAGTAAGACATATGAAGCAGTTGGTACAGAATTCTGGGTACATAAATGACAGTGCATTAAAAGAGTTGTTTCTGCAACAAATGCCACTGACGGCACAAGCAACATTAGTGTCGTTGAACAAAATACCTCTCCAACAACTGGCTGAAATAACGGACAGAGTTGTCGAGATGGCACCGTATATTGCAAGTGTAAGCAGTCAACCACAATCACAAATATTACCTACCGAACAACCCTGAAACATTCACGATGCACAGATCGCTACCCTGACACGGAAAATGGACCAAATCCTGGAAGTAATGACCAAGAGAGAAGAGGGGTATGGTAGAAACCACCAAAGATATAGAAGGCGAAGCGAAAGTACTTATTGTACTAATCGTAGACCTGGTTCATGTTAGTACCACCGCAAGTTTGCAGAGAAAGCAATCAAATGTACAAGTCCATGTAACTACACAAAAAACGAAAGGCAGCAGTAGATGCGACGGCTTCTGCTACGTCATTCACCCGCCGCCTGCATGTTACGGACAAACTAACGAAGTTACATTTCTTGATTGATACCGTAGCTGAAGTAAGTGCACTTGGTGAAAAAACAGAGCGACCGGTGCTAAGTTTAGTTTACAATCGGCAAATAGTTCAAAAATTAAAGTTTACGGGCAAAAGACAATATATGTAAACATAGGATTAAGACGTAATTTTCAATAGACGTTTGTAGTCACCGAGGTAGTGAGTACAATAATAGGTGAGGACTTCTTACATAATTTTGGTTTAAGTGTAGATTTAAGAAACAAAAGACTAATAGATGACACTACTTCATTAAAAATATCATGCATGTTTAAAACATCATCGGTTCCAACAGTGGGTATGATTTGTGGGTATACAAAATACTATGAAAAATTATAAAAGTACCCTGACGTAGTCCGAGCAACACCAAATTTGAAAGTGACTAAACATAATGTCATGCACCACATAGAAACTCGAGGACCACCAATATACTGTAGACCACGACGATTAGCACTAGACAAATTAAAACTAACAAAAGAAGAATTTCGGAAAATGCTAGAAGCAGGCATTATACAGCCTCAGCCTGGGCTAGTCCATTACATATGGTTCCAAAGTCTGATTCTTCATGGAAACCCTGTGGGGATTATAGAAGCATAAATGCATGTACAGTAGCCGACAGATACCCAATTCCTCACATTTAAGATTTTAGCCATATTTTATCTGGGAAAACAATATTTTCGTCTATTGATCTAGTTACCATCAGATACCAGTCAGTCCAACCGATATACCTAAGACTGTAATAACCACACCATTTGGTCTTTATGAAATTATAAGAATGACATTCGGTCTACGAAATGCTGCTCAAACCTTCCAAAGGTTCCTGAATAAAATTTTACATAACATTGACTTTGTGTACACATACATCGATGATGTATTAATAGCCTCAAGTACAGAAGAACAGCATTTGGCACATCTCGACATAGTTTTGAAAAGATTTCAGGAGTACGGTTTAGTTATCAAACCGAAAAAATGTGTTTTTGGTAAAAGTGAAGTGAAATTTCTCGGAGTACAAATAACGTCAGAAGGAGTGCAACCACTCCCAGCAAAAGTGACAACAATACAAGAATTTCCACTACCGAAGACTGCAACAGTTTTTAGGTATGGTAAATTACTACAGGGGATGGATCTCAAACGCAGCGGATACACAAGCCCCAATGTACGAATTATTAAAAGGTATTAATTGTAAGAATGTCGAACTTCCATAGAACGGAACGGCAGTAAAAACAATGAAACAAAACAAGATTTAATGAATGCAACCTTACCTGCATACCCAAATATTTCATTACCAATGAGTGTAGCAGTCAATGCATCAAATACGGCAATTGGTGGAGTGCTTCAGCAAGGAAAAATAGGTAATTTCCAACCAATTTCATTTTTTTTTCAATCAAACTCAGTGAGGTTGAAAGGAAGTACAGCACATGATCGGGAGCTATTTGCAATATATAATGGAATTAAACATTTTAAATATTTCCTGGAAGGGCGAGAGTTTACAGTATATACAAATCATAAACCACTCGTTTTTGTTTTCAAACAAAAACCAGAAAAATGTAGCCCAAGACATTCAGCATATTGGAGGTACCGACAATATACCAGCAGATACGATGTCACGTATTGAAACATTAACTCCAAGCACATTTGCAGTGGCACAACAGCAGGACCAGGAACTGCAGACCCTTCTGCAAGAAGAGAAATATCAGTTTTGCTCAATACCTGCATTTATGTCTAAAAATGAATTGCTATACAAACTAAGTACAGGAAATCGCAGATTTCATACACCACAAATCTATCGCAGGAACGTATTCGACACAATCTATAACTTATCACATCCAGGTGTAAAAGGATCGACAAAGATGGTAACAGAGAGATACTTCTGGCCAAACATGAAAAAGAACATCGCAGCACCAGATTCTCGTTTCATGCATGTACACATGGGTCTAGTGGGTCCACTTCCACATTGACACGGCAAAGAATACATGCTGACCATGATTGATCGATTCAGTCGATGGCCAGAAGCCGTTCCAATACAGGACATAACGGTAGAAACATGTGCAAGAGAATTCATTCAAACCTGGGTATCTCGTTTTGGTGTCCCATCAGTAATTACTACTGACCGTGGTAGACAATCTGTACTTTTTGCAGAAGTGCAACGTCTAACTTGCGTAACTCAAATTCGCACAACCTCATTCAACCCGCAAATCAATGAGTTAGTAGAACGTTCCCATCGCCAACTCAAAGCATTGTAAAAATGCCACTCAAGTAACTGGACAGAAGCATTACCTTTTGTGTTATTAAGCAGACGAAACACGATTAAACAAGGCTTAGATGCCACTCCATCGGAACTTGTGTATGGTACAAAATTAAGACTTCCTGGACACATGGTAGAAACATCATCGACACCATGCGTACAAACAGGAAATAACACATGGAGAACATAAAATATTTTGAAACAACGAACAACGGTAAAGAAAATGCATTTGAACATACCAAATTAGGAAAAAAGGGATATGTGTTTGTACGAGTAGACAGAGTAAGAAAACCTCTTGAGTCACCCTATGAAGGACCTTATAAAGTGTTAACAAAAGGTGAAAAGTTTTATAAGGTGTTAGTAAAAACCAAAGAACAGAACATTTCAATCGATAGACTTAAACTAGCTTATTGTGAAAATTTCTCCGATAGTGAAACATTACCCACTCCTATAAACAAAAGTGAAGATAGTGCGGGTCTAAACAAGCGGTATTAAGGCGTTGATAAAAATGCACCAAACAGAAGCAGTGATAATCCAACAGTTAGACAAACTAGGTTTTGTCGACAAATACGATTTCCTGCAAAATATATGAGCATGGACAAACCGTAGCTATCTATTTTAGTAATTAAGTGTATTTTAATTTCGTAAGCTACAAAGAGTCGTTTCTATTACGTGAATCAGTTAACATCGTACTTATGAGTAAAATACAATTGTAATTTTATATAAGTTCATCAGTTTGGATAGTTCCCAAAAAATGGTAAAAATACAGTCATTGTTTCTTAATTTGAAAAAGAAGTTCAGTTCTGGAAAGATGTACTAAGATGAATCATAGCTGTTATTAATTTTTTGGTATCCAGCAGACTTGCGTTTCGTGGAGCAAACTAAATAATTGGTTCTCTTAGCAATGGAAATTATTTGGGATGCTTGGAACTACTAAGTCAGTTTGATTCATTTCTTGCAGAACATTTCAACAGATACGGAAATCCAGGAAAAGATCACATCATATCTCTCAGCAAATATTTGCAATAATTTTATCAATGCTATGGGTAAGAAAGTGCAAAATCAAATTATAGCTGAAGATAAAGAATCTAAATATTATTTAATTAGTGTTGACTGAACACCGTTTTTGAGTTCCTAGAATACCACGATATTGATATTACCCATTTATGCCCGTTGTACTCGCTTGAGTACAGTTCACTTTTAGCCCTGGGATGGGATCTATGTGTTAACATTGTAAAGTATAGTAAAGTAAAGTTTTCTGCATAAATTCTGACAAAGAATTCGCGCTTTTTTCATTCTATGCTATAATAATAGCAACTTACAGAGACACGTGCATCAGGTTTTGTGTGTTGAATGGCGACTAGCTGATAATATTATTCAAATTTACAATTTCTTTTCAAATTTGGAAATTTATTTTCTTGGAATATAACAAAGAATGGTGTAATATCAAGATTCTTTTGTTAGGTAAGTGAAAACTGTATTACATCTTATTTCGAGTTGCGGTAAACCTGAGTGTACTCGATTGAGTACAATGGGCAGATGCAGGATACATTTTCTTCCTCTAAAAATTGCTATACTTTCAGGCATTTTTGTATGATGGAAAATCTCTACAAAATTTCCACTTTTTATGGAAAAAGATTTACGACACTAGCATCTGCAAAAGATACCACAGCAAATGTAACATCAAGCTCAGAAATAGATGTGGTAATTATTCCGCCCGAACCCGATCACTAAACTGATTAAGAGGAGTTTGATGAAGATGATCTGGTTACAGCTCATCTACCTCGTGATGTTCCAGGAGAAGTTGAAGTAGCGATGGAGGATGATAGCGATGAAGAATACAACATGTCACTATCTAAGATTTGTACTACACTATCAAAAAAAATTAGGGCGTGTACTAGTGTACACATGTAAGAAGTGAAACTTCTTTATGGCCTTATTTTTCGCAAAATGATCTACATGCAACTTTTCAGAAATTGGTTAAATAAAGTTAAATTAGATAAATTTTAAACAAAAGGATTTTATTATCATAGACATGAATACAAATTTTTGTAAATCAATTAACTAATTTTTGTAGATTCAATTTTATATTTCAGTTACCATAAGCCATTAATTACAAAAATATATAATAACGATGACAATGATAGTAATAATTCTATTACAATTAATGAAATGCTGTAATAATCTTAGTAACAAAAAGTTAAAGTGAAATAATTGTATTTTTTGTATTCATGTCTATGATAATAAAATCCTTTTGTTTAAACTTTATCTAATTTAACTTTATTTAACCAATTTCTGAAAAGTTGCATGTATATCAATTAATTGATGTTCATTAAATTAGCAGTCTTATTAATTAATAAATACTATTTTAATGAAATCATATACATTGACCGATAGTTACAATAAGAAACTGAGGTTAAACTTAAATACTTTAAATTTAAAATTAGATAAATTTTAAACAAAAGGATTTTATTATAATAGACATGAATACAAATAATACAATTATTTCACTTTAACTTTTTGTTACTAAGATTATTACAGCATTTCATTAATTGAAATAGAATTATTACTATCATTGTCATCTTTCAAACAGAAACTGAGGTTAACCTTAAATATATTAAATTTAAAATGTCATCGTTCAATCAGAAACTGATGTTAACCTTAAATATATTAAATTTAAAATGTCATCGTTCAATCAGAAACTGAGGTTAACCTTAAATATTTTAAATTTAAAATTAGATAAATTTTAAACAAAAAGATTTTATTATAATAGACATGAATACAAATAATACAATTATTTCACTTTAACTTTTTGCTACTAAGATTATTACAGCATTTCATTAATTGAAATAAAATTATTACTATCATTGTCATCGTTCAAACAGAAACTGCGGTTAACCTTAAATATATTAAATTTAAAATGTCATCGTTCAATCAGAAACTGAGGTTAACCTTAAATATATTAAATTTTAAATGTCATCGTTCAATCAGAAACTGACGTTAATCTTAAATATTTTAAATTTAAATTAATAACATATTTCAGAATTTATACTCTATGTCAATTAATTCCACCCAAGTATTAGAAAAATAGATATAATTACTTACTTTTGTTAAAAATCCACTGGAATTAGAATTAAAATGAAGCCTTTGATTTTGTTGATCACTTTATTATTGATATATTATTTATCACGTCGCTATTGCGATTCAGAAAAAATGTGACGCGTAACCAAAAATAAAAAATGTGATGCGTAACCATGTGACGCGTAAGCGAAAAATGTGACGGTAAATTTTTTTCCAACGCCGATAAAGAAGTTTCACTTCAAAAAAAAGCAAAAATAAGTTAGCCCAAGTGGAGTACCGAACAAGTAGATATGAGAATGACATCTACTAATGGCAACTCAATTTATTTGAGTAAAGTACGAGATCAATTGTCTAGCTATAATGTCATTCAAATTTTTGAAAAACTGTTTGACGAACAAGTTGTCAATCTTATAGTAAAACAAACAAATAAATATGCTAAAGCCAGCAATAATCACAGTTTTGAAGTTAAAAGTGACGATATCAAGATTTTTGTAGGTGTGTTTCTTTTTAGTGGTTATCATAAATTACCTCGTGCGCGTTTATATTGGTGTTTAGGCGAAGACGTGAATGTGCCATTTATGTCGAACTGTATTAGTAGAAATAAGTTGGAGGAGATAAAAAAATATATACACTTGGGAGATAACACCCAGATTGACAAAAATGATAGAATGTTCAAAGTACAACCATTGATAAACTTACTGAATAAAAAGTTCCAACAGTTCGGAATTTTTCACGAATGTTTATTCATTGATGAAGCGACGGTACGTTAACTGCGAAACAGTTCATCAAAGGTAAACCAGTATGGTTCGGCTATAAAGATTGGATGTTATGTAGCTCCAATGGCTATTGTTATGCCTTTGATACTTACTGTGGTGCTAAGCCGACCAATGGTGAAGTTGAAATTCCGAAGTCCACACTTCTCGTGGGATCACAGGTGGTAATTGATCTTTTAAAAGTTGTCAAAGAACTTGCTGATAACATCGTGTTCTTTCACAACTATTTTACGAGTTACGATCTGCTGATTAGTTTGAGAGAGAAAGGTATACGAGCTACCGGAACCGTGCGAGAGAACTGCACTAAAAAATGTCCGATACTTTCTTCCGGCCAGATGAAAAAAAAATGCCGTGGTACTTTCGATTACCATTACGATCAAGAAAATTCTCTCTTTTTCGTGAGATGGCATGAGAATAGCGTCGTTACAATGACTACCAATTACGACGACATTGAACCAATGTCACAAATAAAAAGATGGTCGTCAAAGAAAAAGGAAAAAATATCAGTACCCCAACTGAAGCTTTTCAATACTTACAATGCGTACATGGGAGGGGTGGATCTTTTAGATTAATGGGTCAACAGTTACAGAATTGCGATTCATGGCAAAAGGTGGTGGGTTCTTTTCACCCACATGATAAACGTCATTGTTGTAAAAGCATGGAGACTATATCAAGTCGCTTTCCCACAAGACCTTATGGATTTGCTGGTATTTCAACGAAATGTCACCCGCCATTACTTACGGTCTTATAACAAGGCCATTCAAAGAAGATCAACTTCAGAACGACCATTCGGTTCATTACCCTGCAGTTTACTGGACGATCCTACAGGCCACTTTCCGAAGAAGTTGTTGAATCAACTTCGATGCAGCATATGTCACAGCAGAATTAGGTGGGCTTGTGAGAAGTGCAATGTTACTCTTTGTATTGAGAGAGATTGTTTCAAGATATTTCACATACGCAATTAATTTTTAACACATCGATTGACTATTTTTGAATAAATATTTTTTTTGTTTTTCGTTGACTTATATTCTATATGTGCCCGATGTACTCATTTGAGTACACTCTTTTTTTTTCTTACGTTTTAGGAAAATTAGCTGAAAATGAAGCATACATGACAAAATATAGGTACTGTACTTGACTAGATTCAATCATCAATAATTGTTTTAATCTTTCACAAGATTGGTGGGCATTAATGGGTTAACAGCTGTAGAGGTCAAAGTTATGATAATGCCTTTAACATGGCTGGGCAATACTCTGGTCTTCAAGCAAAATGTGAATACACCATTTTAATAGCTTGTGCAACATTCTCCTTAAATTTGATACTGGTTCATGCGACACAGTGCAATATAGAAGCCACAAGTTTTTTTCAGTTCATTCAGAATATTTACAATTTCTTTTCCTCTTCAACATATCGTTAGAATACAATCAAACAATTTTTGGGATCTGATAAATTGGTGGCAAAATCATTGTCTGAAACTAAATGGTCTGCTCGCACATCTGCGGTCACAGCTTTGTAAGAGGGTTATAATGAATTCTGGGCTGCGCTATCATCAATTGCTGAAGATGATGATCAATCGAAAGAAACTAAAAGTGAAGCAGTTGGCATTTTCAAAAAAATGCAGAAGTTGGAAATAATTATTCTTACGGAGATATGGAATAATGTATTAAAAACCGTAAATAAAATAAATGTTAGTTTACAAAGTGGATCTCTTACGATGGAAGTAGCAGTGAAGTTATTGTAATCACCAATTAATTTTCTAAATAATGGAAAAAATTATTTCGAAAAGTGCTATAGCATTGCTAAAGATAAATTTTATAAATTTTCAAACAGAAAACACAACGTAAAGCTGAAGGAAGTTTGCAATTTTTTTTTGATGGATCAGCTGAAGAAGCTTAATTTAGTTGCAAAAAAAAATTAAATCGAAGTGTTTTTTCCAATTATGGATTCGTTAATAGCTGAACTTAACCGGCGATTTGCTGCATACGACGGCGTTTTCAATCGGTTTGGTTTCCTAACAATTTTTAAAAAAAGTCAAGTCAATTTGCACCTTAGTTGTTCAAGATTTGTAGACAATTACAGTCTTCATGTAGGGTAAAGAGTACGCACATAATTTTCAATCAACTGTAGTTCACAAATTGGGTATTAGATTTCAAATAAAGCAATACAAGGCGACAAAGAACTACATATTTATGGAAAAGAACATGAAACTAAATATTTTTCTTCAAAATGGTAGGAGAAAATTAACAAAATTGTATTTTTTGTTGATGCGCACTCTTAGGGTACCAATGAACTAAGAGGACGCATGGTACTATTATAAGTGCGCGCATATATTCCAAGAGTACGCATTGCTGAATTTAGCCGGTTTTCGTTACAGAAGTCGCACACAAATGTTCCTAGCCCTTCGTAAGTTGTGCAGATTTCATGAAACCATCGTAAACATGTTGAACATTGAACCATGTCAACTTCTGGTGGATCCGAGTATGTCTCAGTACAAGCTGGACATTCCCCGAAAACACTATTTTCAACCTTTTTAACTAAAACCTTTTTCTTAGACACTTTTCCATGAGTTCTTTCTTTTTTATTGGTTTTCTTTAATTTCTTCTGATATTAAATTTGTGAGTTCATCACCATCATTTGTATCTTCAAGAATTATATATTACGTAAGAAATAAAACTTACCTAATTAATTTTGTTTCTTGCATAAGCCTGGTGTAAAATAAAGATCTTCATTGGATTCACCTTGACTAGACCTTGGTAAAAAAAATTTTGGCGTAATTGAAATTCTTAATTGTGGCATTTCCTTGGATACCTCATCATTATTGCCTGCAAAAGTCAAAAGATGAAAGTGCAATCTAATAACCTCATCACACTTCTTACCGGAATTTACAGGAGTCTCTATTAAACAAATACGTGCAATTTCATCTGGATTAGAGGAGGGTCCAGGTTTGGTCAAAAAGTCTGGTGTTTCGTCTTGATTAGAGAAACATCTAGGTTTAGGCGAAGAGGAATGCACAGTTCCATCTAAATTAGAAGAACATCCAGGTATGGGCGAATTCGATGATGGTTTTTGTTCGATTTCTGCCACGGAAGAAATATTTATGAGCTCTAAAAGTTCTGGATCATTTATTTTAATCTCAATATTTCCCGAACCAATATTGGTGTCGACAGCATATTCGATTTCTTGAACTGATGTATCATTAATACCGGATGGTTTAAAGTCTTCTTCTGGAAATATATCTGGATCGTAAAGCCAGATGCCCGTTGAAGAGAATGTCTTTTCAGCCTTCTGAATTGATGCAAGCTGTAAATAAACTTTCCCAAACAATAACGCAACTTCAAATTGACCTATTGTTTTTCCTGGATTTGTAACTATCTATTTATCAGCTTTTTAAGAGTAAGCTGCCTTCAAAGGCTCAAAGAAGACAACATCCAGGGGTGGCAAACTCAACAGATGAATTCGTCTTTCGCGGAAAAATTGTACTGATTCAGTACTTATATGGGATGTATGATTATCTAAAATGAGAAGTATAGGTTCTTCTTTATATGGTTTTGCATGCGTTTTAAAATGTTGAGCCACTTTATAAATAATTCTGTATTTATAAAGCCACTTTCGGAAAGGAGCATAATAGTGTCAGCTGGGGCTCCATGAAGCAACTTTTTCTTTTCTCTTTTTGTGGTATATAATGCCCAGAAGCACTAACACAGCAAACAGCAGTTACTAGCTTCCTTCTTTTTGCGGATACTACTTTGCCTATAGCTTTTTTCCCTTTTATTGAAACAACTTTTGGAGTTTTATTTGGAACAGTTAGCATTCCTGTTTCATCCATATTATATATGGATTTTGCAGAGAATCCATACTTTTCTATACACATTTTTAAGGTTTCAAAAAATCGTGATACCTGAAGTTTATTGAAGCCAATTACTCGTGCGAGACTAATTTGTTCGGGTTGGCTTACAGCCAATATATGCCTTTTGCAAAACTATGCAATCCATTTTTTTCCAGATAATTGTTTCATTTTATTAAAAGAATGCTGAAGCTTACATGCCTCAGCATATTTATACGTTATGTCTTGCGCACTTTTCATAGTTAACCCATAAAATAGTGCGTCTAATTCTCGTTTTTTATCAGTTAAAATGTTCTCTAATTCCGGGGTAAAAACTGGTTTAAAACGACCTAGTGACGTTGGTGTAGTTTAAGTTTAAGGCGCTTTCTTAAAGTAGACTCGTTCATACTGTATGCTTATGGCCATTTTTAATTTTTTTCTTAATTTCCAATAGCATTTCTTTATTAAACCGCAACTGGCGATTAGATTTTCTTTGGTAAGGGGCCATTTTTTCTAAAATAAAAAAAGAGATTTTCATGTAAAATCCTCTGGAATCTAAGAGTACGCACTGCGTGCTCTTTGGGCAATTACGAATACGCACTCTTGGTTTTCGGTTGATAATCAAAATAAAATGCAATATTACTTATATGCTTGGCCTTAAGGACTGTATTTGCATAAACACTTAATACTATATAAATAAATTTGCCGCTAAGCTAAGACACTGCCTTCGCATAACCTCTAAATTGCACGGTACATGAAAAATAAAATCTCTAAAAACTATAGTTAAACATGCTGAATTTTTTAATTGTCTGTATAATCTTTATTTATAGATATAACCAAAAGAATCTTTGATATAACTTACTAGGTATTTAACACACTATACACAAAAAATCACAGCAAAATATCACGTCGACTTCAGTATTGAAACTATCTTGCGTACTCTTAGATCGCGCGTACTCTTAGGCGCCTTTACCCTAAATGGAAAAGAATTAGAGTTGGAATGCGTTCATTTGGCCTTATATCTAAATTCAGACGAAAAATATAAAACCCAGGAAATCAGTTTATTGGACCTATACAATATTTTAATAACTAACAAATTATAAGATACATTTCCTAATGTTGCCATTTCATTGAGAATATTTTGATGATTACTGATAACTAATTGCAGTGGAGAATTTTCTAAATTGGCCAGAATCAAAAACGAACTGAGGAGTACCATGCTGCAAGAGAAACTAAACTATCATTATTGTGTACAGAAAATGAGATATTACTAGGTACACATTTTGATGACATAATAGACGATTTTGACATCTAAGATCAAGAAAAGAATCATTTACGTAGCGCGGATTACTTACAGTTATTAATCTAAATGTTTTAGAATAAGATTTCATCTTTGTATTTTAGTTAGAAGAGATTAAGTTTTATTTTAAAATAAATGTTTTGGCGACTTTATGTAAAATAAATATATACACTAATTGTAAATAATAACTTTAAGTTGTTTTATTTTTGGAGGGGTCCGATTTCCGCGCCTTGGGCCCAGGGCCCCAATCATATGAAATCTTAATAGATGGATAATTTCCACTAATAAAAAATAATACAAAACAATAGTGTGGTAAAATGAATAATGATAATTCACTTTACTAAAAAGTAAAAGCAAAATGATTGGGGTTGGTGATGAGTGTGAATACGGAACAATGAACAGAAGCAGAAGGTTCACGGCAATATGCTGAACAGTATATACTAAAAAACGATAACAGCTACGGATTTTGTGTTGGTATTCAGCAAATCATGAATAAACCGAAAAAGAAAAACTAAAATGAAAAACCTTGACAAGAACGTTAACCGTTTGCACCGATCAGAACAGCCATAAACTGTAGACCAAAAATAATTTTAATGAACGCGTTTTAGCTTAATGAAAAGTAATTTTACAGAATTTGGTAGCGTCGTTTGTTTGAAATATTAATTAATAAGAAACTGTAAATTTCAATTAATATACGAAGCCCGAATTTATTTAAATTGATGATTTTCGTTTTTTAACTGATCGTAAAAAATGTATTCATTAACTATAATTCATAAGATTGGGTGATTAATGCAAATACCTGCGTCATGTATTGACTTTTTATTGTACAAAACACGACTTTAAATTGCAACCTTTCTAAAAGGCGTATGCTGATGACTATTACATTAAATACTACAAATTTTAAAAGGCACTTAACTTTTACATTTAAATAACATGCAGACACGTGAAATAAGTAATGTAAATATTTATTTTGCAAAAGGAAATATGTAAATATTTTTTTAAGTAGGTATTTATGCAAATACATTCACTTACACATATGTTTGTGAACCTAACGTTTTTAAAAATATTTATATTCGAAATATAAATAGGTTTATAATTAGTACGGCATTGTGCAATTTAGAGAATTTCTTTCAGCGTGCCGAAGCACCGCAGAACAATATCTTGTTGAAAATAAATAACGATATAGAACAAAAGCTTCGCGTGCTTCTCTTTATTTCTGCATGTGACATCCCGTCACACATATTTATGACGTCACCATTCTATAAGTACTCTTTGAATGCAGCAATAAGTGTGTATCTTCCAGGAAGAGAAGTCCTTTGTACTATACGCTTCAGATTCAAAAGGATCCTCGAAAGATTACAGCTTTTCTTTGAGATAATGCGCACGGAAAATATGGTTGAGGATACTTCTTATGCAGAGAAGTAACGTCATCAAAATATCAGAATTTTTCGTTTTTATTTGAAGATTTTTATAAACGCAATTAACTTTATTTTGGGTTTAGATTAAAATGTTGTATAAAAAAATTAATTAACATTACGAGTTATACTAAATCGTAATTTCTATTTTTCTTTTGCAAAATCATATTTTTTTATGTACCGTTAAAATGTAGGTCACCAATAATATTTTGTTATTCTAAAAATTTTTTAAATGTTTAACAAAAATTTAAAATATTTATTCTATGCACCGTAAATAATTAAAACAAAGCAATACCGGTTTAACTACCAACGTAAAGAGTAACGCATTTATTAATCAAAATTTAGAAAAATGTTATACAAATTTGATAAAATGCGTAAAAAACGAGTTTAGACTTGAACAATTTAACTTGATTGTGTCAAAAATAAAAATGTTTAGAACACTCTTGGTATGAAGCCTAATCTAAAAAAAATTATTCTACGAATAAAAGCAGTAATGTAAACTTTGTTTAAAAAAAGCAAAACATTTTAAACAAGTTTATTATTGCTTAAGTTTAATTGTGATTTAAAATACTTAAAAAAAATGGTTTCCATCATTTTAACAACGTCAGATCTTATCCAAACGTATTCCATTCATCCGTTTTATCTAACTGCCATCTTTTTTGTTTCTAAATAATGCCTTGCTAGGACGTGATCTTTGTTATACGTAAACTGAGTAATATTGATGCTTAAAATGTTTTATCGTTTCTATTTTTTTGTATGTAAGGCTACACTTTTTAATATCTGTTACATATTCAACGCTATTTCTTCTTAAACAATTTGTGAATTCTTTAGATTAGACATTTTTTATAATAAAAAAAATTATGAGAAAATATAGTTAGTTGATGCAATTAATTAATTTTCAATTTAGTTCTATATGAAAATAAAAATTTTACGGTTTAAGAAGAATAGGGACCAATTGAAAATGGTTGATTATTGGACACAATTTATTATGCTTGCGAGTCTTTAAATCCCTGAAATAAAACACCAGAAAACACCAGATACAAAAAACACTCAGTGAAAATTTAACAGATCTAAATACCATTGATGATGACCTGATGAAATGGAACAGATTGAAAGAAACTATTCATATAACATGCACACAGGAATTGAAAAGAGAGAACAGAAAGAAGAAGGAATGGATGACAGCAGACATCTTGGACCTAATGGAACGAAGAAGAGAATATAAAGGCAAAAAACCAATGGAATACCAAAGGACACATAAACTGATAAAGAAGGAAATAAAGAAAGCAAAAGAAGCGTATCTGAGAGATGCCACGAAATCGAACAATGCGAGAAAAAATATGACTACCACAATATGCATAAAAAGATCAGAGAACTTACATCCAGAAGGACGAACAATCAAAGAACCCGCAGCTTATTAAACAATGAAGGACACTTAACAACAGAAACGGAAAAACTCATCACCATTTGGTAAAGATACATAGAAAAGCTCTTTGAAGACACACGTCCAGAGAATCACAACGTCACAGAGGCAATAACAGGTCCACCAATTATGGAAAGTGAGATAATAACAGCTATCTCATCTTTAAAAGATAACAAAGCCCCAGGTCCCGATGATGTCCACGCGGAAATTATCAAAATTATGTGCGAATCTGACCCGATATTCCTCGTTATGCTGATAAAACTTTTCAACAGGATCTACGACAGCGGACAGATACCCGGCGACTGGATACACTCTACTTTTATCGCCATCCCCAAAAAGGCAAATGCAAAGACCTGTGATGACTACAGACTATTAAGCCTAATTAATCACTTCAACAAAGCTTTCACAAAGATAATACAAAATAGAATATATAGGAAATGTGACTTAGACAGTCCAACGCAGTTTGGGTTTAGACAGGCGCTTGGCACCAGAAACGCTATCAATGCTCTGCGGGTCTTGATCCAGCGATGCAGAGATACGAATAAGGACGTGTATCTGGGTTTCGTGGACTCCGCTAAAGCATTTGATAGCGTTAACCATGAACAACTCATATCTATCCTGAAGAAAGCAGGACTTGACCACAAAGATATCCGGATAATTGGCAATCTCTATTGGGGACAGACTGCTGCCGTAAAAATTAATATCTCTATTTCACAAAACATTAAAATAAAGAAAGGTGTAAGACAGGGATGCGTCCTTTCCCCCCTGCTGTTCAACATATATTCGGAGGAAATCTTCAAGGAGGCACTTGATGGCGCTACTGAGGGCATCAAAATGAATGGGGAACTAATTAATAACGTAAGATACGTTGACGACACAATGATACTTGCCAATGACACCGAAGAACTACAACGACTCCTACAAAAAACTCAAGAGGTCAGCGAACGATATGGTTTAAAACTAAATTCTCTAAAAACCAAATGGATGGTCATCAGTAAACGACAACAACAAGAAAGTCAGATCACGCTACGCAGTCAGATCATAGAGCGAGTAGAGAAATACTGCTATCTTGGATCATGGGTCAATGCACAGTGGGACCAATCTATGGAGATAAAATCCAGAATTGAGAAAGCAAGAACTGCTTTCAATTAACATGAGACCATTATTCACCAGCAGAGATGTATTACTAACCCTCAAAAACAGATTAATTAAATACTACATATTCTCGATTCTTTTATATGGGATGGAGGCATGGACCATTACAGAACCGATGATGCGAAGACTTGAGGCCTTTGAAATATGGGTGTATCGACGCATTCTCCGCATATCCTGGGTTGACCACATAACCAACGAAGAAGTCTTGCGCAGGCTAGGCAAACAGAAAGAAATATCTTACACAATAAAAAAACGAAAACTAGAATACTTCGGACACGTAATGCGCAATGACAAGTACCGACTCCTTCAACTCATTCTGCAGGGCAAGACGGACAGCAACAGAGAGCCCGGCAGAAGAAGACACTCGTGGCTACACAACCTGCGCCAATGGTACGGCCTAACATCTATACAACTGTTTAGAACAGCAGTGAACAAAATAAAAACAGCTATGTTGATCGCCAACGTCCGAAACGGATAAGGTACCAGAAGAAGAAGAAGAAAAAGTCTTTAAAATAAATTTTATAATTCTAGCGCTTAAAGTTACGGCTAGATAAAATTTTATAACAATTAAGTTGTAATATTTAACGGACCCATATAAAAAGGTTTGCCACCGCTGGCCTAGTACAATCAAGGTTAAATACTACTACAGAATAAACATAGTTAAAGTTGTATCATTCTTCTCTATACGCACGTATAGAATTGAAAAAAGTACAGCCACTCTTCGAAACCGTAAATTAGAAGTGAGCACTTAAACAATTTCAAATTTTCCAATAATGCTTTCATCAAACACGTTTTAGAAAGAATATAGAAAGCATTGCTCCATGTTGCTTTTTGAAGAAAGCCGACAAGATAATTTTCACCTTCTGCAACATAGAAGATTCTTTTTAATGAATTTTCTATAGGAATTCCTGCTAGTATAAAATTGTTTATTTTATTATTTTCATTGAAGGAGCAGTCTATTGGTTTTTCAAAAGTCATTTCATTGTCCAAATGAGATGATTCGGATGAATGAGTTTATACTAAGATAAGAACGTCCTCCGAGTTTGGACCGTGTTATTGTTGTAACCTAAGTTGCCAACGTTTTGCCCACTTTTGTAAAGGACTTCAGCAAGGCGTAAAAAAAATGAAAAGTTCAAACAAGCAACAGAACTCCAACAAAGAACTTTTAAAGAGTTATATAATCAAATTGTGATTGTATAAAGAAGAAATGTGGTTGGTTCAGCCTGTCTTCAATAAAGAAGTAATGAGAGGGAATCAAAAATGAGATAGGTAGAGACCATGGTCACGATTGAAGTTATTGGGGTGTCTAATGGTTTCTATGCTCTCTCAATATTTTCTTATTGAAGAAGAACAGAGATTTCGCAATTACCGAAGCATTGTCAGAATCTGAGAAATTTTGCCTGTCAAGTTAAATATGGGTTTAATATCATACTTACCAAGAAGTTTCTTTATTTGATATGCTACCTTATGAATGTAGCGTGAAAATGCCAAATTCGGATTGGATTCGGAAGTAGAAATGTCCTCGAGCACGTGAATGAAGACGACAATTTATAACTATCTGAATATCTTGCTTTATATAACCATTGTTCATCCAGGTTCTGGTAAGATAACGGAGTTTTGAGTTTAGTTTTTTAGGTGGGCAATTATCGGTCTGTACGGTTGGGTTTGTGATAAACGCACTGACCTAAGAAGCCGTCGAGTTTACGAGTCATAAGAACAAAATGGGAGATTTTCATAGCAAATTTGATATCAGGGTGTTGGTGGTTTAGAATATCAATAAACTTAGACAATTCGAGATGACCATGAGACCAAACAATAAACGTGTAGTCAACATACCTAACCATTTCAAAAGGTTCTATAAACATATTAGCTACAACAGGCAATAGAGGAGAACTCATAGCAGCACCAGAAACTTGTTCGTAAAACTTGTCATCAATTTGGAAGTAAGTGGATGATAAACACTTATCAATAAGCGGAATCAAATTTAAATTGTTGTTGTGGTAAAACAGAATCTGTTCAATGATAATAAGCAAATTTCTAATAGGAAAGTGAAGTAACATAAAACTCACAAAAAGATTCTGGAGTTCAAGCTCTATCGCATAGGTTCCCAACCTTTTATCTACTACCACTTCCTCTAAAAAAAATCCAACGCCTCCTTTTACATAATAGTTAATTATACCAATTTTATGTCTGTCTATGATAATCACAAATTAAAAATTAATTCTCTCTCTCTCTAATCGTGCTCTTTGTGGCCGTAGCAGAGCGTCGTGTGATTTTTAATTAATTAAAAATACAAAAACATATAATAAAAACATTTAATTCAGACAAAGACCATACAAAGTGTTAAAAGAAAATTATAAGTTTATCAAGAAATTCAAGACAATACACAAAACTAAAACATTCCGCACTGGGGCACTGCACAAAAGCAAAGACAAGACGATTAATCAGAATTAGTAAAAAAAAATTATAACAAAAAAACAAAATTCAATAAGAAACATAAATATCAATGGCTGATGGAGTTTTAACAATTTGTTAATGTCGGGTTTCAATTTAGTTAACATCAGTCGCAAATCACCACGCTGCAGTCTATTTCTTTTCTTAGGCAGTAGATTAGCTACTGCACTGAACCCACGCTCAGCCAAATATGATGAAGGAAACGTAATTAAAAATTTCTGTACTATTTCCAACAAACCAGGGCGAAGAGCTGATATTGATTTTTGGAGCCAGAACTGTTGGTATCCATTTCTGAATTTTGCTTTTAATTCTTCAATAGTTGTGAGTTCTACGCGTTCTTCTTCTAAATTTGATGATTCTGCTGTATCTGCATTTGCGAAAGGGTCTAAAACTCAGTTTGGTATATTCATATTTAAAATATCCTGGAATCGTTCTGTTAAATCAGCATGAAGAGCGTCCAGGTGTTGCCAGTAAGTAAGAAAAACTTCCTGTTTTACCGATAATGCTGATAATGTCTAAAAGAGGCTGTATTCACCTCTTCCTAGATTTCGTTTGAATAGAAGAAGTTTTCCCGCAAAATCAGCTATGACATTTTTTTTTATTAAATTCAACTCATCACCTTGCAATTGTAAATTAACATCATTACATATTTTTAAAAAGTCTGTCAAATAAGCGATGTCATTTTTAGACTGAGTGAAATAGATTGAAAAACCGATTCAGACAAACACCTTTTGAAAGCCATCGTACTTCTGTGTGCAGCAGAAAGCGATTACATTTTTACTACAAAGTTACCAAAATAATCTGTCACTTAATGAATTGCTTCTTATTTTGTTGCCTGCTCTCATAACGTAATGGAGCGACGTATGTAGGGGTTCATTAAAATTTTTGCAACCAACTGCTGACGATGAATAACACAATGTACAGCGAGTACATTTAGTATTGCTTGTTTTAAATGCGCCATGAAACCCTTATAACCCCCCTCACTGCTGGAGCACCATCCGTAGCAATTGATAAAATATTTCGGATAGGAATTCCTTTCTCTTGAAAAAAAACATGCATGGTATTAAATATGGATTCTCTCTTTGTATCGGTTTACATTATAATTACAAACAATAACTTTTAACATTTTTTTTCTTTTATGAATCGGACGTAAGCCAAGAGTTATTTGGTAAAGTTGATTCTTTGAGTTGAATGAAAAATGGAAAAGTCTTCAAGTAATCACCTAAAGATAAACATTTTAGACAGCTAGATAAAATGTTTTTTCATGAAAATAGAGGTATTTTCAAAGTATTTCATTATATTAAATTTCTAATTAGGTTGGTACGCCGCAAACGCCTCCTTGACTGTCATAACTTCCCCCATTTGCCTTTGAACCCGTTACCGTCTCCACAAAAAGCGCCAGCGTTTAGTAGAGGGCGCTACCGCCCCCGTTCGGAACCTATGCTCTATAGTCTCCAAACGTTAAATCAAATGCTTAGAGTTGTGGACGTGAGAAAAGGTTTCACCTGTAAATTCGAAAGAATGTTAGACAAGAACTTGGCTAGCTTGTAGGTAGGAGATTGAATAGTACTGACGAAAGGTCGAAAAAGTATACTTTATTTGTGAACTTTGGGAAGTCCGTATAGACGAGGTGGTTTTGAGTTTTAAGAAGTAAGTCAATTTTTGATTTCAGTAAATGAACCTTTGTTGTCATCAATTAAGATTTTTGGTTTATCTTTCTTTAAAAATAAAGTAATGTTATCTGCTGTAACTTATTCAATAAAAGTTCTTGAATCAAACCGTCTTGAACTGCTTACACTGTATGCATTCGGCCTATTATCTCCCATTATTAATAACGGTGTTTAGTCTTATACACAACAAAAGGTGAAAGAAGTTCGCCACTGCCAAAACCGACATCATTACGCTTACATCATCAGTGAAATTACTCTCGTCATAGTGAACAAACGATGGATGAACATTCTCTAGGGATAGTAGAACTCAAGTTTCCACGGGTTGCATTTGTAATACAATTTACTATTCTGGATAATTCCTGTGTTGTCGTCGTCACACAAACTGAGTTTTCGTCACTGCGACAGTGGGCATTTTCAGGGCCCGGTTCAAACTGGTTGTTTTATTATCCAAAATGGAAAATTTTATTATTGTCTAGGGATGTTTGGAGCTCACTGAAATATTCCAGTAAAGTGCCTTTGCTAACTTGCGCCCTGCATTTTTTTATATTTTGACGAAATCTTGTCATAAGTTTACGGTGTTTAGATAAAAATGACTTCACCCAATCATGACCTGGAAGATTATGTCATTTTTTTTTTATTTACTCCTTTTCTGTCAAGGTATTGTTTAACTATCATTGTACAGAGAAAGGAGAAATCGTTATTCTGCCGCCACAACCAGCCTTCTTTCTTCTTCTGAAGATACACAGTGAAGTTGTTTGTTTTTTTAACGAGAAATAAAGTTACCGGAAAACCACTACGTTTGTCGTCAAAGTGTTTTAAATGTGTAAAAAAACCAAAGTGACAGCAGTTCAGAAACTCAGCAAAAATAATTGCATTCGTAAATTTAAATTTTCTAAAAGGACGAGTGTCCAAATTAGTAATCAACCAGATTTTTTTTTATTAAGTGATCTTTAGTGATGAAGCTGCGTTTTGTTTAAATAGAAAAGTAAAAATTCAAAACTGTAGATACTGAGCCACTAAAAATCTTTACTGCATGCAACAATGCACAACATCTACTAAAATTAAATGTTTTGTGCAGGTTTTACCGTGGGTCACGTTTTGAGTTCTTGTTTTTTCGATGATGAGATCTATTTAGATCTGAACTACTGTGTTATGTTAAAAGTATTCTGATATAAGTTGCGTACTGTATAAGTTTCGTCCCAAAACGCCTTCTTGTTCCATTTAATATGATGGCTGCATTTTATTTGTTGTTTATTGACGTATAGTATTAAGGAAAAAGAAAAACGCCGTTTCCGGTCAATGTGAGAAGGATCGTACATAAAAATCTAACATGCGCGTCCAGTGAGACCTTAATTTTAAAATATTTGACTTCATCCGCGTTATAAATGGGTACCGGTGCATTGGTTTTACTTTATACGTGACGGTTTCTCTGGGGTAAGCATTACTATTCATTTTTGTGACATAACTTGATTTTTCCATAATTATAATAGCAACTTGGGCTACCGCTACGTGTTGGTCTCTTTGGAGTGGTACATGTCAATTAAATACATTCCACTAGAATCGATTACTTTGAGCACGTACTAAGGGTCAAGTCGTTGACGTACATCTGTGATCGGGTTCTGGTTGCGAATTCACTAGTTTTAGATCAAATCAAAATTTAATCCTTCGATTATCTATTAGTTTATACTACCATAATTTTATGTAAAAAGCGTTGCTTACTTTCCAGGGTTTGCATCAACATTATTGACTGTGATATTTATTGACGAACTCTTAATTGTTACTATATATGTAATTCTGCCTTGCTTCTTTTTTAACCTCTATGTTTCGTTGTTAAAAATAAATATATTTGTACTTATAACCTGTGTTTTGTTGTTTGTATATTATTCAAGGTATGAGATACAATATATCATCTCCTAGAAAGTAAATTGATGACAATTGAGCATTTACTATTATTCTATTGTTCCTAAAATAAATTATAACCTTTTGTTCTTTACTTTATTGACGCACTGTATATGATATTTGAGCATACGAGAAAAACTATATTATGTAAAACAAAGACCTTACTTTAAATGAAGAAGTTAATAAATCCAGTCAGTGAAAAATTCTATAAAATCTAAAAGTTTTAAAATAACGTAGTAACCGAATATGAAAATTCTTTAAAATATTTATATCGATCGTGTTTCGCAATATTCCAGGGCTTGTTTCATACACTAATTTATTATTTACATGACAAAGTAAAGGCTGCATTTAGTACAAAGTTTATAAGTGGACTAGTTCCTCTTTTACGATAAATAGCCGTTTACACATCTTGAGTTTACATTTATATTGCAACTTAGCCATTAAATCTTAAATTACAACGGAACTAGAAAATAGTATAATACAACAAAAGGAATTACTTAAACATTTAAATGTGATTAAAAACAAATTAATTCATAATTTATAAAACAGGATTTGCTTTTGTTTAAAGCTTTTATTGACTGAAAGAAGTATTTAAAATTTATTTTTACAATTTATCATTTCCGAGAATAAAATTATAAATGTTAATATGTAAACAAAATTATTTATTTGTTTTTATCTATTTTAGGAATTCTGCAAGATATAAGCAGGATAAATTCCAGGAAGAAAAGTGTTAAAGGTATGGACACATTAAAGCTTCACAATTAGTTGAGTGCTATTTTTTTCAAATGTGTACGCTCAAATTATATTTTTTCTGACTTTTTTGCTAATTTCTGTTAATATATTTATTAGACTGATTCAAAAAAATCGATGATTTTTTTTTTCTTAATTATGTCGAAGATCTTGTGGGAAATAGTAAACAAAAAATACTGTGAAAGTTAGAGCTCTTAATATTAATGTTATGAGGTGCCGCATCGTAAATTTCAATTTCCCATTTAAATAACATGGGAACGATGTTTTCTTGGATTTTGGAATTTTGTAACTCTCGTTAAATGAAATATATAAAAATGATCAAAACAGATTCTTATAGAAAATTTAACGCTCTACAAAAAAGATCTCTTATAATTTTTTGATATATTGATTTTTTCAAAAGTTATTTAACGTTAAAGTTGGATTGGTTTAAAATTTTTACATTTTTCTTATTTTTCGACGCAACCGCCAACTTTACAAGAAAATTTTATAGGACATTTACTGTAGAAAATTTAATTTTCTATAATTTATCTTATTGTTACTTATTGTCAACTTCCAGAACGTTTACCGAAGGATGTAGAAAATTCTCGAGAAGATATATAAAAACGGTTAAAACGAATGATAGGTCAGTTTTTCAAAGTCGGGAGTATTAAGAAGACCGTTTAAATAAATAATTGATTTACGCGTGTGTTAGAGATAAATATAACGGAGTTCAAGCGTACGTGCCTGTAATGTAAACAAGTATCAGTTTTAGATGAACAGAAGTTATCCGCTGATATTATTTTTCGAGTGATAGTAATATATAAATTAGTGTAAGTGTTTTGTTTGTTAGCATTTAATTTAAATTTCTCGAAGGACCAATTGCTTTATGGTACAATAACTAATAATAATAAAAAAAAAAAATAATTACTTCATTTTACTTAGAAATATGTTATTGGTAGAACGACCGTTACAAGGGAACTGTCTTTAGAAGGGATGTAATTGTCTGTAAAGCGTCTGTTTTTCCAGTGCTAGTGAAACATAAATCCGTCGCGTACGTGTTGTTAACGTAAACAAATATCAGTTTTAGATAAAATTGTGTGGACCTATGATAGTAATACATAAATTATGTTTTTGTTTTTCCTAAATATCCTTAGATTTAATTAGTTACGTGTAGTTATAAACGTGTAAATATTTCGTTATAAATAAATTAGTTTTAAAATTTGATACAATGGGTTTCTTTGGTTTAAACAAAAAGCGATAAAGTTGTCAGCCATATTAGTAGGTTGGTTTTTGTGTTTTCACATTTTGTTCTTTAATACGCGATAGGTAAAAAATTATTGTGCAGTACAGTTCTAAGTGGTTCTTTATTCTGTTTGTTATATCTAGACTATCTAGAGTAAGAATGCAACCAAATTTCCATCAACTGAGTGAGTTTGATAGGAAGCAAAAAGTGGGTAGAGAAAATATGGTATATTATTTAGAGAGATTACCACTAAGACATATAGGAATTTGAGCACTGTAGTGCGCTGTTGTCAGGCATGGTTCCAGGAAAACCAAACACAAAAAAAGACCGCGAAGATCATCGCCTTAGACTTTTATCCATAAGTTTCTAGTAAGGCTTTTTATTTTATGATATTCTTTGTATGGTTGCCATCGCTGGTTAATTCTGTAGGTACTTAAATAGATAACACTATTAATTAGATTAAACACATATTTGTTTTTTCCGTCTAGAGATACAAATTACAGGTTATGGTATTTTTGTGGCTTATTACTAATTATGATATAGTTTCATTTCTTCTGGTTAATTTTTAAACTAAATATTGATGTCTGTTTCTCCACCTTTTTTAAAATACTTTTCTTATTCTTCTTTTGTTCTTGCAAGTAGAACCACGTCGTCATCTGCGTAGGCAAGGCATTAGTAAAAATTGTTCTGTTTACTACGATGTTACTTCTTCGTATAATTTGTTTCAGTGCAATGTTGAACAGTGTGGTCGATAGTGGATTCTCTTGTTTCAAACCAGTGTTGCTTTTATATTCACTTGATTCTGGTCCGTTATATTTTACCCTATTTACTGTGTTTCGTAACGTCATCTTTACTAATTTACCAAGTTCTGCTGGCATCTCCAATTCATTCATTGCTTTAAACAGTTCACTTCTTATTTTATCATAAGCGTTTTTAAAATCATTAAACAACGCATGTTTTTTTACTACATTTAATTACGCATCTCTTCTTGATAATTTTTCTAAGCTTTTCTTATTGACTTAACTTCTTTCATCAATTCTTTCATCGCTCTTCGCTTTCATATTGTTTTGGTGTTTGATGTAAGGGTATCTTAACATTCTATGTAAGCGTCGTTTGCACTCCTGTAATTTTTCCGCATAGAACGTGTCCGTTCGCACCTTTACGGAATTTACTCACACAAGGTCGCATTATAGCGTATTTTCGTTATCAGCTCTAAATAATTGCACTTAATTTACTTAGTAATTCTAAAGTTCATGGATTGGATATTTACTCGTTTATAAGTGTTTAAATTTTTGTTTAGTAGACTGAAAATTTTATTAATTGAAATAATTGCGACTCGTAATAGAACTTTTTTTATATGCGTATTGTATCACAATGCTCCAACGTCCTTGTTAATAACTTAAAGTAAATTTCTATTCTTGCGCACTTGGACGCTCTGATAACAAGTGAAAATTTAAAAATATAGAAATTTAACATAGCGCCCGTCTGGAAGGGCTTCTTCAAAAGAATGAAAATAATAGCATAATTGAATAGTAATGATAAACATAAAGTATATAAGCAACATAATAAACTATAACGATTATTGTGAAATCGACATAAACACAAATCTTTGATTGATCGATTGATAGATCCGCGCTGCACCTTGATATCAGATATTGATACAGAATCCTTTCCATTATACAGTTTTATAATACGCCCTAAATTCCAACACAGTGATGGCAGCGCTGGATTCTTAATTAGCACAAGATTGCCAACTTGAATTGGTGTTGGATTTTTTTTCTATTTATAGTTTTGTTTCAGTTGAGTGACGTATTCTTTTGAAAATCTCGTCCAAAATTGTCGTTAAAGGATTTAAATAATTAGGATCACTAGATAAAGCAAATAGACGTCTAGAATGAACTATACCTTCAACTTGAATTAATAAAGTATTAAATATGTCCAAATACTATTGTTGAAAATTGTTTTTAAATGAAACATCATGCTTTTTACAGAGACTTCCCATAGGCCTCCAAAATTAAGGCTGTATAGCGGTACAAAATGCCAAATAAAACCTTGTGTTGATGCATAATCTACAAAAGAATTTTTGTTAAATTGACTCTTTCAATTCATTATAAGCCTCTATAAATGTGGTGCCATTATCTAAATACATATTTGAAAAGAAACCACGTCCTGAAGTAAATCGACAAAGACAAGCAATAAAATGTTTAGCAATTAGATTACTAACTAATTCTAAATGGATTAATTTTGCCGAGAAACATACAAATGCACGAAAGTAGAAAGAGGCGGACACCAAACCCTCAGGGCATGAAATTTAATTACTGTGACCTCGCCGTAAACGTACGTGAAGGTTTTTTTGGGAAAGTTTGTTTTGTCTTTCACATTTTTTCTCTCTCTCACATTCTTTCTCTCTCATACATTTTTTCTCTCTCTCACATATTTTTCTGTCTCACACATTTTTTTCTCTCTCACACATTTTTTTTTCTCTCTCACACATTTTCTCTCTCACATTGTTACATCATCGCATAATTGGTAATTTTGATTGCGTCGTGCGTCATCGCGTAACTGGTAATTTTTTATGCGTCATGATGTCTCATGATTCGAGCGAGAAAGAAAATATTTTTATTTAAAAAAAGCTTAGGTGTACCTGGATTTGAACCCGGGCTTCTTGATTACAAAGCGGCGACCTTAACCACTAGGCTACCAAACAGTTGAATCGAAACCATCAATTGTAAATAATATAGTGATATATTAAAAAATGCAATAAAGAATTTCCTATGAAAGATTAGTACTAAAATGGCGAGTTAATTTTTAAATAAATGTGAAACTACTATGTTGCTTGTATATTTACCGAAAGGCAAAATTGCTGAATCATTAACCTGTTTTTTCTAATGTGTCACGTGACAAACATTTTACTAGAAATACTTTTTGTACAAACATTCTTTCCCTATCAAGATATAAAAGCACGTCTTTACTAAACCTTATTTAGTTCTTGTTCACAATTCGAATCAATACTTCAATATAAAACTTCTTGTGATGGCAGCTAAAACACCACAACGCGATGTAAAGAAGTTTTCACCTTATTCTAAAAGGGAAGATTGGAAGAAAAATTATAGATCACCTGCATCGCCAGTGTACGTACATACCGCTAAAGACTACGCCTTGTTTGAAGAAGCCAAAAAATCATACGGTATCAATAGTTTAGAAGATAAATCAAAAGAAGTACGCGAGAAACACGAATTGTTTAATGAGGTATCTATTCCATTAAATCACAGTTACTCAAAAATTGCGCGTTTAGGAATAGATGTTTATAATGGCTTCAGACCGTGTCTAAAAATAATAAAGTCTGGTTTTAATTCGGGTGTTTACTTCACGTTACCACAATTTACCGAGTTTCTAAGTGTATTGGGTAACATGATAGAAGACCTCAGTCACAAAGATGTGGGTAAATATCATCTTGAAAATTATATAGTGCACACAACTGATGTGAACGCTGTTCGATTTGTGCCTAAAAATGTGGAAGAAAAATTTCAATTGTATGTAGGCCTTAGTACATTACAAAGCATTAGAAGAATGAAATCTTATTTTAAGTCACTACTCAGCGATAGAGAAAACTGTGACTGTCCTTTTCAAGAATTTATACACGATGTGGTAAATTTTGTAGATGCAAAGAAAAAACAAGAAGCCTGTTATGAAAATTTCGTAGAAGTTCTCGAAGAAAAGTATAACAAAAATTTTTTGTTATTCGAATTAGTTCACAAATTTCCAAGTTTTATGAACATTACGGTAAAGAATTATATGGATACATATGACGACCGTTTTTTGTACAAATAATTTAGTATTTTACTATAATTACATGTAGGTAATAAAAACAAAAAATATAACCAATAAAAGTAAACTTTTTTTCTCGTATATAAATCCTGTTTTATTTTGAATGCAGTTAGTTCTCGTTAAGATAACGATTATTAACATGTATCAATTTCAACATCCTTTCTCAGCAATTGTTGCAGGACCCTCTGGTTGTGGTAAATCTTACTTTATTGTAAACTTTATAAAAAATATGAATGATGTGTGTGACACTAAATTTGAAAACGTCATATGGTTTTATGATGAGTGGCAACCTCTGTATAAAGATTTGCCAAAGATAAAATTTCAAGAAGGATTACCGTCTATGGATGCGTTTGATGGAAGAGAACCTAACTTAATAATAATTGACGATTTAATGCGCGAAACCAACAGTGCTGTTGTGGATATATTTACTAAAGGTTGTCATCATAGAAACCTCAGCGTATTTTTCCTAACTCAAAACGTCTTTCACCAAGGTAAAGGACAACGCGACATATCACTAAATGCTCATTACATAATTCTATTTAAAAATCCACGAGATAAAGCACAAATAAAACATTTAACGAGGCAAGTATACCCGGAAAACCCCAAGTTTTTAGAAGAAGCTTATAACGATGCAACATCGAATCCACATGGATATTTACTTTTTGATTTAAAACAAGGTACGCTTGACATTGTACGTTTTAGAACATCAATTTTTAACGAAGACGGCGCATGTTACATTTACATTCCTAAAAAAGGGTTTAAATACACAAGTTCAGATAAATTTGACATCATTCAATCATAATGACTAACATACTCAGTAAGCATGCGGAACTTCTACGCGCTTTGACAAAATTAGGACCTAATGAGCGACAAGCTTTGCTAAAGTGTGCCAGCGATAAGCAAATACATTGTATCTGTGAATGCATTTACAATACTTTAAAAGGAAAAGTTCCATTGTCAGGAACGCAGAAGAGACGGCTCTCTCGTCATAAAAACACGTTGAGACGAATAGTAAAACAGGGAGAATCCATTAAAAAGAAAAAAAAGATTTTATTACAACAAGGAGGCGCATTTCTGCCGTTTCTCTTAGCACCCTTAATTAGCGGCGTGTTAGGAAGTCTTTTTAACTAATATGGAACACGCTAAAAAGATGATTATCGTTCCCCCGGAATTAATACAGCGGTTAAAAACTAATCCCGAACCTACGCAAAACAATGTGTTGTCAGAGTTGGACATCGAAATGAACAAAATTTTAAATTCAAAACTAACAGATCACGATAAATGGAATATGTATAATCAGATTCTTCAAAGGTATTTACATTTTGTCGGCGAAATTCGACAGCCTGTTAGCATTTCAGTTGAAGATGAAAAGATGACGAAGGTGGCGGATGTTGATATAATAAACACGTTACCTCCTACATACAAGAAAAAAGCAGAAAACTTTCTGCGGATTTTGAACACTTCAGGAGACATAGTATGGGACAAGAACGGGGTTGTAACAATAAAAGGAGAAAATATACCATCTTCAAATATTATTGATTTGGTGCATGACGCTATAAGACCGAGAAAAACTAGCAGTCCTAAAGGCTGGCAACAGCTTGCATCTTATATGAAAGAAATTAATTTTCCGCAAGAACTTATTGGAAATTTAAAACGTCGAGATGTTTCACAAACTAGAAATGAGCAACTAGCGGTAACTTCGCCACTTAGAAGTGATCAAAGTTTTGCGCCAAACTACGATGGCGATGACGAGTTAAGGCAGACAGTAACTGAAACCCCAAGAAGATCAAACCGCAGGTCAAGAGTTTTAAACTGGGAATCTTTCAAACTTTGATGATGGACATCGTATATTACGACCCAGGTCACGTTAGCGGCTTTGCGGGTGCAAATGACTTATTTCAATCAGTAAAGTATAAACATAATCGCCCTAGTGTTGAAAAATGGTTACAACAACAAGAATCGTATACTATACATAAACCTAATAAAAAACGTTTTTCAAGAAACAAATACATCGTAAACAATGAGTTTGAATTATGGCAGGCTGATTTGTGTGATATGCAAAGTTTGAAAAAATATAACGATAATTATAATTACATTTTAACCGTAATTGACGTATTTAGCAAAAAGGCTTGGGCTAGACCGCTAAAAACTAAAACAGCTAATAACGTTATTAATGCGTTTGCAGATATTTTTAAAGAATGTCAAAATAAACCTCTAAACATTCAAACGGATAAAGGGAAAGAATTTGTTGCACAAACTGTACAAAGTTTTTTTAAAGAACACAACACTAATTTTTACGTTACGAATAATCCGGATGTTAAAGCCGCTGTAGTTGAGCGATTTAATAGAACTCTTAAAACAAGAATGTGGCGCTACTTTACATATTCCAATTCATATCGGTACATTGATGTGTTACAAAATTTATTATTGTCTTATAATAATAGATATCATCGGAGCATTAAAATGGCACCCAATGATGTAAATGATTCAAATATTTTACAAGTTTGGCAAAATCTGTATAGCAGTGGAGTTGGACTAGAACGAATACCCAAATATAAAGTCGGTCAACATGTAAGGATTAGTAGAACTAAACAGATCTTTGAGAAGGGTTATACAACAAATTGGAGCGAAGAAGTGTTTAAAATAAGTGAAGTTATTAATCGCAAACCTCCTGTTTACCGAGTTGTTGATTTAAATAGCGAGCCAATTGAAGGAACGTTTTATGAAGAAGAATTACAACCTATTACAATTACTAGTGACACAAGATATAAAATTGAGAAAGTGTTAAAAGAAAAGGGCCGCGGAATAAATAAACAGTATTTTGTAAAGTGGCAAGGATATAGCGATAAATTTAATTCTTGGGTATCATCGAACGAATTGCAACAATTATGAATACCGAGAATGAGTTTTATTTAACTTTGCTAAGTAATAGTTCTATGAATTACTACCCCAACAATACAACTGCAAATTTTATGACACAATTACCTAAACGAGTAAGATTGACTGGAGAATGGGTTGTTGGAATTTCTGAAATTCAATATCCGTGTTCGTTTTTAGCAGTTGGAGAAACTGATAACTTAATGTACTATAGGACTGAACCGCCGGAAGACCACGAGTTAAGTCTCGAAGAAGTGTTAAATCTTGCAACGAAACATTTTCTTGACAGTAAAGATTCAATTCATTTTTCTTATCAAGAATGGCATATTGTAAAAATTTCTCCAGGAAACTACGAATCAATCGGAGACGTTATTACTGAAATTAATAACCACGAAATAATAAAGAAACTGATAAACTTTAAATACAACAGAATAACAAAACGAGTTTTCTTAAAAGTAAACACGACATTATCTGTACTCGGTTTTTCAAGAAGATTAGCACTTCAATTAGGCTTTCAACCCGATCAAAATTTAGCAAAAGAAAAAACTTCAGCTCATCCAGCAAACATATGGACAGGTATACCATCTCAAATGTTTATTTATTGTGACATTGTAGAACCACAACTAGTAGGAGATGTCTTAGCGCCTTTATTGCGAATTGTTAATGTCACTTCTGACAATTATAATTACGGATGTCACAAAGATGTAGTATTTTCTCCTGTACATTACATACCCCTTATGAGAAAAGAATTTGAAAATATAGAAATAAATATAAGGACCGACACGGCAGCTTCTATGCCATTCGAGTTTGGTACGCTGAATTTGAAACTTCATTTCAAAAAACTTAATTAAAATGGCGTGTCCATATCAACAATATTACATTAATCAAGCCGGTAGTGGAATTGGTGTTATTTACCGAGGGGCCCCATATCAAAGAGGTCATGGAATTGGAAGTTGGTTGGGGGGTATATTTCGTTCAATTTTGCCATTGTTTAAGTCAGGCGTAAAAGCAGTAGGAAAAGAAGCGTTGAGAACGGGAAGTAATATTTTAGGAGATATTGTGGAAAACCGGCCAATCAAAGAATCGTTTCAAGATAGAATGCGCGAAGCCGGTCAGAGTTTGAAACGCAAAGCAGACACTAAAATTGAAAATCTGATGCAGGGTTCTGGATATAAAAAACCGCGTCAAAAAACAACCAGTCATTCTCTGTCTGTAATTAACAAGAAGACGTCAACTTCTAGACGTAAGCCTGCTAATTCAAAAGTTAATTACAACGATATTTTTGACAGAAATTAATAATGGCTTTTCTTCACGCTCAATCTTGCGAATGCATTAAATCTGAATTAGATTTATTTGCTCTTCCATCAACTCAAACAAGTATAGAATCTGGCGAATGGATTTTCTACAAGCCACTATCTTCGTTAACTGACGACGCACCGATTGAGTTTGTTATACCAGGCAACGGAAATGATTACTTGGACTTAAGTCAAACAATGCTGTACGTAACAGCCAAAATCGTGAAACAAGACGATACTTCGTTAAACGTTGAGGATGTTGTAGGACCCGTAAATAACTGGTTACATTCTCTATTTAGTCAAGTTGAGATTTATTTAAATCAAAAACTTGTATCTCCGCCTAATAATACGTATGCATACCGTTCTTATATTGAAACTCTACTAAACTATGGATCAGAAGCAAAATCTTCACATCTATCGTGTAGTTTATGGCATAGTGATACACCAGGAAAAATGGATAATTTGACGGAAGACAATGTAGGATTCATTAAAAGAAAATCTTTTACTTCCGAAAATAACCAAATCGAGATGATAGGACATGTACACTCGGACATATTTAATCAAGAAAAATTTCTTGTTAACGGCGTCGAGATGAAGATAAAATTTGTTCGTTCAAGAGATTCGTTTAGTTTAATGGCTAAATTAGGGTCTACATACAAGGTAAAAATTTTAGAAGCCAGTCTTTTAGTAAGAAGAATGAAAATTAATCCTACAATTCTAATTGCACACACAAAAGCGTTAGAATCTACTTCTGCAAAATATCCAATAACCAAAGCCGATGTTAAAGTATTGACTATTCCATCAGGGATTCAACGAAAGTCTTTAGACAACGTTTTCTTAGGCCAATTACCTAAACGTTGTATTATTGGATTTGTGTCAAATAAAGCGTTCAATGGAGATTACGCCACCAACCCGTTTAATTTTCATCATTATAAAATTAATTATCTGTCTTTGTATATTGATGGCCAGCAAATTCCGTCAAAACCACTTCAACCGGATTTTACAAAATCAGGCTTGTACGTGCGAGCATACCATACTTTATACTCCGGAACCGGCATTCATTTCTTAAATGAAGGAAATGATATATCTCGAGAAGATTACCCTAAAGGTTACTGTTTAATGGCTTTTGATTTAACACCGGATTTATCGGCAAATGCTAATACACATTGGAATCTTGTAAAGAATGGGTCGTTGCGCATAGAAGTCGGATTCGAAGATGCGTTAAGTGAAACTATAAACTGTTTAGTTTACGCAGAATTTGACAACGTCATAGAAATTGATAAACATAGAAATGTAATGGTAGATTTTAGTAGTTAAGAATACTCGACACTTTACTCAACTTAGTTATTAATTAACACTCGAGAAGAATGGACGCGTTTGTTGATTTGCAAGGTTTTCGCGGAGCAGACAAAAAATTTATTCCTAAAGAAGTTGCGGTTGTTTCGTCAGATGGTGACTATTGCGAAGTTTTGCTCATAAAGCCACCGATGCCTTATTCTACTTTGCCAAAATCAGTGAAAAACGAAGTTTATTACTTGGAAAATTATTTTCATGGTCTAAAATGGAGTACTGGATATATAAATTATGAAGATTTTGAAGACGAACTTAGAAAATTATTGATGCCTTTTAACGGTATTTTTGTTAAAGGCTATGAAAAGCAAAACACATTAAAATTTTTAAACAAACCGGTAGTTAACATGGAGGGGATGAGTTGTCCAACATTTAAAGAACTAAAAAAAGATATGCAAGCAATCAAATGTCTACATCATCACATTGAAAATCCTTCGTGTGCTCTGGAACACGCTTTAATTTTATGTGAATGGTCAAAGAAAAATAGCCGAGATGAATGCGGTACAAATTCAACAATGTTTGAAGAACATCCCGACCACCAAGAATGTACATCGACTTGTATGTGCTTCTAATCAATTACCATGGCGTATACAGAGACCTTGTGCTATTATTGCAAACACCGACCCCTCCTATAAACCTGGTGAACATTGGGCCGCATTTTACATTGATGAATATGGACATGGAGAATACTTTGATTCTTTTGGAAGATCACCCCTAGGATATCATACAAAGTTTTTAGAAAGAAATTGTTGTACTTGGACTTTTAATTGTAAAATTTTACAAGATTTTCATTCTATGTTTTGCGGCCAATATTGTCTTGTATATTTATATTTTAAACTTTGTAACACAAACATGACAACATTTTTAGAAATATTTACTAATGATTTAATAAAAAATGATGTATGCATTAGTTTATTGTATAATTTGTATTTTAAGAAAACAAATGTAATCGATATTTTATAATATTTTATTGTACATAAATAAATAAAAGACAGTAAATTTAAATTCAAGTGTTTTATTGAAAGACAAATATTTAATCATATACAAATAAGAATGATAAAGTTTGAAGTATTTAAAAAAGTTAGACATATTCAACAATAAATAACAGTGAAAAGCAATACATAAAGATTCCTTATTTACAAAGATTAAATTTTTAACAAAACCAAGAAGACTTAAATAACACTAATAAGATATAAAGCTGAAACAACTAAAATGTAATAATAATAATAATAATAATAATAATAATAATAATAATAAAATACCTAAATGTACTTAAATCAAAGCAGTTACTTACAATTGAAATATTTTGATTGAAAATTATTTTTTTTAACAAAAACTATACAAATACCTAAAAATAATAAAAGTTAAAATTACAAAAATCATTGTAACCATAAAAAGTAAAATATATATATATCAAGATTACGTATTTACATAAAAAAAAATAAAGTATTAAAAAATTACAATATACTAACTTATAATAATTAAAAAAAAAAACAACAAACTAAATAAATAAATAAATGAAGAAAACAAACCACTACAATGTTACTACCGGTAGCCGTACGGGAGCGTATCCATACTGTCTTCTAAACGACGTCTCTTTGTATAATTCATCCGAAACACTTTTCTTTCAGGCCGCGACATAACATCAAATGCGGAATTTCTACAAATACGTCGATCCGTCTGAACATACGTATCCTCGGCTTGATTTAAAACCATATTTTTAAGGGTTTCAAAATTCACATTTTGAGAATTTTTAAAGTTAAGAGTAATACCCTTAACTTTACACATGTATTCAAAGTTGTTTGACTTTGTTGAAAGCACCTTGAAAGCATAGTTTTTAGGCCCGCCACTTACGAATTCTACAATTTTACTACCAGGGCCGTAACATTCGACTTCATCTGTCATGTCTCCTAGGAAGTCGCCTATTGCGGGGACCCATTCACCTGGTTTCTCTGTAAAAATTATAGAATCCGTATCAAAGTAAAGGACACGTCTGTTCAAATGTTTTAAGTATTTGTACAATTCCAAACGTGCATTGGCAGTTGTATATGCCGCCAAAGCAACATTTACAGTTTTTAACGGTACGATACCTTCGTCCGGCCTATCCCAATTCAAAATAATGGTGTCATCATCAACAGTGGTTAGCGAGTGAGCCTCTACCGAAGGATCAGTAAGTATCTTGAATAAATCATAAGGATCCTGTATGATCGAAGATTGCATTAGATTTTCACGTTGGGCAAATTTGCCCCAAAATGAATTCAAACATAATTTTGCAATATAACGCATACCGGGGTTTACAGAAATATTCGACTTGTCTAATGCAATCCCCTCTCGTTCGAGATACTCAGTTACATACCGGTCCTTTGCTTGATCATCCGTACACCAAGACGGCCACCCGCTAGACTCCTGTTTCAGTTTTAAAAAATTGTTCACGTATTTTGTGAACAAACCCCCAGATCTAGAACTTCTATTATACTGTGCAATCTCATATTCCCAAATTTCTAAAATTTCTAACACTTTGTACCCTTGTGACAACGCTTCTCGAAGTTCGTCTGCAACGTAAGTACCAGTAAACTTACGTTCATCGTCTGTATGATGGCATTCGCCATTAAACATGTTTTCGCCGCAAACTCTACATAAGATAAACATAAGTTTACCGTGCATTCTACAAGGCAGAACAGGATGGTAAAGATTTGTAGGGGAAAGCACGGTGCATTTAATGATGCCTTCAACTGTGTCTAAAGACAACTGTTTACAGACATCATTACCTACATGAATTTTAGGATGGCCTACAGGATATTTGCCGTATTTATTGACAAACGGATAAAGGGAGCATACATCAAGGTAACGGATAGATTCGTTTTCTTCTGCCTTGTAGTATAATTTGACGGCGTTGGTACGACCTCCGAAAAAGCTGTCACGAGGATTCAAAGGGGTGTTCCGAATGATGGCGTGACTAGTTGTGAATTCTAAGGCCTGAACATTAATTTTGAGAAATTGCCGAAACTTACACTCTTTCATTTCCACTAAGTTATAGCCGAAAGAACGGATGCGGGTCGCTGTAGCTTCAGTTTTTTCGCGTCTTGCAAACATCGTATCCTGCTTGTCGCCACTAAGTTCTGCTGTCTGATCTGGAAAACAGATCTCGCAACCATGAAAGTAGCAGCCATGAAACTGATACACTGTGTTTGTAGCGTGACAAAAACCGTCAACTAAGTAACCCTCCTTCAACTTAACTTCGCGGTCGTTTCCAGCGTGCTGAATTTTGATATTTAAAGTATGTTCTAACCATAGCAACCATTTAATTGCAATGGTAGATTGCTTGTCAGCCATTCTATAACCGTTAGGAGGAATAAGACCAATACAGTTTTCTTTTAAATAATTACGTCTAAAAACCGTATTACATGCACCAGCAATTGTACAAGACTCACGAAAAGGGTCAACTCCGTTAGAAGTGGTGAAACGGTTCCAAAATTCCAAGCAAGCTTTTCTCAAGATATTGACGTCGTCTATGCAATATTTTATTATTTCATTTTGAAAATTAAAAACATAATTATTGCTTTCTTGTTCTTGGTACCATTTCACAAAATCATTTCTGACTGAAGCCGACATTTCGTTACAACCGTAATAGTGCATAGACGGCATAGGTCCAATGTAATTCTGATTTTCTAATGTATTGAAAAAATGTGGGAAATAACCTTTAGCGTTTGAAAAATTAAAAGTTTTTGGAAGTTTAGCTAGTGGCATTGGCATGTAATTGATAGAGTCGATAAATTTAATATTACCGTCACAATTAATGCTCATTAGTTTAGTTCCGTTAGTGATGATCTTAGGGTTCCAAGCTTTACTGTTTTTTAACAATTCCTTTAATACAAATGCTCCGTCGTACCCTTTCATATTATGTGCCAATACCACTATCTTACCTTTACTGTTTTTCTTTTTTAAAACCGAAACATAATTTAGAAACGCACTGACAGGATTTTCCGTAAAAATATGTTGTCTTTTACCACAACTTACACAATCTTGGTTCATGTCATCAATATCAATACAAGACCTACATACTTGTTGTGCTACACATAAGGTGGGTATGTGTAAAAACAAGTTTGTGGTGGCTGTTACACGTGTATCCTGTCGTGCTTCTAGATCAAAAAACACAAAAATGAAATTTTGATTAAACGCTTTTTTATCTAAAGATTTTTTTGACATAAAACACTGATGACGAATTGGTTTACTGAAACTACAATTATGGCAATACTTGTACCCACATTTATGCGGTTTTTTCGCCCAAACACTATTAAGGCATGACTTACACCTACTCAAAGTCTTACACAATTGCTGAGTATGGTTTGCAAAGCAGTCCCTACCACGAAAATCTCTATTACACAAATTGCACAATATAAGTTCCAAATCTTTATTACATGGAGGTGTTGAATGGCAGGCCGGACAAATGTACTTACAGTTTTTATGTTTAGTCTTATCGTTCATACGAAAACGGCACATTTCGCAAAAGTAAGTTGTGGAAAATGCTGAACACAGATTAGTGATAACATTGTAGTGATTTTTTTCATAAATTAAATTTAAAACAGTTTTATTTGTACTACGGGGTCCTTCAAAGTACACAGATTTACCTAAAATTAAAATTTAATTGTAAACATTTATTTTACATAAATCAAAATTATTTACCTAATCGACTGTTATAGACTACAATTGTATAATCTGTTAAGTAGTATTGAAACTGCTGGATGTGATCTCGGTTGCCGCCATGTGTAAGATCAACACCAGCAGCTTCACATAAGTCTGTAGCTTGGGCTTCCATAAGAGGGTTGTTAGGTCTCAATAAAGCGGGCAGGATAGCGTTTTTTGATGACCAGGCAATAGCCGCAACCAACGCTCTTGCTAGGCATAAAGTATCGCTATTTTGTATAACCAGAATACCCTTTTTACGACGGCAGAATTCTTCGTAAGTAACGCCAACCATTTTTTCGTGACCTCCCTTACCCACAGGAAGGGAGACGAGATCTACATGCAGACGTAGGGTATCAGTTGCAAAGAAGTTTGTATTACTCTGCAAGACTTTTTCAAGAGTTGCCACTATTACTTTTGAGTTTAACTGATCCCTACGCCTAAACGAGATTCCGATTGGTTTTTCTGGGTAGTTATCATTACGGAGTAACAAACCTATGCGATCAGTGGGCAAAGCGTCGGTTAAGAGGTAGCTGAGTAACTCGTCGATAGAGTTCTGAAATATGTATTTTCTATTAGTTTTATGTAAATGTTAAAATTAAATATAGACTTACACGTAGCCATATGATGGGATTGCTTGACATATCCACCGGCTTAAATTTAAAAACAACCGTTTTAGCAGTGATTTTAAATTTTTTTATTTGTTTTTCCCCTTCGCCTATAATGTCAAAGTGGTTGAAGATTTTATCAGTCCTTAAACCATGCCCATAAAACATCTGTAATAATTCAAGATATGAAAATTTGTTAGCTGTGTTTAAAAGTAACTTACATCTGAATGTGTGGCTTCCGATGTCGATGGCTGTGAGTTGGTCGGAGATTTTAACAATGACCGATCAGACAAAGACGTAAATAATGATGGTTGCTGATTAGCCATCGTCTTAGCGTTCTGTAATGAATGTATTTATTAATAGTAATAATAATTTATTTTAAATCTAACTTACCATAATTTCAGTAACTTTTTCTATAAAACGTTTAAAAATATCTTCATCTTCTGTATTAACTACTTCATTGTGCAGCACAATACGATCACAAACATCACTATACGCTTCAAGTAATTCATCGTCACGAAAAATTCCGCATGAAAATAAACTTAAAATGGTAGACACCGACATAATTGATAATATATTTCTTCAAAACTTGAAAAAACAATTAACATTGAATTCTAAAATCCTGCTTTTATACTGTTTTTGTGCAAAAAGAGTGTTTGACATGCGCTTTCTTGTAATAATTATTTCTTTGAAATGAGTAATTGTGAACTAATAGCATTTTGCGATTGGAGTTCTAATTACATGTTTTTAAAAATTCTCAAATATTCTTAAATATGTATTTTGTACATTGACTAAATCAACAAAATATTTTTGAGATGTTTAGTAAGGGAGATTTTGAGAATTTTTTACATAATTCATTTTTTTGTGATAATAGAAGACATACAATTATTTTCAATAATTTATTTAATTTATCACCTGATTACCATTACACTCATCACCAATATTACGCTAATTACGTAAAATGTTATTACCCAGTTTCTAATGTAGCGTTTTTCTTTTTATCAAAATATTACTGTAAAATCTTTATGTATTATAATAATATACAAACGTAAATGTATACTGTATGAAAGAGTTGAAAAAAGTTTATTGGTAATTTTCTAAAAATTATTCCTTCATTTTAATACATTGTTTTATAAAAAAAATCTTATTTTTGTTTGATGATAAATTTGTTATATATAATATTAAGTAACATCTCAAATCTATATGAAGCTTTTTGCTTACAATAATTCAGGAATGCGATTTCTAAATACCAAGTAAATTTAGTTAGGTGAAAACAATTAACGTGCAAATAATTATTTCTTTGGAAAAATTTCAAACGTTACAATAACTTTTAAAGATATTTTCGGTACATCTATATAATCTTCGAATTTGTAACATCATATAAACAATAGATCTTTGAGATAATCTAGAATTAATTTTTGTTTGCAAATTTGAAATATATCAGATTTTTCAACGGTTTGTTGTAATAAATTGTTAAGTTAGTAAGCCTGACATTGCCAACTACTTTCTAGATATGTAATCAACTTAACTTAAATATAATTTAGTTCATTACTTTTAGAAACAATTTGTTTTCTTTACAATAATTTTTTAAAAATATATTTACATATTTTCTTTCTGTTTTAACTTTTAAAATATTTACTATAAAATGTTAGGTATATATTATAATAATTTTCAAAATGTAAAATACTTTTTGGCTTGCAAAAGAAAATTTTTGAACAACGGTACTTTATGGAATTTTACTAATTATATGTCATTGGAAAAATTTATTCGTTGAAACAAATGAATGAATCGGCAGGTATGTGGCATAAAACTTTAATTAGTAATAATTGCAAAAATTTTATTTTCGTCAATGGCACTTTCTTTTAATGTAGCAATCGGCTTTAGTTCAGTTTTAGCTGCGTACTAGTAAAATTGTTTTAAATTAAAGTGTTTCTGTGTATTACAATGGTGAGTGGTTTTATTTATTTTTCGAATTAACCCTATACGCTTAAACGCATGCAATTTTATGCCCTACAAAAGATTATTTCAAATTAAAAAAGTTGATTTTAGTATTTACCTGGTTAAAATTTAGATTAAAATGTAAAATGCATTTTCTAATTTTAATGATTTTTAAATTTGTTAACTATTATTTTAGTTTTTGACCATTTCTTTCTTTTTTATTTTAATTCCTAATGTTATTGTTTAAACTAACACCTCGTTTAAAAAGAAGCAGTTGATACGTGTAAGTAGCATTAATTTTGATTAAGAAATTTGTAGTTATTTTCTTAAATTTATTTATTTTTCTAACTGATTTGCATGCAACAATTTTTGTTCTACTTTTCCTATAATCAACATTAACTTTTTAGAATTTTTTTTTAATAAGCGATTCTTTACAGAGTATTAAGAGTAAGAGAGAAGGAATATGAAAGTACCGACCACTACAGAAGTTCCGAACAACCCCAACACGAAGGATCCTGTAGAAAAAAATGATATAATTATGCCATGAATGTTAACAAGATTTAAAAATAAATTACAATAAATTTTATTCCATCTTGTTGTTCAATAATTAAAAAACAACCAATTGTATACATAAAAGTATTTCTAGTAAAATGTTTGTCACGTAACACATTAGAAAAACAAATTCATGATTCAGCAATTTTGCCTTTCGGGTAAATATACAAGTAACGTAGTAGTTTCACGTTCACTCTAAAAATTATTCCGCCATTTTAGTACTAATCTTTTATAGGAAATTCTTTATTGCATTTTTTAATATATCACTATATTATTTACAATTGATGGTTTCGATTCAACTGTTTGGTAGCCTAGTGGTTAAGGTCGCCGCTTTGTAATCAAGAAGCCCGGGTTCAAATCCAGGTACACCTAAGCTTTTTTTAAATAAAAATATTTTCTTTCTCGCTCGAATCATGAGACATCATGACGCATAAAAAATTACCAGTTACGCGATGACGCACGACGCAATCAAAATTACCAATTATGCGATGATGTAACAATGTGAGAGAGAAAATGTGTGAGAGAGAAAAAAAAATGTGTGAGAGAGAAAAAAATGTGTGAGACAGAAAAATATGTGAGAGAGAGAAAAAATGTATGAGAGAGAAAGAATGTGAGAGAGAGAGAAAAAATGTGAAAAACAAAAACAAACTTTCCCAAAAAAACCTTCACGTACGTTTACGGCGAGGTCACAGTAATTAAATTTCATGCCCTGAGGGTTTGGTGTCCGCCTCTTTCTACTCACGAACATATGCTTTTGTTATCAGACGCCCTCTGCCCTGTCTATCTGCCAATAAAAAAATCCCAGCATAGTCAACACCTGTATTTTGAAAAAAATGATTGTGTTACACGTGCAGTAGGAAAACTTGACATTGGTGCAGCACAAGATATGGGATTTGCTTTAAAAGATACTAGACATTCTTTTATCATTCTTATAGTTAAGATTCTTGCCCTAATTATCTAATATTTTCGTCTTATAGCTGCTAATAAAGATTGCGTACCAGCATGTAATAAAAATTGATGTTTATTTGATAATAAGAGTTGAAAATATATGTTCAAAGCTTAATAAAATAGGATGTTTTACATCATAGTTAACTGAAGAAAAACAAAGTCTACCGCCAACCCTGATAATACTATCTTTATCGAGAAATGGTTGTGAAGGTATTGTGATTTTCTGGTAATTGCTTATTAGACTTGTTTTGAAAGACTCTTGTTGAGCTAATTGAATTAGTTTAATTTGTGAGTAATTGAGTTCATGAGCATGACTGTGAGGAAATCCAACAATTAGATGATTGACACAAAAAGTCATGACCATGCCACCATAATTGATAAATGATAAGTCGAACAGGTAGAATGCCTCTGGATACAAGGTCAGCAGGATTGTTTTTACTTGCAGTGTAGTACCAATCTTGAATGTTTGTAATGTGTAAAATTTTAAAGGCTCGATTAGCTACAAATTGTTGAAGTTGTGCAGGCTCTAATTTGAGTTACGCTAATACAATAAGAGAGTCACTTCAGTAAATCATAGGAGTTGAACTAGAAATAGCAATGTTTACTTGTTTGGATAATTGAGCTTCTAGTAGCGCTGCGCAAAGTTCTAATCTAAGTATAGTTATTGACTTGATTGGTGCTACCTTAGATTTTGAACATAATAGATGAACTTAAAATGTATTTGTAATAAAATTGGTACTACGGACATATGTTTTAAAATGTAAAGAATAAACATTTCTAGGAATCTTTAACCGGTTGAGATTGTGTAATTGATTGTAAAAATTGTTCCAGATTATGAAAAGGTCGCCTGGAATCGGTTCATCCTGAGATAACTTTCTAGCCCAGTATTGTTGTATAACTATTTTGAAATAATAATAGTTGGAGTAAGAAGCCCTAATAGATCATAGATTTTAGAAATATAAGATAACAGTGTTTTTTAAGTAGGATTATTAGATGTTGTAATAGGTGAAATAAATAAGGTCAATAAATCTGGTTGGCGTTTTTTTTATTTTTATTAGGAATTTTGTCAAGAAGAACTTGAGAATTAGAGATCTTTTTTCTAAGTTGGAAATGACCTGATTTTAGAATTGATGGAGTTTGTTTGCATGGCGATTCTAAGCCTTCCAATTGATTGAATCTAGTTAATAAATCATCGACATAGAAATCTATTACAATTGTTTATTGTCCTTAACTGTCATAAATTTTAATTTTTCGCTATTGTAAACCGTCTTTGACAGTTTTTGCGCACTTGTCAACATAAACGTCAAATTATTTTTGAGAGATTTTGAGACTTTGGGGGCCTCTTAGTATCTATTGGAGCAATAAAATGTTGTATTCAACTCGTTCCCGTCTAAATTAGACGCTTTTTTTTCCTCGAGGACTATTTAAACCTTCGTTTCACTTGGGTTTAAAAATACCCTCTTGGGAAAAAAAGCGTCCAATTTACACAGGAACTCGTTAAATAAACTACTATTTTGATGCTATTTGGTATGATTGAGAATTGTCTTCAGCTAACTGATTCAAACATTTTATGGCTAGATAAGGTGCAGTTGCTGTACCATGTGCAACAGTGTGGAGTTGAAAAATTGAAATATTTTTGTTGGGATCATCTCGCCAAATAATTCTATGAAAAAGTTGGTGATCTGGATGCATCTTTGTTTGACGATACATTTTGCTAATATCATTTGGCACAACGTAAATGTATTGTCTGAATCAAATTAAAATGTCAACAATATTGTTTTGTATTTTAGGTCCTGTGTATTGTAATTCATTAAAAAACCAACCGCTAGTTGTTCAAGAACTTTCATCAAAAACAACTCTTAACTTAGTTACACTTGAATCTTTATAGACACTATGATGTGGAAGGTAATAAGCCAGCATCAAACAGCATTTGAGATCACTGGTGACGTCTTTTAAATGATTCAATTCCTGATTTTAATTAATGAATTGGTTATAGAATATTTTAAGGTCTGGACATAAGAATAATTTTTTCTCAAGAGAATAAAATCTTTTAAATGCTGTTTGAAAATAGTCTCCTAAAGCTGGGTTGTCACTGCGCAAAACTATTTCGCGAAAATCTTTCGCGAATTTGTCTCGGGGACGGACGAAACGAATCGGGTGAGTCAGGCGAAAACAAGATGAGCCGCCAGTTTGCGCGAGACAATGATCCCGGTGAGTGCAGCTTTAGCATTTGCAACTATGACTATGAGTTATTTGAGGAAGAAAAAGAAAAGGAGTAAAACAAGACGCCGATGGTGAAGCAGAGAAATATATCGTCGGAGATCTCAATATGGAAATAGACTACTGAGGGATATGACAGCGGAACCTTGCGAAGATACCATCAGGAACTTTACTCAGATGACTACACAAGACTTTGAACACTTCTTGTCACTGATCGATTCTAAAGTAAGAAAAATGGATACCAACATGAGAGAGGCGATAACAGTTAGGGAAAGGTTGACTCTATGCTTGAGATTTCTTGCAGTGGGTGATTCCTACACTAGCCTGCAATACCTCTTCAAAATATCGAAAAGCGCAATATTAAGAATCATTCCAGAAGTTTGCGATGCGTTGATCCAATCACTTCAGGAATATGTAAAGGTAAAATAATTCAATCTTTGTGTTTTATATGACTGTATGTATAAAAGGTGTACTTAAAACTAGCGTTTTCATACTTAAGGTGAAAAAACGTTTAAATATTCAATAATGTGGATTGAATAGTATTTGCTGGAATGTTATGTTCCGATGTGCCTAATGATGTGGGAAAAGTGTTTGATGTTAAATTGAATGTTTCCCTCATATACTCATGTGAAGTAGTTGACAACTCAGAAAGCGAAGTGTACGGGGTGGGTGTTTGAAAGTCAGTGCCGTATGAAGAAGGAGCAGAGTATATTCCCATATCTGCATCAAATAAAATGTTTGCGAAGGCTCTTTTCACGTGCGCCAGAGTGTTAGGATCATATTTACGCAATTAATTGGCTAAGCTCAAAGCGTAAGTGAAGTACGCATCATTCGAAGAATTAACGGATGACTGTATGACCTTCAGAGCTTCATTCATCATCATTGAGTCGACGTCTAGCTCTGTTGCCTTTCGTTTGGTGCCTATTCTCTGCGTCCTGCTGGTACCTAGAGCACGAAAGGTAGTCCTTTGGGCCTCTTGCTGCTCTGTGGCAGTAGATGTAGTAGCTATAGAGGTGACCGAAAACAAGTTGGCTCTGTGGAAACTTCTGTTTGGGAGTGTGTCTAAAACAAAAATTATTATAAAATATTAGATAATATAAACAGTTTATACACTAATTTTAGTTATTACCGCTTGCGTCGCGGGCTTGTATAAAATATTATTTTTGTTACTTTAAGACATTTTGTTTATGGTTTCAGATACCATCTACTACAGAAGAGTGGCTTCAGATCTCCGCCGAATTTGAAAGAAAATGGCAATTCCCTCACGCGGTCGGGGCCATGGATGGAAAACACGTTATGTTACAAGCACCTATTAATTCAGCAATACTGCAACTATCAACATTTTTTTAGCATTGTGCTTTTTGCGTTAGTCGACGCTGATTACAATTTTATTTACACTGATATAGGATGTCAAGGGCGGATATTGGACGGTGGTGTATTCAAAAATACGACATTGTACAAGAAATTAGAGGAGCGCGCATTAAAAATTCTACACTCAGAAGTCCTGCAAGTTCCGTATTCTATAGAAGTACCATATTATATATTGGGTGACAAAGCGTTTGCTTTGAATGAATATACAATGAAACCATTTGATGGAAATCCCGAGCCTCGTTCAGCGGAACGTGTGTTTAATTATTGTCATTCTAGAGCTCGCCGCGTCGTTGAGAATGCGTTTGGGATAATGAGTTCAGTATTTCGGGTATTGAGGAAACCTATGCTTTTAGAACCAGAAGTAGCAACTAAAGTTACATTAACAACAATATATTTACACAACTTTCTACGCAAACGTACTTTACACGGAACATACACGCCGCCTGGAAGTTTGGATACTGAACAACATGGTGCGATTATAAATGGTAGATGGCGCAACAATGAACCAATGACATCCTTGATGCCAATCCGCAATATTCCGCGAAGACCATTCAAACACCACTCAAACGTCCGTTTGCATAACTAACCATTTCTTTTTGAATGACCCATTGCCGTGGCAAGAAAACTATTAAGAATATACCTACTTACTTCACTCTCTGCTGTCTCTGTAGTTACAGTTTCCCTTGGGTTGTCTTTATCAGATAAGAAGTGCAAATATTTGTAGGTGAACCATTTTGACTCGTACACATCCTCGCTACCTGTAACAAATAATAATAGAAAATTAATAATAAGTTTATTTCAGTGAATGTAGTTGAAAACAATAACAAATTAATAATTAGTTTATGCCAGTGTATGTGTATTCCAAAACAATAAAAAATCACTTACCGGATGCTGTGACTCTGGTTTTGTTCTCCCTGGACCTCTCGCTACGGTACGAACCCATCAATGTTTTCATTTTCGCTTTTAACACGGCGACAGGATGCTGCATTATTTCACTCATCTCTTTTCATGCATCCTTTCTCTTCATTTGTTGTGGTGACCGTTGTCTTTGGAATCCCATAAAAATCGGTACGTTTGGTACAGTTGAATGAGGCGTATGCTGCTCTCTTGGTTCATTTTTTGGCGCGAAACACACGGTGCACGTGCACAGTGACGGAAACACTGAAAACAAAGCTCTTTGATGCGCTATCAAAAACCGACTGGCGTTGGCTCGGTTAGAAACATACTCGCGAAATAAGTTTCGGGGCGAGTACAACGTATATACGAGGCGAGACTAGTTTCGCGAAACAATTTCGCGCAGTGACAACCCAGCTTAACAATTCTGGAGAGTATTTGAAAATTAACTTGACAATTGTCCATTAGGAGCTCTAGTAGTATTGAAAACTATAAATCAGTACGGAGGGTAGAAAAGTTGTCATTAAATCCAATGACAACTTTTCTTCCCTCCGTACTGATTTATAGTTTTCTATATTATCCTATGTGGTATTTTTACCACAAAATGGCATTCTAAAAACATTTTATCTAGTAGTATTATTTATAAACAATTGTTCGCATTCTTGATCATCTTGTGACATAAAATTAGTTTTTGAAAATTCTTCTAGCTCTAAAAATTTAGTTAATTGTGCGTCTTCTGAACAACATAGAATCGAAAAATTAAAGATAGATAAACCTTTATAACTAGCTGTTTAAATTGGTGCTAAACCGGCTATAACCCAACCTAATTTTGTGTTTTAGATAATAGGCAATCTTTTTCCTGACTTTATTTGACCTTGGGATAATAGAAACCAAAATTCACTGGCACCAATAAGCATATCTGCAGGTACAGGTTCATTAAAATTGAGATCTGATAGCCTGATATCTTTTGGAATATTCTATGTAGCAAAATGTATTAATTCTGATGGAGTACTGGCACTGATAGTAGGTACCAAGAGACATGGAAATGTGGTAGAAAGTTAAGTTACTCTAGAGAATATTGTAATTGACTGATAATTGATTAGTTTTGATTTATTTTGACTATGGGTATGTGTGTATTAGTTAGTTAAGCTATTTTAAGCTTTTGGCAAAAATTTTCAGTTACTAAATTAGATTGTGCACCACTGTCTAAGATAGCCCTAGCTGTATGGGACACGTTATACTTATCTTTAACTTGAAAAGTAACAGTAGAGTGTAGTGTAGTGTAGCTGGGGTTTGTTTGTTTTTTACTACCAAATTAGTTTGACTAGTAGTCGGTATGACGTTTTGCACTTTAGAACGTGAATCGTCATGTAACAAAGTGCTGTGCTTCCAATAAGATTTTTTGCAATGACCTAATCGGCATTGACCTTTACCATGACCAATTCTAAAACAGTTAAAGTATTTAATATATTAAGTTTTCCTGCTGAAGATAATTGTAAAAAATTGTTAGATGTATAAATTGTATGCTCTCCATCACAGAAATTGGATTTTAATGAATTAATTGCAAGATTAAACTTAACTGGAAATTTGTGATTAATAATTGGTTTTTTAAAATAAAGTGAATTATGTCCTTTACGATAATAAAGTTTAGAATTATTTTGCTGACAGTTTTTTAATGCATCTGCTTTTTTATTGAGAAATTTAAAAAATCTTTTAAAGTCGACAATTCTTTATTAGGTTGAAACTCCTCCTACTTTTTTTGTAAATTTGAATCTAATTTTGAATTAAATAAAAAAATATGATAGATGTTTGCACTTTCCCCGTTACTTAATTTTAATTTTTTTAAGGCAGCTAAATGTGTTGAAAGTTTTATCGATTAATTTTCTATATGCTTATGAATAGATTCTGTTTGGAAATTAGCTTTTACTAAAAGCTAAAATTCTTTTTTTATCAAATCTGTCACATAATGCGATCCATGCTGTTTCATATTGATCCTCAACAAAATCAATTCCGTCAATTATTTGTTTTGCGTAACCGTCTAATGAAGTCAGTAAAAAATTGTATTTGTTAGTAGTACTAATTGCTGAATTATTATGAACAATAGAAATATAATTAGATCTGAAATTAATCCAATTGTCCTAATTCCTTTTGAATATAGGTAATTTAATTTTTGGTAAAAAATTTGTTTTGAAAATTGTACGGGATAGGTGTACTAGTCTCATTATTAATCTTAAAAGGTGAATTTACTCTTACGTAATTTTTTAAAATACCTATACTTAAAACTTTTTTTTCTAACAAAGATCCAATTTGAAAATGAACGTCTAGTTCAGCATCTAGACATTTTTCTTCTACCTCAATTTGAATTTTATGAAAATTGTCTAACAACGTGTCATAATTGCTAATTCTGTACTCAACATCACCTTTGCTTGATTTTTGAATTTTAGTTATTGTTCTATGGGAAGGTCTAACACGTTAACTGTTTTTGTTTCATTTAGGTTTTTTATTTCGTAACGCACTGAACAATTTTAAATAATATTTTTCAATTAGCTTATGTGTATACAAAGTAAACTAGAAATAGTAGAAAATAGTAAGTAAAATATAAAAAAAAAATTAATAAAATACATTCTTTTCTCATACAAAGTTTAGTAATAACGCATTTTGCACTTTTTTAAGTTAGTTACTCTTATGTAAATCTAGGAAAACAAACAAACTAGACTCAAAACTTTTCAATTTTGTTGAAATCTATATTAGTTAAAAAAATTATACTAAAAACAAAGTTTTTTAACAAATTAAAAACAAATCGAATGTTTACTGTCTATAAGAACGTATTTACATAATATGATTTGCTTTTAAATATTGCCAATACAATTATTTTGATTGAATAAATGTTTAACTAACAATTGTATCTAAGCTTTTCTACTTGATGCTCATAAATCAAAAGTAACTCAAGCAAATATTTATTGATTTTAAAATAAAAATCCCAAAGAATTGACTTTTAAAAATTGTAATTTGCATTTAGCAATCAGTTATAATATTTAAGAAAAAAACGTTGCACCTAAGAAGTATCTGAGTTAATGTCTTTTTAATACGTTTTTGATTGTTTTATATCACCTTTGTTATTTAACTTGTTTTTAAACTTTTTCGTCAATGTATAACAAACTGACTTTTAAATTGCGTAAACATTATGTTAAGATTGTTTTATTGATAACACTCATTAGTAAACCACGCTGCTTTTAAAACTATTTAATCTTATATAAGAAAAACTATATTTTGTAAATTTAAAAAACACCCACGTGTACAGAGTAACATATACACAATAAGTCATTACACGCTTTATTGCTATAACGATGCTTTACTGCAGACCCATGTTCTTTTCTTAAAGCAATATAACCGTACTATTCTACTTTATACTTATATGAAAATTTTTATTAAAATATTTTTTCTAATTACAAAAAAGCGTTTACCTCGAATAAGCTTTTAATATTAAAGTTTTAATTAAGGATATTGCACCAACACTGTACCATTTTTTAATATTACTCGAAAAATAAAATAAAAAATATTGAGTGTTTAAAGTTTTCATATTTTCTTAACAATCACAAAGTTTTAATTGCAATGTTCTTATAGGCATTATTAAAGTTTATAGACAGGTTTCAGAATGACAACACCATTATTAGTTAAATAAACATTTTCTACAATCATAATAATTCGTGTTTGTGTTATAAGTATAATACTATTTCAACAGTTTTGTTCAACTTATATTGTACTTCATGGGTTAATTGAGGTTGGAGAAATTTTTAATATTAAAATTACATTTGTTTTCATTTAGTTTTTTTTACATACTTTTAGATTTCTTACGTAACTTGTGTCTAAACTTGATTAGATAATTTTGTGCTGGGTATCAAAATTATTTTTGATCTAACACTGCATTATTCTCTTTGAATTTACAGTCCTTTTACATTTCTCACGTGTGTGATCAATTATTAAGTCTATCCGCCATACAAGAATTTTTTTTTTAAATTATCCAAATGTGTTAAACTTGTTTGACTCATTTTTAAGTTATGTGACTTTTCTAATAACAAATACAATAGTATATTATTATACGAGTTACATAAGGAAGGCTATTATTGCATGAGTAGTTTAGAGCACGACGAGCGAAGCGAAGAGTGCTCTAATTGTACGATTTTTTTCGAATTTACATTTTAAATTAATTAATAAAATAAATCCAGGTTTGAATCTTGACATTTAGGAATTTTTATTTTACAATTGGTATTACTGATAGATTGACATCAATTTTCAAAAATTGAAATTTAAAAGTTTGAATTTTCAATTGAAAGTAAAAACTAAGAATGAAAAATAAAATTGATGGTACTCCTCCTGAAGTACGGGAAGTGGCAGAGGATGCCACAAAGAATTTGTTGCCTGTTAAATCAAAAGCAGTGTACGAAAAAGAATATGTTCGTTTTAACAAGTGGTGCAAGAATAGTTCGGTTCGAACAATTACAGAAAATTCTTTATTAGCTTAGTTTGTTGAAATGCAAAAGACAAAAAAACCTACATCAATGTGGACAGTTTATAGTATGCTACGCACTTGTCTAAATTTAAATAAAAATGTTGATATTTCCAAATATCATAAATTACAAGCATTTTTGAAACGTAATTTTACTGGTTATCAACCCAAAAAATCAAAAATACTGGATGATTACCAAATAAATAAGTTTTTAAATGAAGCAAATGACCAATGCTATTTAGGAATCAAAGTATGTAATAAAAATAAAAATTATAATTTTTACTCTTATTTACCTTAGGTTATTTTCATAATGGGATATTCTGGTGCCATGCGACGTGATGAGTTAACTCAAATGGTAATAGATGATATTCAGTTTAAAGAAGATAGTATTCATGTACAAATACCTAAAACCAAAAATAACGTCTCTCGTCTTTTCGTAATTACAAAGCAAACCTGGATTTCAATTATTCAAAAATATGTTGCACTTCGCCCTTTCAACGTGACTTCCAAACGGTTTTTCTTGACATATCGAAATGGACGTTGTATCACAAATCCCATTGGAATTAATAAAATCGGTCTAGTGCCACGGGTAATTGCTCAATTTCTGCAGTTGCCTAATCCAGGCCTATATACTGGCCACTGTTTTCGACGATTCAGCGCCACACATTTAGCTGACTGTGGTGGAGATCTATTAACGATTAAAAGACATGGCGGATGGAAGTTATCGGCGGTCGCAGAAGGTTATGTGGAAACAAGTCTGTTGAATAAAGTTGCGGTTTCCAATCTCTTGTCTTCCAACTCTACTGTGACAGGACCACATACTTCGGCTACAGCATTTACTTTTTCAATTCAAAGATGCAAACAAAAATAGCCTAAAATGTCAGGTTATGATATTAAGAATGTAGACAGAAAGTTCATTCAAATACCAACTTGAAAATACATAACAGTATCGTTATATACTTTTAGTGACTTTATAACGATACTGGTATTGGTGTCGTTATAGACTTATTACGGTTGTAAAGTCGAAAAATTTATTTTTTGTGTTGCCAACATCGCAAACGACAATATTTGTTCGTTAATTTAATGTAGTATGTGACAAAAGGAATAGTGTTTTCAAAATTTTAAAATTATACCATCGACATTAGGAGGAAACAGAAACCTTTCTTTGTAGCGGTATTATTTAGTGTGATTTTAGACAACTTGAATAAAACTCAAAACTAAACATTTACAGCCACTTAATTGGGGTTTTATTGGAATTTTCTCGTTACACAAATAAAGTAAGATTAGCTTCAGAATAATTGTCAACTTAAAGAAATTCGTACACGTTATATATTTTTTTCTAAACTTGTTTTTTCGGGGTGTCCCATTCGACGCGCACACTCTTCGATTATATTTGAATGTTACACACTCCCCCTTTGGTTTTCGGTAACCGTCCCGGAAGAAAACGAAGAAAATTGATTGAGTAATGAGGTGACGTGCCATGACGTTCTTGGAGGCGCCGACTTCGACGTAATGATGGAAGATTGGAGGGAATAACGGAGACGCCATCGGTCACTTGGCTTTGTTTCGAGGGATTTCTTTCCTCGCCGTTTGCAACATAATGATTAATATTTGAAGCAAAATCAGAGCTTACCGCAGTGGATTTTTTCGGTCTTCCTCGTTGGCGGATAGGACACATGGAAGTTTCTGTGGTTCCTTTAGTATACGGCTTGAGGGCCGATACATGATAATTGCCAAGAGGCGCATCAGGTTTGTGGATATGAGCCACCTGGTAAGAAATGGGCGAGTTTTGCTTAGTAATCAAATACGGTCCGTCGCGTCTAGGAGCAAACTTGGACGTAAACTGCTTGGCTGAGTTACTCAATTGGTGTACATCCACAAGAACCAAATCACCTGCGTTGTACGGAGTAACTTCACGTCTGGCTTTATCAGCATGTTTTTTTGCAGCATCCTGTTTTAGTTCATGGGTTTCTCTGGCACGTCTTAGCACTTGATCCATATTTTTCAAGTATTGGGTGATCTCAGGTACAAAATTTTCGTTTTGAATAATAGCACGTAGGTCGTGATGCACTTCGTATGGTGTTCGCGGTTCTCTTCCAAAAGCGAGAAACGCCGGTGAATACCCTGTGCTAGCGTTTATACACGTATTCATTGAAAACCTTACTGCAGGCAAAGCTTCTTTCCATTGGGTATGATTTTCCCCACAAATGATCCCCAATTGGGGTTTTAGATCTCTGTTGCGTCTTTCTTTAGGATTTGCTGAAGGATGGTAAACAGGAATCAAATTTTGTCGAAAACCTAAACAATGAGCTACTATTTGCATCACTTCACCAACAAATTGAGGTCCATTATCACTGATAACTCGACGTGGTGTTCTATACCGTAAAATTACTTCGTCGACAAGACATTTTGCACATGTCTCTGCAGAGGTGGTAGTCAATGCAAACAGCTCTATCCATTTAGTAGCGGTATCTTCAATAGCAAACACCCATTTCTCACCAGTGGGGGCTTCGGGAAGTGGTCCAAACAAATCAATTGCAAGCGTCTCAAAGCGCTGATTGGGGATAGGAGTTTGTAACAACCTAGCAGGTTTTAGGTTAGTGGGCTTATAACGCTGGCAAGCTATACATTTTTTGACATGGTTAGTGACATCTCGATGCATAGTAGGCCAGTAAAAACTATTAGAAATTCGACGTAATGTTTTCTCAATGCCATACTGTTCGCTGGTGGATAAGTCATGATGTTCGCGCAAAACTTTCTCAATCTTAGATTTTGGGACAACTAATTGAGCAGATTCGGAGTCAACATCAGGCACATAGCGATACAGCACACCAGATAGCATGACATAACCACGATCAGTTCATCGAATATAATCGATTAGATTCGGGTTGTCCGATTCAAAGGTATCTATAATCTTTTTGATGTCTAAATCGCCTTTTTGTTCCTCCCTAATATTTCTTGCAGATTCTTGTGGCAAGAGCGTTGTTACAGTGCTAACAGAAACATTCCGTTGTATATCAACGTCAAAAGGCGGTCGTGAAAGACAGTCGGCTATGACGTTAGTTTTTCCAGGTATATAATCTATTTGTAGATCGTAGCTTTGTAACACCAAAGCCCAACGAGCTAAGCGACCACTTGGAGAACGCAATGACATTAGCCATTTGAGAGGTTGGTGATCAGTTTTAATAATAACTTGTGATCTTTCTATATAACCTAGAAATTTTGTTACAGCATACACCAAACTAAGAGCTTCACGTTCCGTACAACAGTAATTGACTTCAGCAGGAGTGAGAAAGCGACTAATGTACTCCACATGCCTTTCATCTGCACCCTCCCCCTGGAGTAGACATGCTCCAATAGCGTATGAACTTGCATCGCATTTGATGATATAAGGCAAATTTGAATCTGCTTGTCTTAAAATTGGAGGAGACGATAATGCATGTTTTAACTTAGTAAATGCGGTTTCTTCAGCATCTCCCCACTTAAATTTTGCTGTTTTGCGAGTCAGTAAACTAAGCGGTTTCCAAATGTCGGCGAAATGTTCAATAAAGCGCCGAAACCAGCTACACGTTTGTAAGAACGAGATGACATGCTTGACATTAGTAGGTCGTGGCATATCTATTATTGCGCGAATTTTTTCAGGGTCGGCTTGTATTCCACCTGGCGTTATTAAATGTCCGAGATAACAAACCGAATCACACGCGAACGTACACTTTGAACGATTTACACATTGTTTAAACAAAATAAGTCTTTCAAATACTTTTTGTAAGTCTCCTAAATGTTCATTAAATGAACGTGATAAAACAATCAAGTCATCGATATATGCTAGTACCGTTAGACCAGTTAATCCAGCGCGAAACTTGTCGATTAATCTTTGAAATGTCGCAGGAGCATTGCGTAAACCAAAGGGCATGCAGCAAAAGCGAAAGATGCCGAAAGGGGTGATAAATCCTGTTTTATCACGGTCTTCAAGTTTGACGGGTATCTGGTGATAACCGGACTGAAGGTCAATAGTAGACATGTAGAGTGTTTGTTTAGCGTTATGCAACAGGTCGTCAATCCTAGGCAACGGGTATTTGTCAGGCACCGTGAGAGAATTTAGGCGACGATAGTCGATACACATTCTTACTTTTCCAGGTTTTTTTTTAGGAACCAGCACTACTGGAGCAGCGTAAGCAGAGTCACATTCTTCAATGATACTCAAAGCGAGGAGCTTATCAATTTCTTCTTTCAAAAGTTCAGTTTTCTTAGCGTTTAGCCTATAAGGAGGCACTGCTATTGGAGTGTCATCGACAAGACGAATTGCATGTTCAATGTAAGGAGTAGGTCCATGTACATTTTCAAAAACATTTTTATAGTCAGTCAACAAATTTTTTAGACGTTGTTTTTCGTCGGCACTTAATGAAACTGCTTCGTTTTCGCGAAGTGAGGTAGTTGCATCAGTGAAATCTCTATTTGTAGTGGAAATAGCAGTAGCGAGTACGAGACAAGGTGGAGAATAAAATGCATACTTTGTATAAACATCATCTTCGAACCACCATTGCATTTTTGGAATGTTTAGCACAACATTGGCAGCAGTAAGGAAATCTATACCCAGAAGTGCATTGCTTTCTAGATGAGAAGGCACAGCCATAAAACTAGTTGGAACAATTCTTCCTTCTAAAATAACGTCGCAATGAAAGGTTTGAACAACAACTTCTCTGGGGACGCCATCAGCGAGTGTCATTGTAACTTTGTCGGGGGTAAACAAAAAATTATTGTTTTTTAAATACGTGTACAACTTATATCCAGCAATACTACATTTTGCTCCGGTATCGACACAAGCTAATCCTTCAAGGTCAGAAATTTTTATATGAAACATGGGACGATTAGCATCCGAATTAACCTCAGTCATCAATACGTCAAAAGATGATGTTGAGTTTGTAGCAGGAGACTTAACAAAGCTAGTGCTAGGTTGGCATTGAGGACATTGAGATCTTACATATCCTGGTTTACCACATCCAAAACAGACAAGTTTGTTAATAGGAGGCAAAGAGTTATTTTCTATAATGGGTTTTTGTGAACGTGCTACTGAAGCAGCAAATTTTCTACAACCGTCTTTAACATGACCATAGTTATGACAATAGGTGCATTTAGGTCTAAGTTTTAAAAACTTCTCAGTAGCAAGCAAATGGTTTTTTTGGGGTAAGCAAACATCATGTTTGTCCACAAAATTTTGTTCAACAGATCGAGCTTTGTCAACAAGAGTAGAAAAATCATTAATTCCTTCTCTTGGGAACAGCGTTCTAATTCTAGAGTTCAAAAGACCATAAATCATATTTAATTTATGAACTTCGTGTAATTCAGGGTAGACATCCAAGCGCGATAAGAGTGAGCGAGCATTGGCAACGAAAATATCCGTTGGTTCCTTATCACCTTGTTCTACAGCTCACGAAATATTTGGTAAGGCGGTTTGTTATAACCAAAAGCATGACGCAACGACTTTAAAGCTTCATCCCAAGACGCGACAGTAGCTTTTGTACCATGCCACCAAGTTGCTGCGTGACCATCAAGTAGCATTGACAATCCTTTAATTGCATTTTCATCTGTAATATTTAGACAATCTTTGTACACTGTGATAGCATCTATAAATGCATCACAATCTTCCGTTTTGTTACCGGAAAATCTAGAAAAGCATTTAGAAAAGTTTCCAGAATTTTGCTGAAACGTTAAATCAGGTGAATTAGCACTTTGGATAGGCGCACGAATATTTGCAATGAGCGTTTGCAATTGTTCGTCGGTCATATTAATGGTAGGGCGTTCCATAATTTGAATTGAATTTTCCGTATCAGATTCAATTTTTATAGAAGTTGGGTTATCGTCAGGCGGACGGATAGTACGGCTTCGTAAGTTATGCGGCATAAACAATGTTCGTAATATACTAACTAAGTAAGTAAAATTACTCTGTAGCGTTTGAGTTTCAATTCGATAACTTTAGATACAGACAAATAATTACGATTGCAGAGAATGATAGACACATGCTATATACACGATTGCGAAAATTAATTAGCGCAATATTTAATCATTCAATGAAATAAATCAGCTGTTCTTTAATTTTATATACGCGAAATTGAAAAACAACTACGTTACGTTTAATCACTGCACAAAATGATAGAAAGTTTCTTTAAATGTTTATATTCAATTTACACTAAATGTCATTGAACAGATAAGCAACACGCGGTCGTATGATTGTACGAATAAATCGCGTAAATACAAAAGCACTGCGTAAAGCAATGAATTATGCGTGGAATTTCCCACGAAACTGCATCTTCAAATAAGATGAAATTGTACTTACAATAAGTTTCTTCTGAAGGTTTTCTTACTTTCCCTGCACTACCGAAGCTTTCCAAATTCTTTTATGGGTTTCTGGTACCGTTTGCACAATTTGCCACTTTTAAAATTGCGTTGAAACAGCCCCACGTTGGGCGCCATTAGATGTAGCGGTATTATTTAGTGTGATTTTAGACAACTTGAATAAAACTCAAAACTAAACATTTAGAGCCACTTAATTGGGATTTTATTGGAATTTTCTCGTTACACAAATAAAGTAAGATTAGCTTCAGAATAATTGTCAACTTAAAGAGATTCGTACACGCTATATATTTTTTTCTAAACTTGTTTTTTTGGGGTGTCCCATTCGACGCGCACACTCTTCGATTATATTTGAATGTTACATCTTAGAAAATATGGAGAACGCAATTAGAGAGAGGCGAAACACTACTAAACTTATGAACGAATACAATTTATATTCCATGAACTACTTCTTTAAGAAAAACCTTAATAGAAAGTGGACATGGATAAGTCTCGACAGTACTGTCAAAAATGAAATTGACCATATTCTGACTGATGATAAACATATAGTTTAAGACGTCTGCGCACTAAATAGATGTGACATTGGTAGCTGTCATTGGACAATAAGAGCAAAAATCCGTATTAATAATAAACTGAAAAAAAACAGAAACACGCGTCAATTAAAATAAATCACAGGGAATTGGAAGAAGTGTCAAATTTTTTTTGTACATCATTAGATAAGAAACTAAAATCAACAACACTATACAAAAACAGACCTAGACACAGTTGCTAAGGATGTCACCAAAATGCTAATAGAAAGTGTACGAGAGGCAAAACAACACCAGCCGAATAAGACTAAGATAGACACACAGACACAAAGTAGAAAAGCAAAGAAAACGAAACGAACAAATGAAAAAGGAACAAGAGATTATAACGATTTGTATAAACAGATTAGAAAAAACATATGGGAACATAAAAATAAGAAATAAGTAATCCTAAAGGAATAAAAATATGAAATGTCAAAGACCAAATCTCAGAAGAAGACAAATATTATCTTATCATCAATCATCAATAACGAAGCGAAATAAATTACAAACAGAAGAGATAAACTTAAAATAATAGAAATGTTCTACAAGGACCTCTATTAAATAAGAGACGCAGACCATTTAAAAAATATGAAAAAATTGTTAACTGAAAAATGAATAAATGTAAAACCTTAAAGATATGAAGGAAAACAAATCCCCCGGTGAGGATGAAACAACCACGGTCCAGAAATACTAATTAATATTTAATCAATGCCTTAACAAAAGGAGAATAGTAAATGGAAAAGATCAAAAAACATCATCCTATTAAAAAAAAAAAGATAAAAGAGATCCGATCCCCTTTTATCCATAAATAATTTTATTGAATATCAGATTCCACTCTTTCTTGCTTACGTCGACTACGAGAAGGCATTTGACTTAATAGAGCATACGAACATAATACAAGTTCTGCGTAACTGTAGACTTGATAGCAGATACATTCAAATAATCACCGATAGCATGACCTAAGCAAGAGCAACGAACAAGAATCTCGAAAGAGTTAGGTAACTAACTTGTGAACCAAGCCAGATTATAAACTCTATAAAAGTGACTTAAGAAGTATCGTCGCGATTGGTTAAGCTAGACTCTGATTAGGTTACGCTCGAAAAGAGGTCTTCGATATAAGAGTAATAACCGGGAACCAAATAGGGTATAGCTCAAAACTAGTGATCTTATTTGAGTGTTTAATGATTTTTATACTTTCTCATATTTATCTATTAAAAAAGAAGTTTCCCTATTTGATCTGTTACCATATAAATGTAGAGTAAAAATTCCAATTTTGAATTAGATTTAGAAGTGGAAGTGTGTTTAGGTACTCGGACACGTAGACGTAAACAACGTAAAAAACTACTTAAATATGTCCGAGTCTAGATTCTCAAGTTGGCGAATAAAAAAAGCGCTATAAATCAAAGATTCGATAACAGAACGTTTCTTTTCAGGATGATGAGAGAAAGCATGAAGATATCTGTCTGTATGAGTGGTTTTGCGATAAATAAAATGAACCAAAAGTCTGTGAATGTACGTGTCACAAAAACGTTAAAAAATAGAAGAAAACCATTAGTTTCGATTTCCATAGTAAATTTAATGTCTGGGGTTGGTTGTTTAGATGATGAAGAAACTTAGGCAATTCGAAATAACCATGACACCAAACAATTACAGTATCGTCAACATATCTAAATCAGACGTTAGGTTCTAATATTGATGATTTTAAAGCAATAGATTCCAAAAAATGTTAGCTACAATAAGCTATAGAGAACTCATAACAGCCACCAGAAACTTGTTTGTGATCTTGTTATCAAATTGAAAGTAAGTGGATTAATAAAAGCAACCAAACTCAAATCTTTGTCATGGTGAGACAGAATTTAATTGTCGATGATAATAAACAAATCTTTAATAAAAACTTAATTTTAAAAAGTGAAGTAATATCAAAACTTACAAGAAGATCTTAGGGTTCAAATTTTATAGTTTCCAAACGTTAAATAAAATGTTGAGAATTAAAGATGTAAGAAGAGGTTGTACCTGTATATTTTCAAAAAATGTTAGACAAGAACGTAGGTAGAAGATTGGCTAGTACTGACGATAGATCGAATAGGTATATCTTGTTTGTAAACTTTGGGAAACATTTATTAAGCGTTGTCTGCATAACCTATTAAAACGAACGATATAGCATCAAGTGGGTTTAATATACCCAATGGAAATTCTAGTACATTTTTCCAATCTAATCTCTTAGTGAAACTTCTCTTTTTCCATTTGTTGACGATATAATCCAATATTATTTTTTTTTTCAGTTTTTGATACTATTCCATTATGGTACATAGTAGACATAAGAATCACTATCCGATTCTTCTTTAGAAACATAGTGACACTCAAATATAGCTGACAAATTTCGTTTTCTGCCTAGGAACAGAGGCAAGTTCTCTTTCAGAACAAGTTCTATGCTGTTTCTTACTATACTAATTGTTAGTGGACTTTTTTAGCAAGTCTCTGCTAAATCGTAGTCTGTGTATACATTATTAAAAGTAATGTTTCTTTTAGTATCATAAAAATGTGCGCAGAGATACTGCACGACTCTTGGACCTTGTTCTTTTCAGGTTTGTTTGCCACAGTACAATTTTTGTTTACGCAGTAACTATTTATTGCATCTACAGCAATCCAAAACTTCAAACCATATTTGTCCGGTTTTGACGATAAATAGATTTTTACGTTCTCGATTCGACCTCTTCAAAGATAAAAGTTTTTCCACTGCGATGAATAAATATGGCTCGAAGTTAGGTTCCAGAGATGTTATTGGAGCTAGCGACCTTGCCAATAATTTGCATAACTTTGTCTTTTGTTATTCCCGCAGCAAATCAAATATGACTAAAATTGTAATTTTATTTATTTATCAAGAAATGCTGACTTGTGACATAGATCGACTTGCATTAATAAAAATTGTAATAGGTTGAAAAATTCTTTTACAAAAGCAAGCATGAAAACATTTCATTTGTCCGTCGGACCAATTTAATGATTTGTAAGTTTTAAAAAGATTTTAAAGAAAGCATATACCACAAGACTTTCTATAACGAGATTCTACATATTTTTTATTTTCAAATTGAAGAAAAACATCCAAGTCAAAATTTTGTATAATAGTGAAAGTACTAAGTATTACACATTTTTATTTAAACATTTTTTCATCCTACCTACTTTGAAGTGATATGTACTCGTTTGTATTGAGTTACTAGCATGCTAAAATTTTTTTTTATTTTTTCTTCTTGATTTCATTAAGATATAACCGAAATATGGTAAGTTGAGGTTATGTTGTCATATCGACTAGCTCCTATATTTGTGCACCTCGATATGGCTTTCCCCTTTAATAAATTTGTAAAAATTGTAATTTTTTTATCTAATAAACTGTTATTGTTAGAAAAAAATTAGATGAATAAGTTGTTAGGAAGAATTATCTCTCTACTGTAAAAATAATTCGAAAAATTTACATACGTACAAAATTATATAAGAAACATGTTTTAAAAACAAGAACACTCACTTTTGGTTTCTTTATTAGACCCAACTTGTGATAGAACCGAAAAAATATGAAAAGCCAGCTCCATACCAAATTTCAAGTTACTAGGATTTTTGGTTCGAGAGTTACGGTGGGTACAAAGTTACACACACACAGACACACAATTTTATTTGATCAAAAATACATTTCTTTGATTCAGGAGATCTTGAAACGTAAAAAATGCAATCGCTATAGTTTCCCTATAGGAAAGTAAAATGCAGTGGGTCCCACGGACTCACCGTTATGCAGATAAAGAGTAATGACAGTTTTTTATTTTGAAAAATAAAATTCCATTCCACGTAGTTGCCGATTATTTGTAATAAATTTTATATTCTTTGTTGGATTTAAGCTTGAATACAATTTTCTTAAATAACTGATAAAAAACTTTTCGTTGGTTAAGAAACCATTTATGCAATTTATTGTCGATCCTTAAAACACAGAAGTTTTCGAAATGCACATATGATTTGACACTATTAAGAATGTTATCTCTCGCTTGTTTTAATAAAACAAATTTGGCAACAACGTTGTTTTTGGAAAGAGTACTTACCATCTATTTTCTGTGTTTTTTAGTAATTTGTTATTTTCATAGAAGGTACTTTATGTTACAAAGTGCTTTGTAATATGTTTATGTAGGGGATAAAAGAGTAAATATAGACAAATATGGTAATTATGGACAAATATGGTAATTATGGACAAATATGGTAATAATGGACATGATTTTTTTTCCAGAAAACTGTAAATGATGAGACGATACATATTTGTGGCATTAATTACCAGACTATTTTATTTAATATTATATGTTTTTTAACTCACAAAACAAATATACTACCGACAAAAAAATTTTTTAAAGACATCCACGTGTTCACTATTACCCCATGGAGACAACTGATGCAGTGTTATAGAATGCGGTTAATAGGGAACAACAGTAAAACATCCACTATTAAAATTTATGCAAAACAAATCTTTCTTATTGCAAAATTCTTATGTAAAAATTATAATTACATGACACATATCATACTTTTGGGACATAATCAAACATGTAGAATTCTCTATTTATTTTGGATGGTAGAAGAACACCTGTAATTTGTTTCTGACGTATGACTATGCCATCAGGGGCTTGGGGGAATATGAAAGTGTTCATTGGCCGTAATATCTATAGTTTTGGCAGGAAATATTTTAGCAGCTTCTTTTTTTGAATTCTGATTATATACAAATTGTGCGACTACAAATTCTCCAGTCTTTATATTTTTATTACTTTCGTAATTAATATTACAACAAACATTATTGTACTTATGTAAGTCATGATGGTTATTTAAGTCTGTTTCTTTACTAGAATCCATATCTTCCATTTGTAATTCACTGTCCAATTGCACCTCTACTTCAGATTCTGATGAACTAGATGATGATTCTCGTCTTCTTTTTTTGTTTCTTTTATGTATGTTCTTTATTCGACTTGGATGTGCCACTAGGGCCTCATTATATAGCTTTTGTTTCTTTTATATTTCCTTCTTTTTGCATAAGAATTTTTAATGCAGTTTGTTAAGTCAACATGTCTCCAATATTTTGAGAAATTCTTTTTCGAGCCTTTTTTTATAAAATTTTTTTGGTTAAATTTTATGTCAGTTTAACTTTTATGAAATCTTCAAGGCGATGTGTAACACGTTTTGCTCTCTCAGGCACTAGCACATTTGCTGGTAATTTTACCGAAATAATTTCACTCTCAATTGCAGATTTCGACAATGCGTAACTAGTTTAAACGGCAGCTCTATCATATACGCGGACAACTTTTTTATTGCCTGTTTTTTCTAAAGTTTTGACGAATGGCAAAAAATGTCCTTGAGCCATTTGTGAAACAGTTCTTCCATCTAACCCTTCTTTTGAGTAATCATCTTGTGAGATCCAAGTTTACTAGACATATTTTCCTTTGAAAATGATGAAAAGAGGCAGTTTATCTCCCCTCGCATTTCTACATGCCAAAACTGTAGTGTTCTTTTTTCCAGAACCTCCAAAATTTTTAGATACGCGCTTTTGTCTTTTAGGCGCTATGCGTCTGGCGTTTTTAGGATCTTAAGAAAAACTTGTTGCATCATAATTGTAGACACGATGACCATCATTAAGAGTAATGTTTTTTTTAAATACGTTTTTTAGCATTTGGTACCAATTCTTAATAGTAAAAAGACAGTTCCGGATATCTTCGCATAGAGCCTTTGTAGTATTCCCTGCCAGGACCACACTCATTCCAAAGTGTTGCATCTGCTTCGCAGTACTCTTCACAAAAGTTTTTTGTTTAGTGAGACCGTATCCATATTTTTCAGATTCATAAAGGTATTTTGCAAAAGCATTTTCATTCTCCTTAGATAATTTTGTCTTTCTGCCATCACCAATTTCAATTCCATCAATATTGGCGACATTTCGATATTTTCCTAATATTGGTGAAACGTTCGAGAAGTTATTTGCAAATGCAAGTGCCTTCTAGAAGCTGTTATCCATCTTCTAGAAGATATACCGAAAAATAGGGAACACTCCAGAAGGATTTCCTTATGTGTATATATACCGAAGAGAGAAATCGTAGGTCAGTTATTGCCGTAACGCGAATGCAGCAGTATTAAGAAGATTATTCAAGTTGAGATAAATAAGTCGTTAGCACGCGTGTGTACATAAATATAGCGAGAATAATCGTGTACGTGATTTTTAGTGTAAACAAGTGTGAAGCTATCCGCGGACGTTATCTTATCTTCGTGTAAGTGATAGTGTTATACAACGGTTATCCATAAATTAGTGTAAGTGTTTTCATTAAATATTATTAGATTTAATTAGTTCGGTTAATTTAAAAGTGTACATATTTTTAGTCGTTTAAATAAATTAGTTTTAATAGTAAAATACGCAACATTGGCTTAAGAATGTTGTACTTTTCAGCAGCATCAGGAAGAGTATTTCTCCGACGAACCTCTTAAAGTGCCATCTGCAATGTTTTACTGTCATCATTTACGCGTTTATTTTGAGATTTGTAGTTCCGTGGCATATTCTACAATAAAATGTTACGTTTTAAGAATTTTTTGTGGGTAATAATGGACTTGCTGCTGTATGAAACAGGCTTTAGATAATTAGAAACTGTCATGAAATATAACCTTACTTTACTGTAACTAAATTTCAATAAAGTAACTGAAAACGCAAACTTAATTGTTCGATTTTTTTTAAACCTTATTTAATTAATAAACTCAAATGATGTTTGAGTCGCATGGATTACCAAGAATCATAATGTCCGACAATGGACCACCATTCGGCTCAACTAGGTTTAAACAGTTTCTGAAAGATTTAGACATACATTAAGCTACTTCAAGTTTTGTTTGTTTGCAGTCTAATGGTTTGATCGAGAAGCATATTCAAACAATAAAGGCAATGTTAATGAAATCTCCAAAAAAATATACATATCTAGTAACATTGGAGTATAACTGCAGCTCTAAACACAATCTACTCTCTCTCTAGCATAGATGTTACTGGGTAGGAAGTTCAAAACCTAGTTACCACAGTCAAGAATGGCCTTAAAACCACCATTCGATACCAAAAAGTCGACATACTACAAAACATGCAAAAGACCATGGCTCGTTATGATGATAGAAACAAAAGACCTTTAACCAACATACCAGCTCTGGAACCAGTTCTGGTACAAAAATCAATCAGAAATTGGACACCACGTGAAGTTGTTAAAGTAGATACAAACTCTGAAAGTTACATTGTAAAAGCAAGATGGAAGTGTTTACTGCAGAAATAGAGTTCAATTGCGCCCTTTCCATAACGCAGTTACTTCTAATTCACCTAAGAAAACTTCAGTTGCACTAACCCAATCCGAAAACGGTCGTGGCATACAAGAAGAAGTAGAAATAGAAATCCCCACTCTCCCCACTCTTCCCTGCTTTCTTCAACCATGGGGTAGATTAAACCATTGCAGTTATTTGTTCATTGACATTGTTTAAGTCGTCAGTGTGTCTATGGTGGAAAATAGTTCACATCTCTGTGTTTTAATAAATAAAAGTGAAAAATAGTGGTTTTCAAGGTAAGTTTCGAATGTAGACAGAATTGCTTGTCACTCCAAGAAGATCTGTATTTACTAATTGAGTTTTTACTGCAATATTTGGCATTGTTTTAGCTTCAACATGGTGCACAATTCATAACTTCAACATGCTTCTTTCATATTTGAATTACTAACAATGCACGTGCATGGACTTTGGGGTACATTCAACCAACACATACGGGGTAGATTCAACCACCCCATATGCACCTTAGATCTCTCTGAACTACTAAATTGAGAAATTGATTTTGAAACTTGTACTTTCCTACAGATGCCCAAAATCTACAAATAAAACGAATCGAAAAATTGACGAAAAGGTAATGAAGATCGCGCTCAAGAGATGCTTCAAAAAAACAGGGTCTATTCAAGAGATAGCTCGACAGTACAATATAAAGAGAGACACACTGATGTCACGAATGAAGCGAATCAAAACCCTTGTTAAAAAAAGGGAGTACTGTAAATCGTCGGATTCTGGCGTCACATCCAGTGATGATGATGAGAGAACGTTCCAAATATACGGTGAAACAAGTTTTTTTTCTGAAAAAGAAGTACAAGATCTCTCAAAATATATAAAAGAGTGTTTGCGTCTTCATTATAGTTTATCATACAAACAAATTCGATTTCGCGCATATGAATTTGCATCTAAGATACCTGAATGCAAATTTCTTTCCCAATGAACAGACAATAAAATGGCTGGTAAGTATAACAGTCACTATTTTTATAATCTAATGTAACGTCATATAGTTAGCATTTTATTCAATGACTGATTTCTTTTCGAAGTGTTGATTGGTTGTATGGTTATATGGCAAGACATCCTGAACTTGCTCTTAGAAAACCAAAGAGCACCACTTTCTTAAGATCAATGGATTTCAACAAAGAGAAAATCGAAAATTTTTTTGCCAACTATCTCTGTCTGTTAGAAAAATTTAAATTCAAAGCCGAAAAAATCTATACTACTACCGTGATGAGAACAATTAACGTAGTTTCTAAAAAAGGGAAGAAACAAGTAGAGAAAATATCTTCTGACGAAAGAGGAGAGTTAGTGACGTTTGTTGGTATGGTAAATGGCTTAGGAAATGCCCTTTCACCAGTTTATGTGGTTACCAGAATGAGAAATCCTCACATATACATCACTGGTGCTCCTGCTTCATCTTTAGTTCTTAACAACAAATCAGGATAGATGACACAAGAGTTGTTTCTGAAAGTTATTGATCACATCATAAAACATACTCGCTGCTCTAAACTGAACAAAATCCTCTTGCTAATTGACAACCATGAATCTCATGTATCATTTGAAGCAGAAAAGTATGTAGAGAATCTGGAATAGAAATGTTGTCTTTCTCGCCACACACAACTCATCGTTTGCAGCCGCTCGATGTTGGAGTCTTCGGGCCATGTAAATCATCTCTAGCAATTGCTTTTAACGATTGGTTAGTTTCACATCCTGGGGAAGTAATTACAATAAGAAACATAGGCGAGTTGACTGAAATAGCATTTATTCGACCTTTTACAGTTTTGAATATAACCAATGCTTTTACGAAAACAGGCATATGGCCTTTGAATCTACAAGTTTTCAGCGACGATGACTTCTGTGACAAAAAAGAAAACTGTCTTTAAAAGCCGCAAAAACTACAAAGCGGAAGATTTTTGAGACCTGTGAAAGTTCCTCAAACAGTTCTGTGAGTTTCCAACAAGATTCTGATGACAGCTCATCTGTAGATGATTTTTGTATTGAATCATGTGAAGAATATGTCGTAAAAGTTGATGATTTTGTGATAGTAAAATATTGTTCAAAATCATGTGTAATCTACTACATAGGAAAGGTGTTATCGAAAGACAATACCGAATACGAAGTGAAATTCTTGAAGAGAAAAAATACTTCCAGCACATTCATTTTTCCTTCAGTTGAAGATATTGCCACAGTTGAGAGAGACCAGATAGTAACAATCCTGCCCACACCTATGACTTGTGGAACTGTCGGGACTTCAGCATTATTCAAATTCAAATTCAACTTCAAGGGCTGGAATATCCGATAATTTTTTATGAATTAAACCTTACTTCATATCATCAAGTATATGTACACTCAACTTTGGGCCAATAAATATTTTTCTCTAAAATGGAGTGATTTTGTAACACTGGTTGTATTCACCCGAAACCGTGGTTGAAGGTTCCTCATGCCTGGGTAGATTCAACCAAAATAGACATTTCGAAAAAATTATCAGAATCAGTTATTATATATTTTATTTCATATTTTGTTGGTTCAGTATTCATTAAATGCCTTACTTCAATCAAGTATACAGCGAAATGGACAAAATGATAATTCTTTAAAAAAATACAAGACAAAATATGAAAAGTGGTTGAATCTTACACACTCTCCCCTACTTTAGGTGCTGTCAACCAACTTAAGCCAGATTTTTGCAAGTGGGCGCGTGTTAAAACTACCATCAAAAATGAAGGACTATGTTAGATATTAAAGGGGGACATGTCACAGTATACAACAATCGAAATATAACATGGTAACCGAAAATATGTATTGAAACGTTCAAGAAATTATTTGCAAATGCAAGAGCCTTCTAGAAGCTGTTATCCATCTTCTAGAAGATATACCGAAAAATAGGGAACACTCGAGAAGGATTTGCAGATGTGTATAAATACCGAAGAGTGAAATCGTAGGTCAGTTATTGCCGTAACGGGAATGCAGCAGTATTAAGAAGATTATTCAAGTTGAGATAAATAAGTCGTTAGCACGCGTGTATACATAAATATAGCGAGAATAATCGTGTACGTGATTTTTAGTGTAAACAAGTGTGAAGCTATCCGCGGACGTTATTTTATCTTCGTGTAAGTGATAGTGTTATACAACGGTTATACATAAATTAGTGTAAGTGTTTTCATTAAATATTATTAGATTTAATTAGTTCGGTTAATTTAAAAGTGTACATATTTCTAGAATAAGTAAACGTATTTTTAGTCGTTTAAATAAATTAGTTTTAATAGTAAAATACGCAACATTGGCTTAAGAATGTTGTACTTTTCAGCAGCATCAGGAAGAGTATTTCTCCGACGAACCTCTTAAAGTGCCATCTGCAATGTTTTACTGTCATCATTTACGCGTTTATTTTGAGATTTGTAGTTCCGTGGCATATTCTACAATAAAATGTTACGTTTTAAGAATTTTTTGTGGGTAATAATGGACTTGCTGCTGTATGAAACAGGCTTTAGATAATTAGAAACTGTCATGAAATATAACCTTACTTTACTGTAACTAAATTTCAATAAAGTAACTGAAAACGCAAACTTAATTGTTCGAGTTTTTTTAAAACCTTATTTAATTAATAAACTCAAATTACCGGTTTTTTCCTTGATTCTCACTATAATACACGCTATGAAGTATAGTTCACACCCAAATACGATATTTTTGTGCAAAGTTTGAAAGAATGGTGACTTTTGTCCATTGTTGCCCCCGTCTACAATTACCTGCTCCTCCCTTATTCAAATCTTTACATTATTGACTTTTTTTTAAATTTTTGTAATTGCATAGTTGTTTTTGGTATACTAAGCATTTATATTTTTCTAAATAAGTCTTATTTACTTTGATTCTGATAAAAAGAAAGATGGTTTAATTTTATATTACAATTTTATATGTTTCATAAAATATTACGTAAATCAATTTAAAAAAAACGTTGGTTTCTGGTAATTTAAACTGTTTCATATCTATATTGTTTTGTAAAAATTTCAAAAACTAGAAAAAAGCAGGTGATCAAAAGCACACTTTGTAGAAGTCTTCAAGATTTAGTAAAATTTTGCTGTTAAGCTTCACGAGTGATTTGTTTGTTTATGGAGTTTTTATTTGTTTAGTAAATCAAAGTAGGTCATTTTTTAGTGTTGTAGACTTCATTTCAAGACTAAAGAACCGCTGCGCAGAAACCAATTTATTTCCGAATGTCAGTACACTAGCTAACCAAAAAACGTTTCCAACTTTTATACGGCGTTTGAGGTGTCCACATTCATTCCACAAATTGTTACAAACTCTTTTTCATCTTTGTGTTTTATATTTTTGTATATTATATTCATCGTTTTGTATGCATTACAATTAATGCACATTGTTTACAGCAGATGTTTTTAGTTATAATTTATTTCGCATGATCGTCAAATTCCGAATTTATCCGACGCGCACCTCGCGGTTCTTTAGTCGTGAAATGATCTCTACTAAGCGTTTATAATTTAACAGAAAAATTCAAAATAAATACTCTAAATTTTAAAACCTGCTATTAAACGAAAAAAATTTTTACAGAAAAAATGAATATAGCAACTTCAAATATTCTTAGGTAATTAGTACGGGGAACGTTGGTAAATTACAAATTTAATAGCAATCCTTAAAATATCAGACAACTAATAGAGATTTAATAATTCCAAGTTACTAAAATAAAAACTACTTAAATTTTGTAACCAAAAATGTCAATGTTTGGTCTGTTTTTACAAAGAGCTTTTTTAAAATCTTAAACAATTTCAAAAATAGATATTGTTCGTTAGTGTAAAAAACACACCTCAAGATATACAGTATAGAGTTAATATGCCATTAAAATTGCAATAAGTGCAAAGAAAAAATAATACATAATATAATCAAAATTTTATAATTAAGAAAAATCATTTTACAAGTAGAAGAAATTTGAATGTGATTTTTTACACGTTATATGTAAGTATATAATTTTAAGTTAAATTTATTAAAATATACATAATATGCCGTATGATCGTTTTAAATGAAACTAAAAACATAAAATTTCTAAGTAAAATTTAAACTCAGTTATGTTTGAGTTATTTCCAATACTCACTTTTAATTATTTATTTTAATTCTTAATTAATATTGTAATAAGATAATAAAACGTACCCAGAATGTAACATATAATCCAATAAAACGTTTATATTTATTAATACTTTTTATGTAATTATTATATCGTTTTACATTTATGATTGCTTTTAACTTGAGGACAGATTTTTTTGCACTTTAAATGTCTTTTCAAAGACTTCAGATATCGCAATCAATACTTTTCTATAAATTGAAACAGGGAAATATTGCGTTTGACAGATTTAGGGTGTATTCCACAGTCGGTTTCTTTTTGATCTAAATTTATTTCCTTTTTGAAAATCGCGTGACACTGCATGTTTTGAAGTGACATTTTGAAAAAGCCAGCAAATTATTTGCGAGAAATAAAATGGCGATGTCTTATTTGTTAACACGTTAATTTGAATTACATATTAATATATGTATTTACAAAAGGAAGTAAAGTGAAAGGTGTTACAGTTTATAAAAGATTATGAATATATATGTAACTAACAGGAAATTCTTAAAACTCATTAAAATTTGATACAAATCTAATAGCAAGTTCCAAAAAAATTGGGTAGTACAATTTCACATAGTCTCCCTCCTTGCACAATTTTTACGGTTGTCTGCCACCGAACGTGATCATAATATTTAATTTCTACTTTAAGTTAGGGAAACTCGAGAACATTTTCAGTTTTTGCAGCTGTAACGGTTGTAACGGCATCGCAGTTGTTACTCCTGTGTAATGTTAATGTCAGCTTTCTTGAGTATTCAAACTTATTAACAAGTTTTAGAAGTGTTATTATTGATTTCCGTCGGACAATTTCACAAAACTTTCCTCGTTTAGATTACGTACTCGAAAATAATTAAAGTCACCTAAAACAATCATTAAATTTAGTTTACAAGCAAATAACGTTGCGGAAAATTACTTTCTTAGGTTTGATGTCAAATAGTCGCGGGGAATAATGTAAATTTAAAAAATTCGCGTTTCCTGCTTATTAATTCCTATGTTTAGTTATTTATGAATCTTATTTGAATTTCTATATACAACATAAAAATTAATTTTATTGCCGTTAATGTTATTGACATTAAAAAAATATAAAATCGTCCTTAACAACATTAAATATGACCTAATAAATTTCAATAGAGGTTGGTATAATAGCATAAATGACTATCATGGTATTTTATGACATTTAATAAAATTTATGAAAGAAATGTCATTTGAAGGTTTTAATTCATTTTGCACATAATAACAAAAAAAAACTAACATTTAGAAATTTACAAGTTAATTGGGCGCAAATGTCATTCATTTCGCAATTACCAATTCGCAACGCCTTAATCCATTATGCACTACAACTTCCTCACTTAAAATTGACGTAAAAAAATAATCACCAAGTAAAATTTTTATTATTAGAAAGTGAAATATATACGTCTACACGCGTATTTGAATTATCAAATAAATTTCGTGTAATTCAAATCAGAATAATGTTCCAATATTTGAAGAAGCTTCCGTCTGAAACGCATTAAACTTTATATTTTATGGTGTTGGGCAAAATAACTTTTATGATTCTTAATAAGTATAAAAAGTCCAATTTTATACGAATTATATTGGTTTAATGGATTTTTTAATAGTAAACTTTAGAGCACTTACTGTTTGGAATCTTAAACTCGACTCTAAAACATTAATAGTTGTTATTCTATATTATAAATTAAAAAAAAAATTGTATTGCATTGCCAATAATTTTTTTAATTTTTTTATTATTAGAAAAATATTAAACCTTGTAGTTTTATTATCTCTTTGTTTGAAATTTTTGTTGCAACACTTTTTAAGGTTTTTAGACACAATAAAAAAAATTACACAGTTAAACAAAACTTTATTCCTTATTTAAAAATTAATTTAAATTTTGTATAGAAAAGAAAAATTTAATTAATGATTGCTTAAAACATTGTTGTTTTGGTTTTCTCAGAAATTGGATAAAAATCACTACATATTTTATTGACTAAATTATAAAAACAGAAAACCGACACAGCTTTAATCGTAAGATTAGTTTTTTAGTTTGCTATCTTTGTTTATTTTTTTCCAACGTTCCCACTCGCTAAAAAACTCTCTTAAAATGCTCGAGGGCTTATGAGGCGTGCTCACAGTGTTTTGATATATACGAGTAAAAAGAGAGATGATTTTTAAAATTTATTAGGGTCGATGTTTAATACTGTTCTTATTATATTAATTTTTACGATAGAAAGGTTAAACTTGAGTAAACGCAAATTAAAATAAGAAATAAATAATGTCAAAAAATATTCAAAATTTAGAAAGAAAACATGTCAATTATCTTAAAACAAAAGTTTTTTAAATGGTGGTGATTCAGAAAGTAAGAACGTAATAGTTATAAAAGATACATTTCTCTTACAATATACTTTTGTTTTATAAGTTTTTGTTTGACTTTTTGCTGAGTAAGTTGCTGCTTTAGTTGCTTGAATATCGATTTTTAATTAGTGTTTTAATTTTTGGTTGTACGAGGGGAGTCCGAATTTAATGGTACAGATGGCTGTGAAACAAACACCACAAGCAAATTAATGCCGTCATATATGGTTTAGTGCAGAAAATTTAAAGATGGATGAACGGACCTCAGTGATGAACCGAAGAAGAACAGAGGCAGACCAAGGACCTCACACACGGATGAAAACTACTCATTTGTTGAAAGTTTGATTATAGAAGATCGTCGCATTAAAATGAGTGAAATTGCAAAAATTATTGGCATTCCTAAGAGTTGTGTTCATGAAATAATATTCGACTCAAACTTTCGCAAGGTTTCGGCTCGCTGGGTGCCGAGACTGCTCTCCGAAAAATCACAAAACCAATCGAATGAGTGTCACTTCAACATCTCACCCGATACCAACAGGAAGGAGATTCTTTCATTGAAAGTATCATTCCCGAAGATGAACCGTGGGTTTATAAGTTCACCCTAGTGTTAAACAACAGTCCATTATGTGGAAACGTCCAACTCCCTAGTTTACAAAAAATTCAAAACTCAACCATCTGCTTGCAAAACCATGGCCACCGTGTTCTGGGAGAGTAAAGGCCTATTGCTCTGCAAATTCTGTGTAATTCTCCAAAAACTGCATACAGCCATTAAAAGGAAAAGGCCGTGATGAATACGACAAGGAGTTAAACTTTTGCACAGTTCCTTAAGACTGCACACGTCAAATCGAACTAAAGAGTGGTTAACACAACGGAAGTGCAAGGTCCTCCAACATCGACTAATATAGTCCCGATTTGGCACCCTCCGATTTTTATTTATTCCATCTCTTGAAGAAATTTTTAGAGGAAAAACGCTTTGCGAATCAACAGGAATTGCAAGACATAGTTAGGGAGTACTTTAATTGACTTGATGAGCAACACTACCGTGAAGGAATGCTTAAGCTACTGTCACGCTCGAATAAATGTCGCAATCTTTACAGAAAATATGTCTAGAAATAAATAAAAGTAGATAGTTTTTTGTAGAATGTATAAAATATTTTCTTTAAATTTTGGTTTGTATCTTTAATATCGGATTCCCCTCCTTCTAAATAGTTCAAATTTAAATAGTACAAATATTTGAGTGATAACTGTTAACGGCGCTATATCTATCAATATTAGTTTTTTTTACCATATAAAATTTTTAGAATTTTAGGCTTTCGCGGTTGTTTTGGTTACGATTATAAGCGACTGCGTCATGGTTGAACACCCAGACTAAAAGGCTGTTTGTGCCAATAGAAAGAAAAGTTACTTACAGATCTAGCATTTCTAAAAGGTTGACGAGACTGAAAGTGCTTAAATCTCGGTGTTCAACTACGATGCAGTTTAAGCCGAAAGCGCTTATAATCGTAACGAATCGTAACAATTACATCCTTCACAGTCTAAAAAAACATTAGTCGACCATAAAGCAATTGTTAATCAAACAGATACAGTTTTATATAAAGAGACAACATCCTTGTTAAAGAAGGGTTTTAACTACGCTGTTAAGCCTAAGACAACACCCATACAAGACATAGTATGTGGAATACGCACTCCAGCTAAGAAGATCTTAGAAACTACTCGACAAGATGTTTGCAACGTTGTAAGAGAAGCGAAACCGCCAAGTTAAAATATTAACAGATAGGAGAGAAAAGTAACTAAGCGCTTACGCAAAAAGAAGGACATTTTAGTACTAAAAGTAAATAAAAAGAATGCCGCCAACAAAAACTTAACTACTATAAATATTAACAAGAAACAAACAATGATTGTCAAAAATCTAGTTATGCCACAAATCTAGGGTCTTCCCAAAAGACACAAAGAAGGATAGTGATAGTGACCGATAGTGAGCACCATCAATTCACCGACCCAATCGTCTACAGACTTTGTAAAGAAAATTCAGAACTTGCGTATAACAAAAGAAGATATCATAGTCAGTTTTGAGGTGGCATATTTTTTTTACCAAAGACTAAGTGTTTTTTAGTTGATAACGACAACTCGTTTAAACAAATAGAAGGAACAACCATGGGTTCCCCGCTCAGTTATAGCTAATATTAATATGGAGTATTCTAAAACTAAAATTATCAAAAATGTTAAGTTTAAACTAAAATTTATGTTAATAATACGTTTGTTCTATGGCCTCATGATAAAGACAAACTAAATCAGTTCTTTCAACTTCTAAACTAAAAAATAAACGTATCATAACATTAAATTTACTATGAAGTTAAAACATAACAGCAGTCTAGCCTTTCCTGACGTACTGGCGATAAAAAAAATAACGGAAAATTGGGGCATACTTAACCGCCAAATCTTACCAACATTCAGTACAAAAAACCACTGTCGTAAAAGAGCTATCAGATAATAAAAATCTATAAAAGCAAAAGGAAACACTGTTGGAGTCTTTACAACAAAATGCATACTAGTTAAAAAAGATCCAAAAGGCAAGGGAAAAAACAGTCAATTCAGAAGTCAAAGAAGACATCACCTCCTGCTAGCACCGCTTATTATCATATTGTATAGATTCAACAGACAAAATAAGCGGAGTGCTAAAGTAACAAATGGTTAAAATTATCTTTACGTCTAAGGATACCCTGAACTAATAGTTTAAATCTGCTCCAGACAAACCAGAGATTTTAAAACATGCCGGAGTTTACAAAATTCTTTGTTCCTGTGGATCAAATTATATAGAACAGACGAGACTCTCTATTAAGTTAGAGTAAAAAAATATATGACTGACTGCAAATACAGCCGAGTTACAAAATCAGCAGTGCCAGAACACTGTGAAACCAAATCAATCTTATTGGAAAGAACACAAACTCTTACACTGTGTCAGTCAAGCGATAACTGAAAGTGAAAGTTCGTTAATTACCTGATCGCTAATGATATAAATACCGTCCGTTACACTTTTTTTTTCAGTGACATTTACCACTCGGAAGATGCAAACTGTAATGTCTAGCAAAACGTTGGTTTGTTTGGGTTCACGAACGACAATACGGCAAAGTCCAAGTTCTACTTTTTGTTTTGGCTCTCAAGGAGAAGTCTATAAAGTCTGGGTTTTCAACTACAACGCGGTCTAAGCTGAAAGTCCCATATAATCGTAACATATAAAATTTTTGAAATGATGTATTGGATTTGTACAGCAAGACGAACTATAAACTATTTGATTTTCTAAACCGTTTTTCGTACATTCTGCTTAAAAAATAACAAATTTTACTAATCATTATAATTCTTGATTAGACAGTGGACATAATTGAATAAATAATCATTTGCAAATGCTAGAAACGGTCTGAAAAGAAACAACACGAACAATATTATCTGTTCCTAAATGAAAAGGAACTATCCGACGCCGTTTCCATTTTAAAGGCAAAACATACTTAATTTTTAATTAATACTAATGCTGATTTCTATCCATGTGCTTTGTTACTTTAGTCATTACGTTGTTGTAGTGTGGTTAAATATTCACAACTCCAACGTTTCCAAAAGTTTTGATACCACGTTTAACAATGGACTCTATTTGTGTACAAACCGTTAAAAACTCTTTAAAATAAAAATTTGATTGTCTATTATTATTGTTAAATGAGTTTGAGCACTTTTAATACCAGCTTCCTATGAACCTCCTAAATTTTATTTCAATTCGTTTTTTGCTGTGGATTGATAATAATGTCAAATGAACATGACACTCAACTTGACCATTTCAGATTTTGTATAAACTTTGGTTGTTTATACTTTCTGACGCCCTAAAGTCAATTATAATTGAAAAAAAAATATTTTTTATAGTTTTTTAGTTATAAATTTATAAAAATTACAATATAGATATTGCGTTTTGATATGTGCGCTGAGATGGAAAATATGCTTGAATTTGAGTTTTATAAATCTTAGACAGTCGAGCTAATTTTAAAGATGATTTAATGAGCTTTAATTGGATACAAAATTTCAAAAATTTCAAAATTTTATGTCCCACCTTTGAACATGATCGACAGTTGAAATCTCGAACAGGGCAATTTAACCTTGCTGAAAGCCACAAAACATACAGGAACATGAACCTAGATGTTGTGTAGTTGTCCGCTTGCAAAATCAACTTTGAGCTGGTTGCTACCTAAACAAATTGGTACCTTGGCCCTCTCTAGTGTACTCCTAAAACGATTAATTTGATTGATTAGAATAATATTAATAGCTTTCGAGTCATGTTGTAGCGCTTGGGATTGAGCTGTTTAAATTTCTGCTGGACGGGCCTCTGCTAAGGTTAATTCTTTTTTCAATTACATACGTTCGCTTGTTCTAATATCTATCATGCCAACAATACGATCTCGAATGAGTTCGTCTTTAAGATTTCCATAGTCACAGTTTTCAGCTAATGTATGTACTGCTGTTATAAATGTGTCAATTAAATTTTCAGGTTTCTGCATACGAGAATTAAATTAGAATCTCTTAAATATGATATTCTTGCGGAACAAAGTAATTGTCGAAAGAAGTTAAACACGCATCAAACTTTTTTGGTTCTGACGGAAATTGTAATAAAGTGTTTATGTATAAGAATGGTTGCCGTTATTGAAAGTCCAAAGACTGTTAAGTCCCTCTCAAATCGGCGTTTCCACTGGGTTTATGAAACCGCATTTGAAAATGTAAATATGTAAATGCGTTGGGTCTTGTTTCTGCAAGATTTTGGTTATGCGTTAGAGCATAAATCAGGGAAATGCATGCAGCATGTAAATGCTTTAAGTAGGGCGTATGAAATTTTGATGTAGTAGGATAATTCGTTAGAGCAGAATTTAGCGTTTAAACAGAATTCGGATCCGGAACTACAGTCAATTCGAAAAACACTAGAGAAAAATAAAAGTTCACTGTACGAATCGCAAAATGGGTTAGTTTATGGTAAGTTTTATGAAAGATTGTGATTTTGCGTTCCTAGTGTTATGCAACATTGTATTTTGTATAAGTATCATGACGAGTTTGGTCATACCGGTATGGATAAGACGATTCATTTGATTTTGAGTATATATTGGACGCCAAATTTTTAAAACACGATTTCAACAAAGCTTTCATCATTAAGTTGTTTCACGCAATTCCACGTGAGAATGCAATTGAATTTTGTGTCTATCTGAACTAAAGCTTATTTGGAGTAAGTGGTTATAATTTTTTTGTATTGGGGGTTTGCATTCTTTCATAATTGTCTATAGGGGATTTCTATACCCCACACACGTTTCCTTTATAAGTGAAAATAACGATGATTTAAAAACAGAATTTACTTGTAATAACTCCGTATGTACGTTTTTGTGTTAGATTACATATTCCGTTTTAGGTAATACAAGTACGCACTTAATTAATCTACTAGATAAAACCTAATTGTAAGCATAACAATTTTTATTTTTATGAGTACTACTTTGTTGGTCATGTCAATTGTTAGAATGACCGTACGTACACCCGCGGTCAATGAAAATGGATATATTCAGGTAGAAATAGAGGTACGTGCTCACAGTCTAAGACAGGAAAGTACCGTGACCCTTATAATTTCTGAGCTAAGAAACACCACAGTATCTATGATTTGTTATTTTAAATTTATAATTATGAAAAGTGTCCAAAATGTCACGAAGCAAATATGAAAAATTTTAATTAGTCCATTTGTCAAAAGGTCAATATCCTAAATAGCATTATCATGTATCTTTCTTTTAATCATATTATCTGCACACACAGTAATATAAGGATTTTCTAATTTAAAATTTAAAGACAATACAAGAACAAGACAGTAGAAAATCTTAAGCTTTCGCGGTTGTTATGTTTATGATTATAAGCGATTTTCGGCTTAGACCGCGTCGTAGTTAAACACCCAGACTTAGGATTGGTCCTAGTCTCTTCTTGAGAGCCAAAACAAGAAGTAGAACTTGGCTTTTGTCGTATTTTCGTTCGTGAACCCAAGAAACTGACGTTACCGCTTGACTGACTTCGTTATTACTCAGAGTAAGTGTTTGTATCATTTCCAAGAAGGTAGATCTTTGTCTTAGAAGATATAATACTGGTAGCCAAGATTTGATGAGTCTTAAACCTTGGAAAGGCCTTACTCCGAGTAATAACAAAGTCAGTCAAGCGGTAACGGAAAGATCAGTTTTGTTAATCACGCTAATCGCTATTAGTATAAATATCGTCATTTACATTTTTCTTTCAGTGACATTCACTACTCTAAAGATGCAAGCTGCAATGTCTTGCGAAACGTCAGTTTCTTTGGGTTCACGAACGACAATACGACAAAAGTCAAGTTCTACTTCTTGTTTTGGCTCTCAAGAAGAGACGAGGACAAAGCCTAAGTCTGGGTGTTTAACTAAGTCGCTTATAATCATAAACAATATATGTAATTTTTCAATGGAGAGGGTTGAGTTGGAAAACTTTCAATTTAAAAATCGTATTTTTTAATTACGGGGTAAATTATAATTTAGTAGTGATTTACCCGTCAAAAGTATTGTGTTTAAAGTGTTTCCGTCATTTAATTTTGTAATGAAATCAAAAATCCCAGAAGACCAAATTAAGGGGATTCTTCTTTAGTAATTCGTAGCCGTATAGCAGCTCTAGCTAAAGCTGGTTGATCCATATCAAGAATTTCTCAAGATGTTGGTCTTTCTGTAAGTGTTTATAATTTATTTCGTCTATAAATTCCTGCAATTACACTTATTGGTCAAGGCTTTTCTAAAGTAAGTAAAAAAACCAAAAAAAATTAATAAATAGTTTGATGACCACCCCGAAATTCAATTATCGCCATGGCCAGCAAAATCACCTGACGACCCGATTGAAAATCTTTGGGCTGCCATGGTAAAAAGTTGGAATGACGTTGGATCAATGGGGTAAGAGCAAGGAACTATCTCAAAATGTCACGACATCGTGGAAATCATTCCGGAATTCTCCAATTTGTGGAAACGTTTGAAATAGTATGAGGATGAGACGTCTAGAAGAATGGATTAACACAAAGTGGCAACATGTACTTTATATTATCATATGTATTATATTATGTGTATTAAATTATATATTATGTGTATTATGTATTAAATGTATCGTTTCATTCTTAATTATTCATATTCTAATACTTTGTAACTAAGCAGGTCAATTACCTTTAAAGTCATTTGACTACATATACAAATTGTTTTTTGGCACTTTTTGTAATTCTAAATTTATTAAATTTTATTGGTTTCTGTGTAGGTATTTAATATTCAATTTAATTAGCATTACCTTATTGTTATTATGTAGATAATTTTTTGTAATTATTTATATATCTAATTGTTAACGAAATTGAACATATATTACCGAATTTTAAGTTTTTTACCTGGGAGATTATAAGGGTTAAGGTGGTTTCTTGTCTTATATTGTGACCACGTGCTTCTATTTCTAACTGAATATGTCATTTTCATTGACCGCGGGTGTACATGTTAGGTTGTTGACATAATTAATTATTAGGTCATTTTGTGCCTCACAAAGTCTTATGTAGTGCGCGTTGAGTCTTTAAGTCTTCATTTCTTATATTTGATTTATATTGATTTTGAATTTACAAATATGAAGTCATTCTTTCTTGAAAGTAAAAGTTAGACCGACTAGGTCATTTTGCTGTACGACGTGTTGTCCAGTATAGGGCGTAACTTATATTTTGTCCGACCCATGTATTCGTTTTTAGAAAATTTATATAATTGTACTTATGTACCTTCTTCGTCCTCTATGATAAAATAAATAGATATTTTGTGTTATTACTTCTGTCTTGTTATTTATTCTTTTTCAGCTGTTGGTAGATTTAAACGGTGTCTCCCTAATTTAGTCTTTCATCGTTTTGGCGCTTTTTTAGATTTAGTTTATAATTAATCATCACGAAGCGTGCGGCCCCATCTCCGAGAACAACTGTGTTAGCCGTCGCTTACCTTTTTTTGTTACACGAAAACAAGCGTAATGACCAGGTAGAGCGGATAAGTAAAATAGTAATGTTGGCTAAGTTATCTATCGCGACTAATAGGTGGGACAATGTTTTAACACTAAGTAAGTCTACGGGCACTACCCTCAGTCGGTTACTGTTTGGTATAGATCAGCGTGGTCAAGTAAATAAAGAATTAAAGCTTTTAGTAACAGAAAATGAACATTTTGACTTTGAAACTTTTCGAGTAGTGACTGATACTAGTATTCAAAAGGCTCAGACAGAAGAAAAAGCAAATGTATTAATAACCCGCAGTGAGAATCCTTCCTACAATATATAATCTATAACAATTCAAAATTAATAACAATAACAAACAATAAACTACAAATTAAAATATGAAGTAAATGTCAAATAACCAATAATTAAAAAATAATGTTTAATTCCTTAAGTATGCGACATGTTTCGGCCGAAACAATAAAATTGAGGCCATGTTCAGGCAATGATTACACTAAAATTAATTAATTAAATTAGTGTTAAAAAGGTATAAACTGACAAATTCAAAAATTTTTTTAACAATCGTATGAACAGATAACATTAATATAAGAATTATAAATAAACTTACCAATTAATATTCAATCATAATAAATGAAAATTAGAATTCTAAAAATGATTTTAAATATGAAATTTTTACATAGTAATAAAAATTGAAAAGTTAAAAATTGTAAATTTTTTTAATAACATGTGTCCGGTGTGGACATGTTGAAAGCTATGTAAAAATTTCATATTTAAAATAATTTTTAGAATTCTAATTTTTATTTATTATGATTGAATATTGGTAAGTTTATTTATAATTCTTATATTTATGTTATCTGTTTATACGATTGTTAAAAAAAATTTTGAATTTGTCAATTTATACCTTTTTAACACTAATTTAATTAATTAATTTTAGTGTAATCATTGCCTGAAGATGGCCTCAATTTTATTGTTTCGGCCGAAACATGTCGCATACTTAAGGAATTAAACATTATTTTTTAATTATTGGTTGTTTGACCTTCACTTCATATTTTAATTGTTACACCAATAACATGGATCCCTTCAAAAATCCTTAAACTAGAAACTAACTGATTTTCTAAACCGTTTCTCGAACAATATTAATTTTTGCTTTTTCAGTTTCTCTAAATAAACGTATAAATAAATGAAAATAAAAAACTTTAAATAACACTAATAATTTGAAAATTACACTTATATTTCTACTATCCATTGTATATTCAGTTAATTAAAAATTTGTTTTTTTTTTAATTTCAAGTAAGCGAAATGTTCTTTATTGGCTACATACAAATATACATAACACGATGATAAAATGTCTACGAACATGAACTAGTTATGAAACGTATTAGAAATCCTGACATTTCTGTTAACATTTTTTGTAAAATGTTATCTTGTAAATTATTTACATTGATACATTATTTTAAGTATTTCAGACAAACGTTCCGTTTAGCCTAGATTTAATGTTTACACGCGCGGAAAATTTATTTAGCTGATTCAACAAATAATTTTCTATTTTTGCAAAGTAAATAGTTCAGTTTTGTTCTACGTAATGATCTTTATACAATGGTTCTAAAAAAACATTCATTTGTGGCAACGGTAACTAAGTCGTCATATTTATTACCTTGATAATCTTTACCGAAAATGTAATATAAAAAGAAGTAAAAAAGAAATGTTTTTAAAGTCGTAATCTCATACCCGAGAGCATTTAATTTTAAGGCATGTATTAAATTCCAAATAAATTATAATTAAATGCGGTGTTCATAATTCTAGACTGTATAAGAACTTTTTAAATAGGTTTTTAAAACGCAAATTTCAATCGTTATACTTTATTTTCGAAATCCTGAATAAATTTCCGATGAATGCGTAGTGAATTACGATTATTCGCCTGAATTTTAATTTCAGATACTACCTGCAGACAATAGGAAATCATTAGCGAGAATATAAATTATAACCTAAAAAAGAAATGCGTGCAATAAAAGAATTCAATAACTAACAAAAGGTGGAGCTGAATACATTTTGCAAGTTTCGTTTTTATATTGTATTGTCTGGGTAAAAGAATGAATGCTAGATCTGTTGTTTTGTTCGTATGGCCTCATTAGAATAGTTATTTGTGGGAAGTAAAAATGAAGTCAGTAATGCTGATGGTATACTATATGGATGTATATAAAACGGTAGCTGCATCAAGTAACGTGATTAAAAGGTAATTGTCCTGCGAAACAGCGAATGTATTTCGCCAGGTGTGGAGCTGATGAACACATAAACACGCCGCTTCCTGTCAGGTCGGTCGTTAACGCTGATATACATGCTGGAAACATTCAAACACTAAAGTTACCGGTGAAGTTATGATATCGTGACGATTGTACTCGACTAGTTTATGTGAAACGAAATGTGCAAATGCGTTGTTACACAAACTTGTCAGTTATGGTTATAGATACATTCACATTTCGCATACATACAATTAATGTATGAGAAACTATTTCACATTAACCACCAGTTTAATCAGACTTCCAGTTACAAAACAACCAACAAACCGTATCCAACTTAAAAATCTTGCACGCAAAACTTTTTCTGCCAATATTTATGAACGCTCACGAAAAAGCAATATCGAAGTCTTCATGAACTCGGAATTTAATCCTTAAGAATTTTTATGACCGCAATTTATTACGAAACGGAAATTTTTATTTTTTTTTTCCTAATCCGCAAATTCCTAGTAGAACTAATTACATTCACTGGTTTAAAGAATTGAGAATTCGACGCAGTAAAACCGGCATTGGGCGACAACATCCCTCGTTCTTGACAAGAAGCTTTCTCTTTATGGATCGTAGTCCGCTTAGATAAGTGATTATACACAGAGGACTATTGTTAACAGTCCCCTTGCTTATATTATATATTTGAGAACCACGTCTGAAAAGTTCCCGACAGTTTTAGAACTTGTTTTCTTGTATAAGTCCCGTTCAAAGAGCTTATTTCACATTTAATCTAGATAGGGCCTATTTGATTGTCTGTACGGTTATTTAGGTAATTTATTTTTCGCCGGTTTGAAAAAGGTAGTTTTCTATTCATACGATTCCCTGAAACTCCAACATTTATTTGTAGTTTTAGTTTGTATTTGTTCACTCGGGTATACAACTTCAGTAACAAAATTCGTTTACTTACCAAACGTATTTTATATTTTCTTTTGATTTTTTTCAAGAAACAATAACTAACTTTGTTCTTAACGTTGTTAATAAATTCTCGAGGTAAACTAATAACGCATAAATATCTTCATAGACATTGAATGGAAATGACTAGAATGTTGAAACATCATCCTATAATAAATTTCTCAAAGATATAAAATTTCAGTTCAGTAATTACACATTTTGTAAGATCTACATTAATGTGGTAAATTGAAGGTTAACGGGAAAAAGCATTACGCATTGCGTATAAAATACCGTCATTATTCACAATGTTTCTTCATGCTATAAATGTAATTGATTGGAAATATTGTAACCCTCTCCCTGACTAGGGGTCCTAGCCAAACTGAATTATTTACTTCCATTGTAATAAAACTACATCTGCAACTAAGTGTTTAGTTAACAAGCATTACGAAAAATATACTATTGATTAGCACTTCACGCAATTGAGAAGGCATGAACGATTAGATGGATCTATAAATTCTTAAAATTCTAGTTACGGTTGGTTGAATAATTTGAATACGTAAAAGGTATTGAAATAGGTCGAGTTTATATCAATGGGGTACGAAGACAATTTTTTTTTGGATTGTAATTGTATTTTGTGGTTTTTAGTATCGTCTACAATATTTCAGGCGTAACGTTATGCATTGAAATTACAATAATAGCGCTTATAATGTCTAAATAATAAAAAACGGTGTTATACAACTTGTCAATTATAATATTTTCCAGTGAGCTGAGATTTAATTTTTTATATGTGACTTCTTAATTTATATTTTGTGTAACCTTACAATTAATTTAGTTAATAATTGTCTGACAAGTTGCAGTCGCTATACACAGTTTTGCTTAAAAAAAGACTTTAAAATACAGACGCTTCGAAATAGTATTTTATAAACTACTAAGGTTGAGAAGAATATTATTATAACCTACGCGACAGATATAATCGCAATAGTCGCATTTTTTTCTACTACTAGAATTATTAAAGCTTTTTTAACTGTTACTAAACCACGTTTCAAATTTAAGATATCAATATTAAATTAAAAATCAATTGTGTTTGGATGGCGTAAAACAAATTTTGATTTTAATTTTGAACTTCTTTATTCACATCTAATAACAACCGTCATATTACTTTTCCATATCTCAAAGAATGAATAAAAAGTGTCTATTATCCCTTACCTTCACCGACCAGTAGCTCACCCAGTATTTTTTTTTTCGAGTAGGGTTTTAGCTTTAGTCTTTCTTTGTATATGTATATACAAAATCCATGCAACTCTCAGAGACAATAACTTGTTTTATTTATGAAATAAAAAGTAACTAATTATTACAAAAGGCGGATATTATAACTTAATTTCGAGTTTTCTTTGCTTTTCGGCTAATTTGTCCAATACTTCTTCAGGGATATGAGTCATCTGTGTACAAATTGTGTACAAAAGTGTTAAACCCTATTTATTCTGCTTTCAAATGAAGAATTTCTAATGTAAATTTTTAGACGGTGTTCTTTCATTTTCCGCGGTAGATAGTAACAAAATTTTGCAATTTTCAACTTTAAGACAGAATAATTCAAAAACACTTAGGAATAGGTAGTATAAAGTGAGTATCTATTGAAAACTCGTAAAAAATGCTATTCAAAACTGTAATAAAATATAGGGTGTGCCATTTAAAAAAATTGAGAAAAATAACATTGCGCAAAATGGACCACCCTGTATATGTAGAGAAAAAGTCTGCAATTTGAGTATAAAGGTCAATACTAGACATATTAGAAATACAAATACCAAAATTTCACTTCTATATATTTAAAGATGGCGGAACAGGAGCCTACTCAATTGACTCATTTTTTTTACATAACAACGTTAATAACTCAGGAACCGTTGGTCGTAGATCCATAGTACTTTATATCATTTTGCTCCGTATTTAACAGAGAATTTAAATATATAAAAATATATAAGGCATTCCATTAAAAAAAACACAAGTTTGGTGTGATACTCGAAAATGGACCACCCTGTATATGCCAAAATATTTTTACGAGATGCTCCTCGTCGACTAAAAGAATCTGATATAATATATTTTTTTAAATCAACAATATAGGCGTAATCTTCCACCCCCAGATCGTTGGGACACACTGTATATGAGTTATAAATTATCTTAAGAGCATGGGATGATGTAAAATATTTAATTCTAGAAAGCGCTCCAATTATTGGTCGATTTTTTTTATAACAGATTGTATTTGATTTTTCCAGCTCATATTTTCATTTATTATCAAACCAAGAACTCCCAATTTATAAAAAGTTTGCCTTTTTTGTAACTTTTACCTGATATCATTAAATAAGCTGTCCAAGTAGTCTTGTTTTTAATTTCTTTAATATGTTTTACTTCTATTTCTTTATTTTCTAGGTATGCATTTTGTAGTTTTATAGTTTCTATTAATGATGATTCATTATACTTCTCAATTAATTTTACTATTTTTAATATTAGTTTTCTAATTTTAGATATTTCTGCATTATATTCATCAAAAATAGTTTTATTAATAACATTTTTCAAATTATTAGATTCTTCTCTTGTTTGACATGATAATAATATCATTCCGTTATTCAGATTTTTTATATTGTTAATGCACATCCTTTCTTTTGCAAGGTTAATTTTCTTTTTAATTTCTTCTGTTGTCTGTTGATTAGTTTTTTTATTTTTAGACTTTACAACTATATTTTGTTTAGGAGACTTTAAAATTGTACTATTTGTAGTATAGTGATTGCCCTTTATAATTTCCGAAAAAGTCACTTTGTTGGTTTTGTTTTGGTTATCAGCAATCACTTATTTCTCTTGACTTTTCATCGAAAGTACATGTTATTTTTACTTTATTTGCCCATTTTTGACAGCTGTCACAATACCATAACACTTTATGCCCTAAATTTATTATTGCCTTGTATTCTTTATCACTCAAATTAATAAAATTTGTATGAAACCATAGCTGACATCTGCCTTCGCATTGTAGAGCATATTGATCATCTGTAATATTATTTTTACAGAGAGTGAAATTTGACCTTGACATTATTAAATAAATAATAAATAAATTAATTGAATCTGAGCAGTATCTTTCCTTTCCATTATATTTATTAAAAAACCATCTAGGAATGAGTAATAAATTGAGTCAAAATCGAATTTTTTTGCCTTCTGTTGAGCTTTAGAAAATAAATTGCTGAACCCCTTGTCTACATTTTCTCTTAATTTTTTTATTTTTTAGTTCAGTATCCTCTGCCAGATTGATTGACTTCTTCAGGTCAATATTTCTTTGCTGAAGTAATTTGCATAAAATAACTGCTATGGTTAAATACTTGATTCACAACCTCCAAAGACAGCACAAATTCAGAATTTTGTATCGCAGAACCCTACTGATTAGCAACATTCGCTGAATGTCTATGCGGACATTCAGAAATATTTTCTAAAACCCATTACAATATAATTCTACAACAACTGCTACAGAGTTATATTTGTCATTCTATCTAGTCGCACAAAGCCTTTTTAGTTTTTCGTAAGTAGAAGTAACGTTTGCTACCTTCAAAGCCAACTACCTTTTAAGAGTATCCAAACATTCGTACAACTTTTCAATTCTGCGTATGCAGTTCCTAATTGGAGCTACTTTATAAGAGCTTGATACCGCCAGATTTAAAGAGTGTGCAACAATGAACATATACTGCTGTGGGATATACCTCTTGAATATGTACCTATACTTCATTAAATTTCCCGCTCATAGAAGCAGCGCCATCATATCAATTTTAAAATTAATAAGGTTGTCAGTTATGGTCTTTGAAATTGCTGCAGAAACAATTCTTCAATTTAAAAAAATGTAGAATCAATGATTTGAAAACTTGACATCTGCTTTACAACAGAAACATCAGTCGTTTCATCAGCGAGTACTGAAAAATACGGCGATGAATTGAATTAAGTTGCTCATTTTGCAAGAATTAAATAGTTGCTGATATAATTTATTTTGTTTTGTATTTTCCAGTTCGAATACAACGCATTGCTTTTAGAAATGAATAAAACTTGTTGAAGGGTGTTATCGGTCTTGGTTCAATACCTTAACCCAGATATGCCCACTGTCCTTTTAAGCGGACACAGTGTAGGTATCTTTTCATAACTTCATAGCAAAAGGTACAAGTAAAATTGAAAGGTGGCGCTGTGTACGTTATCGACTGGATGTTTGAAACCACGTGTTAGTACTATTCACGCGTATCTTGAAGTGCAATAACTATGATTTAAAAAAATTCAAATTTATCAAATGGCAATGCATCATAATTTACGATTTGTTGGGTAAGTTTTTGGCTACACTATTTTGAAATACTTTTGTGAGTTTTTGCACATACATTCCAAATACTTTATTCCAACTTGTAACTATTACAATTGTGAGGTTGTCCCCGTTGAATAAATATTATGGGAGCTGAAACAATGATGACTTCTTTTTTATAGCGTACTGACTCTTAATGAGGCATTATCTATGCTTGAAGAAAATGATGATTTACGTTTTGCAGACGTGATCGAAATAAACATCATGCACCAGATCCGAACTGCGACGCAAATAATACAGATGAATGACGGCGAAGTAGATATAAACAATTTACTCGGGAGTCAACTTCGTTCTCCGAGATCCGTATAATACCAAGAACTGCTGATGAAGAATGGGAAGAAGATGACCTTATTCCATTATCAGAACTGGCAGAAAGAGAGAGAAGAATTAAAGTTGTTCTAAAAAAAGTTCACAAATGGACAAGAGGTAATTTACAAAATTCAATTCTCAGTTTAGAATGGCCACAATTGAATACCGTTTCTAATCATAATTCACCATTAGAACTGTTTGAGTGTTTTTTTGATGAGGAGATAATTCACATGTTTGTGATCTGCACCAATTAGTATGCAGCAAGTAACAACAGAAAATCTGATATAACACGCGAAGAAATGAAAACTTCTTTGGCATATTACTTGTAAGCGGCTATTGTACTGTACCACGCCGTCGAATGTATTGGGAGCAAACAAAAGATAGTTACAATGCAGCAATATTTGAAGCCATGTGTCAAAATAGATTTGATCATATTTTAACTAATATTTACTGTTGCGACAATGCAAATTTAGATGCAACAGATCGGTTTGGTAAGGTTTGATCACTTTTTCAAAAGACAAATCAAAGATTTTTGAATTTTGCCCGGGTAGAACAGAATCATTGCGTCGACGAGGCAATGGTGCCCTATTTTGGACGCCATGGCTGTAAACAGTTAAGGAACCAAATTTGAAATTAAAAACTGTTATAAATCAATGGTTTTGGCTCCTTGTGTAGCACTGGAGTACACTGATTTTTTATTTTCCAAATTTGAATTGCCATACTGCTTGTTTTTTGATCATTTTTTTCCACACTTGGATTGATAGATGATTTAATAAAAAGGTAAATACAAGCAACGGGCACAATAAGATAAAATAGAATAAATAACTGTCAGTTAAATTCTAACGTTCCAATGAAAAATAACCGGGTATCTTTTGACGAAAGAGTAACTCAGAACAAGAACATTCAAATTTTCCTAACATGTCAAGTTCATTTCCACTTCGCCAATATTCATCCCAATCCTATCTATCGTTGGTTAGTTTGGCAATCATCGCCGTCAGTGTAATATTCTCGTTAGTTTACTGTAGGCTAAATAGTAACCTGATATTTGTTTCAAAACGTCCGTGGTATTTATGGTTTTGCATGGGAATAATCTAACAAACTTTGTGAAATCATCTATGATTTTAAAAATAAATCTATAATTCGATTTTGACTTTTTAAGCGGACTATACTGATCTACATGAATTATGAGGAAAAGCAAATTTTCTTTTTTTATACTATACAACAACCTCTTTAATTTACCTTGCACTGGCGAATACACAATGCATTTAATACAGTTATTTATATATTTTTTGATCACGGATCTTGCTTCTGGAAACCAATAGTTTCTATGCATTACCTTAAACGTGTTCTCTATTCCTTAATGTCCCGTTTTGTCATGACTTAAGTCATGAGATGTTATTTATCATCCTTTTAAGCACATATAACAAAAGTTTACTGTCGTGTTTACTAACTTTCCTAATCCAAATTGTTTATCTTCCTCGACTTTTTCCGGTGTTTTGACTATTGTTGAATTAGTTCCCTGTAATATCGATAAGTTTTCTGTGAAACTTCTCTCTTCAATTACGTAAATCTCAGTACATCTGCTTAGAGCACCTGCATGTTTCATTCTATCTGCACTTTAATGTTTCACTTAAAACGAACAGTTATTTAACATTAGAGATTTTCTTAGTATTCTAGTGATTGTGAAGTTCCTTTCTAGGGTCTTCTAGGTATTCAAAAGAATTTAATTCCTTTTTTAAAAAAATTAAATTCCACGTTTCCACGTAGCTGCTCTATGTGCTACAATTGTCTACGTCTATAAACTTCATTGAATTATTTTCTTCAACTTAATCTCTGAACGCTTTTGTATACTCAAACTAACCGGATTCCTTTACGAAGCTGGTTAACGGAATTGACACTCTTTCCAACGAAATATGATGGAATGCGTCTTTTAAATCTAATTTAGTAAAATAATGTACACCTTGAAGTTTTTCTAGCTGGTAGCGGATAGTTGTCGCAAAATGTAATTCCATTTAGAGTTGTGTAATCCATACACATACGCGAGTTCCCATTTTTCTTTGTCACTAGAACTACTGGTGAGCTATACGCTCTTACGCACGATTCCTCGCCCAACAAAACCCTTTGTAATAACATTTGAGGGGGTACGACAGAATTTGACGAGCAAGTGTGTGTCGTTTACAAAAAATTAAATGCTATTATTAAACCAAAATCGTATCTTTTATTACAAATAGAAGATTTATTGCATGATACCAGAAAGACCGTTTATATGAGATCTATCGATCTTCAATAGGGTTACCATCAGATAAAAGTGCAAGAGTTACAAAACTGTATTTGTGTTTCCATTTGGAACTTTCTGTTGTTGTGTGATGCGATTTGATTGACAAAAGTGCGGCACCGTTTTAAAGATTAATTGATAATTTTTGTCGTGGTCTGAGTGACATACTAATAGTACCATACTTAAATGATGGCGTTGTTTTGTTTGAAAGTTTTGAGCAGCATCTAAAATGTATAGCACACTGATTTTTTCTTTCCAGAAACAAACCGTACTAATATAAATGTGCCCGCAAGCATACGTTCTTCTATTGGCTATATATAATCAACTTTATCATTTTCTTGATCAGCGGAGTTGCAGATTTCATCTGACAGATTCAATAGACCACCTTTGTCTAAACTACTGCTACTGCTATCAGCAGTTGCCACACTTTTACCTAATTCAATGGCTAATCTATTTTTTTTCTACGTTGACCCCGTTCTATGGTGTCTCCGTAGCACTTCATCCCAAAAAGTTTGTCAAAATACCATATAATTTATGTGCTGAGTTTTTATTTTCAAGGAGTTTTTGAAGCACTTTTGTGAACTATCTTGTTTTGTTTGCGCAAGTATCTGATTAATTCCTTCAGAAGTTTAGGAAACATATCTTTTGATATTCCTGCTTGATAGGCATACTTCATTTTGTAATTAGTTAGTGTAGATCTCTATGCAACCTTTATTGGCTTGAAAAATGAGGCACTAGACACACAAACGATACGTTATTGTTTTTGTATAAATGGATGACGGCATCATTAAAATGACAAGCTAAATTGTTACCTGTCAACACCTTCTTCTCTTCAAGGCGTTAGCACGAGGCAGGAAAATAATTTGGATCCATTCAGAAAATGTTGTTGAATTTATACAGCCATGTGAGGTAGAATTAAAGTAACATCCTTGGGTACAATATGTTTTGCTACAGCATGGCTTCCCCTTCGGATCGTTTTTCTTCTGTGTTGTAAAGGTGTTTAATTTGGTAAATAATATACGGTGGTAATAGAGTTTCGTTGGCGACCCCGCATATCATTATGGTAATGGTACTTTTTGAGTAACTTTTCTGAGTATTTAGTACCGCGTTTATATATGCTTTTCACTTTTTCGGGTTCGTCTCTAACATTGGTTTTATCGTAATTGAATATGTTTCCCAGTGGTACATTTTGTGATGTACCGGTCAAATTATAAATAGACTTGGTAATGGTATCTCAAAACAAACTTGCTCTTGCTTTATTTATATTTGCTGATACACGGTGTGCCAAAATTATCGCTTCAGTAAACTGTAAACCCAGTCTTTTCTCGGCATATCATTTTGGAATTGAGCAACTGAACGACTTTATTTGTCTAAATAACTCTTTGCAAATATTTTTACTTTGCTTGCAGTTAGAGGAAACCCCCAATCAACACATTTGGCTATCGCGTTTAGAATCGTAATTTCTCTAGGATTAGATAATACACTTTAACTTTGGTTGTTTATGGTAGCAAATGGTATCTTATATTGCTATGACGCTGCTCTCATAGACAAGTTCCCATCCATGTTGGTTTTTTATATTGACGACTACCAGGCGTTCTTTGGTACTCATGTACCATCTAAAAAAAAGAAAGTAGTTAATAATTGCGCTACTGTGATTAGCATACCATGTTGTCATTGACACCCTACGATACATTATGCAAATTTTTCAAAACTATCAGACGAGGTAAACACTTGATATTTTGGTTATATACGTGAGAAATGTAGATAATCAAATGCAGTGATGGAATTAATTTTACCACCGACATTAATCTTTACACATACCCGATTAGGAATGGAATTGGGCCGGGATAAAAACTGTACAACCAACGTGAAATCCGACCCAAATTATTTTTCTACGGCTCGACCCGAAATCGGACCGGGTTTCGGATTAGCCGGGCCAAAGTCCAACTTTTTAATCTATGAAACATGGTATTAAAAAGTTACGTTTTTACCTCCCGATAACCTGCGATCCGAGTTTTAACTCGTTGGAATAAAAGAAAATGCTTTGATTATATTTTTTAGATTGAACATTACGTCGATTTTGAAATATGGTCGTCTCGAAAAATTTTGATTTTCGGTTGCGCTTAAAAACAGATAGTCATTACAGGTGAAGTATGTGTTCGTTAAACACCTTAAGAGTAAAAAACGTATTTACAATGCTTTAGTTGCTTAATTGACTACAGAACTTAGACCGAGTCGTAGTTAGGCACCCAGACTTAGGCTTGGACCTAGTCTCTCCTTGAAAGCCGAAACAAGAAGTAGAACTTGGCCTTTGCCGTATTGTCATTCGTGAAACCAAACAAACTGACGTTTCGCAAGACATTGCAGCTTGCATCTTCAGAGTGGTAAAGTTCACAGTGATATTCTAATGGGCAACCTGCCATTATCATACAGGAATGAATTATGCGGGTTCATTTACAATTAAATCTTCTACCCTTAGAAAGGCTACGGTCTTAAAACATTATTTATGTATTTTTATATGTTTTGCAACCAAAGCTACTTATATTATGGTTATATCTGATCTTATAACAAATGCCTTTATAGCTGCGCTTTTAAAAGTGCAGCAAAATTTTGCTACGGTTTTCAAAAACGAAAACATTCAGCCTACAATTTAGAAGTTTTCTTCTCTTCGACAAATAGAATTTAATTTTATATATCCAAATCCTCCTCATCACGGTGGCTTGTACGTATTAAAAATTTATTACGCTTTGGACCCGCATTGAAAGCATTTTAAATTCTTGTTCGTTGACGCCTATGTCATCAGATCTTTTTGTACTCACCCTGAATTGTGAATTATCGATCAATCGCCTACAACATTTTCAACTGCTGCAAGCTTTAACTAGACAATTCTGGCTTATGACAAACAGAATATTTTCTTATTTAAACAAGTCCCAAATGGACAAGAGAATTCCCTAATCTAAAAATAGGCGACATGTTTTTGGTTGAAGATCCAAATGTTCTTCCTTTAGTTTGGTCGCTTGGTCGAATTGTATCAGTTCATTTTGGAAAAGATAATGTAGTCCGTTTTCAATTCATTAATTTTTTTTTTATTCAAGTTAATTTTTTCTGTTTGTTCTATCTTATACATATGTGTATATATAGATTGGTTTTTCGGTAAACTTGATTTAGAATCATGCAATTTAATTTAGCTTATCGTTACTACTGAACAGTTGTTCAGGGTGGCCGGTGTTAATTGTTTTCTATACTTTATAAAAAATATAAAAATGTACCACGTGGCTGCGCAGTTTTTAAAAGAGAGCATTCGTACGTAAAACACAATTTTCTTTTCGCTTAAAAAATTAAAAAATTGTGTAGCGCCAATGCTAAGGTAAAGTGATCCATCCTAATTTTTTGCCTTATCCTTTAATCCTTCTACGTTCCGCTTTACGAGCCAGAAAGTGGTTGGAGCTTAAGGTGAGTTTTTCTATTTTCATTTTTTTTTCTAAAAAACAGCATAAACTATTTTACAAATGGGAAAATCACGCCATGCAAAAGCCAAAGAAGTCAATTTTTCACAATTAAGTAGATTTAAAATTGAAAAGATATAAACAAATTTATTGTATGTACTTAACTTTAAATAAAAAACTGAGATTTATAAATAAAGAAATTTTCTTCATATTGTTATACAAAATGGAAAATACAATTTTGTTTGTTGAGCGCTTTTCATAACTTATGCTGAAGATGTCGTCGACACAGATTGCATAAACTTTACAATCAATTTCAATTTAACTTTAGAAACTTTATTCGTAAGAAATCACTATTGAAGAATTTACATATATTTTCCATTTGACGTATTATTCTTGTGGCAAAGATACTTTGTAACGACGGAATTCTTAAAGTGTAACTAAATATTCGATCATAAAATGAAACTAGTTTTCAAACAATGTGAGAAACGACCGTGCCCATGAAATATGGAATTACACAAAAGAACTCAAATCACAATAGAGATTTCATACTGTAAAGAAAATTGGAAGATTTTAGAAATCCGGTTATTTTTCAGGTTCAATAGTCAGAAAAATCAGAAAAGAAAGTAATATGTGCCATAAATAAAATACCGAATGGATATAAATTTCTATTGAAACTATAAATAAAAAGCTTTTCACATAATACCTCTTTATAAAGGAATACGTGTAGAATAAATCTGTTTAATTACTTAAAACTTACTGACGCTCTATAAATTTAAATTGGCTATAAACGACAACGTTAATGGAAAGTTTTTGACTAAAAAGACTAATCTTATATTTTATACATTGTGTTTACGTGATTCATAGTTGACGTTTAATATTATTTTATTGCACTGTAGTAGTACTCAGCGTTTATTGAATTTTATTGTCGCTGTTTAAAGGGTGAAAACATTTTATAAAAGATCATAGTTAATGTTCACGCCAAATGTTGTAAAGTGAAGAATATAATACAGAAATCTAATTATAAGAATGTTTTTTATTGAACACACGTGACGTACGTACGTGCGGTACATTAAATAATTCTCCTAATTGTGTTTTCAGTTTGACGAAGGTATTTATTACTGGGTTCTGAGGGTTGGTACCCTGATGAACCTAAATATTACCGAATATAGTTTCGATAGCAGTAGGTCGGTCTCGAGGGTAAAATACCGTAGTTGAAATGTTTCAATATACGAAAAAAATGTACCTGCAGCAGAGTACTACACAAAGAAATCCGGGGGGAAAGATTAAACTCTAAAATTATTGCAAAACAAAATATCACAATTTCTACAAGAGCGTTGCCCAAAAATTTTTGAAACAATTTTTTATTAAACTTCAATTTTATCATGACATAAGTTTTTTAATTACAGTATGACGTTTTATTACGAATTTCTACGTAATGTAACGTGGTCTTTATTTATTGTTGTAGACTCTGTAATTAACGTCTCCGTTAAATTTACTAATCTTTCAAAGCAAACTCTACGTTGAAAGAGAGACGCCGAACACCTTAACCACCTTAACACCACTAATTTCAAATTTATTTTAAATGAATTTGTGACCGTGTTCTTCGCACTTTTTTTTCAAAAAACTCGCGTTTTTGAAATCAAACGACTTAATTTATTTTTGCATGCAAAATAAATCTGCTAAAAGCATGGGTAAACGTATCATAAACTTTAATTAGAAAGGTGTAATGCCACGTGCATACAAAATTAATAATGTACATTTTTTAATAAATAAATGTATTAATTTAACTATACAACAGATTCACCTAGACATGAAATAAAAGCGATAAAATATAAATAATTCTGTTGTTAATTAACTTATTACTAAGACGTAATAAATTAACCTAGTGTGTAATGTGAACATTTTAAACTGCTCATTTCCTTTATTTTTTAACATGCTTAATTCTCAAAGAAAAACTACACCTTCAGCATCTTAAAAGGTAGAAGATTTACCATTTTCGGGTTTAAGTGAAGTGTAACGACCCCCTTATAAAATATGTACAATTAAGTGTGCCGAAAGTTTTATAATACAGTCACAGCGGGCATTCGAATACCTTTTTTGATCGCAAATGCACGTCAGGTAAAGTTACCTTTTCTTACAAATTTATAACAACGTCAATGTACAGAAAAATACAAGCAGGTCAAGAACAATCAATAAATTTACATTTTACGTACGTAGCTTATTTATAATTAACGATTATTACTATTGCAGCGCCTTAAAAATGTAACCACTTTTGAATTACTAAGTTAATATCAATTTAATTAAAGTTCAAATCTAAAAAGCTGTTGTAAATTGCAAGCGATGTAAAGTTTCTCGGCGATGTTTTACGTGCGCATATAAAAGTTAGTGGTGGTTGTAACTTATGCTAAATACATTGTGAATATTTACAGTTTTATTGCAAAATTACTTTAAACGTTTAGGAACGACCAAATGTTGCTTTTTTACATAATCTTGTTTTTAACATAAGTTACAAACTAAACCACTTTCATTATTAACCGTTGATCGTGTTTAGAAGATTAACAAATTTGTTAGTTTTATTTTGGTAAAATGTTAATCACAATATAATATTTTTTTAAAATTTTGTTTATTGTCTTGTTTTTAGAAAAGATGAAGAGTTTAATAAGTTAATTAATCGTCACACCTAGTTGAGTAGCCTCAATATTAAAATTTATTTGTTTATGTGTAAAATTCCCAAAAGCTTCGTTAAGTTATTCAGATTAAACGCTTTTTATATATTCGATTATGAATTATGACTGAGACACGTTATAACAAAATTACATAAATTAGTTAAATTTTGCATAAAAACGTCAGCATATATCTTATGCACTCTGACGTAACAGCTTAAAAAAGTGGTTGTTGTAATTTCCAGTCTTTAAAAACCAATTCTAAGATATTGAAACGTCCGAGAAATTACTTGCAAATGCAAGAGCCTTCTAGAACTGTTATCTAGTTTCTAGAAAATATAGCGAAAAGTGAGGAACGATCGAGAAGAATTCGCTGATGTCTATAAAAGCCGAAGATGGAAATCGTAGGTCAGTTATTGCTGGAATGTGAAAGCATGCAGTGTTAAGATTATCAAGTTGAAATAAATACGTATCGTTAGCACGCGCGGCGTTTTAAATAAATAACAGTGTACACCGAATCGAGTGAACGTGACTTATAGTGTAAACAAATCCGAGGACGTTATCTAATCTTATCTTAAGTGTTATACAACAGTTATACATAAATTATAGTGTAAGTGTTTTTATTATTAGATTTTAGTAGTTCGGTCAATTTAAAAGTATACATATTTCTATAATAAGTAAACGTAGTTATAGTCGTTTAAATAAATTAGTTTTTAAGTAATAAATTCGTTACAAATTGGTATCAGGTGTTCGGTTTTAAACCCGTGGAAAACGTGTAAATGGATAAAGCTGTTCGCGATTTTTATTAGTGTAAATACCATTAAGTAATCTAATATTGCTTCATAATAAAAACATTGATTGTGAAAATAACTCTTAAATTCGAGATACGCGTGTTTATTTATAAAGTGTAATCATAGTTAAATTCGTTAATATAGTGGCTAGTGGTTTAATATTAATAAGTAGATCGTTATTAAAATTTTGTGTTATACAAAAACTGCATTTTAAAAAGTAGTGTATTTAAACTATATTCGTGTTATATTTAAATTTATGCCGGTGACGCGTTTGCAAGCAGTTAAAATGGATTCAAAAATATTTGAAATTCTCGAATCGATGAATAAGAATATGGAAGAAAATAATAGGAAAATGGGCGAAAATTCTCAGAAAATTGAAGAAAAACTGTCGGAAAGTTCTAGAAAAATGGAAGAAAATGCTAGAAGTTTAAAAGAAGAAATAAGAGCGAGCATGGAAAATCAAATAAAGACTATTGAGGAACAAATACAGGTTAGTGTAGGAAATCAAATCAAAATTGCGCAAGAGGAAACCCAAGCAGATATGCTAAATTTGAAAGAAGAAATTTGCGAATCTGTGAATGAGAAAATAGAAGCAATAGAGGACAAATTAGAAGACAGAATAAAACTGATTGAAGAAAGAATGAAGCAGATGAATTGTCACGGCGAAGGAAGCGTCACGAGTGAGGATTTAATAATGGACCATCGTAAAGAAAACACTCACAAGTTCAAAGTTGTACCACCGAATTTTGATAGTAAAGTTCCATGGTCAACCTACTACAAGCAGTTTGAAGCCGCAGCTACTGCTAATGGTTGGAGCAACAAGCAGAAAGCGACGTCTTTAATCGTGTCCTTACGTGGAGAAGCGCTGGGAATTTTACAAACTGTCCCGGACCATCTGCAAGAAAATTACGAACTCTTAATATCACGATTAGAAATGAGATATGGGGATGCTCATCTTCAACAAGTATACCAAGCTCAAATTAAAAGTCGGGTTCAGAAAGCTGCCGAAAGTCTTCAAGAGTTTGAGGCTGACATCGCTAGATTAACACGGCTTGCGTATCCTACAGCACCGGATACCTTCCTGGAGCAGTTAGCTATTCAAACTTTCGTAGATGGCCTCCGAGACAGAGAAACACAGCAGACCCTCCGGTTAGCTCGACCGAAGACGTTGGATGACGCTTTGGTGCATGCTTTGAAGTTTGAAGCAGCAAAACAAGCATCGCAACGAGGTGGTCATAGACTCTGCTGTGCTACAGAAGTACCCGCGCAGACACTGGAAAGCATCGAGGAGATAGCGCGACGAATACTTCGGGAAAGAGGAGTGACAGCTTTGAACTGCGATGAAATAGGCCATGTACGACGGCATCGTACCAAACCTAAGAAGAGGACTAGAAGAGCCCTCGAAAATTTGGAACGAGGCGAACGAAAGAAACAAAAAGTAATCACATCTAGTCAAACTCCGGAGGTTACAATCCAAATGGCATCGCCTAGAGAGCAATTGCATAGCATTTATCTCGATGGCAAGATCAATGGGAGAAGCGTCCAGTTACTGGTTGACACGGGAGCGACGAAGACCATCATTCGTCCTGACATCTTATTGGAAAACGAGAAGACATCACCAGTAACAGTACGACTTCGAACAGCGACGGGCGACGAAATACCTACTCACGGACAAGTCAAAGTAACCATTGGTTTGGGAAATGGAGTACTCGACCATCAAGTACTGGTAGCCGACATCACGGAAGAAGTTATCCTGGGAATGGACGTGATAAAGAAGTATGGGTTCCATTTGGATATGAAGAACGATGTCCTGAAGATGGACAATGAAGAAATTCCTTTTCATTCGTCAGAGAAGGCAGCCGTGCGAGTCTTATTGAGTGAAGACGTGACTCTGCCTGCAAGGACTGAAAGTGTGGTGATGGCACGCCTGGATGGAAGTCTCCGGGAAGGCTACATACGCGCGATTGAACCAATGGAGGGCGGCTTAGTTGAAAAGGGACTACTCGTTGGCAGAACTTTAGTACGAGTAAAGAAGACGATGCCAGTAAGGATCTTAAACATCAACTCAGATCCTGTAACGCTAAAAAAGAAGACCGTGGTAGGCCAATGCACGCCAGTATCACAAATTGTGAGATGCGTGAAGTCGAACGAAGATACGTCGCTGAAGAAGTGTCCACAACATCTATTGGACATTCTTACCACCAAATGCGAAAACCTCAGCCAAGACCAGCTGGCTAAAGTTAAAGTGTTGATCCAAGAGTACCAAGATGTGTTCGCGCTGGAGAGTGGCTCCAAAGGAAGAACTAACGTGGTGAAACATAAAATTAATACCGGAGACGCTCGGCCGATACGACAACATCCACGCAGACTTCCTTTGGCGAAAAGAGGAGAAGCCGAACAAATAATTACGGATATGGAGAGAGAAGGCGTGATTGAACCTTCAAGTAGTCCATGGGCATCCCCAGTGGTACTCGTGAAGAAGAAGGATGGATCAACGAGGTTTTGCGTAGACTACAGGCAGCTAAACGACGTGACCAAAAAGGACAGCTACCCTTTACCCAGAATTGACGATACGCTAGACAACCTGTCAGGATCCCAGTGGTTTTCTACGTTAGATTTAAAGAGTGGATACTGGCAGGTAGAATTAGAACCCAAGGATCGTGAAAAAACAGCTTTTACGATCGGAACTGGTTTGTGGCAGTTCACTGTAATGCCCTTCGGCCTGTGTAACGCTCCTGCAACGTTCGAGCGTTTGATGGAGACCATCTTGCGCGGATTGTCTTGGAAGACGTGCTTGGTCTACCTGGACGACGTGATCGTGGTTGGAAGGTCGTTTGAAGAGCACTTAAACAACTTGAAGGAAGTGTTCCAGAGATTACGTGGGGCTAACCTCAAACTGAGCCCAAAGAAGTGCCACCTATTTAAGAAGGAAGTCCAATATCTTGGCCACGTCGTATCTACAGACGGAGTAAGGGCTGACCCAGACAAAATCCGAGCAGTGCAAGCATGGCCAAGACCGATCGACAAACATCAGGTCCGAAGTTTCCTTGGGTTGTGCACTTATTATAGAAGATTTGTCCCCGGATTTGCCAATATTGCCAAACCATTGACAAAACTAACCGAAGAAAAAGCAGAATTTAGATGGAATGAAGACTGCGAAAATTCTTTTAATCAACTAAAACAGGCCCTAGTCACTTCGCCGATTTTGAGTTATCCACGAGAAGATGGAAAGTTTGTTTTGGATACCGACGCAAGCAATATGGCCATAGGCGCGGTCCTTTCGCAGGTTCAAGATGGACAAGAAAAGGTGATCGCGTACTTTAGCAAGGTTTTGTCTAGGCCAGAAAGGAATTATTGCGTGACTAGGAGGGAGCTGTTAGCAGTCGTTAAGTCCATCGAACATTTCTACAAGTATTTGTATGGACGAAGATTTTTACTGAGAACAGACCACGCCGCTTTAAAATGGCTACTGCAGTTCCGTAACCCAGAAGGACAAGTAGCAAGATGGATCGAGAGACTGCAAGAGTATGACTACGACACAGAACACCGTGCCGGAAGCAGTCATCGGAACGCTGATGCCTTATCCAGAAGACCATGTCCGGCGGACTGCAGCCATTGTTCGCGACTGGAAGAAAAAGTCGAATGCCTCCGGAGAACTGCTATGGTTGATGATGAGTGGGAACCTGAGCAGTTACGTCGCGAACAAGAAGACGATCCTGAAATAAGACTACTCCTCGACTGGAAAGAAAGCGGCCGACGACCAACCTGGGAAGAAGTGAGTGCTTTGGGCAAAAATATCAAAGCGTACTGGGCGCAGTGGGACTCCTTGATAGTAGAAGACGGTCTTCTTAAGCGATCCTAGAAAGTGCCGAGGGCACGGGAAACAAACTACAGCTGGTAGTGCCGAAAAGCAGGGTGACCGAAGTGTTGAAGCATCTCCACGATGGGACATCAGGAGGACACTTTGGCATTAAGAAGACGTTGGGTAAAGTGCGAGAACGATTCTACTGGATGAACTGCAAAGAGGACGTCATGAAATGGTGCCGTAAATGCATAGTCTGCGCTTCAGGAAATGGTCCAGCGAGAAAGCGCAAAGCACCCATGAAACAATACAACGTAGGAAGCCCTTTGGAAAGAGTAGCGATTGACATTGCAGGGCCGTTCCCAGAATCCGATTCGGGAAATAAATACATCTTGGTGGCGATGGATTATTTCACGAAATGGACGGAGGCTTACGCCATACCCAATCAGGAAGCAGCTACAGTCGCAGACGTATTAGTAAAGGAGTTTTTCTGCCGGTTTGGAGTTCCGTTGGAATTACACTCCGATCAAGGCCGCAATTTTGAGTCTGGGCTGTTTCAAGAAGTTTGCCGACTGTTAGGAATTAAAAAGACTAGGACAACGCCTCTCCATCCTCAGTCTGATGGCATGGTTGAACGGATGAATCGAACAATGGGCAAGTACTTAGCCAAGGTAGTGTCCGAACATCAAAGAGACTGGGATCAGTACTTGCACCTCTTCTTAATGGCGTACCGATCATCCGTTCACGAAAGCACAGGCCAAACACCATCCTGTGTCATGCTCGGTCGTGAGATAAGATTACCATGCGATCTTCAATTTGGACGAAGACCGGAAGAATAAGTCGCTGGAGAAGATTACGTCAGCAAGCTGGCAAAGAGGCTAGACGAAGTACATGAAGAGGTTCGTAAAAACACACAAATTGCCAGCGACAGGATGAAAACAAGATATGACGTCAAGGCGCAAAATGGTGGGTTTCAACCTGGCGATATGGTTTGGTTGTATAACCCTCAAAGGAGACGTGGTTTGTCGCCGAAGCTGCAAAGGCAATGGGAGGGCCCCTATGAAGTCGTGCAGCGTATTAACGACGTTATATACCGCATCCGAAAACCGCCCAGAGGCAAGCCAAAAGTGGTCCACGTCGATCGTCTAGCCCCGTTTGCTGGCGATAACCACAATCCGCAAGTTCAGGTCCGAACCAGAGTAATAAGTAGCAGAACCAGGAATCCAATCGAAGAAATGGAGTTCGAAAAGTTTATGAACTTATACGGAGGTTCTGGAAAAGCTAGGTTCGGAGTTACCACCGAGGAACAACAAGACCTGTTCCAGACACAAAAAGATTACGCCATCGCACATTGCGTGAGCGAGGAGCTTGACATGTCCAAAGGGGTTGCAGTCGTGTTTAAAAAGAAGTTTGGACAGCTAGATGAATTACGAAGACAGCAACCGGCAGTCGGAAAGGTTTTAGGACTACGTGGTGACGGACGCTTCGTTTTCTATCTGGTCACCAAGAAATACTCACGTGTCAAGCCGTTATACAAAGATCTGTGGCGAACATTATGGAGTCTCAAGAGACAAATGGAGTTCCATCATGTTAAGAAATTGGCAGTACCCAAGCTTGGTTGTGGCTTAGACCAATTGAATTGGAGGACAGTTCGAAACATGTTGGAGGTCGTCTTCCGAGGAACAGGCGTTCAAGTGTTGGTCTGTAGTTACCAACCGAGGAGAGTATTGGGTCAGGAAAAGTCCATTGACTGTTACTTTTATGGTCAAGGAAGTTGCCGAAATGGAGGAAGCTGCCGCTATCGCCACGTTCCCTTTTACAGGTGTCGCATCCAGTCTCCTGTTCTGGGACAGAACAGTCCTAAGAAGGGGGCAGTGAAACGTCCGAGAAATTACTTGCAAATGCAAGAGCCTTCTAGAACTGTTATCTAGTTTCTAGAAAATATAGCGAAAAGTGAGGAACGATCGAGAAGAATTCGCTGATGTCTATAAAAGCCGAAGATGGAAATCGTAGGTCAGTTATTGCTGGAATGTGAAAGCATGCAGTATTAAGATTATCAAGTTGAAATAAATACGTATCGTTAGCACGCGCGGCGTTTTAAATAAATAACAGTGTACACCGAATCGAGTGAACGTGACTTATAGTGTAAACAAATCCGAGGACGTTATCTAATCTTATCTTAAGTGTTATACAACAGTTATACATAAATTATAGTGTAAGTGTTTTTATTATTAGATTTTAGTAGTTCGGTCAATTTAAAAGTATACATATTTCTATAATAAGTAAACGTAGTTTTAATCGTTTAAATAAATTAGTTTTTAAGTAATAAATTCGTTACAATATCATATATATTTTTAAGTTAGTGAAACGAATTCAACATTTTATAGTATAAGTTTTTCATACGTTTTAATTGATATTTCCAGCCACTATTAATTTATTTTATTTTTATTTATTAATTTAAATAAAATGTAGTCATGTTTATTTTTACTCTATTTTATAATCATCTTTCTATTCTTAGTTTTGTTTTTGTTTATTTGGATGTGTTTAGAAAAATAAGTGTTAAAAAATTAATTTATACTTGATTACGTGTGTTTTTACTATAACTGCAAGTAATTAATTTATAAAATTATGTTGTAACGTATACTAATTGAGTATTTATAAATTTAAAAAAATTAAATCTGTTGATGACCTTATATAATTAAATGGTCGAAACATAGTCAAAGCAAAAGCTTTAATGAATTTTATAATTGATAACGACGTTGTTTTTATTTATTCATTAATTAAAAACTCACTTCTACAAATTTAATTTTTTATACAAACCAAAAAAAGATGAGTACACTTAAAAAATATTCGAACAGATTCAAATCAATTATTAAAATAATTGTTAGACCAGCCAATAAATTAATAAATAATGTCTCGTAGACAACAATAATTTCTTATACAAAACAAAGACTTCTAAAACAAGCAATCAGCAAAATACCAAGTACAATTAGCCAATAACTTTGGGGACACGAATGGTACCAGCTTAAAGAATTTGGTATAGAAACTTTGATAATCGTGTAATGAAAAATAAAAATATAAAAAAATTTTATTCAATTATTATTAGAACAACATTATTTTTACCACGGCAGCTGTCGGAACACAAACGTCTGGATGTGAGCTTGAATGAAACAAAAGTACACAGATGTAAATTTCTTATAATATATTTGTAACTATAAAATTACTACACTAAGTATTTACATTCAGGAGAAAAAAAAACAGTATTTGGGCGCCAATTACTTTTAAATTAGTGATAAATAAAAACATTCAACATTTTCATAACTATTAACTGATGTTAAATTCAAAATAATAAACTTTGCAAAGTATGTACATATTTCGAACAGTTTTGATAATCGAATAAGACACAATTTAATTAATTTGAATTTAAAGTGAAATCATTAATCAAAAATGCAGTTAATAAATCCAAATAGCTGACTCGCCAAAACAAATGTTACGTTATTGCAGATCTATGAACAGCACATTCTTCGATCAAATGTTAAGCTTTCTTCAAGTAAAAAGTAACATCGAAATTCCATAAAATCAGAAATCAAAATATCTAAACGGAATTAAAGATAAATATAAATTGGAAAGTAAAGATAAAGACCAATAAAGATAAAGACTCTAAATAATGAATAATTAGAATTGTTTTTATTCCACATGAAACACTTACGTTGAGTTATACAACGGCTTTGAATGAATCCTTTGTTAAAGTATTGCGTTACTTTACAAAATTACTAAAAATGTTGAATTCAATAGAAAAATTATATCGAAATTTACCAGTTATTAGTTGAAAAGAAGAAAAGTTAATTTCTATACGTTTTTACATCATTATTAAGAAAATTGTCTTCCTTGCATCACTTAAGACGTGCAAACCTAACATGGTCCAAATGTAAGTATCGAACAAAAATCAATTGTCGAAAAAATTATGACGCGACGTTGCCAAACTGAATAAATTTAAATGCAAGATTAAATACATAAAATATGCGAATGCAAAATTAAATTGTAAATGTAATGAATTCTAACAAAACGCTCATGAAACTATAAATCAAACAGTACAGTTACGTTGGATCAGTTCAACGATACAAAAACACATTCACAAATCATTTTATAGATAAGTAAGATTCGAAAACTAGTAAGAAAATTTCACGTTTTCATACTCGTTACTAAAAATAAGTATTATTTACATCTAATTTAGTAAATCATAAGCCAGGTGGTAGCGGATGGTACGACATCGTACAATGATCTTGTACGAAACAATGTTACAAGCTTTTGGTATTTTACGAACCTGCACGGCCAACTCACAATAGTCGGTGAGAGGGAGGGTTCACAGAGAATATAGAAAATATAATTAAGGGCGCCAGAGCTTGTCCAAAGTCACTTCTGTCCCGCTCAAGACAGACGGTCCAAACTTGTAACACGATGTTAGGTTCGTAATCCTTATACTCGGCTGTTCGAGTAGCAAAAAGTAATTAGTAGGTAACGATATCACAGGAGCCGGGAAGATAAAAAGAAAGATTAACAAGTATAATCGATTTAATGGTTTAACGTTGGAATAATAATAGAAGATATGAGCTTTAATATTCTCCAGGTAGAATTAATACCTATCACAGTTTGCTTATGCGCCAACTTTAAATTCTACAATGAGTAACGATTTGCATTAATAATTAGCGTACACTTTGATTAAGGAGTACATCAAATTTTCTAACTAAATGCCTGTAGTGTCGGCAGCACACATCACATCAATAAATTCCAATGAAATAAGTAGCGAAGAATAGTTCGTAGTAAATATCGTTTGTATACAATATGCGGAATCTACAAAAAAATTAGTAATATGGCATTACTGACAATAAAACAGTGATAACAATTATGGCATTAACATTAAATTATCCTAATAATTATGGGTAATACACAGCAGACGTAACACAGAGCAAGCAAACTTATTACCTAAAGGGTAATACTCTTACGTTAATCGTTACGGAATTATTATTAGCAACAGTTTCGTGAGTGACCCTTTTTGACAACGAATAAGATACATAAAATCACTTACCAAAAACACAGGAACTTTCCCTTGTGCGAAGAAAATACTTTCCTCGGCAAGATATCCTGTAAACACCCTGAAATAGCAAGTCGTGTCAAACTAATTCCTCACGAAAGTGAAATCTACAAAATGATTAGTTATATTTAACACAAATACACAAGGCCGAACCCGGTCGTCGTGTGCTGTTATACCCCGACGAAAACGGTGGTTACGCAGGTATCTGCCGCCTGAGTAGAATCTCGACAATTTTTAGTTAACTTCGGTACATTAGATTTTTGCCATATGTTGTATGCCTCAGCTTATATTCATCCGACGAAATTATTATCCGAAATTGATTCTTCACCAATAGTTAACGACTAGAAACAATTGCCCGCACGTGGCGGAACGGCTATCAAATTACGAGAAATTACAACAGAGTTTTAATAAATGACAGTTATTATCTTACCCGTTGACGACTCAAATGTATTATAAGCGTAATACACTTATAAATTGGTCCCGATTACGGTGGATAAGTTTAGAAGATTTCAATCGCCAATTCACCGGCCATTTATGCAGTTTTCAAGTTGAAGAATTCGTCGTAAATGACAGTCACGCGTAAAAGATCGGTAGGGGGCGTCCAAACCGTAAGCTAATTTCACGTCGGAATACATAGGCGTACGTAAAGAAAATTTCGATCGTAACAACAATAATTAAAAACCATCTAAGAAACCTATTTATTATAACTCCAATTATCACGTAGCATTATTTTTACTAATAAGACATCACTCGTTTAGTATTTCCAACGTTGACAGTAATCACGACCAGGCCACGGAAAACAACCACAATAATTATTTAGAATTGATTGCGTTGGAGTGGTATTTTACAGCGCGACAACTCTGTTTGACTATTTACCTATTACAATTTTCTTGAATAATCACTTTGCTTACATAAAAAAAGTATTAAAAACAAATCAAATGCTTAAATGTCGCACTTTTAAATGTATAATCTAAAATCGTCGGATACTTGTCACGAGATGGCGCATTTCTAAAAATTAAAATATAAATCCAAAAATCTCCATGTTTTTGTACGTTTATATTCTTAAATATAATGTAAAATAAGAAAGTTTAGTATTATCTAATAACATACTTTTTAGATGTTTAAAGCCTGGAATTTAGTGCTCATTTTACCGCACTGTAGAGGATTTTACAATGCTGTCATATAACAATGTGCGTAAAAGTCAAGTTCCATTTGATGTACAAAGATTCAAAATGTACAAGATCAGCATAAGTAAGAATAAGCATGTTGTTTTAGCAAAAAAGTAAACGGGTTATGCTTTTCATCATTCTTTGTGTCAAATAATATAAAAAAAGTTTAGTTTTTACTATTGCTTTAAATACAGATTTATATACTATATACTATAATTTTTCTTTGCATACTAGTCCCGCCAAAATAGACATTCAAGGTTACAATAATTCACATAGAGCTGAAAGTTAGTAAAAATGCTTAGAACACCATTACAAATGAAATCTAAAAAATCCCCATCAAGCCGACATCTGCAAAAAAAATTATTTTAGGTCAAAGTTTGCATATGTATGTTTTTGATTTTCTGATTGATAATTATCTCATAGAATTTAAGTGTAATGTCCTCTTCTTCTTTTCTTTCTTCTTTTGGGGAAAGACAAGCTAATTGCACTGTTTTATTGTTATATCGAAACTTATCTGAGCAGGCAATTTTTTTAGAGCTACGAACATAGAAAGAGGGAAGCGAATTCTATTGATGATTGCAGCCTGTAGAGTAGAGTTACATTCTTTAATAATTTTAGCAAAATTAACGAAATCTTGTTTTTCAAACTATTTAAAAACTCCTACTACAAATTGCTGATATGGTATCGTAGTCATTTACAGTCATTTTTTCTGTGTTATATAGCTTGTGGATTTTGTCGTATAAAGATTTTGATACCCCATTTTTCGTTGTTGTTGAGTGGTTGTCATTTATGTCATTAGTATATAAATTTAAGTAGTCTCTTAGTTTGTTATTATTCATCTGATGACATTTGCAAATACTGCAGCAATTGAAACGTAGTGTATATTCATTTATTTTTATTTTTAAGAAACATAATTAAAGAAAATGGAAGTTTAGAATTGTACTGTATTATCAAATGCAACATTGTTTACTTTATTCAAACGGATGCTAGAAAACCGATATGAACCCTGAGTCAGCAATATATTTCCAGACTACGAAAAGACGTTGATCAAGCTTACGAAGAGAGAGACGCACATAAAATTTTTGTGAATGGCACGACACAACCATGTCATCCCGAATGGTTTCCGAGTGAAATCGCCGATCCCAGGAACAAGAGCCTACAATATACTGGAACAAGTCACAAATCAACCACCATGTATAAATGTACAAAATTAATCCGGAACCCACAGAAGATAGCCGATACCCAAAAGGAAACATCTCATCGCTATTGTCATCATTGCTGGACATCATTAGTGCCGTTGAAACAACACGGTTAGAATCAGTACCAAGGGAAGAGTTTAAGTGGAGGTATACTAGAGAAGTAAGAGGTATACTAGAGAAGAAAAGAAGACATTATACAAACATAACCAAACACTAAAATAAGGCCTTTAAAAACCTCGAAAAAACAAAAACAAATCTATCAAAATTTTTCTATCCGAAAAAGGAACCGCAACAATTATCATGGATTCTATTATTTATGACTAAAAAATTGAAGATATTTTACAATAAGGGAACAAAGATCCGACAACAAATCTGAAGAGAAAGCTTTATCAGACCTTAAAATTATACGAGACTACTAACGGTAATAACGAAGATTACGTTGACACCGCACTACAGCAAACCTCTGCATCTGTATGGACTACCTAAAATACACTAAATCAACAAGACACTTCGGCCAATAACCTGCTCTTGTAATGCACCTACATACCAGCCAGCCAAGTTTCTACTATCGATCGTGCAACCGCTTCAATACAACAGCCTCTCCTTTCTCGAAAACTCCAAACATTCGTTGATATTCTGAGAACAGTAAAACTGCAACCTTGCAACCACTAAACCAATTGGCCAGCTTCGACGAGAAAAAATTATACAATAATGTTTTTGTGCAAGAAGCATTAAAGATTAGAAGAAAGAAGCTCTAGAACGACGAAAACCTACGACAAAAGACCACGCTGCTAGAATTTTGCCTCAGAAATTCATATTTCCAGGGTCTTGGCTCAGGACGACTACTTTTCAATGGACTCATTTCATTGCTAACATCTACCTGTAAATTTTTGTTGTGTGAGAGCTTATTAACAGGGGCGAAAGAGATACAGAAGAATACAGAAATATTAATAAATTATTTATTAAAAAGAAAAATACACATAAAAGAGTAATTACTAAGCTAATTGACAAGCAGGGAAACATCGTAGAATACAGAGAAGATTTACTGATTTACTACATAATGGAGAACTACAAAGAGCTATATGATATAAAAACAGAGATAGACGCTAATATAGACAATAAAAACGAAGACGGTAAAATTCTTAATGTCGGTTTAGAAGACCTCCCTGACATAGGAAAAGAAGAAATTACTAAGGCACTTAACCAGTTCACAAACGGAAAAGCTGCAGGAGAAGACGACATACTGCCAGAAATTCTGAAAGAATCAGGAGAATATTCTGCTTAAGAACTAGCAATACTTTTTAATAAATGTCTTGCAGAAGGAGAGATACCACACGACTGGAAGGCAGCCGTTGTAGTTCTGATATATAAAAAAGGGGACCTAACGAATCTGGGAAACTATAGACTCATAAGCCTCCTATCCCAGGTATATAAACTGTTTATGAGAATAATAACAAACCGTCTAGAGAAAAAAATTGACGACTATCAGCTAAAAGAACAAGCAGGCTTTAGAAAGAACTACAGCACTGTCGAACATATTCATACGATCAGAATATTTGTTACGTGCATAAATTTAAATAATGCACTACCCTGTATATTGGTTTAATTAAAAATTACTTTTCTATTTCTCGACGGCATCTGTCGGGCTCGTTGGTCTCTTCGTATTGAGTAGACGATATCCGGTGAGATACGGGCATTTTGACTTTAACATCGTTCATGTTATAACCTATGTCTGCGTGAATTAAAAATTGTTTTCTCAAAGCATCCACGTGTTGGGACACGATGGGTAATAGAAGTCTTCTTAATTAACTAATTTAATCCACGCGGGGTAAGTGGCTTTTGTTCTTTCTTTGATTAAAGGTAATTTTTATGTCTTTTCGTTAGCGCCATGTGCTACCTCCAAAATATGGGTATTCTTGTCGTAATTTAAAATCTACAAGGGAAAATTATAATTTCATTACGATCGTAAGTATTCGAGTCGTCACCGGCCGTTCCACCACGTTCTGGCACATGTTCCTATTCGATTACGAATTATGAAGGATTAACTTCGAAAAATACTTTCGTGGGACGAGTATAACTCGATCTATAAGGCCTACGGTTAAAACTAATTGAACCGAAGATAATCACACTTCTACGAGATTCTACTCAGGCGGCAAACACCTGCGAAACCAACTGCCATCGACGGTGTACAACAGCATTCGACAACCGGGTTATGTTATATGTACTTTCTTTAACAATAAGTAATCATTTTTATAGATTTTGATTTCGTGAGCCATTGGTTTGACACGATTTGCTACTCAAAAGTTATTTCAGGCTCACTTGCCGGGGAAAGCGCTTTCTTCGACCAAGTAGGAGTTACTGTATTGTGGGTAAGTTGATTTATTTATTTGTTCGCTGTCAGAAAGGTCGCTCACGAAACTTTAGCTAATGTTAATTCCGTAATTACTAACATTGTTTTATCACCATTAAGGTAGTATCATTAGTTATTTTGTATTTTTCGCATGCTGTGTACAACCAATAATTATTACGAAAGTTTAGTATTAATTCCGTAATTATTATCACTGTTTTATTATCAGTAAGGTCGTATTATTAATTATTTTGTGTGTTTCGCATATTGTGTACAAACAATATTTACTACGAACTATTCTTCGCTGTTCGCTTTAACGTAACTTACCTGTGTGTTGCCGATACGGCTGGCATTCATGTACTGAAAATTCGATATATCTGTGATAATCACAGACGTTACTAAATTAAAGTTGTTATACTGGTTACTCTTTCTTTTATGGCAACATACCTTTCTCTTTTGATCGTCGTTACCTAGTAACAAACTTTGGCTTCTCAACCATCAGAGTAAGAAGGATTACGAACCTCCAATTGAGTTACAAGTTTGGACCGTCTGTCGTGAGCGAGGCAGAAGTGTTATCTTGGATCAGCTCTGGCGCCCTTAAGCATACTTCCTGTGAACCTCCCCTACCTCCGACTGTATGAGTTGGCCGTGCAAGGTTCGTAAAACCTAAAGCTTGTAACATATTGAATGAGAAGGTAACTGAATATAACATCAAAGTGTGGCTAGCATTTATTGACTTTCGAAAAGCGTTTAACACCGTCGAATTTTGGGCAATAGAAAGAGCTATGAGAAATGCAAGAATAGACCAAAAGTATATCAATGTCATTAAAAAAATCCAAGGTGTATCAAAAATTAAATTGAGAATGCATGAAGATACTAACGAATTGACCGGTAATAGAGGCGTAAGACAAGGTGATATAATATCACTGAAGTTATTTACTATGGTTCTTGAAGACGTAATCAAGAAACTACACTAGGAAAATAGAGGTATCAATATATCAGGAGAAAACCTAAACAACTTAAGATTCGCGATATTCGCCAGGAATGACATAGATTTACAAATAATGCTTACAGAATTACACAAAGAAGCAAAAACGGTTGGATTAGAAATGAACATATCAAAAACGAAGTTCATGACAAACGAGGCTACTGATAGAGATGAGGTTGCACTGAATAGGGATGCCTGGAAAGATTTGAGAGATGCTTATATACAGAGGATAGAGAACGGCTAGAGAAGAGAAGAAGAAATTTTTGTTTCGACATTTTAATAGACCGAGATTTGTGAGTATTTGCAAAAAAATTTTGTTTTATTGGCAATGTAAAAGTCATCCTAACTTAAATTAAAAAAAAAAACTTAAAAAAAGTGTTCTAATCGTAACAAGCTGAATACGGAAACAAGAACTAATTTACAAACACGCACCTACAAAAATTATTCTGACAAGCTACGTTGTTATCTTTACTCAAATTTGCCATATTATAAAACTTCTTGCTGTAGCTGTAAAATTTAGAAATGCAAGACCATTCTGACAAAGCCAAATAACTGGTACAAACTCTTATATGAAGGAAAATCAGAACAATCCTATACATTTTTTCACCTAACGACTGGCCCTAGCACAGTAACGTAAAATCTGAAAGAAGTCGTTTAATCCAGAAGATCGTGTATAACATCCATAAATTCAAAGTTCTATCATTCAGAAAGTTGGAAATGTGATGAACGTCGATTATTGGTTCTTACATGTTTACACCAACCAAATCTGCATTCGAATCTATAACGTACAACATAGTGACAATAATAACATATATGTTTAAATTTATTTTTCTTTTAGTCAAAAATAATTAGAGTTGGCGTTAAAAATAGAAACGACGCGACGCGTCGACGACACTATAATCATTGTATCGAAATATACAATCACATAAAAGGAAATTTCAGAAATTAGAAACAACGATAATTAAGATCAGAGAATAATTAATTTTTTTTAACGTTCAAATTATCTTTTAGCGTTACTGCCACTTTACTTACGTCTCGCGTCATAAAAACAAGATCGTTCGTTATTTAAATTAAATTACTGGTAAGATTTCCGCTACATGTATTTTGCACATGTTCTGAAACGAATGGGTCTATAAAAATATTTTTTTAATTTGTCGTAGCGTTGCGTTTGAAGGTATTAACGATTTTCAGTTTGGATAACATTTTGTCTAAACTTAAATTGTGCTTCTTTAAATAGCACGATATAAAATGAATATTAACCGTTATATAAGAAAAAAGAAAAAGTTTTACATAATGTGGCCCCTGATAATAACTTCGCTGCTGATGTGAAAAAAGTATCGAGTTTTTTTCTTCTTCTTTTCTTTTACGTCAAACATCAAAAGTGTCGTCTTTTATTTCAATTAAATTAAAACAACACGCGTCCAAAGCAGAAGCAGCGGCATCAAAATGAAGATAAAATAATGGTACGTGCTAAAAAGTCCTTCGTATAGATTGAAGCTAGTCGGGATAAAACGATATTATTTCTGTCAAGTTCCCCTAGGAATATACTATGCGTCGTTGTAAGTCGCGAGACAGCCTGGAAGACCAGGATAACGGAACTTCCTTTCATACCCTTTCATACAACGCTATTATGTTCTTTTCTCTTTAGTGTCCTTCTTTATTCCGACTCTGTGAAATGTAACATTGTATTGACCGGTGCTGATTGATGTCGACGTTATAAACTCGATTTCGTCATCGTGCGACGTTATTTTCTTTTCTGGTCGGCTGTAATTACTTTTCATTTGAGTCATGCTGTTAACGTAATAAACGTAGTTAAATGTAAAGGTCGTTAGCAACATAATCGTGCCATCTGCATCGGTATATGGAAGGCTTTGTAAAGCAGATAACAACAGTCCATGTTGTGTATATGGTTTGATAAACGATCAGAGCTGGCAACCCAAAGAAATTTATTGTTGCCTGCTTCTATCAGTATCAGTTACTGTCGATCAGATTCATGGGTTGTTGTTAAAGACTCCCATTTCATTTCCATATTTTATGCAAAACAGATACACAAAGCATTTGTTTTCGAATTTATTTTCATTTTGAGTGACTATTCATGACATACGGTCACGACTTTCTAAACTAGGATGTTTATTAATGTACCCACAAATCTACGTTGTTGTGTAAATCCCTATTTTTAGATTCGCATTGTAACGACGAATTCGGAATTATACGAATGCGTCCTGAATACAAGATGAAACTCTGTCAGAATTTTTAATATTTTTCCATAAGTAAAACAAATATCTTTTAACCGCCGCATAATAAAACCTATTTACATTTTAAGCGATTTAGACGTATACGAAAACTAATTTAAATTAATGCATTTACAAAACCTCGTTTTAACTTTTTCACTCAAACATTTTCCAGAAAAATCTTAATTTTTCTGACGTTTTCTTTATACGTTGCGTTTCAAAAGGTTTAATTACTTTTATTTGGCGTATACTTCTGATAACGTGTTTTAATAAACCAGCATGTAATTTCATTTGAGAAAAACTCACGCGAACAATTTTTTGTTGTCGGAATAATAATTTTATATAAAATCTGACAACTGCTTAATAATGAACTCGTTTAAGTTAATTAAGTTTTCGAAGTTACTTTTTAGCTTTCTGATTGTACGATTACATCAAGATTTTTCGGTAAAAAAAGTATTGATCTCATTTAAAATTTTACTGTAAGGTTTAATTAGCTACATATCGATATTCTTGCAGTACTGACACATTTTAGAATTCAACATGAACCTTATAAATTTAACAGTAGCTAATCGTTATTTATGTGCAATTGAAAAGTGCAAAGTTTATTTTGAAATAAAAGAAATACCTATAAATTTCAAATTTTAGTTGTAAGTAGAAAATAGTGTAACGTTTATTATTAAAACTAATTAATTTATTTACACTAAAAATATGTACACGTTTATTATTATTAACCGAACTAATTAAATCTAAGGATATTTAATGAAAACACTTACACTAATTTATATATAGCGCTATCACTGCCATAAAGATAAAATAAAGTGCGCGGACAACTTCACACACTTGTTTAACACTTGTTTATGTTAAAGTCACGTACACTGCCGTCTTCGAATTACTGGAAATAACTGAGCTCTGATTTGTTCGTGCCGTATTTATACATTTTGGAAATCCTTCTCGAATGTTCCATATCTTTCGGTGTACGTTCTGGAAATTTACAAAAACCTCGCGAGGGCTTCGAAGTTGAGAATAACTTCTTGAATGCTTCACTGCCCTCTTTTAAGGGCTGTTCTGTCCCAGAACAGGATACTAGATGCGACACCGGTAGAAAGGATCGTGGCGATAGCGACAGCTTCCTCCATTTCGGCAACTTCCTTGACCATAAAAGTAACAGTCAATGAACTTTTCCTGACTCGATATTTTTCTTGGTTGGTAACTATAGACCAACACTTGAACGACTGTTTCTCGGAAAACGACCTCTAACATGTTTCGAACTGTCCTCCAATTTAGTTGATCTAAGCCACAACCAAGTTTGAGTACTGCCAAATTCTTAACATGGTGAAATTCCATTTCTCTCTTGAGATTCTATAATGTCCGCCACAGATTTTCGTATAACGGTTTGGTACTTGAGTATTTCTTGATAACTAGATAGAAAACGAAGCGTCTGTCGCCACGTAGTCTTAAAACATTTCTGACTGCCGGTTGCTGTCATCGTAGTTCATCTAACTGCCCAAACTTGTTTTTAAATACGACTGCAACCTCTCTGGACATGTCAAGATTCTCGTTCACGCATTGTGCGATCGCGTAATCTTTTTGAGTTTGGAGCAGGACTTGTTGTTCCTCGGTGGTAATTCCGAACCTAGCTTTTCCAGAACCTCCGTATAAGTTCATAAACTTCCCGAACTCCATTCCTTCAGTTTGATTCGTTAATTTTTTTTTATACAGAGGGGGAAAAACCTGTTATCAGACACCGGTCGCCAGGCTAACCGGTAGTGTCGGGTTGGCTAAGATGATCTTTGCCGACCGACTAAAAAACCTTCTCCATTCCGTTTTGCATGTGAGGCCTAGGGTAGGGCGGATTTAGGTACCGCTCTTAAGTATGTGGTTTACCCTAGATGTTTTCTGGCTCTATCTTCATTTCTATTTTTTTACTATTTGTTCTGTTTCCTCTTTACCTTTCATAATATATTAGCATTTCAGTTATATACTTCCATAAGTCCTCTGATTCCATCATCTTCTCTCCAATGTTCTCTTTGTGTAATTTTGCATTACATTTATTTTCTGTCTGCGTCCGTACTATGTCCCATTTGGGGCATATAAATAAAGTATGTTCTGGTCCATCTTCAGAGTCGCAGTAAAAACAGGTGTCCGTTTCTTGTTTACCAATGCGATGCAAAAAATTTTCAAAAACTCCGTGTCCCGTCATTGCTTGTGTGATGTGGTGGTCCGTTTCACCCCACTTTAAGTAGTACCAGCTTTTAACATCTTTGATAAAGATTTTTGTCCATCCATTATATTTATCCCATCGCTTTTGCCACTCTTCCATCATATCTTCTTTGACTTTCGCGATATATATTTTATCCTTTTTATGTTTGTACACTTTTGATCTCAGCTGTACTTGTAGGTCTATCGACGGCATACTGGCAATCACTTCTATTGCCTGTGTCGGTGCTGTGCGGTTGTGCGTTGTTCTTAGCGCTAGTTTTCTATTTATGTTTGTTAGTATATTTACGTATTTTTTAAATTTAATTGTTTTATCCCACGTGGGTGTACCATATAGTACGATAGACAGTGCAGCATTACACAGAATCTACCTCTTTTTTGATTTTGACCCACTTGCGTTAGGTGTTATCCTATATATCGCTTTTATGACGTCTTCTGTTCTGGTTTTTAAGTTTTTAACATGCTCTGTCATTTTTATATTTGTATCCAAGTATATACCCAGATATTTTAGTTGTTTTTTGCTGTTAATTGTGTTATCCCCAATCTTAATTTGTGTTCCTTGTGTATTTCTTTTCTCCGCCATATTTATAATTTCGGTTTTGTCATGTTCTAAAAATAAACCCATCTCGTTTAGCTTTTTTTCAATTCTTGCAATCGCGTATTATGTTCTATTTTGAACTTTTTCTTTTGTTTTGCTCCATGTAACTAGAGCCAGGTCATCGGCGAAAGCGACTGTTCTGGCGTATGGGCCGACATCTTCTTTTAAGATTTTGTTGTAGTATATGTTCCAAAGTATTGGTCCTAAAATTGACCCTTGAGGAACACCGCATGTTATCTCTACTTCATCTCCATACTCTGTTACAATTTTCCTATCATTTAGATAGCTCTTTAATATGGTTTTAAGATATTCGCTTATTTTAAGTTCATTAATGTCGTTACATAATTTATCCCAGGGTACCATATTAAAAGCGTTTTTAATGTCTAGTGTAGTAAGTATGCATATATCTCTGTATTTTGTGCACTTTCTCATTATCTCATTTGGCCTTTCCATCACTTTGCTTATTGCATCGATTGTACTTTTGCCCTTAGTGAACCCATATTGATTTTCATGTAATACGTTTTCTTTTCGCATTTCTTCGAGCAACCTGTTTTTTATATTTTTTCATGAGTTTGCCCATGACGTTCAATAAGCATATTTGCCTATATTTTATTTTATTTTGGTCTTCTTTCAACGGTTTTGGTATCAGCACCAGTTTGGCCTTTTTCCATATTTTGGGGTATTTGCCTATGCCTAGGTAATAGTTTATTAAATATGCCAACTTGCCTGGATGTGCTAAAGCATATTCTTTAATAATTTCTGGGGGGATTTCGTGCGATCTAGGTGACTTTTTGTTTTTTATTGTTTTGGCCTGTTTTATTATTTCGTCTTCTGTTATATTATCGAAAGTTTGTTTTGCCGTTATTCCTTTTTTTTAATTCTTTTTTGTGTATTGGAAAAAGCTTCGTAATTTGCTCGTTTGTTTCTTTTTGGCCTAATAGTATTCCTTTTCCTAATTTTAGCTTATTTGGTCTTCTGTTATATTATCGAAAGTTTGTTTTGCCGTTATTCCTTTTTTTTAATTCTTTTTTGTGTATTGGGAAAAGCTTCGTAATTTGCTCGTTTGTTTCTTTTTGGCCTAATAGTATTCCTTTTCCTAATTTTAGCTTATTTGATACAATTTGGTATGCCCTTCCCCATCGTTTTCTAGTTCTGTACATAGCTCATCCCATTTCTTTCTTTTTTCGTTATTTATAAGTTTCTTAAGGACCCTTCTTGCTACTCTGTATCTATTGTGTGCGCATGTTTTTTCGTTTTCTTGGTTCAATTTACTGTTTACTTTCGTTAATACTCTTCTTGCTTTGTTTGTTCTTTTGCTTGCCTCTGCTATTTATTTTGTCCACCAGTACTCAATTTAATTCCTGGTTCTGCTGTTTATTACTCTGGTTCGGAGCTGAACTTGTGTATTGTGATTATTGCCAGCAAACGGGGCTAGACGATCGACGTGGACCACTTTTGGCTTGCCTTTGGGTGGTTTTTGGATGCGATATATGACGTCATTAATACGTTGCACTTTGTAGGGGTCTTCCCATTGCTTTTGCAGCTTCGGCGACAAACCACGTCTTTTTTGGGGATTAAACAACCACACCATGTTGTCAGGTTAAAACCCACCATTTTGTGCATTGACGTCATGTCTAGTCTTCATCCTGTCGCTGGCAATTTGATGTTTCTGCCCAAAAAACTCACTTCTTCCCAGGTTGGTCGTCGGCCGTTTTCTTTCCAATTTAGGAATATTTCAGGGTCGTTTTCTTGTTCGCGACGCAACTGCTCGGGCTTCCACTTGTCATCAAGCATAGCAGTTCTCCATAGGCATTGAACTTTTTCTTCCAGTTGCGAACAATGGCTGCACTCTCAATGGTCTTCTGAACAAGATTGCTTTCGGCACGGCGTTCTGTGTCATAGTCATACTCTGCAGTCTCTCGATCCATCTTGCCATTTGTCTTTTTGGGTTACAAAACTGCAGTAGCCATTTTAAAACGGCGTGGTCTGTTCTCAGTAAAAAATTTTGTCCATACAAACATTTGTAGAAATGTTCGATGAACTTGACGACTGCTAATAGCTCCCTCCTAGTTAGGCAGTAATTCTTTTCTGCCCTGGACAAAACCTTGCTAAAATACGCGATAAATTTTTCTTGTCAAACTTAAACCTGTGAAAGGACCGCACCCATGGCCAGATTGCTTGCGTCGGTATCCAAACATCTTTCATCCTTTCTTGGAAAACTCAAAAGTTGTTTTTCTTTGCTTTTTCTGTAATTTTCTGCCATTCTTTCCTATCCTGCATCTTTTCTTTCTTTCTGGTTATTCCCATTTGTTTAATGTCATTATGACTTGATCTTCCCAGCGGAGTTTAGGTCTTCCTTTCTGTCCAGTGTTAAGTAGGTTCCATTTCATAATTTTCTTTATAATTGCTTCGTTTCCTCTTCTTTGCACGTGTCCGTACCACTTCATTCTCTTGGTTTTAATTATTCTTGTTGGTTTCGTTTTCTAGTATTTCATTCACTTCTGTATTCATGAGCCTTTTATATTCTCCGTTTATTTTCTTAGGTCCCATTATTTTTCTAATTACGTTTCTTTCAAATATCTTCATCTTCTCTTCATCTTTGTTTGTTAGGCATATAGTCTCTCCGGCATAGGTTACTACAGATCTTATAACTGATTTGTGTAGCATAAGTTTCGTTTTCTTACGTATATGTTTACTTCTCATTATTTCTTTGTATCTATGGAAACTGTTATGTCCGGCTTTTATTCTTTGTGCAATTACTATGCTTTTGTTATTTTTATTATTTATTATTACTCCCAGGTATCTATAGTTTTGTATTACTTCGTACTTATGTTTCACTATTGTCGTTTCTTTTTCTTCTTCTGTTTGCTCACTTTTTCTTGTGATTTTCATATATTTTGTCTTTTTTTGATTTATTTTGAGTCCTCTTCTTTTTGCTGCTTCCTCTATTTTATCTATTATTTCTTCTAATCTTTTTTTATCTCTTGCTATTACCGCTGCATCGTCGGCATATGCTATTATTTGCACCATTTTTTGTGATTTCGCGTTCTTTTATTATACCTTCCATTGCGATGTTAAATAAGATTGTTGATAATCCGTCTCCTTGTCTAACCCCTCGTTTTATTGCTATTGTCGTTGTTGTTCCTTCATGTGTTTGTACTACGGCTTCTGATTTTTCCATTTTAATTAGAGTTCTTAGTTTTTTCGGAATACCTTGGTTTTTTGCATCTTTCACTAGCATGAAAAGGAATTTCTTCATTGTCGATTTTCAAGACATCGTTCTTCATATCCAAATGAAACCCATACTTTTTTATCACGTCCATTCCCAGGAAGACTTCTTCCGTGATGTCGGTTACCAGTATTTTATAATCGAGTACTCCATTTCCCAAACCAATAGTTACTTTGACTTGTTCGTGAGTAGGTATTTCTTCTCCCGTCGCTGTTCAAAGTCGCACTGTTAATGGTGATGTCTTCTCGTTTTCCAACAACATGTCAGGACGAATGATAGTACGTTTCTACCGTGCCAACCAGTAACTAAACACTTATTCCATTGATCTTGTCGTCGAGATAAATGCTATGCAATTGCTCTATCGGTGATGCCATTTGAATTGTAATCTCTAGAACCTGACTAGATGAGGCTAACTTCCGTCTCTTTTGGTCACCTCGTTCCAAATTTTTGAGCGTTCTTCCTGTCTTCTTCTTAGGTTTAGTACGATGCCTATTTCACCGCAGTTCAAAGTCGTCACTCTTCTTTCCCGAAGTATTCGTCGCGCTATCTCCTCGATGCTTTCCAGTGTCTGCGCGGGTACTTTTGCAGCACAGCAAAGTTTATGACCGTCTCGTTGCGATGTTTGCATTGCTGCTTCAAACTCCAAAGCATGCACTAAAGCGTCATCCGATGTCTTTGGTCGAGTTAACCGGAGAGTTTACTGCGTTTTGTTGTCTCGGAGGCCGTCTACAAACGTTTGAATAGCCAACTGCTCTAAGAAGATGTCAGCCTCAAACTCTTGAAGACTTTCGGTAGCTTTCTGAACCCGACTTTTAATTTGAGCTTGATACACTTGTTAAAGATGAGCATCTCCATATCTCATTTCTAAACGCGAAATTAAAAGTTCTTAGTTTTCTTGTAGGTGGTCAGGAACTGTTTGTAAAATTCCAAGCGCTTTTTCCACGTAAGGACACTATTAAAGACGTCGCTTTCTGCGTGTTGCTCTAACCATTAGCTGTAGCTGCGGCTTCAAACTGCTTGTAGTAAGTTGATCATGAAACTTTGCCATCAACATTTGGGAGTTCAACTTTAAACTTGTGTTTGGGTTTTCTCTTGAACAATTTTTATTTTATTTTCAATGCTCGTTTGCATTTCTTCTTTTAAACGTCTAGAATTTTTCTTAAATTTTCCTTCTATCTTCTGGGTATTTTCAAGTAATTTTCTTGAATTTTCTGAGAATTTTCGCAAAACTTTTCTTCAATTTTTCTAAAATGTTCTTCCATTTTTCTAGAATTTACTTCCATTTTTCTAAAATTTTCTTCCATTTTCTGAGAATTTTTGGATAGTTTTTTTTCAATTTTTTGACAATTTTCGTCTATTTTTCTTCTTCCATATTTTTATTCATCGATTCGAAAATTTCAAATATTTTTGAATCCATTTTAACTGCTTGCAAACGCGTCACCAGCATAAATTATATAAAAAGTTTAAATACACTACTTTAACGAACTGAAATAGCTATGATTACATTTTATAAATAAACACGCCTGTCGCGAACTGAACAGTTATTTACGCAATCAATGTTTTTATTACGAGAGCGATATTAAATTACTTAATGATATTTACACTAAAACCGCGAGCTAAGCATTTATTTATTTATTTGATTCAGTACCACGCACCTGTCACCAATGTAACGTTATTAAAACTAATTAATTTATTTGTACTAAAAATATTATTATTAACCGTACTAATTAAATCTAAGGATATTTAATACAATCACTTCCACTTATTTGTATATAGCGCTATCACTGACACAAAGATAAGATAAAGTCCGCGGATAGTTATTTATTTAAACTATAACGCTTGTTTACATTAAAGTCAGGTACCAAGTTATTTATCTCACACGCGTTAATCACTTATTTATTTAAACTTGAGTAATCTTCTTAACACTACCGTCTTCGAATTACTGGAAATAACTGACCTCTGATTTGTTAGTGCCGCATTTATACATTTTGGAAATCCTTATCAAATGTTTCATATCTTTCGGTATACGTTCTCGAAAACTTCGCAAAGGCTCTCGAAGTTGAGAATAACTTCTCGAACGTGTCAATAGTATAATATACAAACTAATGTTTATTATATTTCACAATCTTCTCCTCATGATTATGCCCTGGAAATATTTTCAGATGCTTCACTAACGGGTTGAGGAGCAGTATGCAAGGGAGAAAAAATTCATGGTTTCTAGAGTACTAGCTTTTATAAAAACTATAATATCCATTATCTAGAACTTTTTGAATGGATTGAAACCCTTTACAAAAACAACAGAATGTGACGTATTACTGAAAATTGATAACAAAACTAGTATTGCTAATATTAATAGAAGTTTGGGAATGGTGCTAACAGAAAAATCTATATATTTTTGCGTCGTACATTAATACAAAAGAAAATAACATGGCAGATAAAGAATTAAGATCTAGGAATTTTGAGACTGAGTATGAATTAAATGCAAAAGCCTTTGACATGGTATGCATTAAATATGATATACCAACTATAGACCTTTTTGCTTCCAATACTAACAGAAAATGTGCATGCTACAATTTCGTAGTTTAAAGGTCCAGATTCCTTGTTTGTAGATGCATTTACAGTTAACTGGAGTAATATTTTTTGCTCGCCCGTAGTAGCTGGCTGCAATTTAATAAATGCGTTTTGGTTGTGCAACGACTTTTGTAGTCGATTATTTATAACCTGTTAAAGTTTGTGTATGTCAAGGTATGTATAGGAGTTGTAATGCGCTTACTCACTGCATGTGATTATCTACATTTCTTACGTATATAACCAAAAAATCAACTGTTTACCTCATCTGAAAGTTTTATTTGTAAATGACTCAACTACTTTAAAAGTAAACTTTGATTACCGAAATGTTATTGTTTTATTGTAAGGTGTCAGTTGCGTCTTATGCGTTTATCTTCAAGTTTTTTTCTTATCTGGTATGCACAGACACGCTTCTTAGGGAATTATCTATTCATGCATTCTATTAATTTAATACTATCCATTATACAGTGCTAAATAAAAATTTGTTAATTAAACTAAATGTGTTAATCAAAAATTTCGGAGTAAAAACGCAGAGAACGAATTTATAGTTACAATTTTTTTATTTAATCGCATGTTAACACTATTTTTATATAAAGAGTTGATTATAGAATGAAATCTCTCGATTGTACGTTGCTGGTGTTTCATTTTTAATATTCTTGCACGAGTTTTAAAGTAAACATTTATTTTAGCACAGTAGTCATTAGTCATAAATCCGTGAAACTAATACATTTATTTTTTTTCAACGTAAACACAATATAAATAAATCACAACCGCATTACCAATCTATATAAGTAATACACGAAAAACCTTGAACTTATAATATTAAATTACACTGAATTTATTGTAAGCATTAGCTTTTATGATGGTTTTGTTCTTACGTGACATTACATCTAATTTCAAAAAATATATTTTAAAACGTACCTAGTATAATGTCATTTTAATAACGTTTCTTCAACCTCAATAAATCATACATGAATTAAAGAATAATGTATATTTAAACGCACACAACAGCTTCAAGGCTGCTAACATAAACATGGAGAAATTGGATAAATAGTATATGTTTAAATCTAAAACGTAAACGAAATGCTACCTACAGAAGCAACTTTGTAAATAAATGGGTGTCGTTTTTTTGATATTACTACAGATTAACACAGTATTTACATTACAAGTTTTTCGACACTTAGAGAAAATGTAATCTATGCAGCTGTCATTTTTTATTTTAATTAAATGCGTGATAATACACTTAACTATTTTGTTTAGTAAAATTTTAGTTATTCACGCTTCGTAGAATTGTAATATTTTACATATCATGAAATATAAGTAAATGTTTCGCAATATTAAACTCATTCATAAATATATTTTTACATAAAACAGGAATAGTCTAAACATCTTGGTTGGTTGTGTATTAACTTGACAAATAGCTAAAAAACTACGAAATATCCTATATTTCTTTTGTTTTTTCTCGCTACATCAATTGATGTTTACTTTTTCTATATTTATCAGAATTAATATTGATTTGAATAGCCGTGATTGAAAGTAAAATTATTTTTATTTCTTTTAGTAATTCCATACGGATTTCTAATATTCAAAAAAAATTTTATGCTGTAAAATTTTGAATCTGTCACAGTGACATTTACCACTCTGAAGATGCAAGCTGCAATGTCTTGCAAAACGTCAGTTTGTTTGGGTTGTTCATCTGTCACTAGCATCTAAGTAATGTACCTTCATTATTTTATTTGTATTAATTTTGCTCGTATGTTATTCTATTCTTTGATAATATTAATCTTACAATACTTCTTCGTTTTCTTGTCCTACCGAGTTATTTTTTGCGGCTGTGTGTTGGCGTTTTTAGTAGCAAATTGATTAATGCCAACATAGGTCGATACAAGTTGCACTGTCTTAGTGTACTACTACAAAACGGAGGATACATCTATACCAAAGGTATTACCATTAGAATTTTTAAAATAACCGTGTTTCACTTTTTGTGCACTCAGATTCGCACGGTTGAAATCTTGCAATTCGGTATCCAAAAAGTACATTTCTCAGTTCGGAAGATATGTAGGCAGATCCAAAAATGTATAGAAATTGTCAAATCAAATCATATGATTGACAAAATTTGAAACGTCTTTTGATAGACGAACAACATATCCAAGATGTGGAGCGCCCTCTGAAAATGTGTTATCTCCAACACTTGTAACGTTTAAATTTTTTTGATTGAATACTTGTGATTTCATTTAACATTTTTGGAGTCCCTGCGTGCGCAAATCGCTGATGCACACTACTCATGCGTGATTCGTAGCCATATTGTTTTAAGTCATCTTCCGTTGAACTTTCAAAGGAAGCGGACGTTCCTGCATAACGTGCAGAAAATTTCCTCATGTTAAATTTGAACTGTGGAAATCTGCTTTAGTAGTCATGCACTGAAAATATCCGCTTTAGTCGCTTTATTTTCGCTTTCGTCTGTTTCAATTTTGCCTTCGTTTGTTTAAAGAAACCCGTAATCTAAAGGTTTTTTTTTTACTATGGGTTACGATATACTCTGGTTGATACGTTCGATTTGATTTGTTTGGATACCTACAATTAGATGGTTTACGGTGTACGTTTTTTTTGAATACGAATATTACGATTTATGTACGATATGATTATGGAAAATTTATGATACGTACGTCCCCCTATACGTTTTATGAAGTTATGGTTAATGATCATCGATCTAAGGTGATAGGATAAATCAAATTATACGAAAACAATAGAAAGTAAATCCGGAAGATTTCCAAGTATTGCGTAATTCAATTAAGTCACATGATGACCACGCCCAATGCGTTGAAGTTACGAACAGCAACAAGTGATAACTACCTAACCTTCAATAACACGTATATACCTAAATAACTTAATTAAGTATTAGTTTTAAGATTTGTTTATTTGCTTTGTCTTTTGGTTTCAATATTTAACCATTATAAATATAAAAAATATTGTGGCGTCCAAATTATATTCCAAATTTTATGTATTTATTTATGTATTTAGAATTGTTAATATTAGTGTACGAGTAGAATACCCCGACCCTGATTATAATTAGTAATATTTCTCATCGTTCTATTGTTTGTGTGTTGTTTATATGTAATAAAACCATAAGAGTTAGCACGGTGCATTATTATTATTTTAATACGTTATAAAATAGCAACGATAAATGTTTGTTAGTAGTTACATATTTGGCACCTTTAAAGTTTTAGTCGTAAAACTTCAATATATTTCAATAGCATACAAAAAACCAGACGAGTTGGAAAGAGAAAAGGATTGGCAAAATATAGTTGCTGATATTTTTTTGCAAAAACGTGCGCAAGTATAGGCAAATTTGAGTAAACGATTACCTGCTCTTTCTACTGCCGCCAAATTATCAATAAAATTGGAGTAACGCCGAATTGTCTCAAATCGTAGAACTGGGATTGTCTGACAAACTGGCTCAAAATAATTTTTTCCCAACATGATCAAACGTTTGGGTGTTGATACACCGATATATAAATCAAAATTACCACAAATTTCAATATGACCTACAAAAATTTGTCTTTAAATATCTTTTTGCTGTGGATATCAGTTTAAACAAGGTGATTAAAAATGCACACATGAAATGCCGAAAACATTTATAAAACGTTGTTAGTTCTTTTAGACGTGCTCGCAGCTGTTGGTTGCGTTGACGTGCAATTGACGATTTTTTTCTCTAAGTGATAGACTAGAATTCCGGACAATCATTTTTTATTGTTATAACTTCACCGGTGAACGTTCCTGTGATGTGAACATTTAGCTTACCTTCTTCTTCAGTCATTGATTTTATTAGTTACAAAACTTGTAATAGGCACTGGTTCAACTTGAGTTTCAAACGCGATATTTCTTAGCGATGGATTATGTGATGACTTCCCAAGTGACTATCTTAAGTCGTCACATTGCCTACAATTACTTTTGCGACAATTTCTGTAGAATTTGCTCTTGTCATTTCTTCTAGACAATAATCCATGACCAATTCGTTTTCCAAAGTTATCATCTTAGTGGTTTAATAATATCATCATTACTATGAAAATCATTTTTCTTCTCCTTGTCATCAAAAGGAATCTCTAATTTTCTTCTTCGACATTTTTATAAATTGTAATATTGTTGTTGATGAGGCATAACTAAACAAAAATTAAACTTCTAATTAGCAGTACATTAAACGGTCCTTGCAGGTCTTGTTGGAAAGTTACATTTCTTGAAGAAACTTCTTTCTACCAAAACTGTTGTAACTAAAAGAATTAGTTAATAAATTAACTAAAATATCTCATATCATCTCATCCTTCATTTAACAAAACGAAACTATCAAATCGTCAACAAAGGTATTCAACAAAGTGTACCGATAATATTCTTCTAGATTATTCCCCAGTATATTTCGTCTGTATCTTTGAGTCCCAATCCAACGTGGCAAAAACGGTTGTACATCAAACTCTTTGGATATCTAAATAGATTAGTATAAATTTTCTTTAGCTCTTCGTTAGCACCTGATTTTTATTAAAAAAGTCTTGAATACTCTTCAGAGCAAAAGATAAATCCAAAGATTCTTGTTGCAAATATTTTGACAATCAGCTTGTAATTTCTAACATTTTTTCTGCGATTTTTAAAGAGACGATAAATGAAAATGTATAAATAGCCTGGTGCCTTTACTGAATCATCATGAGTTTGTAAATCTTCTAAAGCAGGAACTATACATGGTAAAGCATCTGCAGATAGAGCAATATAATCGTATTTTTCTACCCAACGAATCTCATAATATTTTTGAAAGGTTTTTCAGGTCAACGTTTTTAGAAGATTTTTTCAGTTTGTTCTGAAGAACTTTTGACCTATTTTGTCAACCTTTTAAAAAACGTGAAAACTTTACTAATTACGAAACTATTTCGAACAAATGTTACTTTTGAAGCGTCGTGTAAACACAAGTTGAGTCAGTGAGATGCGTAATCGGGAAAGTTTTACGTATAAAAGCTTTTACATCTCTAAATGAACCCCGCATTACAGTGCCCTATTGTATCCTTGTCTTTGCATATAGTTTCAGGGATTCTTTTAAGATGCTGACCAAACCTAAGTCCTCTATAATTTTTAAATTTCTTATAGCCGTCATTTTCTATTTTTATACTAATGAATAGAGAAAAAAATACGAATTTCACGATGTAACACACATGGGTCATCTAACTTTATATAGTTTAACTTTATTTGCATAATTGCTTACAAATTGATTCGTGTTTCCCCTATTTACAATTATTACCTTACATTTTATTTACATTTTTACTTGAATTTTTTTTAGCCCTCCTCTCCTCTTAACTTTTTCCTTCTTCTCCATACTTCTTTCATCTACTCTGCTCCTTTTCCGTTTTCTTCTAAAATTTCTTGTACTTTCATCACCTCTTCTCTTAACTCTCTGCATTTATCCTTTATGTGGTTAAGGTCCTCTGTCTCTTCTCCACATAGTCTGCACATCTTTTCTTCTTTTTTTTCCAGTATTTGTTACCTAACTCTTCGTTCCTACATCTGAACACTGCTATCATTTTTTCTTCTTTATGCTTTTATTCCCTTTAACCTTTAAATATTCTAGCACCCCTTTCTTCTTGATATCCTTATAATTCTTACTATATCTGCTCTCTTTTATCCTTGTCCATCTTTCTTGTTTTTTGATGTTCTTATCTCTTATTATTATTTTTCCCTTACCCTTACTCCTTCTTCTCTTAATCTCTCCACTTCTTCTTTTGCGTACCCGTTTCCGTTACTCTTCTATACCCTCCTGTCCGTACTTCACTTTTCCTCCCTTTATCGCTTACAACATTTTTGCAGTATTTTGCATTCTGTTCTTTCCCTCAGTTCTTCCTCGTGTTTTATGGCCCTTTTTCCTGTCTCTACTCTTATTTTTGCTACCTGTACCTCCTCTCTCATAATATACCCCGGTGTATCTCTGTCCAGTCCCAAAACCCATCTCCAGTATTTTTCCTGTAGCCCCTCTACCTCTCTCCACTTCTTCCTCCCTCATATTTCCGCCCCATACATAACCCCCCCCTTTATTAAATTTTCAACCAATAGTTTTTTTTTCTATATCCATCTCAAATACCCTTTCCCCCACACTCTACACTGTCCTATTAATCTGTTTCCTTTCCCCACTCTTTCCTTTATGTGTTCTTCTTCCTTATTATCCTGCTTCATCGTGTAGCCCTGTTATGTAAATTCCTTCACTTGCTGCACTTCGTCATCCCTCCATTTCCACTCCTCTCTTTTTCTTTCCCCCCTCCTTTTCTAAATACCATAATTTTTGTTTTCTCCGTGTTTACTTTCATTTCTTTTTTTTTAATGTATTTTTCCAGCGTTTTCATCAGCTCTTTCATTTCCTTTTTCTCCTTGGCCATCAACACTATGTCATCCGGACACGTTAACGACCATGTATTCGCTTTCCCTACTACTATCCTTCCTGTCTGTTGTCCTCTCATTGTTTCCTCCAGATCCTCCGTATATACTGCAAACAGGCTTGGTCTTAGTGAGCATCACTGTCTAAACCCTCTCTTTGTAATGAATTTCTTGCTCTCTTCTTTCTATTAATCTTTCATTGATCTTTTTTTTCTTCATGTATTCCCACAGTTGTTTCCTGTTCACTCTGTCAAAAACGGCTTTTAGATCTATTAATAGTGCCACCATTCTCCTCCTTTTTTTTCTAGTTCTCTATTCGCCAAGTATTTCAGTATATATATATATGTTGTCTATCACCCTTCCTCCTTTTCTGAGTCCCGCTTGTCCGTCTGGTACCAAACCTTTTTCCTCTATTTCCTTCTGTAGTCTTCTTTGTAGTAGTGTCGCATATAATTTGTATGCCGTGCTTAATAATGTTACCCCTCTGTAATTCTTGACTTTATTCCTTTCTCCTTTTTTATGAATCGGGCATATTATTCCTTCTCTCCATCTATCTGGGAATCCTTCCCTTTTCTATATTTTATTTACTACTTCCGTCATTCTTATTGCTGCAATTTCTTCCCTGTATACCTACTCTTCGCCTTGTATCCCATCTTCTCCTGTCGCCTTTCCTTTTTTAATCTTCTTTATTGCCTCTATTACTTCTTCCTCCTATATTCTATCTCTATCTCCTTCTTCTTCATCTAACTTTATTAAATACATTAAAACATTATTTTAACAATTTATTGCCCAAATTTAGTTGCCACGAAATAACATATGAGTAGAAACTATAACAACTCATCAGAACTACATGAATTGTTCAAAATGCCTTCTCATATGTTCTCTACAGAGCAATGTTCTTTGATCCATGTTTCTTACTGCATTTTTATTGCTTGTTGGTGTGATAGTGTTCCGCATTCTCAATTGGTCTATCTACTACACTGTAGTTTTTACTGAACCCCACAGGGGCTCCACGCATTCTGTTATTATAAGGATATGCTCCACCATGCTAAAACTGCCTCAATTTTTTCAAACTTTGCGATTATCTAGTATTTCTTCAAAATCATTCTAAAGAAATTCTAGGTAATATTGACTCGTTAAAAGGACCACACGAAACATTAACGGAAAAACGAATTTGCTGCCTTTATTCCGGTGTTACGTGAGGATTATCAGTGGCATAAAACTGTTTAATTCTTCTGTTAAACATTCTGCTGTTGTTGAATAAATTTTAGCAGAAAACTTAGAATCTTCCACAAGTTGATCACGAAACTAATGACAGGTTTAAAGTCTTTCGGAAACGTTTCCTGGATGCAAGTTTTGTACTTGTTTAAGCTTGAAATCATGGTTTTCCTTTGTGAAGACTCTAAATTTACATTAATTTGTGCCAACACATTTATTTCATTGGCAATATCAATCACTGAATGATGATTTCGTTGTGTAGAGTACCAAACTCATAGGTGAATATTCAAACGATGAAATATATTTAACAACAATTATAAAAAAACAATAAAGAGGTTTATTAACAGCACTAAACAACAGCTACAACTATTTTGCCATGACTTTGACAGTTCTGTTGTCGAAAAACCTAAGTTATTCATTTGTTATTTCGTGGCAAATAGATTTGGACGATAGATTGTTAAACTGATGTTCTAATGTAGTATATAAAGTCGTGTGTGTTACATCGTTAAATTATTTTTGGCAGCTATAAGAAAATCAAAAACAGGAAAGGAACGTAGGTTGTGTTTAACTAAATTTGCGTTTTTTTTTGAGGACGTAGTCGATACTATTTGCTCATAACAAAAGCTTTGCTTTGTTATGTTTTTTTTAATAAAATAAAACTGCAAAAATAATGATAAGATATTAGTTCGTAAATGTAACCTGACATATGTCCGCATACAGACGATAGGGGATTCCTGCAACTTTTTTACAACAGCTTATATAAGAAATACTATTAATACTTTTTTTTTAAACTGTTTTGTGGCGTAGTAATTTTGTGTCGATTCCAATGTAGTTAGTTTATTTCATAAAGAAAAAAACAATGCAATCCGATATTTGTATGTAGTGAGCAGACAAAGTGATGCAATAGAGCAGCGGTGTGGTACGCGAAGCTTCTCAAGATGATATGCAAGCAGCCATAGCCATAATAGAGCTATATATAGGGCATAGGGTATAAAATATAAATAAATAAAGCATTATTTTTGAATTTTGCGCGTTGCCGGTTTTTTATTTGGTTCCTGCGCGGACTGGCGCAGCCTTGAGCTTTTATTTACGACTCCCGTATATTTTTCGGATCATACAAAAAATATCTCAAATGCATTAATATTAGATTCATCGTGTCAGATCTAAATCCTCATTATTAAATTGTCACCACGAAACATTCTACGTTAGTAACCAAATCGAAGAATTTTTTCATTTAAAAATTAACCAAAACCAAAGACACTAAGAACATCATGTCTTCGTTTACTGGAAGTACCACAAAATCAGTGGAGACTTCTTTTTTATGTAGCTTAAGAAAAGCAAATTCTGGAAAAAGTTATTGCAATTGGAAAATTGCTGTTGTTGTCTACAGCAAAAGATATGGTTCCTTGTATGTTGGGTGAGACGTCAGCTAAAAAGCTAGAGATGATATCACTGTCCAACGATACGGTGCGGCGCAAGATTCAAAGTATGGCATGAAATGTTAAAAATCAATTAATAACTCTTGTGAAACATAGAGAATTTTTTTCCATACAACTCGATGAGAGCACAGATGTAACAAACTATGCTCAACTTATGGTGCACGTGCGGTATATACATGAAACTATAATTAAAGAAGATTATTTATTCTACCAACTACCGCTGATGAAATATTCAAGCAGTTAAGTAAATTCTTTGCTAAAAATGGATTGGACTGGATGGCTTGCGTTAGCTTTTGCTCTGATGGCGTTTGAGCTATGACAGGAAAATTCAGAGGTGTTGCCACACAAGTAAAATCTGTTGCAAAAAAGTCTTAGCAGTAAATGTATGCATGAACAATTTAGATATGTCCTTAAAGAGGTCATCAAAATGGTAAATTTTATTAAACCTTTTGTTTATTTTTAAAACTGCGTTCTAAAGTGGGCAGTAATCATATTTAGTTGCTGCTACACACAATGATGAAGTGGTTTTCACAAAGAAAAATGCTGAGCAGATTATTTGAGCTACATTCTAAGATGTCTCCTAATGGAGACCAATGTTGAGCTGCGCGATTGATTTACTGACGAGCCCTGGATGATAACGTTAGCCTACTTATCGGATATTTTTAATCGCAACAACGACTTTGATTTAAGTTTGCAAAGTAAAATAACAAATAAATTTTCAGTAAATGACAAAATAAAAGCATTTATCAAAGAAGTTTCAAATAATGACCAGGAGTGTTGTAAAGTTTTCGTTACTGTTATTATTTGATTTTAAATTATCTGTATTAGTTTAACTAAATTTGCGTGTAAACCTTCTTTTATTTTTATTTTGTGGAGTCGCTACTTTTTAGAGCGAGGTTGCCTTGAGATTCATTTGGTACTGAGTCTTTGAGTAGTGCGCATGTGGTACTTCATTTTGAAACCATGTAACGTTTATTTTACCTTATATCTACAATATCTTTATTTAAAAAGTCTGTGTTAATAATACAGGTATGTCTTTCATTTCTATTTTGATGAGTTTAGCTAGTTACCAGTTTTTATTTGTTTTAGTTTTTTTTTATCTACCAATTTTATCTTTAACGAAATTATCATTATCTTTATAATTTGAATGGGCTTGGTATATGAATAATATAATAAATACCAATGATCCGAATTGATTTTCGTGAAGAAAATACACCTTGATCATCGATTTTTGATGGGAAATTTCCCAAGGTTATCCGCCAGCTTTAACTCTGCATTCCGTTAGATGACATCAACGTGAAATTTGATCTGTATGCGTGAGTTACTTTTATCTCTACATTCCTTTTGTTGATTAAAGACTGCTTCATCAACAAACTTTGGTTTTTCTTCTTACAAAATAACATATTTGGACGTAACTTATTAAATACTAAATAATAAAATTCTCTAATTAATATAAAAATTAAATTTGCTTACTGCAAATATTTAAAGTTACTTAATTAAAATTGTTTTTCTTACTATATGCAAAGAAATACCGGTATTCTCTTATTTTTAAGTTTAATCAATTAAATGATAAAAATTTCTATTCTTAGTTTTAATTAACCTAACTGAATTTTACCTTATTGTTTTGTTTTGTTTTGGAATATAGGATTATAAATCTTTTGAGATTGAATCAATGAATTATTCTTGGGTAACTTTTTATTGCAGATAAGACTTTAATAGTTTAGTCTTAAAATCAAACTATTTGGCATCCCTGACTTCGGAAGTTAATTGACCAATTTTGACAATTTTTCTAATTGTTTAATTAATTTTCTTACATCGTTTGTTAGTGCACTCTTCGCTTATCTAAACTACCTGAGAGTTACGCTACAGTGTTACGAATGAAAACTTGGAGTCTTTTTCTCATTTGGAAAATTTTGTAACCGAGACCTAAAGTGAGCGACGATGTCATCGGTATCGTAAAAAAAGCATTGCCTAATTCTCGGTAAGAAGTTTGAAGAAAGATTACTGGAATTCCTTTAGATAAGAAACCCATTCATTATGGATTATTATTTAAAAAATATTCCTAAAACCTTATTATCGAAAAAAGTCTTTAATAGAACTATCTTGCGATGGGGGTTTGAATTTGAATCGCGATGATTAAATAATTTTTAGTGGTTAGGGTAGGATTAATTGAAGACGACGTATTACAAGTAACTATCAAACTAACTAAAATAAATAAAACGACGGTAATTGCAAGAAACAATTATTTTGGGTTAATATTAGTTTTCAAATGATACCCTACTGGAGGTTTTTAAATTGAATCGGAGGTTGATCTTACGGAAACAACCATCTCATAAACTCAGGTAAGTTTACTTAATTAATCGGATACTTAACGTTGGTGCGGTTTACGATGAAGTTCAATAGCAGGTTATGGTGATCGAAGTGTTGATTAAGATACTACGAAGTTCTTTTTGTAATGTTAATGGGATGATGCGACGGAAGTAACACACGTTACGCAGTGTCGACGTCGGGGTTATTAATCGGTGCTCACGATAAGGGCAAACGCCTTGCAATAGCGCCACGAAGAGCACGTTACGCTTGCTGAAAATTGCGGGGAGGATTTTAATACTGATCTCTAGCGCTAAGGCGTTCTTTTACGATTGTTGTCGGTAGTAATGGGTAAACTTTAACTGAAAGTGCATCGGAGAACTACTATGTTTGATCAGCTATATGTGCAGGTACAGGAAAATTTTTCTTTAATTTGATAGTCCGTCGAAATGCAGTTAAAGCATGAGGTTTCGGGTTTTTAATAAAATGTTTTGTAGGTAAACGAATACTGTAGGTTTTTCTTATGAGATCACCAAGATTTAAATTCCGATTTGTTGTCATAGCATCTACAAGTTTACATAAAAGCCAAACTGCAATTTATATCTTCCATGTGTAATCACTTAGCAAAGAATCATTCAAGTAAAACTCAAAGGAAAATGCTGTCGTCAATTTGATTTAACGTTCACGCAAATCTAACTATAACGTAATATTTGAAAATTATTGCAACATTCATATTGATGAATATAGGAAAAACCGTTATACGTACAAAAAATCCAATATATAATCATTTCCAAATATTGTATGAATTTATATTCTTAATCTGAGAATAAATATACAAATATAATTATTTTTATAAACCACGAAAATGTGACTAATCTATAAAATTACAAAATGCACTGCAATAAAAGGAAGTGGAAACCATAAAAATCAATTTGTTAAAGGAAATGAAAAGTAATTTAATTTTTTTAAACGTTTTTTATGTTCACATTCGCAAAGATAATTAAATTGTCAAATTATGGTAATAAAATAATTTATTAACAACACTGTTTCGGAATTACGCTGTAAAAAATATTTATGCTAATGCCATATACCAGCAATAGGTGTGACGTACAAACGTAATTATAAAAAGAAGTATTTTATAATTAATATGCGATCAGAAAGATTGTGAATGGTTATTTTTTACAAATTATAATTGTGCGGCATTAATTCGAGAACGTCTTATTACCGTTGGCTTAAATTTAAGCGTTCCTTTTTTGGTTATTGTGGTTTAGTCGTTGGCCTACATTTAAAAACATGTGTTTTATGCATATTTATCGTAGTTGTAATCAACGGAATTTTCTGTTTAGAAAATGATTCATCCGACTGTTTTTTTGTTGTTAGATTTTTTTTAAACAAGCGAGCGTTTTTGTAAAAATTATAAAATAGTTGTCGCGTAAGCCCACACAATGTGTATAAATTAATGATTGGTATTGCATAACGCAACTTCGGCTTTAGAAACATTGCTATTTATTTGTTTAATGAGGCGACATCAGGGACAAGTTTAATTATACAGTCGGTGTGCAATTAAAAACAATTAATGTGCAAGTTTTTAACAGTCAGTTGCTTGAATCCTACACAATACGTATCATTAAGTTTGAACGTTGGCTGCAGTTGGAATTTTATGCAAAATTTGACGAGTCTACATAAAGTACAGTCGGTATTTATTAAATTTTATTTAAAGTTGAAATAGCAATAATGCGATTGAATTCAACGCTGGACTAATAAAATTAGCGAGCTTAGGGTGTATCTAAAAGTGTTTAATTGACAAAGACTTTTATTCTTTATCAATTACAGCGCTGAATGCTTAACTAATTGCAGAATAAACAAGTGATAACAATTGACAACAAACATAACAATCGTATGGAACCGGAAATTGAAAATAGAGCAGATGTTATTTGTAGCGTGTGCTTTTTTCTATATTGATAATGGCATTCGCCATCGCTGAAATGTAGTCGCAATTGAACGCAAACAGTCTGATTCATCAATTGTTATCGGGAACAGCCAACTAAGTCAAAGAAAGGATTAATATATGATTACTGTACAAGCACGAAGTCTACAACAAGCAAAGACACTTCGTGTGTGGTAGAAAGACGCAAGTGGGTTTCTGTGTTCTTTTATAAGAGAGTACAAGCAGCTGGCGATCAGAACTCGGAGACCTCCCGCTAGGTTATTGCCATTCCCCTTTAATTTATTCCCCACCATTTCGACTCCCACTCGTTGATGCCGCATGAATGAAAGTTATCTTGGATTGAATCACACTTCCTTTTTTTACAGCAAGTTATGACATAGTGTACAACTCGAGCGAGGTCACTTTTGTTTTTATTCCTTTGTCGGCGAGCTCTTTAAATGCCATTTCGCATATGCTAATATTCTTGCTTTTTACTTTTCAAAAATAAAATCACTTAATACCATTTCGCTCTGACGATAAAGTAACTGTTTGGAATTACAAAATTAAATGTAATTTATGGGTTTAGCAAACCCCACAACTATTATATTGCTAAAATTAGCTTTAGGGCGCATTTCACCCTACAATATCATGCAATCTCAAAGGAAAATCTTTAGCAACCAGAGTAGCTGCATACGTTAATTTAACATCAAAATCGAGCGAATTTCTTCAAACTATGATTTAATTAATTCTTATTAGACTAATTAATTTCAAGTTTTGCATGTTATATTTGAAGTAACTGTTTTTACTTTGAATGAATGTATATAATATTTCTTCGAAGTTATGTACGCTTCCTTTCGTTATTTCAAAATTTGATTGATTGTGCTTCACAGGAACATTCATATTTCTGTGAATTTATATAAAAATTAAACAAAGGAACGAGAATAATAATTAATGTGTTAACATGTTGGTTCATTCAATGTTGATTAAACTTTTTTTTTAATAAAAACTGCAAGTAACAAATAGTAGTTGAGATTATATTATAATATTGCAAAATGTATGTAACTTAGTAAGTATATGCATATAATACCTATTATTATTTTATACAAAATAAATAAGGTTTTGAATGGAGAGTACAAAAACGTCAGTTTAAATTCAATAACTGAAAACGTATATTTAATACATAAAACAATTAAATGATTATAAAATTATATTACCTGAAATAAACTGAATTTGAGCTAATTCTTAGAATTTAATTTAAAATGTATTATAAGTAAAATATAATTAAATAATCATGCTTCAAATTATTTAATCACCCTAGTAACCGTTTTTTAGGAACTAATCGACTAATTAAATCTAAGGATATTTAATAAAAAACACTTACACTAATTTATATCGCACTATCACTTACACGATGATAAAGACTGCGGATAATTTTAGTTTAACACTTATCGTTTACTTTAAAGTCACGTACAAGATTATACTTCGTAGATTTATCTCACACGCGTTAATCACTTATTTATTTAAACTTGAATAATCTTCTTAACACTGCTGTCTTCACATTACGGGAATAAACCTCTGATTTGTTTGTGCCGATTTTGGAAATCCTTCTCGAATGTTCCATATCTTTTGGTATACGTTCTGGAAATGTACAAAAACCTCGAGAAGGCTCTCAGAAGTTGAAAATAACTTCTCCAACGTTTCACTGCCCCCTTCTTAAGACGGTTCTGTTCTAGAACAGGATACTGGATGCGACACCGGTAGAAAGGATCGTGGCGATAGCGGCAGCTTCCTCTATTTCGGCAATTTCCTTGATCATAAGAGTAACAGTAAAAGGACTTTTCCTGACCCGATATTCTTCTTGGTTGGTAACTACAGACCAACACTTGAACGCCTGTTTCTGGGAAGATCAACATGTTTCGAACTGTCCTCCAATTCAGTTGATCTAAGCCACAACCAAGCTTGCGTACTGCCAATTTCTTAACATGGTGGAACTACATTTCACTTTTGAGATTCCATAATGTCCGCCACAGATTTTTGTATAACGGCTTGGCCAGATTGCTTGCGTCGGTATCCAAAACAATTTTTCCATCTTCCCTTGGATAACTCAAAATCGGCGAAGTGACTAGGGCCAGTTTTAGTTGATGGAAGAAATTTTTGCAATCTTCATTCGATCTGAATTTTGCTCTTTCTTCCGTCAATTTTGTCAAAGGTTTGGCAATATTGGCAAATTCGGGTACAAATCGTCTATAAAAGATACATAACCCAAAGAAACTTCGTACCTAATGTTTGTCGATTGGTCTTGGCCATGCTTGCACTGCTTGGATTTTGTCTGGGTCAGCCTTTACTCCATCTCTAGATACGACGTGGCCAAGGTATTGCACTTCCTTCTTAAATACGTGTCTTTTCTTTGGGCTCAGTTTGAGATTAGCCTCACGTAGTCGCTAAAACATTTCTTTAAAGTTGTTCAAGTGTTCTTTAAACGACCTTCTAGCCACGATCACGTCGTCCAGGTAAACCAAGCACGTCTTTCAAAACAATCCTCGCAAGATGGTCTCCATCAAACGCTCAAACGTTGCAGTAGCGTTACACAGGCCGAAGGGCATTACAGTAAACTGCCACAAACCAGTTCCAATCGTAAAAGCTGTTTTTTCACGATCCTTGGGTTCCAATTCTATCTGCCAATAACCACTCTTTAAATCTAACGTAGAAAACCATAGGGATCTTGGTCACGGTCCAAACCCGGAAGACGTTCTTATCTTAGTACTATTCAGGTATTGTCAGTAATTATTTCTGTGATGTCGCATGCTGTGAACCTTAGTTATTTAATGTGTTGCTGACACTTCCGGCATTTATGTATTTAGAATGTACTACAAAATTTCTGAATTACCGTTGTTAATATCCTACGTTATTGAATTATAGTTGTTAATACTGTACGTTATTGAATTATAGTGGTTAATATTCTACGTTATTGAATTATAGTTGTTATACCTATCTTATCTTTCATTTATGGTAACATACCTTTCTCTTTTATTGTGGTTACACGAACATCAGGGTAACAAGGAATACGAACCTAAAGCTTGTTACAAGCTTGGACCTTCTGTCCTTATCGAGACAGAAGTTTTACTTATAAAAGATCCGGCCCCTTTTAATTATTATTTACTTGAACCTCCCCTATCTCCGACTGTGTGAGTTGGCCGTGCATGGTTCGTAAGACCTATAAGCTTGTAACATCCTGACAATGTGTCTAACGTATCGTCAATTCTAGGTAAAGGGTAGCTGTCCTGTTTGGTTACGTCGTGTAGCTGCATGTAGTCTACGCAAAACCTTGTTGATCCATCCTTCTTCTAATTCTAACCTAACCTGCTTCAGTCCCTCTGGCTGCAACTTTCCGGATTACATTTGCAGGTCGATATAGTTTCGACCTGCAAATGTAATTCCCTTTCGGAATATCTAGCTTCGCTGTATTTCCTTCGAGCTCGTCCACTTACATGCTAAGCTAACTTATACTATCTTATTGGCTACGTCAAACAAAAGAAAAATGAAATCAAATTAAAATCAATATAAAACAAGATAAATTAAAATAAATTTAAACGAATGAAAGAAAATAAACAAATTTTCAGTAGAGTAAAATAAAATTAAAGTAAGAAAAAACAATTACAACAAGTGAAACCAAATTAAACAAATAAAGTTGATAAATAAGTAAATGAACAAAAGTAGAAATAATAATAGATAAAATAAAAAAATAAAAATAAAATTCAAGTCCATTTTGCTTAACCTAAGATCGCAGCATAGTTGTCACAACGCACCTGACACTACGTAGTCCCCGTGGCCTCACTACCGCACTTGGGCGTAACGCTACTCGCACTTAGCGTCCGTTCACATCACTCTTGTCTTTTGTTACAAGCTTTTTGCTAGTTTACGAACCTGCACGGCCAACTCACAGTAGTCGGTGAGAGGGTAGGGTTCCTAGATAATATTGAAAAGATAATTAAGGGCGCCAGAGCTTATCCAAAGTCACTTCTGTCCCGCTCAAGACAGGTGGTAATAACTTGTAACTAGATGTTAGGTTCGTAACTGCTGAAAGAAACGAATAAAAAAAGAAACTCAATCGTTAATAACAATTTCACTTTAATTCCTCTATAATGATAAATAGATTAACGTTCGTATTGATAACCGTTGGATAACAGGACCAAGAATAATTTTAGTTCGAGTATAACTAAATATCCGAAGTATCGGCAACACACAACACATTCGTAGATTACATTGACATGACTAGCGAAGAGTAGATGGTAATAAATTTTGTCTACATACAATATGCGAAGTACACAAAATAATTTAGTAATATGGCATTACTGACAATCAAACACAGTAATAATAATAAGTTACTACGTTAAGGTTAACTTATCGTACAAAGCGTGCGGAATTAATATAGCACTAACGTTAATCAATCGTTGGAAGTACACAGCATGCGCAACTCAACATAACTAAAATTTACTACTTAACTGGTAAACAACAATGTCGATAATTACAGAACTAATAGCAAAAGTTTCGTGAGTGACCCGGTTGACTACGAAATAACATATAAAATCACTTACCATAAATACAGGAGTTTCCGCAGGTGCAAAGAAAGTACTTCCCCCGACACATAACCCTGTAAACAATTTGAAACGCAACTCGTGTCAAACTAATGTCTCACGAAATCAACATCTACAACAATCATTACTTAAAGTACAAGAAAGTATAAATAATATAAACCGATAGTCGTATGCTGTGGTACCCCTTAACTTTGGTTTAATTTGTTATAGCCATAAGCTTTATAACGAAAAGGTTAGCATCGTTCCATCCATATATTTGTCGAGGTTCATTCCTTCGTACATTGATATCGAATACTGAATATCGTTAGAACGCAAATAGGTGGTTAATACAGGTCACCGCGTGTCATCCACGTGTAGCACTCTTTGGCCGGGAAAACTCCGCAAGACCCCCAATTTCGTAGCGTGGAAATCGCCTTACGCTGGTGCTCGTGTCCGGCAACGTGCTGATGTATTTAGCAGTCGTTTACGATAGCCATTTATCGATAAGGTACCAGATGTTGAAGAAAGGAACGTAAAATGGCTGTTAAAAGGAAGGAAAAATTACGAACGAAATTGTTACTAAAAGACGACAGTCGCTTACCCTGTACGTTTTGAAGAAATCAGATCATTCACTAATTATAATTGGTTTTCCAGATGGTAATAGATAACATAACTATTCAATGTGTACAGACCATTTACATCAATTACGTGTGACGAATTCCCGCAAAATGGCCCGCAACGAGAAACGAACGTTAAAGGGCGTCAACCCGAATCTAATTTCACGTTGAACATACATAGGCATACGTAAAGAAAATTTCGTCCGTAAAAACATAGGCGTACGTAAAGAAAATTCGACCGTAACACTTTTGGTACAGTTGAACCCTATCAACACTATACAATCTGCTTAACCTACATTAATTTTAGTTGACTCTCCATCAAAACCAGCAGTTACGACCGCGTTCCGTCTAGGCGGCGTGCCCTCCCTTTTCTGCTTGTTGCTCCAGCTGTAGCTACGGCTTCAAACTACTTGTAATAGGTTGACCATGGAGCTTTACCATCAAAATTCAGAGGTACAACTTTAAACTTTAAACATCTACCCGATGGTTCATTATTAAATCTTCAATCGTGACGCTTCCTTCACCGTGGCAATTCATTTGTTTTATTTTTTCTTCAAGCAGTTTCATTCTGTCTTCTAATTTGTCCTCTATTGCTTCTATTTTGTCATTCACAAATTCGCAAGTTTCTTCTTTTACATTTAACATATCTGCTGAATTTTCTCTTGAACCATTTTAATTTGTTTTTCTATACTAACTTGTATTTGCTCTTCAATAGTCTTTATTTGATTTTCAATGCTCGTTCGTATCTCTTCAATTTTCTGTAATTTTTCGCAAAACTTTTCTTCAATTTTTCTAGAATTTTCTTCCATTTTCTGCAAATTTTTGTGTACCTTTTCTTCCATTTTACTATTCACCGATTCTTGCCTATTTTTTATTGATTCAAAAATTTCAAATAGTTTTACATTCATTTTGACTGCTTGCAAACGCGTCATCGGCATAAATTTAACCACGAATAATAATAAAAAAGAGTTTAATAACAATACTGTAACGAACTGAAATAGCTATGATTACACTTTATGAATAAACACGCGTATCGCGAACTAAACAGTTATTTACACAATTAATGTTTTTATTACGGGAGCGATATTAAATTGCTTAATAATATTTACACTAAAATGGTGAGCTAAACAATTGTTTATTTATTCGATTCAATCCCACCGCTGCCACCAATGTAACGTTTATTATAAACCAACTAATTTATTTATACTAAAAATATGTACACGTTGAAACTAACCGAACTAATTAAATCCAAGGATATTTAATAAGAAACACACTAATTTATATCGCACTTACACGAAAATACACACTTGTTCAACACTTATTGTTTGTTTACACTAAAGTCACGTACAAGGTTATACTTTGTAGATTTATCTCACACGCGTTAACCACTTATTTATTTAAACTTGATTAATTTTCTTAACACTGCCGTCTTCACATTACGGGAATAAATAACTGACCTCTGATTTGTTTGTGCCGCATTTATATATTTTGGAAATCCTTCTTGAATGTTCCATATGTTTTGGTATACGTTCTGGAAATGTACAAAAACCTCGAGAAGGCCCTCGAAGTTGAGAATAACTTCTCGAACGTTTCGATATTTACAATATTATATCCCCCCTTAGCGAATTATTTTCTGAAGGAAAATGCATACACAAAAAAATAAATATAAGAGAAAAAAATCAATACAATAACGAAAAGATTTATATACTATGTTAAGACCACTGCTACTTGATAATACTAATTATTTTCTCTTATTTGAGTTTAAACGATACATAAAGGAAAAATTATCTGTACTATTTGAAAAGGTCCCTTTCGAACTTTATCTAACTTTTCTCTATTTAATTGATTACCATTGTCTACAAAAACTTCATCACCAATATTTAAATCTTTGTCATTTTTATTTTGATCGAATCTTTGTATCTTTTTCTTCCAATACTGATCTTTCGTATGTTCTTCTTCTATCTTTATTTATGTCTCGTACCATCATATCAATTGGGCTAATATTTATATCTTTACTAAACAAAAGATACGCAGGTGCATATCCGGTGACGGAATGGTTTAGTTTCAATCGCTTCTGTAGCAAGAGTTTTCCACCGTCTATTTTCTCCTGGCGTATTTAGTAAACATCTGGTCTTATTTACCAATGTCTGGTTGAGACGTTCCACTATACCATATGACCATGCACAGTCAGTTACAATAAACGTAATCTTTATATTTTCATCAGTTAAGAACGTTTTGAATTCCATATGTTATAGAATATAGGATATAGGATTAGTAGTAAGGGAGGATAAAGGACGGGAATTTAATATAACCTCAATTTGTGTAAGCAACGTGTAGTACTCTTCAAATGTCAAAAAGGTGTTTGCAGCAACTAGTTTTAAATGGTGTTTTACAGATTTCACACCCGCTTCCCACTGTCCTCCAAAGTGAGATGAACGCGGTGGGATGAAATGCCAGGAAGTATTGACAAGAGCTGATGAATCTTTAATGTGATTTTGAATTAATTTATTTGACAAAAATGAATCCAATTTAGCCTTTGCCCCAACAAAATTCTTTCCGTTATCGGAGTAAATGTTCGAGGGTTGTCCCTTTCGGGCCGCGAATCTTTTTAAGGCTACTAAAAAGGTTTCAGTAGTGAGGTCACATACCAGTTCTAAATAAATCGCTTTTGTGCTACAGCACACGAAGATAAAAATTTATGATTTTATTAGTTTTGAGCTACGCCCATTCTCTTTTTTTATCATCGCTGGACCTGTATAGTCCACACCGTTATTATAAAAGTGCAGGGTCTCGGTGATGCGATTTTTAGTAAGATTTCCCATGAGTGGATTAAATGACTTAGGATTTGTACGAAAGCATTTTATACAGTCATGAACTACTTTTCGCAACATGCTTTTTGCAGAGATAGGCCAGTGTTTATTTCTTGGAGATGAAAGTAATTGATTAGCACCACAATGTAGTAGCCTAATATGTTCATTAATGCAGATTAATTTTGTTAACCAATGCAAAGGTGAAAGTATAATGATGTGCTTTTTGTCATAATTGAAATTTGAATCCTGGATACGATCACCTACCCGTAAAATGCCTTGGTCATCTAGGAACGGATTGAGAACCAATAATGAACTCTTGGAGTTAATTGTTGATCTTCGTTTAAAAGTTTAATTTCGCTAATAAATCACGTTGTGCAAGTTTTATTAAACTGAGTAAAGCATTTTGCCTTTCCTCCACAGTTAAATACCGGTTTATGTTGCGTTTACCTCGATTTTTTGTATGATTTATAAATCGGTAGAAGTAAGCTGCGACTTGTTGCAACTTGGGTAAGGATGAAAATTTTAAAAATCTATTTAATAGTTGTGGATGAATAGCTACATGGGACGATACGCGAATCTCTAAATCATTTTCAAAGCAGTTTGGTTGAGTTGACCAGGATGCTGAATCGCCCATTAACCAAGTGGGCCCTCGCCACTACAAATTAGCGTTTTTAAAATTTCAAGGCGACACGCCACGCGATAGTAAATCCGCGGGATTGTCGTGTGTCGGAATGTGCCTCCAGTTTTCACTGTTACTAATCGCTTGAATTGCCGTCACCTTTTGCACTAATCGAGCCAAATGTACTGCCGCGCATAATTCAAGGCGAGGTAAGTTTACATTTTTTAAAGGCGCTACGCGAGACATAGGGCATAATAAGCGTACTTGTGTGATACCGTTCGAATCGGTGGATTTAATGTACACGCATGCTCCATATGCAGCTTTTGAAGCATCGGAAAAACCGTGAAGCTCGATTGTCGTAAGATTGTTAACAAATGCGTGACGAGGGATTTTTATTGACCTAAAAAGGTGCAATTTATTGCGGAATGATAACCATTTGGTGTGTAAACTTAGTGGAACGCTTTCGTTCCATGACAGTTTTTCTTGCCACAAATGTTGTAAGATTAATTTTACCTGAACGATTACCGTAACCAGAAGCCCTAATACTACCCGATAAAAGTTCGTCCACGTAAAAATCACTTAATATGACGTCGGCTGCGGCTGGAAACTTGTGCCGATGCTCTAAAGCTAGCTGTCTTAAGCATCTGGTGGAAAGAAATGACGCTGTGCCGTAAGTGACCGCATTTAGTTGCTAGCAGGTTACCTCAGCGTTGGGATTCTTTCTCGAAAGTATTAACTGGAAGTTGCGTTGATTGAATTCAATTAGGATTTGACGGTACATTTTTTCGATTTCCGCAGTAATAACGTAATTATTTTTTCTCGTAAATTAAATGCATGCGACTATCTCAGTATAATTCTACAAGTGGATCGCAGATCTTGGTGTACTGATTATAAAATAATTTAAAAAAGCGTCAAAACGATTGGAAGCTGGTAATGGAAGACACCGTTTAAATATATCCAACACACAAAGAGAACAAATGACAAAACATAATTTATAACAACCAATATATTTATTTTATTAAAAAAAAGAGAGGTTAGAAAAGAAGCGATGCAGAATTACATATATAGTAACAATTAAAGGTCGATAAACATCACACACAGTAATAGTTGATGCAACGTTTGGAAAGCTTATTAGCCTAACGTTTACATTCGCAAAAGAACAAACTATACAGTAGTAAATATAACACAAATATCCAATATCTCGTCATTAAGCGAAAACAGAGTCTAATAATATTTTACACAATTTCTTAAAATTTGCTGAAAAGTAATTTATCACGTACATATAGTGTTATCACAAATAAATTCTTTCGGTTCATACAATCTATGAAAAAAAAACAACTCAAGTTTCCTCCAAATTAATATTGATATTTCGGTAAATAGACCTTCCATGTTATTTACAATTGTAGTAATTAACCAATGGTAGCGATATCCTCAATCAACGTAGGTTCAACACCATTTTCAATCCTTCGTAATTTGTAGCGTCATCATGGGTATTTTTCCAAGGTGAACAAACAGGTGTCAATTTCTTATCATTAATGGGACACTTGTAGGTAATCAAAGTTGTTAATGACAAAATAGAAAATCGAATTGTACCGCAAAATGATATAGGATTCTTATTCCGATTAATTCCTCAACACATTCAATGCCTCTTATACATTCATTTAGTACACAAAATCGACGTGGATGATTTCGGATATTTAATAATGGAGAAACCTCTGGGCTTTTATCCGTTTGACTTTCCTTTGCACGAAATCAAAATGGCCGATTGAAAATGTAATCAATGTTACAATAGACAGATAACGTTTTGTGTGTAAAAAATACTTCCGAGACAGCACGGATACAGTTTGAAAATCACACCGAAATATTTTTAACATAACACAGTATAAGTCTAGTAGTACTTCTATGCTTTCCTCCATATACAACCTACCATCTTCAACCTCTGGACGTTTTATGTCAGTTCTTAGCGCATATTACAGTTCAGAGATTCAAATATGGATGGTAAATTTTGGCAATGCGTTCATAAAAGATGCTAGTATTCAAACGGCAGTTAATGGATTTAAGAAAACAGAGACAAATCTACTAAATCCGGTATTTTTAAAGATTAGATATTTTAACCTACTGAAACTACAAATAGATCCATAGAAGACTATATAAAAAATCAAGCTGAAGACAAAGGTGACATCTACATAAAATGTTTCAATGTTCCAACGGCTTTCTGCATATCTCCAGTTGTTGAAACCTCTTTACTTTCAAGCCAGTCTCTAATTTTTTGCTTTTTTGTGACTTGGATTGAGAGTTTGTTGATTTAAACGCTGTGCACGGTGCGTTATCCATAACAACGATCTTTTTTGGAGGCAAATTTAAGATTAACTGTTTTTCGATCCACTGGATAAGATTGTGATGATTTATGTCATCGTGGTAATTTGGTCTTAGATTTGAAAATTACTAAGGTGTTGTTTACAAATCCACATGCTTGTACAATAATGTACCAGAAGGATTAGCTTTATATACACCTGCTTGGTCCTTTGATTGCCAGGATTTACTCACCTTATAAGATGGGCAAATAAAAGTTTCTTCTAAATATGCAATGGATTTTTTATTCTCTCCGAGAACAACCTTCGTAGATAACGACAATGCCAAGCTACGATATTATTGCGTTCCATCAGCAATTTTTGTCGGTTTTTACATATTTTAAATTTGAAAATAATTCTTAAAAGATGTCTTCGAATGGTTTCTTGTCCGCCACTATTAATCTTGTTTTGCATCTTACTCTCTAAACTTTTTAACGTTGGTACTTTTTAGTCAACCATGTAGATTTCTTACACTGTTCCTTTTAAGATTGCTAAATTGCAGTAATCTATCACTATTTTGTTGGATCTACCGCTTCTCCTTTTTTTTAAAGGTGATTCTAGTAGATCACTGTCAGCCACAGCAGCTACTTTTCTGATTCTTAGGATAGTAACCACTGATTCCCCGGCATTCGCTGTAAGTTCGGTTGTCTTGTTCAAATTGAGTGCCTATTTACCAGCAGTTTTTTATCTATCGAAGAACTGTATCAGATTTTTGATAATGTTTTGAGCCTCACAATGTATAGTTTCCTTCGTAGTTCCAGTCACAACAAGGATAATCTTAAAACAAAAAAAAATATATTGTATTAAAACACTTGTAAGTACGTACCTGTATTTCACAAGTAAAAGAACAAAACGTCAACTGTAAACTGTCATAATTTGCTTTTAACTGTATATATACCAACTTAGAATTCTCAAATATGATTGGACAAATCATTTATCGCGGCATAAATTTTCAAGTCATTTTTTTAGTTGACATATTTTCCGATTATCTTGTTTGCCAAGTGAAGTTATAGTTTAGTTATCATAAAAATAAAATCTTATATTAATTATTGAAAATGGATTTACTTTGAATCAATACTTGCAAAAATTGTAAAAAATTAAATTTAGATCAGTTTCCAAAGCTATAAACATCAATATAAAAAATATCAACCAGAAAAAAGTTGTTTACGTTTAAAATGAAATGAGTATATGCTTTTGTTGCTTGAAAAAATCATATGTTTAGATACATATTTGTAATCTATATAATACATAATAAATAAAATGTCACATATAAAAAGATTTTTCGTGACGTTTTCAATTTTAGTTAAGAATCATCCCAACACGGCTTAAATTATTTATTTTTACTTTATGTGACCATGTAATAAGAACTTGGGTAATTTTAATTTCTTATTATACGTGTTCTTAACGTTGCGTTGCTAATAAAATAAAATTGTTATCGGTGACATTAACAACTTAGTTTATATGTCTGCCATCAGTCTTCGGTATTTACTTAAAGCGCAATTTTATTGAGATTGCGTAAAATTTTCTATAATTATTAAGCTGTTAACGTCTGTTTAAACTGTTAAAGCTAATTTAATAGCATCATAGTAAATGTACGTTAGTCTGCAATTTTTTTATACATACACCGGTGTATTGATATTGTCCGGCAAGATAATCATTTAACGTTTAGAGTTTTTTAACAGAGGATTAATTTCCAATTGTGTTCAAATAAACAATTACACTTCAGTATCATCAATACAAGTGAAAAACATTCGTATTACCTCTTATAATAGTATACATTAGCTTTATTATTGAAAAATAAAAAGTTAAAATCGAGGTTGTGAGACTAATGACAACAAATACGGTATTAGAATAAACGCATTAACTAAATGTAGAAATTGAATGATAATAAAACGTTACAGTGTACATGTATTAAAACACAATAATGTGACGTAATTGCTTTTGTCGTGCAAAACCAATAAAAATCGTTTTACGAGCGCCTGCAACAAAATATAACCGGAGTGCATTTTATGAAAGAGAACAGATACAAAAGCATAATAATAAAATGTTGCTCAGTATATTTTCGAAACATAACTAACTCAGTGAACTGCGAGTAGTAATACACTATTGCTTTATTTTTTACACGCCATCAACTTCTTTTTTAAACAGATATTTTTGTTTAGCTTTTTCTTGAAGGGAACAATAGAGAACGTGAAGCACATACAAACAACATATGAATATTTTTATCGGGTTCGTGTTCAGCCAAGTTTGCTACACATGAAATCTGATACGAATGATATAGATACACCAATAGCAAGAAAACAAACTAAATAAAACTGATATATCTAATGTAGTAGTAAAAGCGGATATTATAACTATCTGATTTACTAAGCTTGTTAATTTATGTTGTCACTAACAGTGGAGAAAATTTAAAGAATTTCATTAAAATTATTATTGCGTATTGTTAAAAACAACTTTAATGTGTCTGAACAGAAACAAATGTTTGTCGCTGAATAACCTAACGTACTTGTATACACTCGTATACAATTTCTTAAAAAAAAATAAATGTACTAAACAAAAAATGGAACACTTCGTTGTTCGATTGAAATATTGAGCGGTCTAAACTTTTTTTAAATAAAATTTACAAAATACTAAAGCAAATTATTTGAGAGGTTAATTCAAACTAAAACAAGTTGAATTTATTAAGTAAGAAAATTCTAATCTTCGAAAACATATGTGCATATTGTAGTACACTCCACGAAATAGAAAACGGGACATCTTGGTTAGTTTGATTGAAATAGTTATCGGTGTAAACTAAGCTTGTTAACAAATGAGATCGGCAATCATTCGCAATGCTATTTAAGAAATTGAAATTAGAAAAACAATAAATATTAACAATACCAGAACGTCAAATTGTTTATCCGCAAAAACTAAAAAATCAATATATTCTTTGTTGATTCGAAGATTTGATTTTTAGTCGTTTCCGCTAGATGCGCTTTCGGTTCCGTGGCATGCTGCCCCCTACTTAAGTTGATTTCGTCTCCTTTCTGACCATTCTGGTAACGGTTGTTCTTAAACGTTATAAATTGTGTTTAATAATAATTAAAACCTGTGCATCTGAACTTGTGCGTCTCAAAGTTTTTAATTCTGCCAGTATTTGGGAAAGAAGATTAGGGTAAGTCGAGCAATCGCTCATTTTGGGGTGAGTTGAAGTCTCGATTTATTTTGGGGTTGGGTGGTTGTACGCGCCTTACTTCAAGCAGAGCGCTTGTAGAGTTTACGTAAGTACATTTAATAATAATTAATAACTTATAATAATTGCTAACACACGTATAAAGACTTATTAACAGTTAAATGATTTTGTGTCAAAATAGGTATTTGTTGCACTTTATTTTTGTACAAAATATTTTCGTGTATAAATAAAATTAATAACAATGCTAAACTCCTCCTTTGTTCGAAAATCCATGTTTGTGCCCTTGGCCAAGTTTAACAATCTTTTTAGATAACGTTAATACAATCAACTTTTTTTTGCAACACTAACAGTAGAAAAACAAGACAATTATTTAAATGTTGTTAATATGTATGGATTTAAACGCATATAATCTTTGTAAAAATAAATAATTTCAACTTAACCCGAGAACGCTCGCACCCCGGTCGATTTGCCGCCGAGCATATATTTCTTCCCCTCCCACATTTATTTTGGCCGCCATTTCACGGCGTGCTTAGGGGTCTTCTTAAGTCGAACCGGTCGGCCTGTTGTTACAAGCTTTTGTGGTTTTACGAACCTGCACGGCCAACTCACAAGCGTCGGTGAGAGAGGGGGTTCATAGATACATAAAAGATAATTAAGGGCACCAGAGCTTATCCCGAAAGTGGCTTCTGTCCGCTCACAACAGAATGGTAATAAACTTGTAACTAGATGTTAGGTTCGTAATTCCTCTACTCAGCTGTTCGAGTAGTCAGAAACAATTAGTTGGTAACGATAGTCATAGGAAACAGGTATGTTGTCATAAAAGAATAACTAACCACAATAGCAATTTTAATGTAGAATCGCTGAGGATTATCACAGAATATAATGACTTCTCAATACAGAAATGCCAGTAGCATAGGCAACACACCGTACATAAATAAACTACAGTAAAAATATATAGCGAAGAATAGTTTGTAGTAAATATCGTTTACATAATTAGTAAAATGGCATTACTGACAATCAAATACAGAAATAAGAAAGTACTACGCTAATGTTAACTTATCATAACAAAGCGTGTGAAATTAATATAGCATTAACGTTAATCAATCGGTAGTACACAGCATGCACAACTTGACATAAGTAAAATTTACTACCTAGCTGGTAAACAACAATAGCGATAATTACAGAATTAATAGCAAAAGTTTCGTGATTGACCCGGTTGACTACGAAATAAAACATATAAAAGCACTTACCATCAATACAGGAGTTTCGACAGGTGTGTAGAAAGTACTTTCCCGACACGTACCCTGTAAGCAATTTGAATCGCAAATCGTGTCAAACTAATGTCTCACGAAATCAACATCTACAACAATTATTACTTAAGATACAAGAAAGTATAAATAATATAAACCGGTTGTTATATGCTGTGGTACCCCTTTTTGTCGTTGGTTTAATTAGTTATAACCATAAGTCTTATAAAGAAAAAGTTAGCATCGTCCCATCCAAATATTTGTCGAGGTTCATTCCTCCGTAAATTGGTATCGAATACAGAATAGCGTTGGAACACAAATAGGTGGTGAACACGAACACGGCGTGTCAGCCACGTGTAGCACTCTTTGGCCGGGAAGGCTCCGCAAGACACCCAATTTTGTAGCGTGGAAATCGCCTTACGCTGGTGCTCGAGTACGGCAACGTGATGCCTTATTTAGTAGTAGTTACGATATCCATTTATCGAGAATATAACAGGTGCAAGATGAAGGGACGCAAAATGGCTGTCAAAAGGAAAACGAATTACAAACGAGTTTATACTAAAAGACGACTTTAGCTTACCCTGTAACGTCTCAAAGAAACTAGGAAATTAAATAATTATAAATGGTTTTCCATTATTTCCCAGATGGTAACGGATATATATTAATATTCACTAGTTACAGACCATTTACATCATTCACATGTGACGACTTTCTACCAAATGACGTCTAATGCGCAAAGGATCGTTAGCGGGCGTCAAAACCCGAATCTAATTTCACGTCGAAAACACATAGGCGTACCTAATGAAAATTTTGTCCGTAACAACAAAGGCGTACGTAAAGAAAATTCGACCGTAACACTGTCTACTTTTGGTTTTTATCAGAAAGTGTTGCTAGAAGCTGAAAATTGACAATTGGTCGTTTCCACCGACGCGCGAGCATTTTAAGGTTCGTACCAAATTATTAATTGTTTACAAGGAAATTGGGGGTTATAATCAAATAAATGTGGCAAAATCAAATAGATAATAGCAGATAACTTAATGTATATACGTATTTATTTTGTAGAATGGCTTATGAAGCAGAAATCGACCGTTTACAAAGATTGTATGAGGAAGTACAATCAGACGAAGAGATAGTTGCAGGTGATTCGGAACCCGAAGAAGATATTCTAGAAGAAAGCGAACATGATTCGAACTCAGAGCAGTCAGATTCTGATCAGAATGATAGTGGAGATGATGATTCATACGACTATGTATCTTTGTCTCAGCGCGTTGAGAATTATGTGGGAAAATCAGGTATGTTGTGGTGTAAATATCCTCCAAAAAGTCGTGTTACAAAAAGAAAACCAGCGAATATTATAAGATTTCGCGAAGGTCCCACAAACAAATCGAAATTTACCGTAATACCAATAACCTCTTGGAAGTTATGTTTCCTTGATGAAGTTATATAAGAAATAGTGGTATGTACAAATATAAAAATTTAGTCCGTTTGTGCTAACTATACACGGGAAAGAGATGCCAGAGATACAGACGCCAAGTAAGAGCATTTATGGGATTGTTGTATTTGGCAGGCCTTTCACGTGCTGCACATCTAAATCCTTCGAATTTATGGGCCACTGATGGAAGAATACTTCCGATGTGTTATGACTTTGTTTAGGTTTCAGTTTATAATGCACTGTATCCGGTTTGACAATATACATGACCGAGAAGCTCTAAACGCAACAGATAAGTTAGCTCCCATCAGGCATTCGTTTGAAGGATTTGTAAAAAGATGTAAATTACACTGTTGGAGCAGAAACTACAATAGACGAAATGCTGCAAGGTTTTCGAGGACGTTGCGGTTTCCTGCAATATATAAAAAGTAAACCTCCCCGATATGGCATTAAAATTTTTTCTCTAGCCGACTCACGTTCCTATTATACTTATAATATGGAAATTTATGCTGGAAAACAGGGAGAGGGTCCTTTCATGGTAAATGATAGTCCTGCCAACGTTGTCAAGCGGCTTGTTGGCCCTATTCTTGAATCAGGGCGCAATATAACCATAGACAATTGGTTCACTTCAATTGACCTGGCTCAAAACTTACTAAAGGAAAATTTAACAATTGTTGGGGCTATCAGAAGAAATGAAAGAAAGCTTCTAAAAGAATTCGTCGATTCTAAACAAAGAGAAGTGAAGGACACAATTTTTGGATTTACAAATAACATAACTTTGCTTTCCTATGTACCTAAAAAAGAGAAGACGGTTTCATTGATATCGTGAGGTTGAAGATTCTGGGAACAGATGACCAAAAATTATATAGTATTATAATAAAACCAAAGGTGGTGTAGATAAAGTCGACGAAATGAAAGGCAGTTATTCAGTTTTGCAAAAAACTGCTAGGTGCCCACTAACAATTTTCTTTTGTGAAATGAATATTGGCGGAATCAACAGCCAGGTCATTTATGAGATCAACACTAAAACAAATTCAAAGAGACGTCAATTTTTGAGGAACCTTGCCAAGGAGTTATGTTCTGAGCATATACACAGACGGTTGACAATGGATATACCATTCAATATTCGAACCAGCATTCACAACGTACTTAGAATTCCTGTGCAGCCAACTGCAAGAGCTGACAGTGTTGTAGGAAGATGTGAATATTGTAGCTCAAAGAAAAATAGGAAAACTACCACAACCTGTCAAACTTGTTCAAGATATATAACAACAAAAATACTGACAAATACAAGGATTTCCTAGTCGGTCAAAACGACCAGCCGCGAGCATCAACGTAACTTTTCAGGCGCGAGCGTTCTCGCGTTAATGTGTTATTGCATTTCCACGTTATGCTCCTTTAAGAGCGGAGGATGTTCTATCACTGGTATAATAAACAAAAAAAAACACATATGTCCTGTCGCCCATATGCTGCTTTACTATAATACAATAAATAATCATTCTTATTGTATTTTTCAGGATTGTCAATTAAGAACAATAAAGTATTTTGCATCTATATTCGTTGGTGTATTATTCAGTATATGTAAATTGTAAATGTGAATTACCGTCATCCTTAATTATGTAAGAGTAATTGTAGCTTTTAATTTAATTTATGATTTTGTAGAAATATAGCATCAAGTTAGTAAGTTTCTCTAGAAAGCTATTTATTGTTGATAACGATTACACATAGGAGTGTTGATTTGAAGGCTAAAATCATCGCGAAGTCAACGCGCGGTCTTAGTGTTTGAGCAATTGCAATTGGTATTGCAAGCACACAATAAACAGGACTATCTAGCGTGACAAACAAAAAGTGTCTACGGTGACTTAGAACGCGGCGTTAGTGGCATATGTTACTCAAAATCCTTTTACAACTTTCCGAAATCCTCTAGCCTACATCGAATTTTTGGTATGCCAGTTAACTGCACGAGTAAGCCTGAAAAATGGTGGAATCAAAAAGTATCAAACAGGTATAGAAAAAATTCTTAACAAAGACAATAAAAAAAAGCATCTAGAATTTGTAAGACGTTACGTCAATGTAATCTGCCGCTGAATTGTTGAAATCGTGTTGTTTTTAGCGACGAAAAAACTCTTAAAAGTTCAAGTGCAAGAAGTTGTTGTGAAGTTAATTACAAAATTTTAATTTTTTTGTCTAAATTTTGTATCCGAAGAACGATTACATCTTTTAACAGGTGCGGTGCAACACAAAGTTATCTTAATTTCTTCACTGTTACAATATGCTCGTCGAACAATAATCCAACAGTTACTCAGAATATAGTCTGTTTTATAATCTTTTTAACTATTATTATTAATTTTGTTTATTTTTTAAGGATAATACCCAAGTTGGTGCAAAACTGGGTAGCAAAAAACCTTGATTTCAATATAATAAAAAAGGTTTAGAGTCAAGTTGTTCGTACCATCCGGGAACAACAAGAGGCCAATTGCATCGCCAGAGATCGTCAACAATGAATTTCCGCCATTCAAACTTTTTGCGAAACGATTAGTGATGATTACCTACGTGTTCTTGTAGCATCAATATCTAAACGACTGCAAGAATGCATCGAGAACCAACAGGGTCAGACTCATTATTAGCAAAGTTTTTTTTACTAATTAGGATCAAATTTCAATTTTAATTTAGATGGTAACGCTAGGAAATATCTTTTTGGATGAGCTATATGTAATGCAATAAAAAATTTAAAACTACATTATTTCTTCCACGCCTACTGTCTGACAACGACTTAAAAACTAGAAGTAGTAACTGAATATAAAAGGCAAAATACCTCATTATTCTTAATTGACTAAAAAATGCAATAAGAAGAATTATTTATCGTATTGTAGTAAAGCAGGATATGAGTGACAGAAACACATTAAGTTTTATTTATTTATTCTTTGGAAGATTATACCCGTTTATTTATACACGAAAATATTTTGTATAAACATAAAATGCAGCAAATATGACAATCACAAGTTAAACTCTATAAATAATAATAATTCAGTATATTTTAATTAATTATAGAAATATTTAAATTTGAAGTAAAAAAAAACTTATAAAAACTCCAAATTTAAAATTACAGTAACTCAATAATAAAAAAAATGTATTAAGATCATAATTGTAGTAAATCATGTTATGGAAACAAACTATCTAATCATCTACATCCGGGATCAATGAAAAAGCTCATTCCCTAGGCGTTTTAAAAGTAGTCATAAACTTTGAAAATTTTTTTAATGGAAAAATACTATAGATAAATATTTTATATGCATTTAAAATCAGATAGGATTTTTTTAATTGCTTATTTCTTAACCAATTTATTATTAAAACAATTCTTATACAAATACGCAAAATGAATCAACATTTAGTTAAAGAATTGTTGATAACTTGTGCGCATTTTAGGATTTCTAGAAACTTTATACAGTCGAACTCTTATATAGTGATGTTCAAAGTTTCCTTCAAAAACATCATTATATAGAAACTTCATTGTATAGAATTTATACTTAAAAAATAAAACACAAATTTAAACGTACATAAGAAATACATATTAATTATAAACACTTTCGTTTTGTCATTTTTAACCAACTTTACACTTAAACAACTTAAAACGAAAAAATTGCAAATGAAACGTGTTCAATAACATGACAATGTATTTCAAAACTCGAAGGAAATCCTATAATCCTCTAAACAATTCATGCATTTATGTCATTTACAAATGTACAGAATTTTTAGTACCATTAGTAATAACCTTTCTGTATTGTAAATTAAGAAGTCTTATAATCCGATTATCCGTTTAACAATGCGGTGTTGTAAAGGTAAAGTAAATTGTACGTGATTCCAAGAAAACTTTAAGTAGTTGGGTAACATTTTCTTTGAAAAAGATCATAATATAGAATTTGAACATCATATTTTAGAAGTGTTTTTACACGCATTTTAACCCGAAGGTCAATATCCTAAAGAAAACATCACTAAATAGAAAAAATCATTAAATAGGAGTTCATTGAATGGAGGTCCGACTGTATATTTAATAATTAAAAAAACAGTTTGTTCTTTTATAACTTAAAAATTCGCAATCATTCGTATCTGGAATTTACACCCACACATGCGGCTGTTCGCAATCTCCATTGCAAATAGCAAATAATTTAACCAGATTTTAAAGAGACATACATTTTACGGCCTGTTTCAATCAGTTATTCATTAACTTATTATCACATATAGAGAAATATTATCTTCTAACTTCAGTAGAAGAAAATTATTGCGATATTTCTTTCAATCGTTAGTAAAAAAAAACATTTCAAAATAAAGACAATTAGCTACCATCAGGCCCGCGCCTAGCACTTTTGGCATCTTTGTGCACATTTAAAATAACGCCTCAAATTTGTATTACGTTCATATGTGAGTACAGATACAGGTTAAGTTAAGTATTATTATCCACTATTGAAAAATAATTTTAAAAAGTATTTTCATAATTTATTCTTTAACAAGTTCCACAGCAGTTATGTCTCGTTCATTGCGAGTTTTGTCGTTTAATAAATTTAATAAATAAGTTTCCATTAGTCTGTGGTCTCGTGTCAGAGATCACACTTCTAATGGTAGTTGATGATGTTTTAGATAAGCTTCTGAAGTGCGTAGCGCTTTTGGGAATTCTTCTTTTTTTGGTTGCTGGCTTATGTTGGTTTTGGTCTTTATGAAGAATATAGATGATTGCATTGCTGAGTTTACAATAAATTTCAATAAATAAAATAAAAACTACCATTTTTGTACAAACTGATGATAGTGATGTAGCATTAAGGTCTGTTTTCTTTAAAAAAATTGAGGGTTTTAAACATCCTGTCGCGCACATAAGTCGCATTTTGACTACAGCAAAACGCAAATATTCAGTTACTGATAGAAAGTTGTTAGGTGTTATTTTTGGTATAAAACGTAGTTATCTGAAAAAAATTTTAGAACGTTGTCACGATAACCTTACTGCAGCACATTTTGGTGTTCCCAAAACTTTGACAAACATTTTTGAATTTTATTCTTGGCTTAAAATGTGCCACTCTGTGAGTAAATACGTTAAAAGTTTGCACTAATCAAACGAGTACAAATGTTAGTCATCCAGGTTTGATGGGTAAAGAAAAATAATTAGTTTCCATTTTTAACTAGTCAGCATGGATCTTTTAGGATTCTTGTCTAGATTGAAAAATAGCAATATTATTGTTGTTATCAAGTTGACTATGTTTGTTTTAGTTCAACTTTTACGTACGGCTACTACAAAACTCATGATTAAGTTTATGAAAAAAAAAAGTTTTCTCGATATTTGGATTTCCTCAAATTGTTATGTTTAATAATCGTTTGCAATTTGTTATAAATAATTTTCTACATTTTTGGATTCCCAAAGAGTTAAGAAAGTTTGAATGAAAAGGAGATGCCATTCACAAGTAAAAGATTCTTATCGTGATTGGTATAAGTATATTTTTGACGTAACTCAAGCTATTCGTCTGGCATGTCATAATGCTGCTGGAGTTTCTCTTGCATTTTTAGTTTTTGGACGTCCAGTTTGTCCTACTGATAATTTCTACGCCTCTAAAACTGTACCAAACTCTTACAAATTGCTAATGAGTTGTTTCTAGCCGTGAGTTGACTATGAAGATGTCAAAGTTGGTCTTCATAAGGCATATGAAAATAGTACTAAGTATTACAATCATCTCATTCATTTCTGTGTTGGTGATATTGTGTGAAAGCGTAATTTTGTATTATCCGACGCTTTCCGTGATTTAAAAAAAAAACTCAGCCCTAAATATATGATTTAGTGAAATTCAGAAGTTCTCTTTTTTATATTGTTTTTATTTTTACTTTTATTTGTACAGTTCTGTTTTGGTGTTAGAAGAAAACGTGCATTGAATTTGTTTATTTATCTGAACTTTATGTTTATACCCGCTCTTCGATTTAACCCCAAGATATATTTATATTTGTATGGAGAAACTAGCACAATTTATTTGGTGTGTAAGACTATGAAACTTGATACATCAGTTTTGGATTTCAAGTTTTTTGTTTCTTTATGGTGTGACTGAGTACCAAGGGTCACGTACAAATTTTTTTGATTGAATGCCTCTGATTTCATTTAAAATTTTTTATCTTCGGTTGCATTTTTCTACCCTAAAATTATAAATCTGTATATAAATTGTGTTATGCCCTATATTTGCGTTTTTACATCAGTACTGCTGATTGCGTTTAGGTAAAGGAGCGATTCAAATTTTTTGTAGTAGTACATTAAACATTAATATAGAGGCGTCTATATAAAAATAAAACTCACTTATAATGAAAATTAGACGTTGTCGATTAAACTGTCGCAGACTAGCTAATTCCTGTAATATCACAAAAGATCAGTAAGATCCCGCTTAACGCATAGGATATATTCCATCAAAGTAGAGCGTAATGCAAAATAGCGCTAAAAGAGGCATGTTGGGTTGAAATAAAAGGGCGCTAAACCAAAACAGCGCTAAAAGCAACAGCGTTAAGCGGTTTGAATTTTAATTAAAAAGATGAGTTTTACTTTTTTATTTTTACAAAATAAGAATGTACAACAATAATCTTTAACTTGCGCCTTAGTTATCTTTTTGTCACAAAATTGGCGACTCCGACATTATCAAAGAAGAATTAGTTAAGTTCGTTTTGGCCAGGTCAAATTGTAGTACCATAACTAATGATGAAGTACTTATTTCACGAGTAGCAGTAAGAATGCCAGCTTGTTAGAAAAAAAGGATGTTAAAGAAACAAAATATTACTATGTTCTTAAAAGTTTAGATAGCGAGGTTGCAGAATCAATTTTTCTTATGAAGCCAAAACATTATCAAGGTCTTAAAGAAATACTTGTATAATCGAGCTGGAAGGAGCAACTAATAATCACGAATTGTAAAAATAAATGCAGCTACGTATGACGTTTGAGCTACAAGTGCAATCTCAAGTTCACAAAATGAACGAACGAAATGTCTTAAAAATCAAATTGCTAAACTTTCAAACAGCTTTCGAAAACTTCAATCTATTTCAAACTTTAAAATGCGTCCATCATCTCGATCAAGATCCAAGGGCAAGAACGCAGAACATAAGAGTGACAAACAAGTATGTTGGCACTATTTCAAATTTGGTGCTGGAGCTCATAAATGCAGAGAACCCTACAAGTTCAACCAATAGTCAGATACGGGAAACGTAATGGCACATCACTATATGCGGCAAGTGATGAAAAACGACTTACAAAAGTAGAAAAATACCAGGTGGCATAAAGAAAATTATATGCGGCAAACGGGCGTACTATCAAAATCTATGGTGAACGTTATTGACAATAAAATTAAGATATTATAAAATGATTTACCACTATTTTGTAAAAAAAAACTAATATAGGCATATACGCAGTTAATCCGGAAATGAGATACGCAAATCTGTTACGAAAGTTTTCTAATGTTATTTCGGGAAAATCCAGTATTGAAGAACAAATACAACCAAGTTTCACATACAATAGTTACAAGTGGTCCACCAGTTTACAGTATAACACGCCAAGTTTCTCTAGATAAACTAGCAGATGCAAAACTAGAATTTTAGCAAATTATAAATTGCCAACTTTCAAAAATATACTGGGCCAGTCCCCTTCATCATGTCCCAGAAAAAAGCTGTTTCTTGGAAACCTTGTGGCGATTAACAGAGTTTCAATACTGTGACAATCTGAAAGATATTTATATCCAGGATTTTAATTCATAGTTATCAGGTCTGGTCCATTTACATTTTTGAAACTAAAATTTGGTCTAAGAAATGCTGCACTATCATTTCAACGATTTATCTATTCTATCTAAACCAATCTACCATTCACTTTTGCATACATCGACGATGTATTTGCTTATGCAGATGATGAAAAACATTATGTACATTTAAAAAAATTATTGTAAAGTCTAAGTGAACATCAATTGAATATTAATATTACAAAGTGTGTACTTGGATATTTGGTGACAGCCTAAGAAATTAAACCATTGCCAGATTTTTGAATGAACAAAAAATAAAAATACGAGATAACAGTAAAATTCTATATAAAAAAGAAACTTTTAAAGTATTTGAAAAGCTAAAGAAAGATTTACCTGAAGAACATTAGCCTTCTTTTCAAAGAACTTTTCACTTTTAAAATCGGAAACAGTTTTCCTTAAAAGTTTTAGTAATCAAAATGTAGGTTAGATTGGTAGAATAATGTTCTTTTGCAAGTTTCTAAATCTTAATTTTGTTTATGTTTAGTCTCATGCTGCTCCAAACTTTTATTCCTTTTATCTAAAATTTTCTTTAGTTTTTGTTGAGTATTTTACTTTTCCTCAACAGTTCTGCAAAATATTTATTTATATCGTGGTTTCATCTCAGTTTTTCGTTTATTTTATTCGTACACATATAACGTTTTTTTGTCTAAAGCTCGTATTTGTTTCTAATATTTGCTCAATTTTCTCAAAACTGATAGAAAAATTGTTTAGGATCGCAGCAATTCTAATAATTAAATTGACATTAAAGACCGATTTTTCAATCATAGTTTACACTTTAGTTAACTTAAACTCACTTTTGTGCTAACCAATTACTATATGACATATTTTAAATGAAAAATGCCGTAAATAACACTAATTGTAAAATTTAGACTTTATTCAGTACTATATTAAAATATTTAAAATTTTGTTCAAACAACAAATTTTATAATTTATGTAAAAATGTTCTTTTAGGAAATGACCAATAGCAACAAATAGTAATAAGTGCAATGACTAAATACGAATGTATCCATTCAATTCCATCTTATATAGACAAATATTTATTAAAGATTTAAATGCAAGCTTTCGAACTTCAGCAAAGTTCTTCGTCAGGCAAAATTAAATTAATTTGATAATTGTAAAATTAAGGTAACTAAAAACAATAACTCGTAAGGAAACTAGATAATTGGCGCAAGTTTATTTAGATAGAGCATTTGCTCGAAAGTCTAAAAGAAAACCACTATAAAAAATCTAGACGTAGCTTAAGTGTAATTGGTGGACCAATTAAGATTAGGAAATAACAGGGATCCAGGTGTCAGATAGTTCGTAACCACTGTCTCTATTGAAATTATTAAGATATTTAATAATTTCAATAGCTCGAGTAAACGAAGATGTTTTATGTGTTTTTTTAATCTCGTATCTATAGTTCTACCAGTTTCGCCAATATATACCTTGCCACAGGTGCATGGGACTTGGTACACTCCACAGGTATTATAAGGTATTTTGTCTTTTATAGGATTCAACAAATTTTTAATTTTAGTTGTAGTGTTATAAGCTACTTTTATCTTATGTTTACTTAGTATTCTTCCAATTTTATCACTTATGTTGCAAACAAACGGTAGAATAATAAAGTTTTGGTTAATATTTGAATCATCTGTTAAAGTAGGTCGAAGAAACTTTTTAATTTGTTCTTTATTAAAACCATTTCCTATAAAAATTTTCTTAAGGTGTTCTAAATCTTCTTGTAATTTATCTTTGCGATAAATTATCGTTGCACGATCATATACGAATCGTTCAAAGTTTCTTAGCTGGGTGATGGGAAGAATTTGTTTTTATGTATTGATCTGTATGTGTTGGTTTTCGGTAAACTGAATATACCTATTACCATCTGGCTTTCTTTCTATTTTTACGCCAAGAAAAGGTAAGGTACCATTATTTTCTTTTTCAATACTAAATTTTATGTTTGAATGTTGAGTCTTAAGGTATTGGAGAAAAATTTGTAGTTCATCTTCACCATGATACCAAAAAGCAAAAATATCATCTACATATCTAAGCCATAATTTTGGTTTTTTAGGTGTTGATTTAAAAGCTTCTTCTTCAAAATATTCCATATAATAATTAGCAATAGATGGAGAAATTGGCGATTCCATTGCTACACCATCTATCTGTTTGTAGTATTCGTCATTAAACAAAAAGAATGATGTCAAACAATGTTCAAAGAACTTGATGGTTATTATCAAACTGTCGTTGCAAAAGATGTAAAGTATCAAGTATTGGTACTTTAGTGAACAACAAAAAAACATCAAAACTAACCATTACATCATTTAAAGATAATTTTTGTTTACTAATTGCTTCAATAAAATGTTTTGTGTTCTTTATAAATGAACTACTCAAATCAATATAAGGTTTCAGTATAGCTTTTAAACACTTAGATAGTTCATAAGTTGTCGATCCAATGCAGATAACAATTGGTCGAAGAGGTGCATTTGGCTTATGTATTTTCGGTAATTCATAGAATCTTGGAATAAGAAGATCTTGTGGTGTTAGTTTCTTAATGGTCTCCGTTGATAAATTACTTTCGTTTAATAATTTTGTTGTTAATAATTTGAACTTGTTATTGGGATTCTGAGGAAGTTTTATGTAAGACATGGGATCATTGAGTAAGCTGTTAGCTTTGTTAATGTATTCTGTTTTATCCATTAACATAGCAGCTATCGGCTGGTATGTACAATTATAAGATTATTGTTTCGTAGATCTTTTAATGCTTTGTATTTTGAATGGGTAAGATTCTTCTGTTGAAATTTCGCTTTTCTAGTATCGTAGTTGCTTCAAATCTAATCTCGGCTGCTTCACAATCTGGAAGATGATTCATGCTAGCTTCAATGTTAGAAATAATGTCTTCAACAGGAATTCTTGAAGGGGCAACAGCAAAACTGTCAAATTAATTTAATTTATACTGCTTGACGAAGAACTTTGCTAAAGTTCGAAAGCTTGCATTTAAATTGTATTAAATAAATACACTATTTACCCTAAAAAAATCTTTAATATGTTTTATGGTGAAACTTTTATGTCTAAAATATTTATGTTTATAAATATGTATAAATGTTTAAACACCTAAAGAAAAATCACAAGAAACAGCTGCTGTGGTTTCTATAGTCTTACACACTCGTGCTCGTTCTACGTAATGGCTTTGTGTATACAAACATATTAAGCAGCTTACGTAATTGCTAATGCGTGAATACATACTCAATATGTACATTCATGTATGAGCACATTCAGATTAGTGCATATTAAATGCATTAAGATTTGCGAAAATGCATTTATCTTCATATCAAATACAAACACTTGGAATTTTAAATTATTTTACATAACCAACAATGTGGAAAATTAAATGCGCGTTAAATATTTACAACGTGTTCATATTACATAAACATAACAATTTACTCACTTTTATAAGTAACAAGGATAGCGTTGCTTGATAATTTTGCATAATTTACACTAAGAAATAAAGGATTTTGCCCCAAGTTAAACTGGCATACTTAGTATTAAGGTTTTCTGTAAAATCCCTAGCGATTTATACTAATTTCTTTAAGTATTCAAATGCATCCCAAATACTCGAGAACGCCAGCAAAAATTTAATTAAAAACGCATTTATAATTTAAAACTTATTCTGCCCAGACGTAAAATTATGACGGAACTTAAAAAAAAATAATGATACTTAAGAAAATTAAAGGTAGTAGTATAGCGTTTTTAAAGAATAAAATATTAGTAAACTCGTTTAATAAAGACTACTATTATCGTGTATAATCTGTCTGCGTGTGTATCTGACACGCCAGGCGGTACCAAATTGATCGTAGATTTTTTTAATGACCCTACAAAAACTATAATTTGCTTAGGCGATGTTTCGTTGTACTAACTACCTATTATTCAGTCAACCAAATATGTTGAATGTTCAAAAAAATGTTTTTAATGTTCTACAGCTAAAATTAAAGTTTATTTTGATGAGCTTAGCATTACTGGACACTTTTCTTACATGATTGTCAAAAAAAGTAATTTTAATAAATCGATACTCGATTAAAAGTGTACGATCGTTAAAAGTAACTTGAAACTTGTTAAATAATTTTAAAGTATCTTTTCTATTATGTTCCAACAAAAGTTAAATTGTTGTAATTTAGTTGGCCATAGACTGCATTTTCATATTTTGAACAAATAATTTTTGTTGGCAACAAATAATAATAATTGTTCTTGTTTATTACATTTTCATTTGGCGTAATGGATTCTTAAAATAAAATCAACTGCTAAAGAGTAGTACACATTAAATTTTATTGCGTACAGTGCTGTTGCAAATAATAGCAGAAAAGTTGTTTATGTAAAAGTGTAAAAATTATAGTTACCAACGTATAGCAAAAATGATTATAGATATAATTAACTCGCATAACAAATTACAAATTAAAAAATAAAGATTAATAAATTATTCAAATGATTAGTCTACCAATTATATATAAACGTGTTAATTCTTTAATTAGATTTATTTTATGTATGTTTCGGGTATAGAATTATAAATCTAATCTTCAGAAATGTCCCCAAAAACATATACAACTTATTAAACAAATATAAGATTCAAAATTTTTTAACTTAAATTTTTGAAAAATGTCAAATATGAAATAATGTAACTAGATAATTCAAAAAATTAAAGTTTTACAAAATGTTAAATTTTAAAATTTAAAAATTTTGAAAAAGAAAAATGGTGCAATTTAGAAATAATCTAAGAAAATTTTAGTTTAAAATCATTATCGAAATTGGTTTGATCGTTTAACAAAAAAATTTTATTTGATATTTTAATATAAATCAGTTTTAATAAATTAAGAATTTGTTTGTTGAGTTAAGAGTATTATGATTATCTAAAATATGTTGTGCAAATGTAGATTTTACTGACTTTAGATTATTAATGTATTTTTAACAATTTTTTAAATATCTAATGTGTTCATTAAGTCTAGTTTGAAAAGATGTTTGTGTCATACCATTATAAAATTTGTTACAAAAACAATTTAATTTATATACTTCACGATTATTTAAATTATGTATTATTATTCTTATTTATATTATTACAAGAAAAAAGATTCCAAAAAGATAGTTCATTAGAAAAAAAATTCAAATCATTACCTTTTCTTAATTTAAAAAAAAATTATGGTAATCTGTTATAAAAAGAACAGAAATAGTTTTTTAGTATTATTTGTTGAAATTTGTATTAAGTTAATGTAAAATTTAATACAGTGTTTTAACAAGTGTTTGTGATAAACATTGCAAATTATCTAAAGGAAAATCATGAAGTATAAGCTAAATAAAAAATTATATATAATTCATTTTTCATTCGATTTGGAGAAAATGTACGAAACGACAATGGTTAAAGGCTTATAAATATATGCGAGGAATATGAAATGAAAATTTCAAACCGTTTCTTCGAACACAAAGACATACATAAGTACCCGTGGTACCAGCATACCAGAGATATTAAGTCAATAATTGACTATTTCGCGATAAAATAAAAGACGCGCCTGACAGTATTAGATGTCAGAGTAAAAAGAGGATATGATTGTAGCTCGGATCATTATCTACTTACTTCTACGGTATACTTACCTTATCGAGGAAGCGATAACAACAGGAAAGAGAATGAGAATATAGGACAAACAACGGAATTACGGTTCAATCTTCAAAGTCTATATGAAGAAAGCACTGCATACCTATATCGAAGAAGATAAAAACATTGAGAAGGACAGTGGAAGCAGAATGTGAACATATAAAAGCATGCATAAAGGAAACGGCAAAGGAAGCGTTAGGATTAACCAAGAAGAAGACACCCGGGAAACCACACTGGTGGGATGGAAACATTGCAATCAAAATCGAGGAAAAGAAACGACTGTACAATTTATTGTTGAGCAACAGGGACCAGCTACCAAACTTATAAAAGAATGAACCGGGAAGTGAAGCGAGAAATAGCACAAAGGAGGAATAAAATTTGGATTGACAAGTGTGTTCATATCGAGCAATACGTTGGAGGATCCAAAAGCCTCGAAGCGTAGAGAGTTATAAATAAAACCAGGAAAACAGAGAATAAATCCTGCGCGATATCACCGATTAATATATCGGAATGAAAAAACTACTTTGAACAACTACTAATAAAAGATATACCCAACCTCCACACTTAAACACAAGCCAATATAATAACCACCACAGAACTGGTATTAAAAATGGATAACCTAGAAACAGCACTGAAATCCTTAAAATCAAATAAGTCCCCTGGTCCAGGAGGAATATAAGCGGAATTAATAAAGTACGCGTCGGGTAAATTACACCATATGCTCATCAAACTTTTTCAACGGTGTATAAGCGATCTCAGAAGAGTGGAGGACATCGTATACCACGCCCATACATACGAAAGGCTCAAAAAATAATTCTGCCAACTATCGCGGAATTTTCGTCATATCATCAATGGGAAGGTTATACAGCAAAGGGTTTAAAATTCTCATAGAAGAGGACATAAAGGAAAGAATAGGAGACGAGCAATGTAGTTTCAGGCTGGAAGGTCAGTAGTGGACAACATCTTTATAATACAACAAGTTGTAGAGAAACGCTCGGAGAGGGGCAGAAAAGTGCATATGTGTATTATTGACTTAGAAAAGGTCTACGATAGCGTGCCTATTGCAAATATTTTTAATGAATTGACAAACTTTAATGTAAACCCTACGTTAATAAATGCGACGAGGAATCTCTACAAGGACAACACTACGAAGATACGACTAAGAAATCAGTTCTCGCAAAGCTTTCACATAAGTAAGTGGCTTAGACAGGGCTGTGGGTTATCCCCTACACTCTTTACTATATATTTGGAAAGAATATTGGAGAAATGAAGACGCCAATGCACAAACATGGGATTGAAGGTCGGTGATGATAAACTGTATACTCTCTTTTAGTTATATGGTCAGAAAGTTAAACGAATATTACCAGAAAGCCGGATTGAAGATTAATATTAACAAACCGGAGTATTTGGTAATAGGGAATGACAAAATTGAAGACTTGCAACAACAATGACCCTCAAAGACGTCGAAAGCTACAAATACCTGGGAATAATCATAAACAAAAAAGGAGATAGCGAAGAAGAAGTAAATTGTAGAATAAATAAAGACAGGATGGTCATACAATTTTTAAACGACATACTATCAAGCAAAAAAATATCAAATAATACCAAAAAGAGAATGTACTCGGCCCTAGTACAAAGTGTGATCACCTACGGCGCAGAAGCATGGCAGCTGAGGAAGAACAGTTCGTCCCGCCTGTTGGCAACAGAGATGCAGTACTGGAGGAAAAGTTGCGGCCTCGTAAGAACGGATAGAATACGAAATATAGACATCCGAGAACAACTCGAAGTCGAAAGGAATATTATAGAGGAAGTGGAGAAACAACAACTTATCTGGTACGGGCATGTTCAGAGAATAGAGGACAAGAGATGACCGAAGAAGTCGATGAAGTGGGTACCACCTGAGAGAAGGAAACGCGGAAGGCCGTAGAAGAAATGGATCCAAGGAGTGGAGACAGCGAAGGAGGCCAGAGGACTGGAGGACTAAGAATCGAACGATAGAAAGGTCTGGAGGATTGAAGCAGGAAACCGGCAGCAACCGTAGAGCAACCCTGCGTTATATATAATTGATAAAGGAATAGTAAGAAGTCTGTTGAAAAGATAACAAAATGAAGCTAGTTTATGAGAAATATGGTGATTTGATCAAACGGTATTAAATGGTTAGTAGTTGTAGGTTTCCTATAAATTTCAAATTTGTGTGTTATTATTATTTAAAGAAACTAATAAATCAAAGAAAGGTAACTTATAATTGTAAATAATTTAATGCCTTTCCAATATAACTGTTTTTTATTTATTAATTATTGGTGGCTACATGTTTCGACCTAACGGTCGATCATCAGGCCTCTAAAATTATCAACTAAACATAAACTAGGTTGAAACATGTAGCCATCAATAATTAATAAATAAAAAACAGTTATATAGGAAAGGCATTAAATTATTTACAATTATAATTCAAAATCCCATTTTGAGTTAGACTTTATAATGGATAATACAATCTTCAAAGGTAACTTATTTTTTTTTTAAATTCAACTGTATTCTATTGTGAATATTATTTAAAAAATCTAAAAAGTTATTAACATTGTCATCAGAGGTATTAAAAATACAAAAAACATCATCAACAAATCTTTTTCAAAAAGAAAAATGGGTGTTTAAAAATGTATGTAATTTCTAAATTTTAATAAAGCATTTGTTACAAAATCAGGAAAATTAGAAAGTGAAAGAAGATTAGAGATTATAAGTAATACATCTGAAGGAAAAAGATTTTTTACATCAAAAGAAACAATATTAAGATTTAAAATTGTATCAGAAAGAAAAATTAAAATATTTAAAGAATTTATTAATTCATTCGTGTTTTTTATTGAGTATGTAGAAATAAAATTCATTCCAAATAGGATATTTTAGTCAAAAATCTATTAATTTTATAGGTAAGTGAATTAATAAAATTTACAATTGGTCTAATAGAAAAATTGGGTTTATGAATTTTTGGTAAAAAATAAAGTGAAGGGATAGAACGATTAGATACTTTTAAATTAGACAAATGAATATTAAAATAGTTAAAAGTGTTTTCAGATAAATCTAAAATATGAATAGTACTAGCAACAATTTTTTTTAATTTTTCAAAATCAGTACAATTTAAAAATTAAAGTTTTGTTAATGTATTCTAATCTATTAAGAAAAACTGTACAATTACCTTTATCTGCTTTAGTAATAATTTTGTTGTTATCAATAATTTTTTTTAATAGATTTAATTAAATTTATCTGATCGAAGTGAATGCAATTTTGTTTAATTTAATTGCCTGAAGTTAAATAGGCAACCAAAATTTACTACAATTAAAATTATTATTAAAACAAAAACCTAACAGTCAGCTTATTATAACTACATCACTACATACATCAAATCGGAAATAAAGAAACTATTGAAAGGTTTGAGAAATTATTTTCCAGAACGTTCACCGAAAGATATAGAAAATTCTCGAACGTTTGGCCTAAAATATATAAAAGCGATACAAATGAATCAGAAGGAGTTATTCCAGCAATTAAAAGACGGCAGTGTTAAGAAGATTATTCAAGTTTAAATAAATAAGTGATTAACGCTTGTGTTCGAGATAAATATACGGAGTATAACCTTGTACGTGACTTTAAAGTAAACAATAAGTGTGAAACAGACAGACTTTATCTTCGTGCGATTGTTCTATATATAAATTAATGTAAATGTTTTTATTAAATATATTTAATTAGTTCGGTTAGTTATAAATGTTTACATATTTTTAGTATAAATAAATTTAATAGATTTAATAAACGTTACACCATAGTATCTACATTTGAATATTTCTTCAACAGTACATCCTACAATTTGGAACTCACTTGATCATCTGTTAGAAGTAAGGTGGCACAATTTGGTAACATTCTATATATTAAACTTAGTAATAAATTACAAAATTTAAATTATTTTTATAAACCACAATTTTAATCTAAATTTATTTTTTTTCTTTTTTCTTTTTCTTTTGAATTTCATAAAAATACTTTAAACTTTACTGTCAATTTTACACGAAATTAAATAGAACTTTTAAACAAAGGTTTAAAATTTTCACCTTCACTACCATTAAATAATATTTTTTTTACAACTTTAAAGGTTCCGTTGACTTTATTTTACCATCATTTCCTAATTTTGATTCTTCCAATCTCGATATTTCTAAAATTCCAAAAAATTTTAATTCTTTTAGACAAAATTACATTAGCTTCGATCAGATAACAAATAATTTATTAAAAATTACTAAATTATGATTAAATAACGTTTTCTTCCAATTAGATAATGAATTTTTTTAACAAATTTTAGGTCTTCCAATGGGTTCTCCTTTATCACCTATTTTAGCTGAAATTTTCTTAAGCAATTTAGAAATTACATATATTTCTAAGCACTCAATTTTCTTACAAAAAGTAATATTGGAAAAGATTTGTTGATGAAATTTTTAGTATTTTTAATGGTTTTCATGATGATGTTAATATCTTTTTAGATTTTTTAAATAATATTAATAATAGAATAAAATTTACAGTTGAATTTTCAAAAAATAATAAGTTACCTTAGCTTGATTTATTAATTTCTTTAAATAAATATAACACTTTCAAATTTAAAGTTTATAGAAAACCTACCACTACTAACAATTTAATACCGTTTGACTCAAATCACGATTTTCACAAACTAGATTCATTTCATTATTTTTTCAACAGACTTCTTACGATTCTTTTATCAATTAAGATAATTTTACAATATGTTTATCACAAACACTTACATAAACATTGTATCAAATCTTACACTAACTTTATTGCCAATTTCAACAAATAATACTAAAAAGTTTTTTTTTGTTTCTTTTATACCAATTTCTTTAATTTAAAAAAAAATTAAGAAAAGGTAACGATTTCAAAATTTCTTTTCCTAATGATCCATATCTTCAAAATCTTTTTTCTTATAATAATATAAATAATAATAATTTAAATAAAAGTGGAGTTTATAAATTAACTTGTTCTTGTAACAAATTTTATATTGGTATGACACAAAGATCTTTTCAAACTAGACTTAATGAACACATTAAATATTAAAAAAATATTAATTAATTTTATATTGCCTGACAAAGAACTTAGCTCAAGTTTAAAAGCTTGCATGTAAATTCTATTAAATAAATACGCCATTTACCCTTAAAAAATCGTTAATATGTTTTATGGTAAAACTTTTATTTCTAAAATTTTAAAAATAATTCAAAGTAAATTAATAATCTAAATTCAGTAAAATCTACATTTGCACAACATGTTTTAGATAATCATCATACACTTATTTCTTCTAAATTATTTCATCCTGTTAATAACATCAATAACAAACAAATTCTTGAATTACTAGAATCGATTTCTTATTAAAATATCAAATAAAAACTTTTTTTTAAACGACCAAACCAATTTCAATTATGATTTTAAACTAAAATTTTCTTAGCATTATTTCTAAATTGCACTATTTCTTTTCTAAAATATAAAATTTAGCATTTTGTAAAACTTACATTTTTTGAATTGTTTGTTACATATTTTCATATTTGGCATTTTTCAAAAAATGTAAGTATAAAAATTTTGAACCTTATATTTGTTTAATAAGTTGTATATGTTTTTTGTAGACATTTCTGAAGATAAGCTTTATATTTATCTGCTCGAAACTTATGTAAAATAAATATATTCAAAGAATTAACACATTTATAAATTATTGGTAAACTAATAATTTATTAATTTATGTTTTAACCAATAACTATGAATCCCTTTAACAATTAAAAAAAAAAATTTTAAATACATCAAAAATGAGTTATAAAAACTTTTCTATGCTTCTTGTATTTTTTTAATATTTTACTGTATACAATTTTAATTCATTCAGGTACGGCGCAACAAAATAACTGCAAACTGAAAGAAAGAATACTAAAATATTTTACAAACTATATAGCTTTAATCATTTTTCAAATTGAGTGAAGAGCTAGTGTAAACAGAACAATGTTTTAAAATAACTTATACCAGTGGTTTCCAAACATTTTTGGCATACGGACCCCTTTCCATAGTCAAAAATTCCCAACGGACCTTGAGTAAAAAAACTACATAAATACATAATAGAAAAATTACAAATTTAACTTTGATTTCTTGAATGGTAGATTGTGACGTAAAAATAAAATATTTTGTTGAAGAAGTGTTATTAAAACTATAAGCTTTGTTTTAAAATACAAAAAAAAAGTTGAATAATTTGGATAAAGCTGATGCGATGTTATGACTTATGAGTGTATTTATGTCCGACTCAATATTTGTTAGTAGCAACCGCATATCCCCACAAGTAGTAATTTCTAGTCGTTTTTTTTTATGAGGCTCATAACGGCACCAAATCCACGTTTTACAAAATAAAAAGACGGAAAAGTAATCAACAGCTTCTGTACAGCAGCCTATAATGCTAGATATAAAATTTTAATCATTTTTTTTTAACCAGAAGTTGTCGTATCCTTGTTTAAACGTTGGTTTCAGCTCCTTATTTGTGGATAATTCAATAAGTTGATCCTGTACTAGTATGTATTAATCTGTATTTTTGCTCTAAGTTTGACTACTTGCAAAATGATTCAACGCCCAGTCGGAAATATCCAAGTTAAGAATGTTTTCAAATTGGTTAAGGTCCAAATGAAGCGACGTTAAGTGTTGCAAGCAAACAAATCTTTACCTCCATTATGAAATTTTGAAAGATTTGGAAACTGAGAACATTCTTATGTTCTCAAGTTTTGTTTGTACACAAAAGTTTTGCAACTAACGCAGATATTACACTTTCAGCTTTGATTAAGTTTAATATGTCACCTTGTAGTTTCAAATTAGTCTTGTTAAATCTGTCAAATCAATTGTGCCGCAAATCATTGTCTTTACTCTCTAGGAATTCCAGCACTGAATCAAAGAGCGAATAGAAACGATCCAAACATGCACCTTTTGATATCAAGTAAGTGTGTTAAGTAGTAAACAATCATAGCCATTATCATTTTCGAACAAAATTGAGCAATTACGCTCTCATTTCAGGCATTCTTTTGATTTTATTAACTGCTCTAATGACATAATGTAGTGATTTATGCAAACTTTTACTAAGGTTTTTTACGACCAAATGATGTCGATGAATGACACAATGTACCGATAATACATTTGGATTAGCTTGTTTAAAGTATGCCAAAAAATCTCGGTGTCGTCCTACAATTGCCGGAGCACTGTCAATAGCAACGGAAATGGTATTAGTTAAGGTATAGCTTTTACATCAATTTTTTTTAATATATATATATAGGTATATATTGGGTTTGATTACATTCACAATACAACGAATATTTCATTCTATCATGTACATACTATAATCATACAACCGCAGGTTCTCTTCCCACTCCCACTTTTCATGCTTTTCTGTTATAGGCTACGTCTGCTTCCAAATCGCGATCTCTCATGGTTTTTCTAAACCCATCGTTCCAGGAATGCCGTGGTCTGCTTTTTTTGTTTTTTACCGTGGGTTTCCATGCAAATAATCGTTTTGGCCATCTGTTTTCCTCCATCCGTAGTATGTAGCCGAACTATTTTAAACTTCTCTTTTCAATTTTATTATCGTTTTTGTTGTTTCCATTGTTTTTCTAATTTCGTCTTTTCGTACATGTTTCAGTCTTGCCTTTCACGCACTTCTTCTTAGATAATCCATTTCTAATGCTATTATTTTCCGTTTATCTTCTTCTTTTATTGTCCATACTTCACTACCGTAACATAGCACTGTCTCTACTATGGTCTGGCCTATCCTCTTTTTATTCTTCTTACTAATATGTTTGTCCCACTATATCGCATTGAGTGCTCCTATTGCTTTGCGTGCACTTTGTATCTTTTGCTGAATCTCTTGTTTACCTATGCCATCCTTGTCCACTATTGTTCCCAAATACTTGAATTTATTTACTTGCTTTATGTTGATGTCATCATTAATAAGGATTTGGAACTGTGCCTCAGAATTCACTACTAAATATTTTCTTTTTCCAAGCTGATCTTGAGTCCCCATTTTTTATATTCATTGTATAGTCTTCTAAGCAGGAATTCCATATCATACGCATCCTGGGCTAGTATAACTTGCTCGTCAGCGAAATTTAAAGTAAACAGATTAGACGTATTGATTGGAATTCCCATCCCTTCACAAGCTTTTTTCCAATTTCTGAGTGCAACTTCTACGTATATATTAAAGAGCAGTGGAGATAAACTACAGCCTTGTCGTAACCCTTTAGTTGTACTAATAGGCTCCAACAGCATATTTTGTTGTTTTACGTACGTCACATTATCTTTATTTTAGTTCTTGGATGTTTCTAATTAAGTAATTGCTTACTCTAATTGTTTTTAAAGTCTCCCACAGTTTATTTCTTGGTACATTGTCGTACGCTTTTTTCAAATCAATGAATTTCATATGTACTTCTTCTTCTTTGCTAATTTTTTTTTCTATGAGCTGTTGTATGGTAAACAAATTATCAATACATGTTCGTTCTGGAGTGAAGCCAGACTGATCTTCCCCTCAATTTTTCTTTTAAATCAGTAAAAAACGTTACACTTTTCGTATCAGTTTCCAAACATTTAACAAACATTAATTCTTTTTTTTTTACAAATCTCGCATAAGCTAAAAGCAAAGCGTGGTTTCCTGGTAATGTTGACTCGTCAATCTTTTTTCGTACAATATTATTACTCAGTGGAATTCTTTTTATAATATCAAAAGCAGGTTTGTGCAACACGGTATGTATATTAACATACTTATAGCTAGTAGAATAAGTTCTTCATCAATAGTGTGTGGCTTTCCGGACTTTGAAATCAATAAAGAGATATTATAAAAAGCACTCAGCCCATCGCCATCTGTTTTAGATGTTGTCCCTATGTCCCAATGTCGGTGTTTTCAAATTTTTTTTTGCTTGTTTAAAAAACATTAAATCTTTGTCTTTTTTGTCACTATAAAGTTTTATTAAATGTTCTTTAAGCTTAGAAAGTTTCATTAAATCGTTTGACATCGTTTTATTACATAGGACACACATAGGTAAAGTACTATTTCCTCGTGACCGAATAAAGCCATATTTTATAAATTCAACACTGTATTTTCTTCATTTTGGCTCACTCATTCTGTTATCCGAAAAAAGAGCCAAAAATATAGGAAAATTTATATTATTTGTGACAAACAAACTGTTAATTATAATAATTTTTTTAAATGGAATGCTGCAAGGTAACGCTGTCTTGAATTAATTACTTGAGATGTACGGATAAAATTTCATGTAAATGTCACATATTGTGTAGGTACTCATTGTGTACCAAATAATTTTTCAAGAAAAATACAGTAATTCCAAACAGTAAACTAAAACATAAAATAGTAAGTTATAAGTTTTAAGGTGCATTATATTAAATTATAAAACCCAATATGTTTAACTTCTTTTAGGCTAATAATATATTCTTTAAAAACACATCTGTGTAATATCTTCTTAAGTTTTTAACAAAACATAAATTCTTAATGTAGGTTAAGGGATTATTCTACTGATAACTGTGATATATAATTTTTTTATTCAATGTAAACAAGTATATAACTTTGCTTAAATACATTTAAATTAAAAAGAAATATCAATTTTATTCAAATAAACTTACGTAACAAAAGTATGCGATCTACGTAAAAATACAAAAAAATATACTTCTTTTTGTCTAAGACTAGAAAATTTGTTGTATGCGCTTCACATCACGCATAACACAGAACTAAATTGTTAATTAGATGCACGACTATTTTATAGTTCATGTGATAAGCTAGTTGGTGAAGGTATCGGCTCTATGCCGTGTTCCACGGACCCTAGATTGATTCTGAAGACCCTGGAAGGCTGTAGAGACCACTTTGAGAAGTACTGTTTTCAATTATTTTGCTTTTTATTTTCAAAAATTTTTTTGTCAGTACAAGTTGTTTGAACTCGGCGGACGTATGAGACATGCGCTTATTCGTATTAAAGTAAAAATTTGTTAAAAATTATTTTTCATTTAAAATTGAAAAATTTATACAAACACTGTAATCAACAAAACGTTTTTGTGGTTTATCTATTTTAATATTTTTTTATTTAAACAGATAAAAACAATAAATATTATTATTAATATATCAAAATACTATTAAATTCAAATTAATAAATTGAAAATCAATTTTATTATCTTTGTTGGCAGTTGCCAGTTTACACCACTAGAGAACAAAGACGTAGGTATCTACAGTCCAAATTTTATTAATTTTGAGCAAATATTTTAAGAGAAAAGAAATTCTAATTGTCGTACTAATTTATACAAATTGTGCCTGTTTTTTTAAACATTTGCATAAAGCAAACACACTATAAAGCTTATAACTTGAACATTATCATACAAAATTAAATTTTTTATGTATTTATTTTTAGTACATAAAATTCCATCAATTCCTTTTTGAAATTATAAGACTACAAACTGAGAGGTTTGACTTCATACACAGAGAGAAATGTTGTATCACAATTTTGCACAAGATTGTGCATAACTGTATTGTTGATGATATTACTACAATTGTTTATATTTATACCATAGGCTTGCACGCTTTTATTTAATACGTTTGGATAAATAGGTTGTGAAGTTTTATTTGACAAATTGTTTGAAAAGTAATATAAACTTTAGTATGTTTTGTATTCGACAACAATGTGCTAGTATTTTGCACAATTTTGTTTTAGTTTCTCGTACAGCTTTGATAATATATATTAAAATAAGATTATGCAATTCTTTTAAACTCGGAATAAAGAAAAAAATTGAACGAACTGTAGAATAGCAGTAATTTTTTATGGTGAACGTTCCCTCTCCCGGAAAATATGTGAACTAACTTTAAAAATTTGAAGCGATAAATGTTTCAACCAATCACGCAAGTACCGTCCGCTTGAAAAAATGTCTACAATCAAAATTTCTTGATTGCGTTGGCTTTGTTTACATCTTTACCTTCTGTTTTCTGAAAAATTCGTAGTTATTCAGTTAGTTTTTGTAAAGACTTTTTGAAACGCTGTTATTTGAACAAGGTAAGTGTATTTATAACATTTTTTAAGTGTAACCTTTGTAGCCTAACCTCAATTATTACTTTAAATTCTGTATTTAATTCCAGCGTTAATTCTACGAACAACAGCTAATTTCTGATGGAAATTTTTACATTACTTACTTTTTGTATTGTTTCAGCTGTTATTTATCAACATGAAATCGAAATCGAAGAAAACCATTCATTTCGAAGCAAGAAACATTATTAAAAATGTTGTGAAGTTTTTCGATAAATTCTCCCTTTAGAGAAGGCAACCAAACTAGCTGCTGTAGCAACGGGCAAATCAACCACGTTTATAAAAAAATCTGGAGTGAATCGATAACAAGAAGTAATGGAATTTTAAGATATCCCTCGAAAAAAAAATAAGTATATAAAATAAGTATACCATTTAAATATAAATAAATAATGCTCTTAAGATTTGTAACGTTTTATTGACAATTTACCCAATATATGTTATTTTTAAGTAAATAACATTTAACCAAGATGCATAAAGTTGTACAATAAAAAGCTAAACGAAATAATAATAATTTGCACAATATTGTGCAAAATTAACCAAAGAGAATATGAATCTAGATAACGTAACGCTATTAGACATTTAACATAACATTGGGTAAAAATACTTCAAGCATAGTTTTAAAAAAGTATCACAACATTGTGCAAAACTTTACTATCCGTTTTAGGTCAGTTTTTAAACAAATTGTGATACGGTGCAATCAATTTGAAATATAAAAATTGTTTATATATAATGAAAAAAAAACTGTACAATTTAATCTACACATATGAATGCAATAAAACTGCACAAATTGGTCTTGTCACTTTTTCAGACCCAATTTGTGTACTTTTGATTAACAATTGTAGATAAAATATACAAAGATTTCTCTCTGTGTAGTAGTGGTGCTTACTTTTTCTGTAATTTTTCGTCGTTGATAAAAAAACACATCTGGATTAATGTTTTTGTATTTAATACTTATAAACAAAAAAATTTATTCAAAATCAATTTTACAATAACCTACAAAGTTTACAGGATTTTAAAGTTCAGTATGTTTCAGTTTAAAAGCCTACAGCGATGTTGATTTTTTTAGCAACGTATATCCTTTATGACGAATAATTTAGTTATAAATTCAAAAACATAAAATATTCCTTAATGATGTATTTATTGAAATGTTTACATTTTTTCATACTCACATTTCTCAATTAAAATTAAAAAAAAAATACAGTAGCACTAAGAAGCAGTTGGAAACTGTGACAGCTATGTAAGGTATCCATTAGCACTTTAATGCTATTATAGTAAAAAGCGATAATATTAATTGTTGAGTTTTAATGGCAATTTTCTTTTTATGCACATTAGAAAAGATTAAATGTTGGCTCCCGCATTATAGAAACTTAAATGTGTTTCCTGTCATAAGTGGGTTCTGAAAGCGGTACTTAACCATGTGTGAGTACTTAGTAGTGGAAGCAACATTCAGGGCAGGAAATAGTTCAATATTCCACTGGTGTTTGGCTCAGTTGAAGCGAATCGAAATACGTGATTAGTTTTGCAATACGAGGGTTTCTAATTTTTATCCGTGATCGATCCATCATAACCACTTTAACACGTATTCTGAAACACACATCGACAATTAAAATTTCATTTACCCCAAATGCTACAAATAAAAGTTTCTTCGTATCTTAATTAAGCAAATTTGTGAAGAAGACTTTTATTTCAAAAAGTTGCGTTTTGTGTTAGTTTATATTAATCGTAAACGTATCTGCAGTAAAATAATTTTTTTTTATAAAGCCATCGGTGTGGAATTTTTAATATTTTAAATAGATACGTTACGCCAATGAAGCGAAAAAAGTTTATCTGTCAAGATACTTTCCAATTTAACAATTATAATTACGTAAATAGCGTTAAGAGATATTTATAAAACTGTCTAAATCAGACTATTAAATGGCATTGTAAACTAATACGCCGTTGTTTATAAATAATATCTAGATTATTACTATTCTGCTATCGTTATAATCGACAAATTGTTTTGACATTAAAGTGAAATTTAATTAACTTTTCAATTAAAGATTCAATTTAGTAAAAGTTTAACATTTTAGTTATTATTTGTAATAATTAATTAGCGTCGTTTTTATCAAAGGTTTTGATTCAATTACCGTTAATTAATTTATGTAATTACTCAAACGGCAAATTTAAATGAAACAATTAAAAATTTAGTTAATCAACGAGCAGCTTCAATTGTGGAATAATGTCAGTTTTTTGTTTTGGTTATATAATTTCAAAATCAATATTTAAATATTAGGTTTTGTTTAAATATGTACAATCATATCAAATTTATAAAATTTTTATAACTCTTATCGAAAACACAAAATCTCACAATAATAATTTGATACACAACTTTTGCTATACGTTAAGTACAAATTACAGACCTTTTTGTACTATTTCTTAATGTTTTTTGTTTTGCTTAAATAAAAAATATAATGCCCATTTGCTTTTTATGCAACTTATAACATATTTCTTAAATGCTTAGGACATTTTTGCTAAAGAATCAGATTTATATAATTCAATTATAAAACTAAATAAGAAAATCATATTATTTTTAATTTTCTATTAAAAACTTTGCATAGATAATAATAAATTTAAAATAATAAAATTATTGGTTTTAAAAAACGATTTTTTCTCTTTTTTTCTAATTATATTTGAAATACTTTTAGTCCTCAACCTTCAATAATTTACATTATATTAAGGTTACAAACTCTTTTTATTTATTTTTTAGTTATTTAACTATTTAATAAAATTTTAGGTAATATAGCGTTTACTTCAGTATATTTTGTTTTGCTACTGACGTAACTTAACGCTTACGTATAGTCACTGCTACGAAAGATGATCCCTACGTCATCACTAAGGAGCGGATAGTAAAACAAGAAAAAATACCAAAAAAGCATAAAAGGCATATTAAACCTACCAAAAAAGCAATAAAAAAGACACAAATATGTATTAAAATTTACAGTTTATTTTTTTGTTTTACAATGTTTATTAAGTGTTATTATTTTCCCAAGCACAAATCAAATATTTTTCAATATTTTGACCAAGAAGCTGTCGCCTTTTATCATTTAAAATATTTTTATAGAAGGAAAAAGTTCTTTCGACATCACAGGATGTTAGTGGAGCAAATTTTAATGCCGATGTTTCCGTTATCGTTCAAGATATTTTCTGTTGATGCTTCGTGACCTCCTTTTTTGAATTTCAGTTGTTTAAAGAGGTCAAAGGAAGGATTTTTTGATGTGACGGAATCTAATTTTTGATTAATTTTTCTTCCTATAGTCCTTGGACATGCTCTTATAATTGCTTTTATTTTTTCGAATGTAGCGAAAGATTCGGTCATTGCAGTTTCGCTTTTTTCTAGCTTCTTTAATTTGTCAGGAATGCCGAAAGAGTGTGTTTTTATAAAAACTAGCCCTCTCTTAACAGCTTCGTCAAATAATTCAAACACCTGAAGTAAGACAATTCAATTAATTTATAAGACAATGTCAGATTATAGTATGAACTGTACCTCTTTAATTTTTTCAAAATGTGCGGCATAAAAAATGCAAGCAGATAACCAAGTTCCCCATCTTGTTATGATAGGTTCCGGTAGAAGTTTAACATCTGGAAGTTTTTCTTTATAAGCTCTTACCCGTAATGATTCTTTCAAAAAAACCTGAAACAAGATCCAATAATCAAAAAGAGAATCTAATATGATATAGATTTTTACCTTTTTGGTGGCAGAAATTAACTTGTTTACTATTGCAAACTCGACTCTAATGAATTCACACACCCTATGTATTCCATGTGCTAGACAAGTTAAATGTTTTAAATTCGGGTAAAACATTTCTAATGCTTGAGCGGATTTGATCATATAAGGTGCTGAATCGGTTACGAATAAGAAAACCTTTTCTTTTTTTACGTCATTGGGATACAGAAGTCCTACAAACATAAAATTATATAATTGTAATTAATAGATTGGATTATATTAATCAATCATTAAAAAAAACTTACGTAAGCAATCATCGAAAAAATTTGCATCTGTTTTGTGATTGGTCTGTGGAATTTCTTTTGATGCTAGCAAATGAGCTTTTCCTGGTTCTAGTTCAGCTCTGCAATCGGTTGTTTTATCAACCGAAGTCCAAATGTAATGGTCCTCGATGTCATTCCTTATTGTCTGTATTTTCTATAAAAGGTAAACCAGCATTTTGAAAACTATTAATACTTTAATTAACCTGCTTACCGATTAGTAACATATGTCTAAATCATTTTTTCTCAAAGTTGATTCATTTGGAACAACTTGTTCGGTGTATTTTACGAGGAAATTGCGAAAATTGATATTATCAAGTTTTTTAAGAGGAATTTTAGCCGACAGCAATGCTTCGCACAAATCTAGAGCAAAAGTTGTTTTTGATGGGCCCGGTTTATTCTGTTGATCTTCTATAACGTTTTTTAACAATAGTTGTTTCATAGTTTTTTTAATATTTGTTAAATGTAAACCGCTACCTAAGTGTTGTTTTACATGGTATTTTTTAGTAGCACCGATCTAAAATAATACATATACTAGTAATTAAAAACATTTAAATTAAGATAATACAAACTTACTGATTTTGAACAAACTTAACAAAAAAGGTTTTTCCCGTAAGTTGTTAAATTATTGTCCAATTTACTCCACTTGTAATTGTTTTCAAATTTTAATTGTTTATTAGTTGGCATTTTTTTAAATTTACTCACAGCGCAACAGCAATAGACTATCACAGTGTGACAATATCACAGGTATTTATAACAAACAAAGAATATATTAGTCATGTGATTTAGTCATTATGGGAATCCCACCGGACAGAATTAAAATTATTTATTTGTTTATTTTACTTAGGTACTAAATAGACCTATAAAATATGATTCATTCCGAAATCCTTCCGGTTTTGTAAATAGTGTTTTGTTAAACCTGTCATTGTACATAATCCTAGTATAAATTCTTACAGTAGTTCTTCTTTATAAGCGGCTCTTGTATTTAATGTTATCTGGAAACCATTGTTTAACAAAACATGAAAATCCCTGTTGTTATTTATAGGTTCGTGGTAAGACCTTTTAAGCAAAAAATGTTAATTATATTATTGTACGTAATTTAAGTAAAAGTTACACAAAAAGGCAAAATAGACAGGCTCCAGGCTGTCCGCTCTTTAGTCATCGCCGTGCGAATTTAGAAAACACGTTTCCATTATTTAAATTGTTATGTAAAATTTAAAAAAATTACATGTACAATTTAATTATGTTCATTCAAACTAGCATTTTTTTGCTCTGCGGAGCAGGAACATAAATATTAAAACTCACTTCATCTTATCTCATTTATCGAAAAAAAAAAATAAATTGTGATAATACTACCAAAAAAAATAGTTAAATAAAAATCTAAATCAAAAATTAAATTGTATTTGTTAAGGCCTTCCCCAAATCTAATTATTTGAATATATTTTTTTTTCTACCACTAATACTTACAAAATAAAAGAAAAACGTGTTTTATGATAAAACAAAAAAAGATAAATTCGATCACAAAAAATGAGATTTCAAAGTAAAAGGAAAGAAAAAAAACAATATGATAAGCGCTTAGCCTAACTAATTAAAATGAAAAATAAGTTAGTGTCCCATTCTAGTAATTGATTCGTTTAGAGTATTTTTCTTTTTGCTACTGGATTTTGGAATATTATTACGTGGGTTCGCGTTTCTTATGTGCTACGACAATAAATTTTAGTTTTGGGAGTTTGTGTTTTAGACATAAAGTTTACTTAAGAAAGAGCTACATGTGATAGGGTTATTTTTAATAAGTCTCCTACCGAATACTTTTGTTGTCTCGTGTGCACCATGTATTTTCCAGAAGAAGAAACTCCATTTCTTACTTCATCGGATTCTCAGTCAGAAACAAACTTGACAGACTGGAATGTAACTTTCTGAGGTGAAGATCCTTCTGAACTTATAGACTTTTTAACTAGAGTGGACGAATTGTGCATGTCTCGTGGTGTTTCGCACCATCAGTTTTTTCTTTCAGCTTTTTAGAAGCTGTCCGGTAAAGCGCTTTTGATGTTTAGAGCTAGACGCCATTCTTTGTGTTCTTGGAAGGATGTTACTATTCTATTGAAAACGAAATTTCTTCCGTTAGATTATGATGAACGTCTTCTAGGTACTATTCAGAATCGTAGGAAGAAACCTACCGACCTGTTCGTTCTTTAGCTTCTCTTCTTCCAAATTTTTCTTCGGGTGCTCGGATTATTCGGCTACTACCAATCCTTGGTATTTGGGTTTAATTGCTAAAGCTTCTGCTTTTCTCTCTATTATGGAAAATCTGTTATGTAAACGTGTACGTATCTCTCTGTCTGATTCTTTTGTGTGGAAATTAGTTGTTCCATCAGATCAACGCAAACAGCTGATCTATTATCACCATCTTCCATCTAAGTGTGACCACCGTACTGTTAAAAGTACGTTGGAAGGTCTTCGCTCTCACTTCTACTGAGTTTTTCTGCTGATACATCGACGTCTCTTTTGTTTTTCTTTCATCGGCGTCGCAAACGTCGTAAATTCTAACAACGCTTGGTGACTTTGGGCTGTTATCTTTTAGCTATCGTCTTGGTTTGTGTGTTTTGAATTTTGAGATTATTCTTTTAACTATCTGGTTGATATTTTGGTAACTCGGATGCTATCCATTTGCTTTTGATTAAGTTGTTTAACAATTTTCTTTTGGTTTTCTTTCTTCACCATTTTATTTCGGGACAGACCACCCGTCCGTATGTATATAGTTATACCCGCTTAGTCGGAATTTTTTTGGATTGGTATGTCTCTTATAGGATTCTGTTTCGCTTTTAAAAATTTTGATTTTCTTTTCTGGGGTTTCCTATTCCGCTCGTCTGCATAAAAAGTCTTGGAGTAAACTTTTCACTTTGGAGACAGCATGTGGTACATGTGGTTTTATAGCTAACTACAACGTCTTTTCTCTTCTCTTTCTTTTCTTTCTAGACTTTTTTAATAGGCGGTTGTCTTATTTTTCTCCGTCTGTTTCTTTTCCTTTTTCCTTACTTTTCATTTTTTCTTCTACTTCTTTTTCTTGACTAGTTATCATCTACATGCCACATCTCTTTCTTTCCTCTTTCTCCTTTTGGGCGGTTGGTTGGGCAGTAGGGTAAGGTCACTCGGGGTCGGCTATCTAGGGAGAGGTAGTCGAACCGTACACTAACATCTGTACTCTCTTTTCTCTTTCGGTCTTCCTGTCTTTCTGTCTTTTTTTCTTGCTTTCTTTTTCTCTTGGGTTGCTTGGAAACTTGCTTCTTTTTTTTTTATTGCTAACTTTTTCTTTTGAGTGTTCACTGCAACTACGCTTCTTCTTTCTTTCGAAGTATTTTCTGTCTGTTTTTGGATTGGGTTTAGTGGGTTATTTGGTTGTTGGGTAGGTCTGAAACTTGAAGCAGACTACCACTCCGCTTTTCTGTACTGTATGTACGTTCGCTTGGTCGATTTCGTTGGTTGTAGGTAGTCATTTTTAGAGTATCATCTCTACTACTAATTTTTTCTTGGCTTTTCTGGGAGTACTCTATTCCGTTAATCGGTTTCTACGTCTCATTGTGACAGTACAGCACAGCGATCGATGATCTGCAAACTTTCAATTAGCAACAGATTATCATGACGTTTGCTTATTTCTACTTCTTTCTTTCCTTCTCTTTATTACTAATACTGGGATTTTGTCCCTGGGGTTGCTTAGGTGGGTTTTTTCTTTTAGGGGTTACTTTCTTTGGAATTTTTTTCGGAGGTTTGTTTAATTACTGGGGTCTTGGTCGCTAGTTTACACTTCTTTCTTTTTCACCTTTTTTTCTTTTCTCTTAGTTTTCTTTGGTCATCTTTCCTCACTTGGTAGAACGTCTCGTTAATAATTCATACCCGGAATCACCTTGAGGTGGTTTTATTGAACACGTTCAGGTTCGTGATATTTGCCTTCTAAGGTCTCTGGAGTTTGGTTTGTCAGGCAGTATCATTTTGCTTTATGCGTTTCTAGTCCAAGTCAGGTCTGTTTGATTGTAAGGAATTTTGAAATCCTCTTTTCCTTCGTCTATCGTGTTGGGTTTTCTGCGTTTTTTTTCAGTTCCTGGGTTGATTTTGGTTTTCAATGTGTTAGTTTAGTTGGTGACGAACTTTATTGCAAGTTCCGCTCTAGGGTATCCTTACTGTTGCGTTCGGATGTATTTCGACCGTGGGTCTCACTTCTTGCTAGGGCGGAATTTGTAACGTGCCAATTCGCAATTTGGTATTATTTCGGCTGAAAGATAAGCAACTTTGCCGGCACCGAGGTAAAATAGCATGGCCTCGAACAATTCTCATTTGATTTACGTATTAACAACCGGCGCAAGCGTATTCCATCTTCGCAGAAGTATTTCCTGTCGTGTCATTTTGGTTTTGTCACGTACAGCATGCGATGTGTAGGTTTACGAATCAAAAGAGAGTTTCGTAATGAAATGAAATTTTGGCATCCATCTACATCGAGTTGATAGATGATTTTCTTTTGTAGAATTTGAGCAAAATAATGCTGAGGGGCGAGTTGTAGCTAACCGCATACACCTATTTTTCTACCCGGCTCATAATTTGCTTTTTGAATTGTAAAGGAATTGGAAGTACGTATCGTAGTTGCTGTGTCAGTAGGGAAAATATAGCCTTTATATTTCATCCGTTACGCGTACTTGACGTCAAGGCCACGAGCGGATTAAGATTACGTGCTTCGCGAGCACGTTTACGTACGGTTACCGTTTGCTAACGGCGGCGGCGTTTAACTAAAGAAACATTTTTAGATTTAATTACTTCCAGAGTCTAATCTAGACCTGTGTATAATATGTTGTGGTTGAAGTAAAAGGTGATAGCGTGCCAGTAGCGCTGCTACCAGAGCGTTAGGTGGGTAGTGTTTAAACGCAGTTAACTAACGGTTTATTGTCTTCTTCTCTTCGTCAATAAACCAAACTGTCAATTAAAATTATTGGTTTTATTTTGGGATGTACTTTGGGGTTGCGAGTCTGGGGTTTCTTTTTCTCTAACCCAGACATTCTGGGCTTACCACAAGAGTAATTTGGAACTACTGATCCACGACCATCTGTAGCGAAGCTAGCCGAACGGTAAGCCAAACATCTACTTATTTTTATTTTTATTTTCACCTTCCTAACTAGTACGTCACAAATAAATTTGGCGCCCAACGTGGGGCAAACAAACGATTGTGAGGAGAACTTGTGTCCCGTGTACCTGTTTAATCCAAAGAGGCACAATCAAACCGTAGCTTTTTATCACAGGGTTTGTTTGTTATGCTCGGCTAGTCTAACGATTCTACGACTGATAGTGTCAAACTTGCATGTATCCCCTTTTTAGATATTGTGCAATACACCACATAGTACGTACAACAGGATTTGGTTAACGTTGGTTAATAGAAATCTTGTAAAATTAAAAGGTTTGAAACAGATAGGAGAAGAAGCCAAGATGGAGGTGGCTTAATGAGGTATTGCCAAAGTGTGGTACCACTAATTTTGGAAAAATCCAATAAAGAAACTAGTTTGTACGATATAAGCAATTTACTAGATTTCTTACGTTGTGATCAAGCTTCAAATAAATCCCCATTTGCGAAATCGTCTAATTAACTTTAGCTTGACAACATCATCGTACCAATCACCAAGTGCAAGTGAAATATATTTAAAAGGAAACAGACCTTTATCAATCAATTTGTTAAAAAAAACAACTTCCTCTGATAAAAATTTTATGCAAATTTGAATTTTGGACATATAGGCAACTTACACTACCATTTATTTGCGTCGTTGTTGCGTTTAAAACGGACACGATTCCGCCCAATTCCGACGTGAGTTTTGTCAACAACTGAACGTATCATCAACGTTGTAAAAGTAGTGACAAAGTTGATTTTTTATCCGCGTTTTGTAAACTTAATTGTGCATTATCCAAACTGGCGAAAGTGGTTTACCATGTAGCTGTATGCCCTTAGAACAATACAAACTTTACTCAATTCCGAGATTTGGTTTTAGACAAGTACTGGAAGCACAGCTATGGGCTATTATTTCTCTTTAGTTTTATCAATGCTGGTAAATTGAAACTTGATTCTAAAGAGAGAGTAAAAAGCGAATTCGTTCGTAAAGAAGCATGGTAGAAAGGACTTGTCTTTCTGGCAGCGTAAGCGTCTTGCCAAGACGTTCAGGATCTTTGGGTTTATAGGGTTTATTAAATGCCTTCTTGATACAAAAGGTTCCGTTAATTACCACGATAAAATGAACAAACAACACTATGAGCAATGAATTAGATTTGTATTAACGTCTATTCCCGAAAAGTCAATAACGGTAATCGTTAAAAGCCTTATCATATTCTGTTAGATCTTGAATTTCACAATCCAACGTTTTTGTGAAGAAAAGCTGACATTATTTGGTGGGTTCAAAATAGACAAAAGTAATACTCATAATTAATAATAGTAGGCGTTGAAATTATATTCTTGAACTCTGTAAGAAATATGGAACGATCTGATTATGATGCCAGACAAGCTGTGCGGCGAGTATTTGTTTAAAAACATTTTTTAAATTGCTTATTAAAGTTGCTCTTGTCTATTTCCGTTCAGATTAAAACTGTAAATATTGTAAATAACAAAATTTCTTTGACTGTGAATATCTTTGTTTGTAGCTGTTTTATACACTAAAATTTATTTAAAAAATAAAACTGTAAATATAAAAATAAGATTGCTTACAATAATACTCCTTGCCGATTACAGCACCACAGTTCACGAGATCCTGAAGGACTTCTACTATATTAGCAGCATGAAAAATGAGTGACGTTCCCAATTTTATTTGAACCGAGCTATACCCACAAAAACTTTCAAACTTGTAAAAAAAAACGCTTGAATATTACACGATTGAGTTAATTTACTGTTTGCAGTGACCATAAACCGTTAGAGAATTTGAAAACAAAAGCTAGAACAGATAAAAGCCCGGTTGCATGAAGCAATGTTAACTTTGACGATGTAGTTAGGTACGATATTATGTCACAAAATTGATTGTTTTGCGGACGACATTGTCAAATCATTAGCTACGACTTAGTTAACAACGTCAGCCAACAACACAGTTAACTTTTCATTATGCAACCGGACAGGAATCCTCTTAAAGTAATTTAATAATATAGATTTTAAAAAATCCAGTGTTTCAATATTTTGAAAATGATGATGTTAAACAAGTAGTTGATTAAAGTTATCATTTCATAATAAAGTTAACAAAATAAATTCCAATTCATTCTATTTCAGTGAAGGTTGGTTACACAGAAACTTTTTCTTTTTTTTTTAAATGATTAGTAATTTAAAATTCTTGCTAGATAGGACAAGTACCTTATTTATTAAGTTTGCTTTTTATTTATTAAACCAATTACCGTTTTAAGCCAAATTTAATAAGATCACCAAAGATCTGATATTACGGACGATGCAAGATTATTCAGCTCTAGTGCATTAATCTACTTGGCAAACAGATTAAACGCATCGCACAAAATTTCGATTGTAAATAAGGTATTTAGTTTAAGTATCACAGTGACCTTAATTCAATTTAAGAGAAGCATTTCTTGTAGTATGCTTTTTTTTAATTTTATAATTGTAGCAACTTGAAAATATTAAAGATCGAATACTTTAAAAATAATGGTTCATAAATTATCGAACTAATTATTTTTTAAGTTTTATCGAATCAGATTTTTATTTTTTATTTATTTTTTATTTTCATTTTAAACTTTTTTTAATTTTGTTTAACTGCATTAATTACAAATGTATTCTATTTTTAAAGAAAACGAATAAGTACAGACTATTGTTACACATTTTTGAATGCAGCAACATTTAACTTTACTGTTTATAGAAAATGCTTCATATAACTCCAAGTGCCGAAACTTTTCACTTTGTATAGTTTAGTTAATATCTCTATAGTTTCTATATTTTTTAGTTTAACAATCAACATCAAAAATTTTGGGTGTCTTGGTTCTGGCCGGTCTACTGAAAACATTGCGTTGCTTCGTGACAGTGTCAAAATTAGTCTGCACTTCACTCAATAAGACTCGCACGACTGCCTTCTCTGACCAATAAAAAGAAATTTTTTCACTGTCGATCTTTAGGACATTGTTCTTCATATCAAAATGGAACCCATACTTGTTTATAACGTCCATTCCCAGGATAACTTTTTCCGTTATGTCGGCTATCAGTGCTTGATGGTCGAGTACTCAATTTCCCAAACCAATGGTCAGATAAATACTATGCAGTTGCTCCATAGACGATGCCATTTGAATGATAATCTTTGGTACATGACTAGATGAAATTAACTTTTGTCTCTTTTGGTCAACTCGTTTAAAATTTTTAAGCGCTTTTATTGTCTTCTTCTTAGATTTAGTAGGGTGTTAATTTGAACACAATTAAAGCACGTACAGTTATTTATCTCACACGTTAAACACTTAATTTTTTGAAACTTAATTTAACTTCGGACTCGAAAAAAATAGCTTTTATATATTTCTTTTATATGTAATACTTATTCAATACAATACTTATTACACAAAATCTGAATTGTTTGAAACTTTAAATCCGTAAGGTCCATTATGTCAGCTATATAAAAAATCATTTGGGTATGTCTCGGTTGTTTATGACGACTACACTAAGAACGCAGCTAACATAAATACCACAATTGCTAAACAAATGAAACATTCTGCTACTCATTCTTGCAGTAATATACTTTTTGAGGAATCTACCATCATCCAACTACCGAAAAAACTGTTGACCGATAATAACAACAACAGTCACTTTATTGCACTGATAGGTTGTTACAAGGTATAGGTCTTACAAACCTTGCACGGCCAACTCACACTAGTCGAGATAGGGGAGGTTCACAAAAATAGAATTTAAATGGCGCCAGATTTTTCTAAGTAAAACTTCTGTTTCGATCAAGACAGAAGATCTAAGCTTGTTACGAAATAAGGTCTGTAATCCTTGTTACACTGGTTTTCGTGTAACCAAACAAAAAAACAAAAAAAGAGGTTAGTATGTATAACAACTTTAATTTAATAACGTAGATTTGGTATTAAGAACGAGCACCAGAAATTTCGTAGTATATTATTCACTTCATAAATGCAATCCTGGATTAAGGCTGGGAAGGCTAAAGGGACTGCAGCCCCTGGCCCCATGACCCGGGGAACCCCAGCACTGTCCCATCGTGTTACATAATTTTGAAATAGTCACTGACACTGTATTTTCTTGTTATACAATAAACATCTGGCGACCACTGTTTACACGCCTACAAGGACGAAGGTCTAAGCAATCAGGTAGTGTCTTAAAATAAACCAGTAGGAAAAGACGGAACGGTGTTAAAAAAAATCTGATCGATTTTTGGGAAATTTAATGTTCGATCGAATTCACATTGTGGTATCCGCATGGGGATGGCCAGTTGAGTCGTCAATTCATAGGACCCCTAAACGAGACAGGGTTTCCAAAGTTACCAGGGATGGTATAAACGTACATAACATTAATTAGATAGAAATTAATCTTACCTACCGTGGAATGTTCGTTAGTGAATGTGGATGTATTTTAAAACTGTTATATAAGTTATGTCAATTAAAATAATAATACAAAAGACATCAAACATAACAATGGCACTAACAAACATTGTTATATATGATTTCTTTTTTATTATTATTTTAATTGACGCAACCTATACAACACTTTTAAAATCACATCCACGTTCACTAACGAACGTTCCACAGTAGGTAAGATTAATGTCTATCTACTCAATTTCATGTACGTTTATATTTTTACTTATCTAGTCTAAAGATGACTTTAATGTAATTAATGAAGTCGAACCATGTTACTAATTAAATAAATTATTATTGGTTGGACACTGACCTAAGAGCAAAATAATCCTTAATAATTACAACATACCAATAACATAATTATTTAAGCTTTATCTTCGCCGCAATGGGGCGACAAGAAAAAAACTGCAACCCTTAGGTAACATCTGGAAGTACTTATTTTAGTAATTACATTGTAAATTCCTCGGTTTAAAACATTTTTGGAAGTAGGTATTTGTCGTTTGGTTATCATCAGTTGCTCCGTAAATTTTGAACAGAGAATACAGTGTGTTAGTTTGATTGTTAATATTGTTAGTGAATTGTTGGTGAATTAAACTATTCAAATTTAAAGACATGAATCCGATTATAAAACAAAAACAGAGTAGATACATATAAGAGTGGTTCTCAGAAAAGAAAAGTAAGTTTTATTATACGATTTATATGTACATTAATAGTTAGTTATTCGATTATTGCTTTAAATTTTAATTGCAATTTAAACCCCCTTACAAGGATAAAATATTTTAAGGCTGCTGAACAAAAAGTAGAAGCACTGAAGAAATTGTCCAAAATTACAACTTTTTTTATTGCTGGGCATGATGAAGCAGCCTCGACTTCTATCTATCTATCGGGTTATGAAAATCAGCTTAAAATTCCTGATAACACTTCTAATAAAACAGAAATGAATAAAGGTATTTTTTTTTCAATTTACATATTTTTCTTTTTTCTATTATATCATTTCTTTATTAGAGAATATAATCGGCGACTCTACAGATAATAATTTTTTTTATTATCATAATGACGGTAATTCAGACATTTCAAATTGTCAAAAAAGTAAGATTTGTGTTATACATGTAACTACATATCGCCGAATCTTATTTTTTTCTCAACATTTCAGAGCCGTTTACAAACACTGCTACACTATCCTCTGATAATCAGAATCTTTTCCTTCCTAACATCGATCTAGCCAAATGACCTGCGGTAATCAGCGATATTGCACTTGAGAGTTGAATGAATGAAACCCACATTGTTGTTTTGTTACGTGGATGATGTCATCAGTTGCATACCTGAGAACGAAATTCTCAACACGTTAAACATCTTTAATAGCTATGATCCACATCTAAGTTTTACTCACGAGGTCGAAATTAATAGCTCTCTTCCATTTTTAGATATTAGGTTAATTAAACAGAACAATTCTATACTAACAGACTGGTACACGAAACCGATAGCATCCAATCGTACCATTAATTATTTTTCAAAACATGCACACCATCAAAAAATTAACATAATCAAATCTATGAAAAACAAAATCATTAGTTTAAGTAGTTCACAATTTCACACTAAAAACCTTAACATCTTAAAAAACATCTTAAAAAATAACAATTATCCTAAGAATCTAATAAATAAAATATTATTCCACACGAACAACAGCAATAGCTTGCAATCACCATCGACCCAAACTAACACTACTTCTAATTGTGAGTATACTCGGAGTTAACTAAAAAACTAATTCCGATTTTAAAAAATACTAATTTGAAAATAGCGACCTACAATAACAACACTATTTATAACACCATTTATTCTAAAACGAAAGACAAAACCAAGTTATATGACAAACACAATGTTATATACAGAATCGAGTGCATGGGATGCAACAAATGTTACATAGGGCAAACAAAACAAAAAAATATCAATCGGATTAAAAATCATCAATACGATTGCAAAAACAAAAAAGCAGAATCGGCTCTTGCTTTGCATCATATTGATACTGGCCACAATTTCGATTTTTGTAACCCCATCATCTTAGATGTTGAACCCAAATATAATAAGAGATTGATATCTGAGATGATTTTTATCACAAAACATAACAACAACTTAAATTTTAATACAGATACTAACAATCTTAGTACTGTTTATAATAACTTAATCAGTAAAATGTCGTGACCTCGCTCTTATCTGTTACCTTTCAGTGCCAACATTTTTGGTTAGTTTGTTTTTGGTCTTTGCGATGTTTGTGAGTTGTTCCAACTATTGTTTGTTTTTTAAATCAATTATAATTTATGTTTAGTGTTGTTTATTATATATTTGTAACATTGACTGTGTTTGGCGGATGTTATCGCTACTTGTTTTGAAAGTTTTTTGTAAGTAGGTTTTTATGTTTTTTTTACATCATAGTTTTTTATTCATCCTAAAAGATAATAACAATTGTACAGTATTAGCTTTAAGTATTGTTTATATTTACCTTTGTTGTATATGTTGTATTAATTTGTTGTTTTATCAAATACAGTGGCCTGTTGTTCCACGAAACGTCGCCTTGAAAAATTACATAAAGTAGTGTAATCGATCGCCCTCTCCTACTTTGAAGGATTTAAGCACCATTGATCAATATTCTTAGGAGGTTCAATTTTTTATCTTTTCTGGATTACCATCAAATGGTCTTTATATGGGAATGCTAGAAACTATTGCTCAATTTGATCCTTTCCTACAAATTCACATTGATAATTTTGGAAGTAAAGGGAGAGGAAATGTTTCCTACCTATCTAAGACAATATGAAAGGAATTTATTAAATTAATGTACGAAAAAGTATTCAAGAAAATCATAGCGGAGATTAAATCTGCAAAATGCTATTCTTTAATAGTGGATTCAACTCCAGATTTATATCATGTAGATCCGTTACTGTTCTACAGAACATGGAAGACAAGTACTCGAACGATTTTTGGGTTTTGTGCCAATATTCAGCCATACGGGAAAATCTTTGAGTGAAGTGGTTACAAACTTTCTGACAGAAAATTTACTGGAATTAAAATACTGTCGCGGTCAGTCTTTCAACAATGCTAGCAACATGGCAGGGCAGTATAATGGTCTTCAGCACATATTAGAAAAATTGTAGATGTCGCGTTTTATGTCCCTTGTTTTGCACATTCACTCAATTTAGTTGGAGAATGCTTTGAAGCTACCAAGTTATTCAATTTTTGCAACGTTTTCGGTGTTTCTACTCATCGGTGGCATTTGTTGTTCACACATATCGGGAAAAGTGTTTTGTTAAATCTTTAAGTAAAACCCGCTCGAGCTGCAGAGCAGATGCAGCAAAAGCTTTAATTACGAGTTATCCAGCAATATATAATTGCTTAGACATAATTTCAAAAGATAAGTTGGAAAAGAAAAAAACCACTAGAGAAGCCTCAGGACTTTGTAAAAAAATGTTGAAAATGGAAACATTTGTGATGACGATATGTTGGCACAAACTTTTAAAACGTTTTGTAGAATGTTCTTATATACTCCAAAAACTTGGATTAGATTTATTATTTGGTGAAAATGTGTTGAAAGGGCTTAAGATTTGAACAAGAAATTAAGAATATATTTCCCGATGGGTATGAACAATGTTATTACGGTATGAACCGACGTCAAAAGAAGTATCCTGATAGTAAAGATGAGATATCTTTAAATGGGAAAGAGGCATTTAGAACGCAGACGTTTTCAGTCATAATTGATAAATTAGTGTGCCAATTAGATCAACGCTGCAAGACATATACCCATATTAGTAATTTATTTAATTTGATTTCAAAATTTAAGTCTGGGCGTTGGTCTGGGCCATTATGAGAGGAAATTGAAGAATTTTCCAAAAATATTTTAAATTTTTATAAAGATGACATAGACAGATGAATCTTTTTTGCGAATTATTACAAATTCGGACATGAGAACTGGTAGCCCCCTCAAATTTTTTTAATATATTTTGGAAAATCAGTTATCTGATGCGTTTCCCAACGTATATCTGCTGTTTCGTATATATTTATGTATACCAATTACAAACTGCGAGTCTGAAAGATCATTTTCAAAATTAGCATTTACAAAAAATAAGTACAGAGCTAGCATGGAAGAGGAACGCCTATCAGCATTAACATTAATGTGTGTTGAAAGAGACATTTTCGATCAATTACATTGTGATGAATTAGTCGAAGAATTTGTCAATACTAAAGTAAGAAAGAAAGGTTTTTAATATTTACATCTTGGCTTATGATTATTTATAAATCTTTATTGTAAATTGTTAGGTCATTTATACATTCCAATAATTTTTTTTATACTGTGTTTTATTATCTGTGGGGCCCTGAAAGCTTCTAGCCCCGGGCCCAAGGAAAGTTTAATCCGGCGTTGCATAAATGCCAAAAGTATCGGCAACACACAATACATAAGTTTAGACAGTGTCGATAACCAAAAAAATTACATGACAAATATCGATGGTACAAGGCATGCGATACACACAATAATTAGTGAAACTACCTCAATGGCAATAAAACAATTAGTGTAATTACGTAAGTTAAAACCAGCAAATTAGAGAGACACCTTTCTGACACAAATGTAATTAAATAAGACTTACCCGCAATCCAGTACTTGCCTGAAGAAAACGTTTTCCCCATTGAGTTGACCTGGAATAATTATGAACAGCAAATCGTGTCAACAAAATGACTCACGAAAACAAAAATCTACAAAGTTGTTAATTAATACTAAAAGAAATACCCGATTATTGAAAGGAGTAGAATTTCGAAGAAAAGTTCTAATGAAGAGTTCGTTTTTAGTTTTGATGTAGGCCTTCCAGAATTATACTCGTTCCGTGAAGGTATTTGTCGATATTAACTCCTCATCAAACGATAATACATTGATACATGCAGCCTAAACGTGGCGGGACGTGCCTAGACGTGCTATCTAATTAAGAAAGAAATTAAGAATTTTAAAAACTAATAGGAAAAGCTTACCCTGTGATGAATAAACTACACGAAATGCGTTTTCAAATTAGAATTTTATTTCCCAGTTTGACGTCTTGACAAGAAATGAAATAAAACTAAACTCGGCAGACGGCGTCAAAAACAAAAATCTAACTTGAAAGTAATGAATATACAAGGTATTACGTTATAAAATTTTTGCACGTAACAAGGTATCTCATTTGAGCACAAGATAACCTGAGTGTTTTATTTTCTTAAACTCATCTTAATACATAAAAAGAATTGTTTTAGATAATTTTAGTGGACGCGATACCACTTCTGACAGCAAAAAATAATGTTAGCCAGCCTCATTCAGTTTTCCTGCAGTCAAATCCTACTAATACGATTATAGGCAAAATTAGAAAAAAATGCTTGAGGTTTCTTTACGGAAGTGATATAAGACAAAAAATAGATAAAATTTAACTTGAGAAAAACTTCTAACTAAACTCACGATTTTTCATTAATCGACTTAACCATACCTACTTTTGGGCACGAGTTCTCGAGAAAGACGGAAATACAACATGTCTATTAAAATGTTTTTTATCAAACAAATTAATACTTTCTTAAAGTATTAAATTACAGTCCAAATAAAAAAATATTTCTAAAACATTTAAAATATTTACGTGTAACAAAGTATTAGTATACGTTGATGCAAATATAACAAGCACAATAAGATTTAGTATCTTTGACATTCAAATTAGTGGAAAAAAAACTTGACAAATAATTTAAATAAAAAAGAAATTTTAAATAAGCTCTAAAACATGAATAAAAACGTGCATAGAAGATTTACTAAATTAAGGTCGTTTGAAATTAAAAAATACCTAAAAATGTAAAAGAAATTAATGCAAACTTTGATTGCGAACTTTTCATTTGTAAAATATTCAAAGAAACTTTGTTTCAATCGGACATAAAATCTAAAATCAATTAGAAAATTTAAAATATTACACTTTATAAATTATTCAATTGATCAAACCGTAATGTAACTGAAATACTATTGAAAAATGTAGAAGAAAAGATGTAGTTTACTATTATCATTAATAATTAAAAAAAAAATATGACACGTCAATAAAATTGCAGTTTTAGTAAATATTGAAGATTGATGGTCTTATAAATTAAACTGTTATTGCCGTCAGTAACAATTGCAGTTTATTAACTCTGTAAAGTTGTTAACGTATAAAATAAAATATTAAAATGACGTGCTTATTACAGTGTCACATAAAGAACAAAACAGACAACTTGATGAAAAATGAGACTGATAGTATTAAGTTGCATTTTTTGCGGTACTGTAATTTTGTTGCAAGATGGCTTTGTTTATGTACATAAGTAGACAATTTTAAAAGCTCGCATTTAATATTTGTATTGTGTTCTAATGTTGACAATTGTGAATAAAATAGAAGTTCGAATTGCATAATTAACGATTATATTACAAGAAGTGTTAAAAACTAATGTATTACAGCTAACTATTAAACTAAAGAAAACAATTGAAATAGTGGCAAGTTAAAAATTATTTTCAAATGATACCTTACTGTAGGTTTTCACATTAAATCAGAGAATGATCTTACTAAAACAACTATCTCTTGGATTGCGGGTAAATAACTACAATCAATCGGATAATTGGAGCTTGTACGATTTACAATAAAGCTCAATTGTAGATTCTCGAAGTTTAAGTTATTCTGCTACAAAGTTCCTTTTACAATACTAACAGAATGACATGAGGGAAAGCAACATTTCCAAAAGCGCCAAGGAGTGCTGTTACGCTGAAGATACGTCGGATTCTGTTAATTGTTGGTGACGATACTGGTACACGTTTTCTAGTAGCACCACGGGGTACCGTTTACGCTGCCTGAAATTGCAGGGAGAATTAAGTACCATTTTCACGACAATAGTTTATCGCTTCAAGTGAAGTGTGTGTTTCATGGTTATCAAGCAAAAAAAGAATTGGATTTGCTTGGATACAACCAGTATGTTTTTGAATATGCTCCAATAACTGAAGAAAAACTTTTGAAGACATCCACCCTGACTTCTCGGCAAAGCCTATTGCCCCAGGTACGGAACCATACATAAACTGCTCCTTCATACGTACACGAGGGAATACATATCCCGGAGGAATTGTATTTCCCACAGCAGAAATGAAGCCGCAAATTGTAACTAATACGCCCCTTTCAGCTGAAACGCACTGGCCCACTCCTTTTGTCCCTGTTTCGGCAATAACTTTTGGAGCCTGAAGAACGGTTGTCACACCAGTTTCGTCAGTATTCCAAATACGATTAGGAGAAAAACTGTATTTTTGTTGAACTTCTGCATAATTCTTAAAAAACGAAGTAACATTGGCTTTGTTGAAAGCCGCTGCTCGTGCAATGCTGGTATTTTCTGCTTTCGGATAGAAAAGTTTCTGATGACGACTCGTGAATGATCTCATCCATTCTACCCCAGCTATTTTATTTTCGTTCCATGTGTCTGGAATTTTTTCACATAACATACTTGCATATTCATATGCCAACTGCCGCGTAGACTTGTAGGTCAACCCATAAAATATTTTGGAAGATTGCTGTAAGCAAATTTCCAACTGCTTTTCTTCTCCTGCAGAGAATATTTGACGGGTAGCATATTTTGATAAAGGAGACGCATCCTCATCTGAACTACTGCTTTCATTTCCCGGGTCAATTAAGTTCTTCTTACTTTTGAGTTTCTTAAGACGCTCATAAAGAGTTGATTTTGGGATATTGAAAGTGCTTGCAGCCATGCAAATCGACATTTCGCAATTGAGCACAGTTTTAATAGATTTTTTTAAATCTTCTTTTGGAATATCAGAGCGATTTCTCTTTTTGATGTAGTTACGCATCATCCTAAAACGTAAAATCAATTAAAATGTGTTTTCTTGATGTTTTCTTTTAGCAGTGTAGGTACCTATGACTTTATTTGTGAAGATGGGCAGATTCGGACAGTCCGAAACTGCCCCATTCGATTTGTCCGAATGTGCCCCATTTACAAAAAAAAACAAGATAATGACTGAATAAAAATTCCCGCGCGATTTACATTCCTTTTGATGAGGTTACATATCGCACAACATATTAATATCTACGGTAAATAGGATAAAACTTACTTCACAGTTCTTTTTAAGCTGATAAAGCTTACAATAACTCTAAAAAAATTTATAAAAGCAGCACTGTTTTTCAATTTTCTCAAATAAATATTTACGAAGTAATTGATAGCGGTCAACATTTACGTATCATAGATCTACTACTATAGAAGTATATAGAACTGTCAATACGATAGTGTGATAACACTGCAAGGCGGTAAATTTGAATTGTCCAGAGGTGCCCTATGTCCGATCCTACCCCACCTTACCCTGCATCACTCCAGGTACAATATGTCCCAGCAATTATATCCTGCCTAAAATCAAGTTCAACAATTCCTAAACTATTTATATTTAACCTACAACAAACTTTCACCCGACGAACCAAATTTCAATTTACATAGAGAAATCATACCCAAATTTGTAAAGCAACGACTGGTAAACTGTTCTCAACAAAAAATACGTAATAGAAGTTTCGTAAAATTACAACAAGTAATTATACTGCATCTACTACTAAGGTCCCACAACCACCTCCAATATTCATAACAAAAGTTAAGAATATACAACCATTAATAACACTTCTTAATAAGGTGGCTAAACTAAAAGAAGAAGAATGAAGGTTTAAAGCAAAACTACTATCATCACTTATTTTATACATGTTCCAGTCAAAAATGAGCTTGACATTGAACGAACGAAATCTCATTCACAGAAAAGTTACTCCAAAAGATTCCTATCGTCTAAAAGATCAAATACCTGAAAAACGCCGTCCCAAAAAACGCTGGCAACTTACTAGATTAGAAATAGATAAACGAGCCCTAAGCAAGGCTAACAAACACTTAAAAAACTTCTACGCCAACATGAAAATCAAGTAATCCAGAACTACCTTAAAAACCTTACCGCAACGAACCAATTACACTTCCTGTAAAAAAAAAAGATAACAACTAAACCTGCTTTAACATAAAAATGATCAAACATGCCATCAAAGTTTTTACACCTTTTTCTTGTTAACTCCGAGACAAAAAAACAGAAATCCAAAAATTCCTAGATTCATTTTAAGTGATTAAACAGATAGAAGAAGAAATAAGTAAGATCAACACAAAAAAATGCAAGATATGATCTAATCACTGGGACAATTATAATACTAAAACCACGGCTCATAAACCTACTCCTTATTCTTTCAAAATTATAAAAAACTGATTTTGCGTAGAATAATATCAATCTTAGGAAACTAAGAATTAATTCCTAAACATCAATGAGGCTTCCGAAGTCAACACGATACTTTTAAACAGGTTCTCAAGATGATAGGCAACATATCTAAAGACTTGGAAGAAAAACGTTACTGTTCTGCGGTTTTATGAACGTGCAACAAGCATTTGATCATGTTTGGCATCAACGCTTATGCTAAAAACTATTACCAACCCCTACCAGCTGCAGTGGGGTAGTAATAATAAATGTAGAAGAATTCCAATTGGAATTAATAGTCAAGAAATATTGCCCTAGCTCAGGAGAGGGGAAGTAGGTGAGAAATAATAATGCAGCCGAATTTGGAGATAGCTTACATAGTCTAAAAATAATATCCACTTTTATACTTAACTACTTAAGGATACAATAGATATAAGAATAATATATATATATATATATATATAGTAAACAAATTAGACTTAAGTTAATATGGACTCTAAATACATACGAGTCGAGAACACAAATTAAAGAAACTTAGTAATTTCTACCGTTAGGGAGTAATTTCCCTCGGTGCAATCATTGTCGAAACAAATTTTCAGTGATTACTCGTAGAGTAATTCAAGCAAATTAAGTAAAATTAAGTACGATTAAATACAATTAAATAATATTCAGTGATATTAAGTAAACGTGCACTCAATCAAGAGGCCTAAGCAAACTTGGTCTAGTCAAAATCGCACGACCAATAATGAATTTTTAAAGCAAATAACACTACATAAAATGTAAAAAATATAGGATACTACCTTACTCGAGTCACAGGTAACAACGGTTTACATATACCGATAGATCGATCGACTTGTCCAGAGCTCTGCCCAAGTGTTCGTCCTTAGTCATCAGAAAAGAAATTAGCTAAAACACACAAAAGTAAGAAAGTAACCACACTTCACACTTAATGTAGGTTAGCACATAAGCAAAATTACAACAATAGATTCGTTTACTTATAGAGGCTGATAATTGACGTTACGTTTACTTAACTTAAGAAAAGAAAATTAGCATTGTAAATTTCTATAGGCTGCCTCCAATGAAATCCTGTAGAAACGATCATACACCGTAATTATTCCAAATCGAACAGTAAGGATTAGATAAATTGTCTCAATCAGACATCGTAATTATAACACATAACGGCACTCGTCGGCCCTTTAGCATCGACGCAAGAGAGATGTACAACGTTCTTGACTTTCACCCGCCATCTTGTACCCTTTTATTCTTTGGAAACGGTTACATTTAAGAAGAAAGCAGCCAAGAGAAATAAAGAAGACAAAAGAAAAACCCTCTGTAAATATTTGTCTAAGTTAGCAACAATAAAATGTGGATTAGAAAACTTACCAAGCTAAGAGTTGACCATTTAAACCTAAATTTTTATAGCAGCGTAAAACTACATGTGCATAGTCTAAAAGACAAGTTGACAAGAAAGCGCCAAATGCAAGTAACGCGTGGGTTAAACTTTAGACTTAGTCCAAACCCGCATCTCATTGTAGAGGCACATTTTATATTTACGTTGCAGAACGTTAGTGAATAAATTCTTAACTGGTGCGTTTATTTGAGAACGTTACTAATTAAAAGAAAACGTAACAGTCCCCCCTAGCAAGATAACAGACCGGAGCATATAGAAAAAAAAATGAGAACAAATACAACAGAAGATTCTTGAGATCAATCCAAGAAGAACGAAGGTAAAGAAAAAAAACTTTTCCCAATTCGCAAAGAATCAACAATCCACAGTGTCCAAAAGTCGCATGAAGCGGGAAGATACTCCAAAGAAACAAGAAAGGAAGTATCACAAAAAGGTACGCGTTGAAAGTCGACATTAGTCGGTACGCTATAGGAGCAAGAAAACAACGCAGTCCCAAAACATCAGTGAAAGTTAACCCTAAACAAACCAAGAGAAAAAGAAGAGGTATAGGACAGAACGAAGTTTAGACCACGGTCCAGGACAACGCCCTAAAATCCCTTGAAACCCCAACCCACAGAAACTAAACCCTAATACCCACCCCAAGAAGTTTAAAAAAAAGCAACGTAGGCAAAACTAAGAGTTATAGGATGTTCTGTGTATAGACCATAAAGTCGCCAAAAATGCGTATAATGTTTATCCACCATCGTCAAAGCAAACCAGAAGAAAAATCTTCAAAGAAAAAAAAATCAGCTCAAAGAGCAAGAAAAGAAACCGTAAACATCAATTTGGGTGACATTAACAACGTCGACTAAGTCGTAACGCTTCTAGAAGCAAGCAAAGCCAATGTCTCCGAGTCATCAGTACATTCCATGAGTCCAACAAAGATTTACCCACCCCCAACTACTACATCTCCCCAGAAAGAAGTAAGAAAAAACAAAACGTAGAAAATGCAAATATGAATAATAGGTATTAATAAGAAAACAAAGAGTCCAAAAGAAAAAATCAAGAAACGCAGCCAAGTAGTTACCGATCCTCTTCTACAACACCACTAAGTTTATGGCGCTTACGTTTTCGAGGATATCGTAGAGAGCCGTTAATCAAGTTTATTTCGTCGTCTGAACTCGGAGAAGATTCCTTCGAGACAGTGGTATAATCTGGCTTCAGATCCTTCACATGCCAAATACCTTTCGACTTCTCTTTGTCGTCTGACAACTCATATGTCCACGACGACACAACTCTAGAGAGTAGAAAAGGACCTACAAACTTAGGTGCGAGTTTGGCGTTAAAATGCCGAGTAGCATCCGAAAGAACATAGTTGCGTAACCAAACTCTATCCCCTATAACAAACTTGACCCTACGACGTAAAGCATAACGTTTTTCAGTAACTTCATAGGCTCGAAGCAAATGTTTTTGAATCGTAGCGTTGATGTTAGTACGTAACTTGGAATCTACTATTGGTGGTTCTGGTTCAACAATTGGAGAAGATTTCGAAAGTGGAGCACCTATCTGATTGCCTAAGCTGTTATATTCACGGCCGAACATTGCTAAATAAGGAGTCATTCGAAGAACTTCGTGTTTCGCCGTACGAAGAGCACAACCTATTTTTGACAAGTGTACATCCCAGTGCCGATGATTTTCTCTAACATACGTAGCTATCATAGTTTTTAGACTACGGTTGAGTCTTTCAGTAGGATTAGAACGAGGATGATACCTTGCAGTAAAAAGAATCGTAGTGCGATATTCTGCACATAAGCTAGTAAAGATCTTACTTTGGAATTGCACTCCATTGTCAGCAATAAGTTATTAAGGAACCCCAATGACCAAAAAGACCTAGTCTTCCACCAATTTAGATACAGAAACAGCAGTAGCAGTACGCAAAGAGAAGAAAAGAGAAAATTTGGTAAAGTAATCAGTCAAAACTAAAACAAAGCAATGGTGTTTATTAGATCGAGGTAAAGGACTAATTAAATCGCAGCTTAGTACTTCCCAAGAACCAAAAGGTCGAGCACGAGGAGCAAAGATTCCAAGAAAAATTTTTTTTTCCACTTTATGCGCCGAACAAAGAGAACAACGACGTACGTATCGAGTAACGTCAGAACGTAACTGTGGCCAATAGTATTGTTGTTGAATCCGAGCAAGGGTTTTGAAGACCCCACCATGACCTGCAGTAGGAGGATCATGATAACGAGAAATAATACCAACACGTTGGTACGTAGGTACTACAATTTTCCATTCGTCCCTTGGTATATCTCTAAGCAACTAAGACGGATTTTTCATCCTTCGCAACAGAACGTCGTTCTCCACAGTCCAATTAGGAAAGCTACGCGGATTAGTAAGAACCTTGGTACGAACGTTTAAATACCAAGAATCCGAAGTAGGTAAAGTAATTTCGAGACAAGAAGAAGAATTTTGATCAGAAATAGTAGAAAGTATAGGTACAGAGCGGGACAGCATTTCGGGTACCAGATGTTACTTGCCCTTCCGATGTCTAATAGTGAAGTCATACTGCTGTAGTCGAATTGACCAACGAGCCAAACGACCAATAGGACTATTGAGACGGTTTAGCCAAATTAAAGAATGGTGATCAGTGATGACAGTAAAGTGCATTCCTTCAAGGTAAGGACGAAATTTTTCGATCGCCCAAAGAACTGCTAAACACTCTTTCTCCGTCGTGAAGTAGTTCCTCTCCGCTTTCAAAAGAGACCTACTAGAGTAACTAATTACCTTCTCTCCCTCTTCTGTTTCCTGACTCAATACAGCACCTAATCCATAGTCTGAAGCATCAGTCTGTATTATAAACTCTGTAGAAAAATCTGGACAAGACAATATCGGAGCAGAGACTAAATTTTCCTTAAGAAGAAGAAAAGAGTTTTGACATTCGTCAGTCCAAAGGAACGAAGTATTTTTCTTAGTTAACGCAGACAAAGGAGCAGTCACCGTAGCAAAATTGGGTATGAATCGTCTATACCAACTAGCCATCCCTATCAAACGTCTAACCTCCGTGACAGTAGTAGGCGGTGAAAGATTCACAATCGCCGAAACCTTGTCTGGATCTACCAAAAGTCCATGTTGATTAACAACATAGCCGAGAAATTTAAGTTCGGGAAGACCAAAATTGCATTTATCTTGACGCAAAGTCAACCCTGCTTCGGTCAATTTATCCAAGATTGACTTCGATTCTTCGTCTAAAGGTATCTGCCAGTAAGCAGAACGGATGTCTAAACTAGACAGGAATTTAGCATCCCGAAGTCTATCAAGTATAGCCGAGATATACGGCAAAGGATATGCATCTTTCTGAGTAACCGAATTGACTTTTCTGAAGTCGACACAAAATCGGTAAGAATTGTCTTTCTTTTTGACTAGTACAATAGGGCTTGACCACGGGCTGGTAGATGGTTCTACCACACCTAGAGCTAACATTGCACCCAACTCCGCATTCACAATAGTCAACATAGGCGGAGACAGTGGGTAATACCGCTGTTTAATAGGTTCTCCGGTGGTTCGGATTTTATGTTCCACCAAAGAAGTACACCCCAAAGTATCAGAATTATGAGCAAAGTGTAGATCAAGTAGAGAGGTACGCATGATAATGATGTGTTCTTTTTTCGTTTTTTGATTTGGAGATGGGCATAGGTACTAATTATATGTAGGTGTTTCCCGTTTAGTTTTATTGTAGTTTTTAATATTCTTTCATTGATGTAGTCAATATGTACAATATGCTGTATGAATTCTTTATGCAGCAGAGTTCTTACTCTTTCCTTTGCTCTTTCATGCTTCTCCTTTCCACTGTATATGAGAATGTAATTGTTGATTTTTTGGGTACCTTTTCCCTTTCTTTTAGTTTCGGTTATGTTACATATGTCAATCTTCTTTTCTGAGATTTCAGTTACTACTTCTTGGTTCTTATTATTCCAGGATTGCACATTCCATATTCCCAGTCTTAATGTTGCACCTGTGTTCTTTCTCTTATTCGTTGCTTTGTCGTTATTGTTTTATCCGTCCTGATTCTGAGGCTATGCGTGGTTCTGTGAGCGTTTTTTTTTACGATGGATAGAATGCTTATCTGGCCCGTCAACCCTCCTCCTTTATCCGGGCTTGGGACCGGCAGCATGGCTACAGAGCTACTCAGTCCACCCTATGACCACGCAGGCGGAGTTTATACACTAATTGTAAATAACAGTTTACAGTTGTTTTATTCTTGTTTCCGCCTTGGACCCAGGGTCCCAATCATATGAAAGACGGTACTGGTAATTTACCAGAAGAATCGCACCCGGAATGCAAAAAAGTTGTAGATTTTGGATTTTTGTTCTCCAAAAATAGTTGTGAACAAAGATTTCGATTTAAATAATTCACCAATCGCATGAAAAAAGGTGTCTAGACATGTAAAAATTCGTATTAAATACAAGTTAGGATTGCGTTGTAAATTATATTAAGTTAATATAGTATTAAAAACTAAATTTTTATAGAAATAAATATATGAAATAAAAATATTGTATTCTAACCTTATGTAAATTGCCTGCAATTACATATGCTACTACAGTAATTACTTCAAAACAAAAATACTACAAATCTAGAAAAACTTTTATCACCACATACGATGATTTTCGATTTAAATTTTTATTTTTCACTAAAGTTGGCAATATAAAAGTAAGGAAAAAGTTTGTGTAAGCTCACACAGAATACTTTGCGATATCGTTAGATTCTAAAGTTGGAATATCCTTACCGAAGCAAACCTCAACCTCAAAGAACCCGTAAGAACTATAAAGCACGAAGAACCGCACATTTATTCGGTGTCAGGAGATCGATTTTCGGTACGAGTAATGCATGACCGATAGAAAGCGATTTTCTGCTGCAATCATTAGGAATCTGCAAAATCGCCCACGTATTCCTAATACAAGAGCGCGTTTCTAATATAAATTACGTTTCACGTTCCCATAGGAATATATCGTTGTTCGGTTCAAGCGATTATTACCCCAAAAATAATAATCTGAATGGCCGTAATTAACTGCTCGGTATTCATTAAAAGCTATTAATTACTTTGGACCGTTCTTATCAACTATTTTTAGAAGCAGAAATTATATGTAACGCAATTTCCGACGCCTAATAAATTACTTTTATTAGTCAAGTTGGGTTGTAATAACGTAATATGAAGTAAATTTATTAGAGGTCCTTGTACTATATTGTATTATTTGTCGTTTATAGATTGTTTGAAGTATGTACTATAGAGGTACCAGTATTATGTTGTTGACCTTCGCGGTACACATCCCGGATCTCAGTAATAAAACACTTCTCCCTTTGATCGCCGAATTAAATTAAGTGATGTTATTTGCTGCCCTAATTTACATACCCCCTTCAAATTATACATTCGACATGTTTCATGTTGCAACTTTTCACATTTAAATTTAAATTGCAAAACCATGCAAATATGATTTTCGAAAAACTCCATTCGTCGCTTTCTTAATTGTAACACCTATACGTTTCAAAAGCGTTTTAATTAAATTTTAAAAAACATCCAAGCACATAAAAATGCAAGGAAAAAATTCATGCACAGCTTTATAAAACACTTTTATACTTTAACGTAAATATAGATTACATTAACATCATAAATTAAAGCGACGTAGAAATTAGAGTGCTAAATTTTTTTTTACAAAGTATGACAATTTTAAATCAAACTATAAAAAAATTATTATTAAATTTAATGCAAACAATGTGTGTTAAATAATTAAAATAAATTCACATTTTGCAATTTTCTATTAAATGTAGCTTTAGCAGTACGGGATTTATAAAAAAGTACATAGCACATGAATAAAATTTAAAGTAAAAAATTAAATAGGCACGCACGTAAAAATTTCACAAAAACTTAAGTAAATAAATAAAAGTAGGATTTAAATTAAGAAAACTACAACCACAATAGTTTTTAACTGTAAATTCCTTTCTAACAAATTTAAAACTATCACTAAAGTAGTTTGTACTATAATAAAAATTGTATGCGTTTTAAACAATTTAAAAATATTAAATTTTTTTATTGTTATTTAACCACACCAAGTGCTTAAGTTAGAGACTTTAAAAAGTATACAAAATACAGTTAAACTATAAAAAAAGTTTCAACTGAAAAATTTAATTTAATATTAATCACTAACACTTAAATCTTCAAATAAATATGTATACTATCCACCCAATATCATCGTTTCACTTACAATTGACGGTTTTATTTAATATCATAACGATTTTTTCCATTGTAATTGATTTGAATTGAAAAATGACAGATAAAAACCAATTAAATAGACCTATGAGTTTCTATATGGTTGAATATGAGTATTAGGAACCGGCATTCCTCATACAACCAGATAGAAAATAATTTTAGAATTCCAAATACAAATTTTAATGTATTTATATGGAATTCCACATAGTTTCCAAGTTTAGTAGGTATGTCGGATGCATTTGCATAAGTTTCATTAAGAAATTTCAAATAAAAACCATGTTGCTACTCTGTGCTTTCCAGATTGATTTATTTTAAATTGAATTTCAAACTAAACAAGTCCACTACTGTACTTTTTTCTGTAATTATAATCATTAGCATATACATTTATGGTATTCATACCAGAATCGTCGATATTTCCCCTTTGTCCTCTTACATTTTGCCTTGTGACCTATGATACAGCAAGTATAACAGCATAAGCCCATCCACGCACAAATGTACTATGTTTAAAACTTACTGGGTGATTATCAATCTAAAGTTTTGGGACACCCTCTGTAATTTTGATTCTACTTAGTGTTGATTTTATATCTGCAAGATTAAATATAATTTTTATCCTAAAGTGTAAGGTTATACATTTCACTTATTATTCTATTACATTTCTTATTATATTTATAAATTTTCTCTATTCCTTCTTGTTCTCTGTCAACTTCTTGGCTTCAGTCTACGTTTTGCCTTTTCTGCCTAGTATCGCCGTTATTTCGTCATTCCAAGTCTTCTTGGGTTTTCCTCTTGTTCTACTTCTTATTGCTCCTGTTTCCCATACGTTTTTGACTTGTCTCTTATTGTCCATTCTGCAAATATGTCCAAACCATCTCAATTGTTGTTTTTCTATTATATTGATAACTATGTCGTTTCTTATCTTGTCTCTACTAGTTATAGCCTTAACTCTTCTTAGATACTTTATATCCATGGCTTGGATCTTACTCTTCAATGTATTTGATACCCAGCTTTCACTTCCATATGTTAGGATTGGTCTGAATACGGTTCTATATACCGTCATTTTTGTTTTTCTGCTGACTTCTTGTTTAGCTATGAAAGATTTGCTTAGGTTATGGTACATTCTCGCGGCGTTACTAATTCTCTCGTTCACTTCTTCTGTCATATTTTCATTCCTATCTATCATAACTCCCAGGTATTTAAATACGTTCACCTGTTGTATTAATTACCTCTCTATTTATTTCTATGTTTATATTTATTTTTTCTTTGCTAATCACTATTACTTTTGTCTTGCTCGTGTTTATTTTCATTTTTCTTTTTGATAGTTCTTCTTCCCATATTTGGAGGTTGTCTTATAGATATTTTTCTTTGGTAGCGCATACCATTATGGCATCAGCAAAAGCGCATTCTGATATTCTCACTGTTGCTAGCCTGTTGTAACCTACATGTAGCTTTTTGGTTCTATTCCTTGTCGCTTTTATAATATCGTCCATTACTAGCGTAAATAAAGTTGGACTCATTATCCCCCTTTGTCTTAGACCGTCTTTTATTGTGAATGTTTGGGATTCTGCACTGTCTTTTCTTATGTAGCTTTTATTGTTATCGTATAGGCTTTTGATCCCTGTTATTAACTTTGGATTGACATTTCTATGGTCTAGGCATTCCCACACTTCTTTTTGCGGCACTGTATCGAAGGTCTTCTCCAAGTCTAAGAATGCCATATATATCTCCGAGCCTTCTGCTCTGCTTTTTTCCATCATCTGCTTTATAGTGAAAATATGATCTTGTACACTCCTACCTTGCCTGAATCCACTCTGTGCCTTATCTAGTTGTTCTTCAATTATATTTCTTAGTCTTTTTTCTAGAATTTTTTCGTATATTTTTGATAGAATGCTTAATAATGTTATTCCCCTATAATTCGAGCATTCTCTGCTGTCCCCTTTCTTGAATATTGGCACGATCACTCCAATCTTCCAATCTTCGAGTACTTTTCCTGTCTCCCACGCCTGGTTTAATATTTTTTGTAGCCAATCTACGTCCTTTGTTCTTAGGTTTTTCATCATTTCACCTGTTATTTTGTCATGTCCTGCTGCCTTTCCTGTTTTTATGCTTTTTATTGCTTTTAGTATTTCCTTCAATTGTATGTGATTCTCGTCTTCCTCTTCTAGGTGTTTTTCTCTTTTTTCGTTTGTCGTGTTTCCTGTTCTGCTTGTATTGAGAAGTTCTTGGAAATATTCTTTCCACCTTTCCATAATTTCTTTTTTATCGGTTAAAATTTTGTTGCCTTTTGATTTTATTTGTCGTAAACTTTGTTGTTTTCCTTCTCTTAAGGTCTTTAACAATCGGCAGAATAACTTTTGGTTTTCTTTGCTATCTTCCCTTATTTTTTGACCGAATTCTTCCCATGTACTTTGCTTCGCCTGTAAGACCATTTCTTTTACTTTTATGCGTTGATTTGTTCCGTTTTACGTCCTAGGTATTGTTTCCACTTTTTTTAACCTTTATTTGTTCTTTGATGTTTTTATTCCTCCATTTGGTTTGTTTCTTTTTTTTATCTAGCGCAATTGTTCCACACTGTTCCCTTGCTGTTGTCAGTACAATCTCTTTAAAGTGTCTCCACATCTGCTCTAGACTCATGAGTTCCCATTGGTTAGCGTTTGCTGCTATTCTCTCTTCTATATTTTTCTTATATTTGCTTGCTGTTTCTGTTTCTTGCAGTTTGTATGTCTTTATCTTCTCGTTTACGCTTGTTCTGTGCCGTGTGTTTGTTTCTAGTGTTTTTCTTTTTTCGTTATTATACGTAGTTTCGCTACTACCAAATAGTGGTCACAGTAGATTTCGGGTCTTCTTCTTGTTTTAACATCTACGATTTCTTTCCTGGATTTCTCGTTTCTGCTTATAACCTCTCTCGTGTATTTATGTATTTTCTTGTGCTTGAAGAATGTATTCGTTATTATTAAGTTGTTTTCTATGCAAAAATTTCTTAGTCTCCGTTATTGTTTTTATGATTTTCTCCGTATTGTCCTATTACGTCCATCGCGTTATTGCTTCTTTTCCCTACCCGATAGTTAAAGTCTCTTAGAATTATTAATCTATTATTTATATTTTCTATCATTTCGTTCATATCTTTTCAAAATTAATCTTTCTTTTTTGTCTTTTCATCTTTGCTTGAGCCGTAGATTATTAGAAGAGTTATTACGTTTTGTTGATCTAATTGTATTTCAACTTTTAGTATCTTTTCTGACTTAAATTCCCATTTATTTACACTATTAACATGATCTTTTCTTATTATGCACCCTACTTTTATTAGTAAGTGTCCATTTTCCATTTCTATCGTCCAATTTCCTTTTTTCTTTGGTTCTGTGATTGCTAATATGTCTAGGTTAGCTTTCTCAAATTCATATATGTGCTACTGCTCCTTCTCATTAAGACTTCTAATATTCCACGTACCCAACCTAAAGCTGTTTCTTCTTTTTTTGTTTTATTTCGATTTATTTTTTTTCCTGCTCGTAAATCCGTTTTCATTGCCATTTTCGTTTTCTTATTGTTAGTGTTGGTGGTGCTTGGTTTTTTGAATCATTATCGATAATTAACGTGCTCTTGTCGATTTCTTACAGCTCCCTTTTTTGCTGGTTTCATCTCCATTCTTTCCCGTCCACTATTAGCTTTTGGTATCCAACTATTTTTGCCCGTTTCCCCTCATTTCTTGCTTTTTCTGCAAATGCCTTGATGTGCGCCTGTATTTTTCGTTCTTTTGTTGTTAGATCGTTCTCTATTCTTATGTTTGTTCCTTTTAATGCCTTCTTTTTTTTCATTATTTCTATTTTATTTTGCCAAGTTTCCATTTTTACTACGATTATTTTGTTAGCTTCTACTTTGTCCACTCTGAATACTTCTCTTATTTCTGGTTTCACACCTATCTTTTCTTGTAAAACTGCTTCTACTTTTTCTCTTACCAATGCATCTTGAACTTGTATTCCTTTGATCACTAAATTTAGTCTTTTCTTATCTCTATCCTGTTCTTCAAATTTTGCTTCTAGCTTTCCTACACGCACTTTTAACTTCTCATTTTCCTCTTTCATTTCTATCATTTCATTCTCTCTTTTCTTTAATTCCACTTTGAGCTCTTTGATCTCCTCTTCATTGTTTTTAAACTCTTTTTTTAAGCTTTCCATGTTCTTTTGTGCGTCTTCTTTTAACTCTTTCTTCAGTTGTAGAATGCTTTTAAGTAATTCTTCCATTTTTACCGCTTCACTTTTCGGTTCTTTCACGGTATTCTTGTTTTGTTTAGTCGTTGTACTATCTATTGTTTTGCTTCTCTTGAAAACTTCACTATTTACTTCGATCTCTTCTCTGGGGCGCGATCTTTTAATATAATCGTCTAGCTTTCCCACACTGCCTGTTCTTTGGCGTGTTTTATCTTTATATTGTTGTTGAATTAGTCCTTCGTTATCGTTCATTTATTATGATTTAATACCTCGTACAATAAATGCGGCTCTGTCTTATATTTTCGAATGGTTTTGGCGTTTTGGGTTATCGCCACCGTCTATAAAAGTTTTGTAGCCGAGGCGAGAGGCCACCCGGATCAACTCCTAGGTCGTTCTCCTCTCGTGCCTATTTTCTTTGACACTTTGTTTTACCTATTGTGTGCATGTACCTTAATACTAATTTGAATTTAGATTCGATTTTATATTTAAATTTCGGTTTCTATTTATTTCTATTTATGTACTTTAAATTGTTTATCATTTTGATACCGCAATCGTCGCTTTCACTCACACTAATGATATAGTTCAATATTTTACACTTAATTAATCACTTCTTACAGCTTTTAATTTTAATTTCTGTTTTTTATCACTTAAAAAAACTCACTTTTATTCAATATGTAGCGGGCCCGTATGTACGAGTTTACACGCCGACATGAAATACTACTTACCTATTCAAAATGGGTACCTTTCACAAAAAATAAAGATTGCAAAAAGTTATACGGCGAATGTGTAGACAAAAAAGGTTAGGTTAGTTAAGGTTATGTGGTTATATTAGGTTATTGAAATGAAGTGGTAACAAAACAAGTTAAACTTACATGTCTTCGTCTTTATCAGCAGTAGTTTAAGTTAAGTTAATTCTACTTGCATACAACATTATAATTAAAACTATGCAAATACATTTCACTCTATAATTAAAATAGCCACTTCACAATGCATAATTAGGTTATATACTGAACTAAAAAAATCGAACATTCTTATAGATTCCACAGTTTGGTAATACATTGAATTCATTGAAACTGTTTTTTAACACGTAACTTACAGAATTCCATATAGAAACGAATGGATCTTTATATCACTCTACATACATACTGATAGACCTTATAGAAACAGATAGAAAAATCTTATGTGTTTCAATACGTTTCTATCAGTCATTCTTAACAGAGTAGTAAGCATAACTTCAAACTCTTTATTAAACACTTAATTGAAATACTTTTTGTGCGGCAAATTTTAAAAAAAATAATTTTATTTTTGCTTTCCTGCTTTTTATAAGATAGTGATTTTGTAATAAACTCGTACTAACTTTGAATCGTTTTTCAAAAAACAGCTTGACAAAGACAAGTTTAATAATTTATATTCAAAATATTATTGGGTCGAACAACTGTTATATCAAATAATTAAAATTTGAAATAAAAAAACTAAACGTTGACAAATAATGTGTGTTTAAAAATAAAAAAGAAATTACCAAAAATAAGAACATTAACATATAATAAAAACTTATAATTTAATGTAAAAAATGATATCAGAACAAGATACGTGGTTTAATTATTTCAAAAAAATGCAAAACGTACAATACTGAAGTGTTCCCGAAGTATTTGGAAACTTTGAAACGATGATACCAAAAAATATGGAAAATTCTGAATCAAGATAACCTAAGAATACAAAAAGTATTTGAAGAAAGTCAGTTTTCGAATCGAAAAGTTCAAACTTTTCGCAGACACTCTTTGTAAATATTGAGTGATAGTAATACATATATAAATTACTTGTTTTTTTCTTAAATATCGTTACGTTTTACTAGTGTTAGTTAAAAGTAGTTGTATTTATCATATCTAAATTAGATACGTTTAAATAGTTAGTTTTAAAATAAATTTAGTTTTAAAATTTGTTACAATACGTTATACAGGGTGTACAGGGAGCGCAAAAGTACTAGCAAATAGATTAGATGTATATCACGTGACAATTTTGCAAGTTCTAAAGGAACAAGATCTCCATCTATTTTCTAGACAAAAAGTACAAGCTTTTCAGTCAAGATTGTTGTTTTGTCGTTGGTATCTTGAGCGTTGCAAGCTTCAGAAGCATCTTCAAAAATTTATGTTATTTACAAACTAAGCTTATTTTACAAGGGATGGTGTATTTAATTTTTGTAATAATTATGGCGTAACTAAAATCTTCACGCAACATTTATTCGTCCGCTTCAACGACGTTTTACAGTAAATGGGAGTACGTTATTATTATTAACAAAGCGTCCCGTCTGTCCTATATAACTGGATGCACAGAAACAAGAACTTTTGTAAATCTCGAGATGTTTTAAAGCTCTTTGTTTGTCTTTAGCAGATATAGACCAATTGTTTAGGCTATCAGTCGTGAAGACAGTTTTGATATTATGTTTCATTAGCACTCTGCTTATTTTTCTGTCAAATCCATTCAGTATGTTAAATAAGCGGTGTTAGTAGGAGGTGGTAAGTCTTCTTTACATGCATGAATTGGACGGGGGTTCTTTCGTTCGTAAAACGGGAGGTAACCAAATTGATGCGGATTAAAACCGCCATTGTTTTACTTGTTTATTATAATTATACAAAAATAAATGTATTACAAGTTTTAAAATTAAATTCACGACCACACAAAGCCCCAACAATTACCAGCGCCTATGGTTCTGTGTTCTAATCTTAACTAATTCAATTAACTTACTTATTTAACTTAAACTAGAGGTAGCTCCGCATACAGCATCTGTTAAAAAATTGTTTATAATTAGTGTGGTCTTATCTACCTTTACCAAATAAAATTCTTTAAGTTTCCTATTTTTTTCACCTTGTCTTAAACCAATACCAAAAATCGCAAATTTTCGTTTTTTTGTTGTATTTTGCGTCTTAATAATTGTTTTACTTACTTGTTATTTAATTTTTTATGACTCAGTGGTAAGTAATTGTAATCTTTAGGTAGTTTTATTTCTGTTAGTTTAAAATGTCACAAAGAATTTCATGGAGTAACACAATTATTCTAAACATAATTATACCGTTTGTTATTGTTATTGATGTTGTTGCCAGTCCCAAGTGCGGATAAAGGCGGAGGGTTGATAGACAAGGTTAGTACCTCATCAATCGTAAAACATAAAGTAGCTCAGAGCACTGACACTATGTCAACCGCTAAGAAATGGATAAATTACAGATCACACCATTAGGATATGATGCTTCGGAACAAAATAAACTAATACGGAATCATGGAACACAACAAAAATACAGCCTCGGAGGATAACGATGACGACCACCGCGAGATCGTGGAAACGCAAAAACTTTAAAAAGAACAAATGGGGATTATTTGCCTGTTGGAATATCAGAACCTGGAACGCCAACGACTAAGAAATACTGTTAGAGATAAATAAATTACAAGTAGATATCTGTGCATTATCTAAAACAAAGAAAAAAAGACAAGGAACTTTTAATACCAAAACTATATATTGGAATACAGTGGAAAACAAAAAGAAAAAAGAGCTACGTCACGCGTAGGAGTGCTGATTCACGAAAAACTTTAGAAAAATATAAGTAACGTAACATATGTAAATGACAAAATTTTAACTGTCGAACTAAAATTTAGAAATGAATTAATACACGTAATATCACTATATGCACCAGGTATTAGTAAACCGAAATGTCAAACTGTAGAGTTTTACTGTAAATTACAATCAGTGCTTGACGAACTACCAAATAATTGTAAAATAATAATGATGGGTGGCCCGAGTAGGAAATTAAGTTAATCAGGGCATTCAGCAACGATTCAACAAAGAGACAACTAACCTAAATGGAGAAATGCTAACTGAGTTTTGCTGCCACAACAAAGAACGTGTGAGCAACACATTTTTCAATCATAAACCACAACATACATACACTTGGTCGAATACTCGAGGACAGAAGTCCGTTATAGATTATACAATTACAAGCAGTTTAATACAACCAACACAAATTTTAGACGTCCGAACACTGGCATCAACAGATGTTGGCTCTGGTCACAACCTTGTAAGATACGCATAAAACTACCGCCATTAAGAAAGAAAACAGCAAACATAATTGAGAAACTTAACATAGAATCAATAATGGATAATAGCTCTATGAAATTATATCAAAACAGATTAGAAAACAAAATACATTTTAGTTCAATAACACCAGAAGACGATGCCCTGGAAAAAAGTTAAAGACATTATAAAAGCCGCAGAGGAAGCGCTAGGAAAACGAATAGTAGATATAAATAAACGACTAAACATGAAACCATGGTTTACAAAAAAAATAAAACTTCTAGCAGAACAAAAACGGAAAGCGTACATCAAAATAAGGACAAACGGCGAGCTTGCAAAAGAATTTCCTATAAGTGCAGACATAAGACAAGGGGACAGTCTCAGTCCGCTGCTATTTAATTTGATCATGGACAAGATAGTTGAAGAGGTCAAACAAGAAAGACATAGATGCAGGATGGGCGATCAAGAACTGAAAATAATATGCTACGCCGCCGCCGTAATAATGTCAGAAACAGAAAATGGTCTCCAACGCCTATTAAATAAGTATAAAATAGAAGCCAAAAAAATACAACATGAGCATATCACTAGAAAAAAAAATGTCTCACAATATCAAGAGAACCCCTAAGATGCAAATTGGTTATTGTATAACAAGTCTATTGAACAGGTAATGAAATTGACATATCTAATAGTATGTACAACTATTCAGCTACACAGACCTATACCAGGAAGTGTTCAAACAAACTAGTAAAGCTGCCCCGATCTCAGGTGCCATAAAGATGTCATATGCAATAACAAAGACATGAACGTTGAAAGTAAAGTTCGCATATACAAGACATGCATTAGACCAATTATGACATATGTAGCGGAAACAAGAGCTGACACAAAAAATCTGGATAGAATAAAAAATTACGAGATACGGCGCAGATGCAGCACAGAGGATATAGTCAGATGGAACAGGCAAAAAAGACGAAATGTGGAACGACCATGTACAAAGGATGGAAGACGATAGAATAGCAAAAATTGCCAGCAATTAAAAACAACTTGGAACCAGACCACCGGGTAGGCCGCCGAAAAGCTGGCGGAAATGCTGGACATCAACGTATCAAGAATAAGTCATTTATTTGTATCGGTAAGCACAGGTCATCGACCTAACGTATGAAAAAGAAGTTATTTCGTTCAATTGTTAAATTTCTTACGTTAATTTTTTATGTTGACAAAATAATCTAAAAAATGTTTATTTTTTACAATAAAGGATCGAGCCTGATGAGTTGTTCATCGCGAACACGAAACGTCGCAATTAACTGAATTAGTTACTTCTTTTTGTTCCTCCTACAAGAAAGAATTATTAATTTGATCGTAAACTTCAAAGTTCATAATCAGGAGAAAAACCGTTCTATCAAGTTGCCATGTACATACTATTCACCAAAGACCGCAACCTTAAATATGTTTTAATTTTGAAAAATTCCATAAACCATAAACGTTAGCTACGCATCACAAATTTTGTCATTATTAGAAAGCATTCTAAACGCAATGATTTTAAAAATTTGTTTTTTTAAGATACTTCAAAACGACGAACTTATCGAACACCTATAGCAGGGGCGGCCAACTTGCGGCTCGCGAGCCGCATGCGGTTCTTTAAAGGATTATTTGTGGCTCTCAATAAATGTATCTGAGTTCCCTTTTCATTTTTGTGTTATTATATTTTAAAAAATTATTATTGTTCCGTATGTGTTTCAAAATGTCTTTTTAAATACGTATTTATTCGCGGCTTGCGAAAAATTTCAAATTTTGAAAAATGGCTCGGACTATCAAGGAGCTTGGTCACCCCTGATCTATAGGTATACGTGTACGAATTTTATATGTATCTAAATATTTCAAGTTAGGGATTGAAATTAAAGTTTTTTTTTCTTATAAATTATTTTGATGTCTTTGACGTGACGCAAAGTATTAAAAATTTACTAAAAAATTGAAATTGTGAGTTTTTTCAGCGTGCAAAACGTAATAATTTTATTACCGAAAACGTAACCGATCAAGCAAGAAGGAAAATTGAAGTATTTTTAGAAGAACGCCAGTAATAAAAGTAGTTTGCAAAATTGTGTTTTGATTACATTTGTTTAATTTGAATGAAATGAAGCCTTGGTTTTGTTTTGAAAATTAATTTGAGTTTCATGCGTAATTTCAGACGTTAAGAAAACTATGCGTTCCTAAATGGAATCATAACTGGCGAGACGAAATGAATTGATTAGAACAATGTAATGTAATTATTAACAAGTTTTACCCATTTTGTATGTGACGTAGATAGGATTCTTCTAAATGTAAGATTGAATTTCTTATAATTAATCTCGCAAAGAATTTTAATTTCTCTTTTATTCGTTGTTTAATCGTTTAATTTTACAATTTTTTATAATGTTGTTATGTACTCATACTGCCATAATTTTGTGTAGTTTACATTTGTTTTTACAAAAACAGATATGGAACAGATAAAGACAGTAATTGAAGTTAGAATATTAGCTTAGACTTTCAAGGCACAAACACGACGTGTGATTATCTAAATTCAGGCACCATTTGGTGGAATATCCAAGTAATCATCTCGAACGTGAGGGTCATTTAGATTCGAAATTCGGTCTGATCTAACAGGAAATATGATGGAAATAACATGTTCTCTCTAAATGCTACACTAACGACTATTGGGGGCTATCCAGTTCCGTTTAAATCCAACACGAAATTGACGTTCGAGCTAATGTGATATTGCAACACCATAAATATGATTTTCCGTACAATTAATTATTAATATCTAAATACGATATAGAAAGTTAATGCGTGGAAATTTTTAAATCTGCACGCTAATGCAGGTTTTAATTAATATTTCATTTAAATAATCAGATTAAATGCATAATGTATAGTGTGCTTGACAAACCGTCTGCAATTTACGTATTGTAAAATAATATTAATAACTGTAATATGTTTATGTAAATACATATGCGTGTGTATGTGCATTATACCGCTGCTTTTATAACACATTTATTGTTATTGACAGCCTCGGGAGTTGCGAAACCATTGCGTTGGTGTTTGTTTTTCTATTTTCCAGCTCGACAAACAATTTTTCTTGCTTTGTCAGTGTGCCATAAGCAAACTTAATAGGAAAGGAGCGGTTTTCTACTTCATTATAAAGCTTTTTGACGTCATTGCTAAAGTAATAACCGCCGTAGTAGTTAAAATGATTAAGATTTTCTAAAATAATTAATTATAGCGTAAGGTCGAGATAATTTTAAACATAAATTAAAACTCTTAAGCATGGCGATGGCTGTAATTATTATTACACTTGAATTGGTGCAGATGTTTTATAATCTCGTTTTTCATACATCCTGCGTTTGTCGTAGATCATAGCATTATCTAAATTAACAATTATTTTATAACTTGATAGATTTATTAACGCAATAATCATTAACTTTATTGTTAATTTCAAGTGTTCTATAACATGACGCAGACTTTTTTTAATTTTTAATAACGGTACCTATTATTAAGATCATTTCATAAAAGTTGGTGTCTACAAATTTATTTATTGCTTTACAAGATAATTTTTGCAGAAACAAAATAATCAAATTACTTTTTTTGTTCTTAAATTTATTTTTATTACTGAAATAACTTATTTAAAAACACACAAACGCAAAGCACAATTGTTTCAAAACAAATTTGAAAATATACATTAAAAAGTGCAACCAATTGCGTAGAAAATTATTATGCAGAGTACTATAAAAAATGATTACTAATTATTTTGATTTGTAAGTTGATTTCTTTCTTTAAATATATTTTTAGACAAATTGCTCAAAAAAAGATCACTATAAATAAATTTACTCAAATAAATTGTGACAGAACTGTTTTTACATTTTTTAAATAAAAAATAAACTTCGTTTGCGAAAATTTTGAAAAAAGGTAAAAAAAAACTGTAACAATTAAGTAACAATTGCTAAATTGTCTTATTGTGTTTCCATGATATTTAAACACAGCGCGATATGAGCCGTACATTAAAATTCTTGTTTGAGTTAAAAATTCGATTTAAAAAGTTTAAATCATTTATCTGAGATTAAATTAATAAATTTTGATGGCAACCGCCTTCTGAATTAAGTAGCATTTAATTGATAACAGATATTACATACGTACTTAGAAATTCTTGTTTTAATTTAAAAATCAAACTTCTTTTTAAAAAAGCAATATTTCAAAAAAATTATTTTGGAATTCTATTTTAGAATTTAACGTAGAATATGTGATTTTGTTGTCCTTCAAGTTATAACTTTCCATGTACAAAACAAGATGGGTAGTTTATAAAAAATCTAAAAGTTGATTATTTTTATAGAAAAAAGAAGTATAAGACAGCTAAATAATACGATACGTTTTTATCGCGAAAATGTTTCCATTCTCTAAAATCTTTTTATCTGATTTACAGATCAACGAAACGAACTTAAACATCTATAACTACACGTGTGAACAATTGTATCATAAAATATTTTTGGTAAATCTTATTTATGTAGCTTTCAGAATGTTGTAAATAAAATTTTGCATTTTCATAATTTCCAAATAGTTGTTGCACAGTCCTCTACAAATCTAATTTGGCGTCTCCTAGTTTCTAACTGTTATCGTAATTTTTAAACTAATAATAATTAAACGTAAGCCAAAGCAACGCATATTATCGTATAGAAACGATTGCAGTATTGTTTTAGTCCTACGCACAATTTTTTAAATATTCTTAACAAATAAATAAAATATAAATGTTTTCATATAAATATATTTTTTGTGCTTCCGTTCGTTTTGATACATAATCGGACGAAAAAAATTACTTTTACTAGGACCAACAGATAATACAATACATTGTATGTTTATTTGCAATTAGGCAACCTTGCGCATTGTGATTGACCAATTACATTTCCGTACAACTCACAATTATTTTAGCACAAGTCAAAGTTGTTATCGTACAAGATAAAGAGTTATGAAAGCACAATTTAGTAATATTTCGTGCAGCACAATTATAAAATTTGAAAACCAAATAGTTTTAATAGTACGTATAGAAAAAGGGTTTGTAAATTAAATATTTTAGGTTATGTTTGCAAACGGTGGTAATTGTAACGTAAGGTAATTGTAATTAAATGTAAATGTATTTTAGAAAAACTAAGTTTAAAGCAATTAAAATAAAATAAACTTGTTTTCCTGAATAGTTTTCTTTTGATGAGAAAGAAACGTCAACAGTCATTTATCGAAATTTTGCTTTTGCAGTATTGTAAAGGAGTTGTAAAGATCAGCTTTTTAGAAATTTTACAATAATTACAAAAATTTCCTCAAATTAACTAGTTAGTATTTATTAACAAATTTCAGAAAATACAAATTATCTTTTGGCATTAAACGATAGTTGCAAGATACCAAGATGTTTCTTCTGAAAATGCCTGATATCTGCACGTTATTTATGTTTATGTTAATGGAATTTTAGTAAGTATTTATCTATATACTTTTTCTCGCTATTACATTATAATGTTATAAAAACGATTTATTCGCACACTTCGTAAAAAATTTAATCACACTTAAATTACTTAAATTACTTTTAATGCTCTTCGATGAGGAGGATTATTGTTGTGACCGTTTTGAAGTGTGGTCCTAGTCAGAATAATAATTAATTAATTAATAATGACCGTTTTAAAGTATAGTACTGGACATACCACTTTATAAGTCTTTATAAGTGTCAATTTATTGTAGTTTAATTTAGCTTAAGAATTAATAAATTAATTACTATATTGTCTGAGTCTTGTAAATAACTGTATTGTTTAATAAATATAGGCCTAGAAATGCACACACAACCGCACAAAACGTAACCAGTTCTTAGACACTTAAAGTGTTTCTGATTCCCCTCTTCATCAAAAGCTTTGAAAGTAATTCAAGTGTTTAAATTAATATTAGGAGAAAGAAAAAGAACTTTTATCTTAATTTTTTTAATTGATTTTTTGTTTTTTTCTAAAATATCATTTACTTAAGTAACAAGATTACTAAACTAAAACACATTTGTTTTGTTGACACTTTTTTTATCAAAATATTTCTTATATTTAAATTAATGAAATGAAATTAACTTTATCTTGCATTCTCTAAACGTAAATGTTTGTTGTAAAAAGATTAAAACAGTTTTTACTTCAAAACCATGGTATTAAGACCACCAATTCCTTAACTGCAATTACTTTCTTAGGTCGTAAAAGTCCATTCAACACCCGTTAATTCAAAATTATCTTTAAACATTTACAAACTTTTTTTATTTGTCTTAAACGTAATATGTATATGTTATTCTGTAGCAGCTTTTAAAAAAATTGCGTCACATACCAACAGCGTATTTCTCAGAAGAACTTAAAAACACTGTTAACGATTCGTTTATTTACGGACTGCAAAAGCAAAATGTCATAATTAGTTGATTTTTTTTAACATTATCCATTTTATTCATATTAATTATATAAAGTAGTAAATGATTTTAAGTTAACTAAAATTGCAATTCAAAACACGTCTTACCACCATCTACTACAGAAGACCACTGGTTTGCATATTTTAGCTAAAAGAGCTATACGTGTGTCAGGTAATAGAAATCTACAAAAAGAAAAAGAAACATTGTTGGAGTCTCTACAACAAAATGGATACGGGTTCAAAGAGATCTAAAGGGCGTAGGAAAGAGCAGTCAATCCAAAAGTCAAAGAAGACTTACCACCTCCTACCAACACCTCTTATTTAACATATTTCATTATTGTATTGACTTTTTTTTTCTTATATTTATTTTATTATTAGTTTAGGTCTACCAAAAGCACCTTTTGAGATATTGAGCATGGATACAGTAGGAGGTTTTTCAAAATCGGGAAAAAAATACTTACATCTTTTAATAGATCACTTTTCAAGATAGTGCTGGTACAGAGTTTCAAAATCGATAAATGTTAATGACATCAAAGAGTTACAAACAATCATGACATGCAAACTTTGGTAGCTAATAAATGTCCAGCCATTGATTCTATGGAATTCAAAAAGTTCTTAACTGATAAAAATATAAAGTTTGCGTTTACTGCAACTGACTGTGCATGGTCAAATGGTATGGTGGAACGTCTCAACTAGACATTGGTAAATAAGATAAGATGTTTACTAAATACGCCAAGAGAAAATAGACGGTAGCAAACTTTTGCTACAGAAGCGATCGAAACTTACGATGAAACCATACATTCCGTCGCCGGATATGGACCTCTGCGTATCTTTTGTTTGGTCAAGATATAATTATTTGCCCAATTAATACGATGGTACCAGACATAAACGAAGGTAGAAGAAGAGCATACAAAACAACAGTACAGTATTGAGAGAAAAACAAACAGATATTCGATCAAAATAAAAATGACAAAGATTTAAATATTGCTGATGAAGTTTTTGTGGAGAGTGGTAATAAATTAAATAGAGAAAAGTTAGATGAGGTTAGAAAGGGGCCTTTTCAAATAGTAGAAAAAAAATCACCTTTAATGTATCGTTTAAACTCAAATAAGAGAAACCCTTTAGCAAACATAGTCCTCAAAGCAAAATTAGTATCATCAAAATATAGTATATAAATCTTTTCATTATTGTATTGATTTTTTTTCTGATGTTTATTTTTTTGTGTATGCATTTTCCTTCAGAAAATGATTCGAAGAGGGAGGATATAATATTGTAAACAAGCTGTATTCACTATTATGTTCTACTTATAATACATTTTAATTTTAATATTAATTTTAAATCCTAAGAATTAACTCAAATTCAGTTTATTTCAGGTAATGTAATTTTATAATTATTTTATGTATTAAAACTAAATATACGTTTTTAGTGATTGAATTTAAACTGACGTTTTCGTACTCACCATTTAAAGCCTTATTTATTTTGTATAAAATAAAAACAATATTATATACTTGTAAAAAAAAACACCTTATCCATGTACAAGGCTCATGGGATATAAGGACTTTAAATGTTGTTTTCTTTAATTTTTAGGTGAGTTTTTTTTGTAGATATAAAATGAATTTGTTGTATAAAATCTTTAATTTTTAGAGAAAAGTATTTGATTATAAATAACATTATAAAACAATATTTTCTGCAAATATTTCACGAAACATGAAAAGATTAACATTTGATTTTGTTGTGAAACCAACAGCAGATGGAAAATCAAACACGATATGCATAAACTCGATAGCTACACCTAACGGACAGATTTTTGGAATACCAGTCGAGTTCCAACCTGCATCAATTTATTACAAATACTCAAAACTATGTCAAAGTAAGAAAATCATTAAATAAAAGGTATCAAACAAGGAAAATATGGATAACTCTGACAGATGACATATCAAAAATATATTTGGATGAATAACAAAACCTACAATTTAACGATTCTTACTTGGAAGAAATTTTAGTAGAAACAAATAATGTTGAATCTATACCTAGTGGCTCAAATGAATCGTTTGAAAAATTGTTAAAGAAGTTGCTTGAAGATAAACAAATAAAATCTGAAACTCAAAATCTAGGGAAAATTGCAAAGGATTTTATGATTGTGAAATTCAATGGCAGGAACTCAAACGCTTACCAGTGGATTAGGGATTTTAATAAAGAATGTGAACGTTTCCAAATCAATGAAGATAAAAAGAAAATTGAAATGCTAAAAAATTTTTTGGAATACTCTAGCATAGATTGGTACAGCTGCATGTTAATAAAACTTACAGTGGAATCAGAGTGGCATAAATGGGAGAAAAGTTTTTGTGAGACGTTTGCAAACAAAGGATGGTGGCCCATTAGACATGCTCTAGCTTTTAAATATCAAGCAGGTTCGTTACTTGAGTATGCTTTAAAAAAGAAAAATTGTTATTGGAAGTAAGAAAATCAATTGATGCTGGTACACTCATAGACCTTATGGCATTTGGCTTACCTAATTATGTAGCTGATAAAATTAACAGAAAAAATTTACAAGGAACGGAAGATCTTTACAACAAATTAGGAAGATTGGAACATTTTGTTGGGAAAAATTAATATGATAAAAAAGATAATATATATTCTGACAATAGATCAATAAAAATCGAGAAAAAATATCCATGCCAAATCTGTGTCTGCGAGAAAAGAGGAATACGTTACCATCCAGAGGAAAATTGCTGGTTTAAAGAGAAAAATAAAAAAAACAGTTTTAAAAACTGTAAATAACTGCGAATTGGAAATTGAGCTGAACGAGGAGAATCCAAAAAACTAGAAGTGCCACCATTAATAAAAGTAAAGTTAATATTAAATGATATTTTAAATGTTTCGCGAATTTATGATTCAGATTCAAATGTGTCATTAATAAATGCAAAGTTATTGAAGATACAGCCAAAAGAAAATACAAATAATATAAAAAAAAACTATAAAAAAAACTTAACTTGAAAACTATGAATGGTGAGAAAAAAAACAAAAGGTAGAAATATGGATGTTTTTGTAGTAGATAATGAAAACTTTAACTATGATTTTCTAATCGGGTTGGATTGCATCAAAAACTTCTAATTAATGCAAAATCAAGAATTGAAGATCATACAATGTAACAATCCGAAAGAAAAAACGGTAACCTCAATTGAACAGGATATGAGATTTTCATTAAACTCTGAGGTATTAAAACAAGATACTAAAACCATGAGTAAATGTGAAATAAATTGCAATAAACATATAAACTCGGATAGATTTGAAACATTAGTAAACCATTTAGATTTATACCAACAATCAGAAATTGATAAGTTGATAGAAAAATACAAACCGGTCTTTGCGAAAGATAAATATGACATCGGTACTGTACGAGATTATGAAGCTCACATTGACTTGATGATAGATAAATATTGTTACAAACGTCCATACAGATGCACACCTGAAGATAGAAAAGAAATAGAAAATCAAATATCAAAACTATTAAATAAAAATTTGATTGAGGATTCTTATAGCCCATTTGCTGCTCCAGTAACTCTAGCATATAAAAAAGAAGATGAAAGAAAAACAAGACTGTGTATAGATTTTAGAGAATTGAACAAAATTGTCGTCCCACAATCACAACCTTTTCCGTTGATTGAGGATTTAATGATAAAAACTGTAAACTGTAAATATTTTTCTACTTTGGATATAAATTCAGCATTTTGGTCAATTCCTTTAAAGATTCAAGATAGATACAAAACTGCATTTGTTACACAGGAAGGCCATTTCCAATGGACGTGCCTACCATTTGGGTTAAAGACTGCTCCAGCCATATTTCAAAGAATATTGGGAAACATCATTAGAAAGTACAAACTCTCTAGTTTTGCGGTAAATTTTATAGATGACATCTTAATTTTTTCGAAAACTATTAAAGAGCATTTATTATATCTATTGAGACTAATGGAGGCAATACGAACAGAAGGCTTTAGAATTAAATTTTCGAAATGTTCTTTTGCAAGTAATCACGCCAAATATTTAGGTCACATAATTGAAAACAATTCAATCAGACTTTTGAAAGATTATTTAACTGCTGTCAAAAACTTTCCACTTCCAAAAACAAAGAAAAATATACGACAATTCCTAGGTAAAGTAAATTTTCATCATAAATTTGTACCACACAGTGCAATTGTTCTGGATCCTTTACACAATTTATTACGGAAAGATGTAAAATTCATATGGTCAGCAAAATGTCAGAAATCATTTGATAAAATAAAAGAATTGCTATGTTCAGAACTTATGAGAAAAGAATTTGTCGTATATTCAGATCATAAACCATTAGAAAATATGAACATCAAGGCTAAAACTGACGAAAAACTAGGAGATTTGACATATTTATCCTAATATAATTTTAAAATTAAATATAACCCAGGAAAATTAAACCAAGAAGCAGACTGTTTAAGCAGAAACCCAGTTCTAGAACCTCATGACAATACTAAAGATTTTTTAAAAATTGTAAATTCAATAAACCTAGAAGATATAAAAAATGACCAACAAACAAATCTTGACTTAGAAAAAGAAAAACTTACATTTGAAAATGAAATTTACTATAAAAAGATGAGAAGAAAAAAAATCATATTATCAGAAGAACTGAGCAAAACTCTAATAAAAGGTGTCCACGATACTTACTGCCACATTGGAAGAACACAGATGACAAATAAAATAACGCCATTCTACACAGCGAAGAACATCATTGTAAACATTAAACAAATTTGCGATGAATGCGAAGTTTCTATAAAAAACAAATCAAGGCGGAAGTCAAAATATGCTTTAATATCACATTTAGGTCCAGTAACACGTCTATTTGAAATTATATCTATTGATACCATTGGAGGCTTTGGAAGATCACGGTCGACAAAGAAATACTTACACCTTTTGGTCGATCATTTTACAAGGTATGCTTATATTCTTACATCAAGAAATCAAAGTTCGAATGATTTTATTAAACTAATAGAAAGTGTAAAAATTCTAAAGAATTTAAAGAATCTTGAAAAATGAAAACATAAAAATAGTTTTCACTGCTGTAGATTTACCATTTTCGATTGGACTCAATGAAAAACTAAATCAAACTTTAGTTAATCAGATAAGATGTAAGATAAATGAAAGTGACAAAAAAATAGCATGGACTACCATTGCACATAAATGTGTAGAAAAATACAATGAAACGGAACATACAATTACAAAATTTGCTCCAAAATACCTTTTAGAAGGTGAAAATATTAATATTTTACCAACTGAATTGAAATTAAGATGCACAAAAGAAGATCTGGAAACAGATAAGAAAATCGCTCTAGAAAACATAATAAAATCTCATAATTATAATAAAAAAATATTCGACTGGTGGAGGAACATAAATTGGAAGTGGGAGACTAAGTATACGTGGAAAACGGGAATAGATTAAATAGGAAGAAAATGGATGAACTGAGAATAGAACCATACAAAATTATGAAGAAGATTTCTAATTCAGTCTATGAAATTGATACCGGACACAAGAAAACAGAGTCCAATTTCTACCACATTACGAAAATATCTCTAGTGTATGTTAGTGGATAAACAATTACGTATATTATTAAATGCAATTTTTACTCTCTCTGGGGGGTGATGTAAAAAAACCTCCTTATCCATGTACAATAAGGCTCATGGGATACATCGGGTCTAAAGTTTTGTTTTTGACATTTGTCTAATTGCGAGATTTTGTGAAAAATGAATTCTAGATGTAAGTTGTTGAAAGATATAAGGACTTTAAATGTTGTTTTCTTTAGTTTTTAGGTAAGTTTTTGTTGTAGATATAAAATGAATTTGTTGAATAAAATCTTTAATTTTTAGAGAAAAGCAATTAAGTCTTTGATTATAAAATACATATATAAATAACATTATATACATATCTAGTAAAACGTAATTCTTTTACAAACATAACGTTATAAAGTATTCAATATTTATTAAATAAATAATAAAGAACATTCAAAGTCGGCTGTCAATAACCCACGCGGATTATTAATATAACAGAGTTTAATTTTTTTTTAAAATATGATCGTTTATGCTGTACTTCAATGAAAGCTTTAAATGCAATCTGAAACATTAAAACTATCGACAGAGACGTTAAAAACCAATTTCAACATCAAAGGAAAAAAGAAACGTTAAAACCTTTTAAACAAGACCAATGTTGCTAAGTAAAAAATGTTTCAAAGCAAGACTAATAAAACAGAAAAATGGCGTGACTACTTTTAACGTAAAATAGACAAAAGAAAATGAGGTCACGCATTATCAAGCTTTAAGCTTGCACACGTATACTGTAGTAATATGAATAATTTTAACTGACAGTTGATGTATAACTAAGGTAATTAATCAAAAATACAATAAGTAGTAGTTTGACTTAAACGAATTAATTACGCCTTGTTTAAAAGAATTATTTTTGACTTCGGTTGTTATTATTCGGCCAAACCTTTATAACAAATTAGTTTAACCATTTTTCTGAATGAAAAACACAAATATTTATTTTTTACACAACCGCATTTGCTGTTGATTTACGTTTATTTTATAAGAAAATTTGAATAAAATACGACTAGTTACTCAATTGTTGAGTAAGGATATCAACAATTTATCTCGACGTAAACGTAGGGAAAGACATATGGTACGCCTTATGTAATTCCACATTTAACAATATTTACATACGTTTCTACATAGTACATGTTTTTGTTAGTACGCCTCCATTATTTTTACCATTTGCATCGCAACCTGTCATTTATGTATTATCGCAGTTTATTTCAACAATAAATAAAACGTCATATAGTTATAACAATTAAATTAAATTATATTTGTGAATACTAATCAATCACAAGATGTTTTGTTAACATGACATATTTAATTTCTAAAAATGAAATTTGTTGTCATAAAAATTTATTTCAATTTATGTTCTAAAAAAATATATAATGTACAATTAATTGATTCTATTGTTTACTATTTTGGTCAAACAGATGCTACTGAATTTTGAATAAGATTAATTAATACGAAATTTTATTATACAGAAACACTACAATACATAAAATAAATTGTTTATATTTTAAAATATGATTGGTAATATTAGTTAAAAATTATATTAACATTATTATTTATTCAAAGAAAAAGAGAATAAACAGTTTTGTTGCTTTTAGACTAGTAGTGGATTTGTGTAAAACTGAAAGAGTTCAAAAGTCATACGGGAAAAAGGTCTTAAGTTTAAGTTACCACGAGTCACGACCACTAACACTGGTGTTAACGTTACCGCGGCTGGTTAGCGTCACCTGAGGATGTCCGGGACGTCAGCCCTGAAGCGACACCTGGTGATCACGTGTTGAGGTGTCGGACTGTATTATGGACCTTTAGTCGCGCGTGACGTTGTCCGTCGTTCTGAGTTCTCTACCAAACGTTAAGTAAGCGGCTGTTGTTTGGATGGACTCGCTTTTGGTTGTGTTCATGGCGAAGCGAATCGCTGATAGAAACATGGGTCATGCTGTTTGTTGCTGTTTAGTTAGTATTGCCAACTGTGTTTTTAAATCCCTGTTTCTGCGTTCTACGGGATTTGCTTGCGGGTGGTACATGGGAGTGAGCACTTGTTTAATCCCTAGGCAGGAGGTCACATGCTGCATTACCGCGCTTACGAACTGCGTACCGTTGTCGCTTAAGAGGCGGCGTGGTGTTCCGAATCGCATGAAAACCTCGTTGATAAGTGTCTGGGCGCACGTGGTAGCATCAGCTCGCTCTAGCGAGAATAATTCTACCCATTTGGAGGTGACATTTCCAACGATGAATATCCACCGGTGACCAGTGGTTGCTTGCGAGAGAGGTCCGAACAGGTCTATTGCCAGTTGTTCGAAATGCTGGCGTTTGGAGAAGGCCGGTGGGCCTCAAGTTTGTTGGCTTGTATTTTAGGCACTCAGAACAAGTTTTCATGTAGTCTGCAATAAAGCGACGCATGCCGGTCCAGTAGTACATTTCTACTACTTTTTGGTATGTTTTTTCAGCTCCGTAGTGTCCCGCCGTGGTAGCGTCGTGATGGTCGGCTAGGACGGTCTTCTATTCATGCTGTGGGACTACTTGTTGTGCGTTCTCTGAATCCGACTTTGGTGCGTATTTGTACAAGACACCTTGGCTCGTTAAGTATCCCTTGGACGTCCAACTTCCGAGATCTGCTCCGTTGGTTTCGAAGCTTTTTATGATCTTTTCTATTTTTTCGTCTTTCAGTTGGTTCTCCCGGATGTCTTGGGCGGACCTGCGAGGAACATCAATGAACACGATACATATTTCGCATGCGAGAACTTCATGTGGTGTGCACGGTGGTCTGGATAGGGCGTCAGCGACTACGTTGTGTTTTCAAGGAGTATACTTGACCGTAAGCTGATATGGCTGTAGCGTTAGGGCCCAACGGGCTAGTCTGCCTGTAGGCGTCTTTAGTGACATTAGCCACTTGAGAGGTTGGTGGTCCGTAAGGAGCGTTACTAGACGTCCTTCGATGTACCCCCGAAATTTTCTTACTGCCCAAACTACGGCTAGTGCTTCTCGTTCAGTGGCGCTGTAGTTTCTTTCGGCAGGGGTGAGGAAACGACTCGCATATTCAACCGGACGTTCGTCTGCGGCTTCCCCCTGGGATAGGACTGCGCCTATGGCGTAGCCACTGGCGTCGGTTTTGATGCCATAGCTTAGTTTTGCGTCGGCCTGTTGAAGAATTGGTGTTGTGGACAGTTTGGTTTTTAGCGTCTGGAAGGCCTGACGTTGCTCTTCTACCATGAGCACATTTGCAGAAATGATAGAAGGCGTTTCGTGTCGCGGGGTTCCGGCAAGTTGGCGATGGCCGCGACCTTTTCCGAATTGACATGTAGGCCGTTGGTTGTCATAATGTGACCAAGGTAATGTACACGTTTGCCGAAAAACACGCACTTGCCTCTCCGTAGTTTGAGTTTGAAACTATTTAATCGCGATAGCACTGTATCCAAATCTTTAAAATGTTTATCTCGTGATTCCGACAGAACAATAATGTCATCTAGGTATGCTAGAACTGTTACACCTGCCAATCCCGCGCGAAAACGATCGATTAACCGTTGGAAGGTTGCTGGAGCATTTCGTAGTCCAAAGGGCATACGGTTGAACCGGTACAGCCCAAACGGGGTAATGAAGGCGGTCTTGTCTTCGTCGCTGTCGCGAATCGGTACCTGCCAGTAGCCGGCTTTAAGTACATAGTTGACAGGAGGGTGGCTTCGGCAGCGTAGAAGAGATCATCCATCCGCGGGAGAGGATAATGGTCGGCGGTAGTAATGCTGTTCAACCTTCGGTAATCGACGCAGACTCTTACTTCTCCATTCGGCTTTGGAACCATTACCACTGGAGCAGCCTAGGCGGACTCGTATTCTTCGATGATTCCTTCGAGGAGCATCTTGTCGATCTCGCTCTTTAGTTTTTCCTGTTTTGCGAGAGGCATGATATGGCGGCGTAGCCAGTGGGAGTTGGTCGCTGGTGTCAATCCGGTGTTCGACGTGAGGCGTGGCCTCTCCCCCTGCTGCGAAGGTGCCAGCGTGTTTCTGCAGGAAAGTGGCAAGCCTGGCCTTGTTGACCTGACTGAGGGAAGTGGCTTTGTCGGCCCTTGCACATCGACTATTCGTGGCCTTTTTTCTTTGGTGACCGCGGGAATATTACTCCGCTCGGAAAAGGCTGTGGCTCCGCAAACGGTGAGAGGGCGTCCGCAAATATTTCGTCAATCATTCTCGCCGTGTCCGGGTCTCGTGGAGCTGGTGCTGTTCTTCGTGGAGGTGTCTCGAGACCGAACAAGGTCTGCCTCTGTGGTGATTGTGCCCTGGGATTGTTAGGCGCCGGTTTGGGCCGGATCGGAGTTGGCCGGTGGTTGTCTAGATTAATCTGGGCCAGCTGGTATGGTTTTGACAGAAAACTAAGGGTAGGTTCAGGTCTAAAGGCGTACCACTCTTTTGTTTTGTCAGCAAAACTCCATTGGTTGGCAGCGGTATCTAGGATGAGTTTAACTCGGCCCATAAAATCTATGCCTAGGAGGGTTCTATTATGAGTACTTGGTAATAGAACGAAGTCTGTCTTTATCACACGATCCAAGAGCCTTACATCCACTATAGTTTTTAGGACTTGTTGGGGACGTACTTCACCGTCTGTTAATAGAATCCTGCGTCGTTTACTGTTAACGCGCACTTAGAACAGTAGTAGACTATATCTACTTGGAGTTCTTCGACCGGTCTTTCCGTGATAAAAAGTTCTGTACCCTGGTTCTCTTTTTGTTCTTTAGAGAAGAATTCTCTAAGGAGCACGTGCGTAGGTTGGTCGGGGCCGTACGTGGCTTTAAGCGTTTGCACCGCTTGAGCCCATGTAGGAGTAGTATCTTTTACGCCTTGCCACCATGTTAACGCAGGCTCTTCTAGCAGCATCGGGAGTCCCTTCACTGCATTCTCATCGGAGACGGCTTCGCATTCTTGAAATATGCTTACGGCGTCAATGAAAGCGTGGACGTCGGTTTTCCCATTGAACCGTGTTTTGCATCTCGTTAGTGATCCCGTTGCCATGTTTCCTAGAAGCGCGTTTACTCTAATTGCCTCGATAAGCTTTTACAGCTGCTGCATTGTCATCTGGATTGTGGCTGTTGCTTCCGCCATTTTTCTTGTTTTACTTCTCGTCTCAATTTTGATTGAAAATTTCTTCGGCCCCACGTTGGGCACTACTTGTAAGGCTGACGGTAGAAGTTTTATTCTGCTATCAACACTACTATTTACAAAAGTTACAAACTTATACTAACACTAGACATATTTACAGGCAGAGGTATTTAAGACAGTAAAACTGAAAGAGTTCAAAAGTCGTACGGGAAGAAGGTCTTAAGTTTAAGTTACCACGAGTCATGAGCACTGGCGTTACGATACCGCGGCTGGTTAGCATCACCTGAGGATGTCCGGGACGTCAGCCCTAAAGCGACACCTGGTGATCACGTGTTGAGGAGGTTTTAATAGAAGAATCGTATTGCCTCAGAAGTTTTTACGGAAAGAAGCCGTCTTAGTGGTTGATCGTTGAGCCAGGTGGTTGCACTTATAAACTAGTTCGATTGTGTTTTCATCTATGAGCGTTCCGTGTGGCGCAGCTCTGGTGAGGGGCGCATGTACTGCGTGTGTTGTGGGTATCTGACTGGCAGGCGTTTTATGGGTCTGTTACAAATTACCTTATTAGATAATTGAAGGCCTGATGAAGCAGACACTGCAGTCTGTGAAACGTCGCCTACAGATCCAAAGAAATTAATTTTCTCCTTACACGTCCTCCTATTGGGATTTTATAAAAAATAACGTTTAAAAATACATAATTAAGCGTAGGGTAAACCGGAAAAAAACGCCCCACATTTTGAAAAAAAAATTATAATTTGCAAAGAAAATTATTTAATACCAAACGTTATTATACAATCTGAACAAGGTGACATTAATCTTTCATAAAATGTAAAACGAAGTTTTACTCTGAAACTGTATTTAAAAAAAAACCTTCAATTTCGCTTTCATCAAAAACTTCATCCGACGAGCCGCAGGCAGGATTCGAACCTAGATTAAATTTCTGAATTAATTTCAAATTATAAATAAAATATCTAATAAACTGTTAATGTTAGAAATTTTTTTTATTTGAATAAATTGTTAGGAAGAATTACCTCTATAAGAAACTGTAAAAATAATTTGAATAATTTACATACGTACAAAATTATATAAGAAAAACTGTTAAAAATGGCGGTTTCTTTATCAGACCCATCTTTTGATAGAACCGAGAATATATGTAACACCAGTTCCATACCAAATTTCAAGTTACTAAAACTTAAAAGATGAAAAAAATTACTTAATAAAAGATATACAAGTAAAAAGTAGCAAATGATGTAAGCACGTAAAATACTACAAAAAAAATATAATTTCATTACTTACAAATAGGAAGTTGTTCTATTTGAGAATAAGAAAAAAGTAATGTGCATGCATATGCACAAATTAAGAACCCCAAAATGTATAATTAACTAGAAACTAGAAAAACTTTGCAACGTTATACTTAAATATAATGTATAATAAGATCATAACGTTAGAGGACTTACGCATTAAATTAGAAAATTTTCTGAATAATATTCTTAGAAAATGTATTACACTATATAATAAGGAAATTCTTAGAAATAAGAATTCACTGTAATTTAGACGTCTTTTGTCATCGAATTGTAGCTTAACTATTGAATAGACTTTTATGAATAGAAGATAAGATTCCTTGATGTTTAAAATTTATAAAATTTGTTTAAAACAAAATTTGATAATTGTATAAAAATTATTCTTTACAACGTTGCGTTGATCTAAATAAAATTTTAATTATTTTGAAAAAATAGTCTTTTATTGAGATATTATTAATGTGTTTATTAAAATTTTAAACTTGTAAGTTAATTACAGGTGTTGTTATTTTTGGACAATATTTAATTCTAAAAGAAAATTATTATTTTGTCTCCGTTGTAAATGTTGTAGTCAAATGTTATTTTATAAACGCAACAAAACTTAAATTGTTTATCAAAAGAAACTAAAAGTATAAAAACGTGAAACATTAATAGAAAAAAAATACTAAACCTACTAATGATGAATCAAAGAAAAATGGTAAATCCTAACGATGACAAAAAAACAATACTTAGTGTTGTCCAAAATTTCTGAGTTAGTTGGTGTATATTTTGTGATGTTTGCGAGCTCGCTTTAACCAATTGTTTGTTGAGTTTTATACTTAAAGTGTTGTTTACTTTAAACATTATGTTTAACAAAATAGTGAAACGTTCGAGAAGTTATTTGCAAATTCAAGAACCTTCTAGAAGTTGTTATCCATCTTCTAGAAGATATACCGAAAGATAGGGAACACTCGAAAAGGATTTGCAAATGTGTATAAATACCGAAGAGAGAAATCGTAGGTCAGTTATTTCCGTAATGCGTGTTAAGAAGATTATTCAAGTGAAAATAAATAAGTCGTTAACGCGTGTTATAAATAAATCTACGAAGTACGTGAGTTTAGTGTAAACAAGCGTGTGAAGATATCCGCGGACTTATCTTCGTGTAACTGATAGCGTTCGTTATACATAAATTATACTGTAAGTGTTTTATTAAATATTATTAGATTTAATTAGTTCGGTTAATTTAAAAGTGTACATATTTCTAGTATAAGTAAAACATATTTTTAGTAGTTTAAATAAATTAGTTATTAATAGTAAAATTCGTAACAATAGAATTCTGAGACGCCAATAGCTTTTGGCGACATCCCTAAGAATATTTTTATGTAATCAAAACATAGACATTGTGCTAATCTCTGAAACGCTTTATACAGTCCGATTGTTAAATGCAAGTTATATTATATATACATCACCCAAATAACAAAATTTAGCAAAAAGAAAAACTAAGCAATAGCACTAATTCAAAACTACAGAAAACAAAACTAAATGGTTTCTCAAAACATTTAGAAAATACATTTAAATTTATTTCTCTAGTCTTGTCCATTAAAAAAACTAAGATAACAGGCCTTCTAGATGTCCCATGTTAAATGGAATCGCTTCACTATACATTCATTTAAATTTAAAAACGAATAATCTTCTCATCTGAGAAAACCCTAAGATTCTATTTTCCGAGTATCTGGAAAATTACTAAAATTATCATAATTTTCAAACACTAATTCCTCTTCTTGCATGTCTATAATCTTATGGTCTAAATCCAATCCAAAACCTTAAAAAATATGTACGTTAACACTCAAAATAATAATAACAAAAAAGCAAATAAACTCAAACTATATATTTGGATTACGCAATAAAACATTTATATAGATTAGTAAACCAAATAAATAAAGATCTAAATGTCTCTGCAACTTTCTTTGACAATCTCAAACTTTTGATAAGATATGGTACATGACATGAAAGATGTTACGGTGCTAAATAATTGTCGTATAGGTAATAAGAACAGGATGGTGCGGGCAAACATAAATATACTCATAAAACGGGAAGGAAAAAGATTAATGAACCAAAAAACGGCAAAAATAGATATTAAACTATTATCGAGTAAAGAACGAGAAAACTCCTACAGACTAAGAATGGAAATCAAAACATTAATGAAAGCAGCTCAGAAGACACTAACTAAAGGAGAAAACAAAGAACACAAATTAAGTTACGATACCAAAGAACTTATGAAGGAAAGTATGAAACTTGTCCAGTACACCTATTACGAGACCTAAATGAAAATATTAAGCAACATATAAGCCAAGACATCAAATAATACAATGAAAAACTGGTTGAGAATATTCTGCAGACCAACAAGAGAATAAAATGGTTTAGAGCAAAGATAAGCGGAGGAAAAACAAAAAGGGAAGAAATCTTTAGTTGTATCAAAAGATTCTACAAAAATCCATATTCAACAAAGATCGGAAAATAAAATGCTCCGCGAATGGACGAAACATCCAAATTTACTAGGCATTACACTGAGAATATACCAAAGATCAGCTATGAAATTGAGAACAGTTTAAAACAAATGAGAAATGGCAAAGCTTCTGGCAAGGACGCAATCGTAGTGGAACACATTAAACGCGGTGGATTGAAAATAATAAAACATCTAAGAATATTATTTAACTAATGCTTAGAGACTGAAACTATGCCACGAAGTTGGAAAGAATCGGTGACACTACCTATACATCAGAGAAGAGACATTTCAAACCTAAAAATTTATAGACGTATATCCCTTTTATCACACATGTACAAGTTACTGACGAAAGTTATAAATAACAGAATATCAACCCGACTAGACAAATTCCATTCCGTAGAGCAGGCACGATCCCATAAAGGATTCAGCACGATGGATCATATTTGCACAGTCAGACTATTAATACAAAAAGTGAACGAATACAACTTATCTCTATGCTTAGTCTTCGTGGATCAATGAATCAATGTGGATTCAATCCTTGATTTATCGCACATTGATTAATTGCTCATCATTATTCGTTACTTTTTCAATGAAGGTGTACATGAACGATTTCTATGATTTATTCCAATCTTCAGCTGTATTAGGATGTCTAATTAGTAACAAATTTCTTAGAAGATGATGGTTTGGAAATAAAATATTGCCGCTAGCAACCGTATGGTAATGTCAGCAACATAGCTGAAAGTTTAATAGTTTTCAGGCAAATATACAACAAGCAGTGAAAACTGCTTTCTACGTTACAAAATTTTCTTAAATGTTTCCTAACAAGTTTTATGCCATGCATTTACTAATACAACACATAGAAAAGCAGCGTACACTGAAATCTCATAGTAGTACGCGGTGCAAAAAAAATGCAGCCAAAGCATTATTACTAAACAATTCTCGAATAGAAGTATAAAAATGATGGCCAAAGATCCGTTGGAAAAAAAGATACAAACGTGGAAGTTTTACGACTAAGCAATCAAATAAATTAAATGAAAATGAAAACACTTTTTTTGAAATAAAATTTGAAAGCATTGTGAGGACGTATCAAAAATAATGCAAACGTTGGGTTTGGATATTTTATATGGAAGCAGTATATCGAAAGATCTTACGGAAAAAGTTTCTTCATTTAGAGATCAATTTGATTTGGTTGAGGATGAGGCAAAACAACTTTTAGTTTAGAAGATTCGGAAAATTTGTACAAGCGTTTTACAGAAAAATCGAAACGGAAAAAAAATTCTTGTTAGTCATGAATTTCTTTTACATGAAGAAAATGTATAGGCAAAGCAATTAATTATCAACAATTATCATTTAATCCCATTTTGTGCATAAAAATTATACAATGAATAAAACAATCTTCAGGTGCAGACTTTCTTATTTGTTTTGGACTTGCAATCAATTTAAAAAACAAACGTTTAGTAGACTTTCAAACACTATTCTCTGTGCCTGGATGTTTAAAACTAACTGCCAATGAACAAATTTAAAACACTTTATCCAGAATAGGAGCCATTTTAGATGATGACACATTAGCACGAGAACGAGAAGAGAATTCTGGTACAAAACTAGCGATGTAAACAGAGTCCCGAAAAATGTGTTCAATATCACACGTATTCCACTTCACCCAGGCATCAAATAAACAACGATAAAAAGTATTTTTGGTCAAGTATGAAAAAAAAGTGAACAAACTGGATCCCAAGATTTGGCGTATCAATAAGAAAAAAGAAGAAACAGACAGAGGTACTCAATTTAGATTGGTCCTGTTGTCAAAGCAGCGGTTGCCAATAAAAACGAGATCGTTACGTTCCTAAAAACTATGCCGATATCGTTATAGTGTGGATATACTTTGTTTTACCGACGAAGACATAGCATTTTTAAAAAACTTTTATTGAAAAACACCATTAACCCTTAAGCACTACTCCCGGGTCATATTGACCCAAGCACTTCTAACAACCAATGAAATCTCAACTTTCGAAATAGTGGAAGGCACGAGCGCTTGGTAATTCTCCAGTGAGTAATAGACGAGGTAGTCAGTTGAAGTTGAACATCGTGAATGAAAATAGTAAACGTATTATTATATTTTTATGCGTGTCTGGGTCAGACTGACCCGCGGATAGTAATAAAGTCGGTAAGTAATAATACTTTACTTTTTAGTTTCTCTAATTAATTCATGGTAAAAATTTATTATTTTCAAATGTGGATTTTATTACCATAAAATCTAAATAATTTATTATAATAAATTATGATTTTGAGCTGCAGTATTTTCAAAAAATACATATTTTTTGTTTTCTTTCTTTCAGATATTGGCAAATAAACCACCGACGAAATCTGATTTGCTTCAAATAATAAACAACGAAGATTTTTGGGAAGACTAGGAGAATGATGTGATATATAAGGAAAAAACAAAGAGAACCCTGCTGAATCAAGTACTTCAACCGACAATGAAGATAAGCGTAGAGCTTGTTTACAAATTTTTGGAAACGGTGATATAAGCGATCATGAAGAAGTCGATGATGAAATTTTTAATGAGCATGACTCGGAAAGCGAAATTGAGTAAGAGAGTAGAATATTTCTCAGGAAGATCTGTCAGGCGATAGTTTTAAGGAAACATTAGAAGAGAACAAAAAAAGTTTATTTTGGTATGGAAAAGATGGAACGAAATGGTCAAAATCTGTTTCTACCAGAGGCAAAACTAAATCAAAAAACATCATTAGAATTTTCCCTGGCTTGAGAGACCCAGCTGCAAGAAAACCTCCAAATTCTCTTATTGAAGCTTGGAAATTAAGAATTGCGGATTCAATCATTGACAAAACTCTTACTCATACTAATGTAAAAATTCGAGATATGCAAGGAAACTATTCAAAATTGTTTTATTCAAGAAACAGACAAAGACTAAATACTTGCACTCATCGGTTTATTATATTTGATGGGATGTTTCAAGTCTGGCCACGAGGATCTTCGATCTTTATGGGCTACAGATGGAACTGGCAGGGATATATTCCGTTGTACTATGCCATTAGTACGATTTTGTTTCCCACTTTGCTGCCTTAGATTTGACGACGTAAATACCCGAAAAGAAACGATAAAAGAAGTAAACTAGCTTCTATTTCACTAATTTATAATCAATTTGTTGAAAACGCAAAACATTGTTATTCTCCTGGAGAGTTTCTGACTGTTGATGAGATGCTATTTCCATTTAGGGGACGATGCAATTTTCGGATGTACATTCCAAACAAACCCGCTAAGTACGGTATAAAAGTTCAGGCCTTTACCGACAGTAAAACTTGCTTGGTAAATCCTGAAGTATATAGTGGAAAACGCAACGATCGACCAAAATTTTCTGTTCCTACGGACACTGTCCTCCGTCTTGTAAAACCTGTCGCTGGATCAAATAGAAATCTAACAGAAGGCAATTGGTACACTTTCTTAGAGTTAACAAATGAACCGTTAAAACAAAAAATTACATACGTAGGAACACTAAAGAAAAATAAAAGGTGTATACCACCACATTTTTTACCATCTAAAAAGCGCGATGTCAATTCATCGTTGTTTGGATTTACATTACACAAACTATAGTTTCTTATATACCGAAACTAAACAAATCGGTAATATTAATTTTCACAATGCACAATGATAATATTGTGGATGATGTAACAAAAAAACCTGAGGTCATTTTGTTCTATAACGACACAAAGGCAGGTGTTAACTCCATTGATCAGAAGTGTGCAAATTATTCATCTTCCTGGAAGACAAAGCCCTAGCCAATTGCAATCTTCTATATGATGTTAGATGTCTCAGGTGTTAACTCTAGAGTTCTAAATCAATTTGCTGGATTAGAAATTTCTAGATTAGACTTTCTAAAACAACTCGGTCGACAGCTATGTGAACCACATATGAATAAGAGAGTATTGAACACCAATATACCACGTAGAGTACGAGACCTGACTGTTGATATACTTGGTATTGTTAGGGAGGTTTCAGCAGTACTGCCACCTCCATAACGCGTACCGACCTCAAAAAAAAAGATGCACTTTTTTCCCCGCAAAATGTGACAGAAAATGTAACACATATTGTGACAGTTGTAAATCTCCTGTTTGTCAGCAATGTTTCAAAAAACTTTGTCCAAAATGTGTTTAGGGCGTCAAATGTTGTTTAAATTGACAAACTGTAACATATTTTTAAATAAAAGTTAATTGTTTCCTCAATTTTGATTATATTTGTCTTAAAAGAAAACATGGTTCATAATGACCAGTGGGTAGTACTTATGTTGCACTTTGGGGTTGGTAGTGGTTAAGGATTTCGTTAAAAATACATTAATAAATAAATGCTTGTGATGTATACTTAGAAGTTCTAAAACTAAGCTTAGTGATATAGTGCGAAATTGCAATTTGTAGCCTGTTAATAGTAGTTTATTTAACGAGTTCCTGTGTAAATTGGACGCTTTTTTTTTCCAAGAGGGCATTTTTAAACCCGAGTGAAACGAGGGTTTAAAAAGTCCTCGAGGGAAAAAAAGCGTTCAATTTAGACAGGAACGAGTTGAATACAACATTTTATTGCTCGAACAGAGACTAGGAGGCCCACAAAGTCTCAAAATCTTTAAAAAATAATTTGACGTTTATGTTGACAAGTGTGTCAAAACTGTCAAAGACGGTTTACAACAGCGAAAAATTAAAATTTATGACAGTTAAGAACAACAAACATTTTTTTTCGCAAATAAATATAAACAATAATTTTAAATAGCTTCAATTTTAAATATTTTCTCTAAATATAACAAAAAGTTAACTTACAAAAATTTTGTTAAACCCAAAATTTCTCAGTATTTAGAAAGGAGCAACATATATTATTCTAAGAGAAAACATATTTAATCGTTATATAATATTTCATTATATATATGATAAATATAAGTTATGTATGTAAAAATGTTTTACATAAAATAATGATACACATTTTTAATTATTCATGTATGTAACGTTCTCGTTATTTTTTATACGCATCAATACTGCATTCAACGATGTGCATGCCTAAAACATAAACCCAGTAACGACTGATAAATGAGTAATTAGAAAGAACAACGCAACTGAATCCATTAAAATAGTAATAATGAAAAAACGGTACGGAATACAACATCGACATTATTTTGATGCAACACAAACCTAAGTCCATTTCCATTGAGCTTTTATTGCAAATTTACGTTTGTATGTGATCATCAAATTTATATTATTTAACCGCTTCATAGAATAATAACACTAGACAAACATAGAAGGAACAATTGTTTACATTTACATACTTGTACTTTGATTGCTTAAGCGCTGAATAACGGAAATGGTGCGTAAAACGTAAGATATTAAATTGTTTCAAGTACGGAGAAATCATTATATAAATTTTTAGTGCATCGTAACAATACAAAGACTTAAATAATTTATATTTGTATACATACGCAGCGTGATTACATCTACTTTTAACAAACGCTAAAATGAAATTGCACTTTACCATATAAATATTCAGTAGACTAAAGAGTAACTATTTTATGGAAATGTACGGTTAAATGTAAAGTTTGTCGGTTGCTATACTTGTTTAACCAACATCCCTTCTCTAATTTATGGTCATTTTAGGTACTATAATGGTTAATATCAAATAATGTTCATAATCTAACGTTTGCTTTAATGTACATAATACTGTATTCTGTAAAATACTTACGTACATTGAGTAAGTACGCAAATCAAAGGTTACAAAAAATTAAACGCATTTCAAACATTTTTTTACAACGATAACAGTTATTTTTTAGTGAATGTTAGTTTTTTTTACGTAAAAAAAAAATTTAAGCACAACAGCCAACGTACCACTAAGATATAGAAAAAGATAAACCAAATAAACTGCACAGTAAAGTCTTTTAACAGGATAAAAAGAACTAAAACTAAACTTACAGTAAATTATTAATAACAATTAATAAATAAGTAAGAGAATCAATAAAAGAAAAAAAATTATAATCGCACAAAGAATAACCGAGCCCCACGTTGGGCGCCAAATTTGTTTCAATAAGACGTGCGTTAATGATCAAATCAACTTCGTAAACAGCGTTTACGCCTGGACAAAATTGATACAATGCGAGAAACCATAGCAAAAATTCTTAATATATCAAATCCCTCCCAGGAACACAAAAACCTAGGAAATAAATTAGATTGTGATGTGAAGGCTTTAATCTCATTAGGCGTTGTTAGATCACCTTTCAAATTGCTCTAATGGTTGTTCTTCCCTCCTTTCTTCATCTTTTTGTGCGCTGATATAATTGAAGAAAACAACTTCCACCCAGGAACTTTGCTAATGTTGTCCAGAAATAAAGCAGGATTACTTGCTACATCCAATTTGTTATTCGAAGAACCGATGGACTGAGTTGAACTTAAATATAAAACACTGGCACTATCGTCCGAAAAGAACCAATCGGTATAACAAATAAGCGATTCTATTATTTTGTAGTTATGCGTCATGTCGTTGCCATGTTGCCTTGCACCGCTCGAATTAACGTAGGCCCAAAAACTACAGCCAAATTTCTACCTTCCATTTTATTCACTTTGTAATTGTCTGTAATTTTTTTAAATGCACCATTAAATGTCTAAAAGTGTGGTACTGATCTAATTTTCGATCTCTTCCATACGCATATTGGGATCTTTCAACTTATCGGCTTCGATAAAATTAAAATACAAATTGATAGTTAACAATGCATCGGGTAACTTTCTAAAAAAAAGATTTCAACAAACTGCTACGTGCACGTCGTTCCACTGAGCATCAACTTGGGGAACTTCTTTGTAACTTTGATTTACAGAATTTCTCAACGCCGTTATAGCTGCACTATTTCCAAATACTTTATAAACTCTAATAATATCTAAACTCTTATTCTCCACAATATCTGTACAAACTTCAACCAAACGTGGTACGTACATTTACCCGGGCGCGGTTAAAGGAACTATCTGGTACACAGATGGGGCCAAAAATCGCAACGGTACCGGAGCAGGAGTATATGGAGGCAAGCACCATGGGAAGCAATTTTCGCTGACTTTGAGTAAATATGCATCTGCTTTTCAAGCTGAAGTTGCTGCTATTGACTGGTGTGTCAGGAACATTATCGACCCAAAATCATACACAAATGGGCCGACATCGATCTTGTCTAATAGCCAAGCAGCACTACTGGCGCTAAAATCACCAGTAATAAAGTCCAAACTGACTATGGCATGCATAAGCAGTCTGAAAACAATGGCAACTCATCTGGATACCAAAAGACCAGAAGGTAAAGGGTAACCTAATGGCGGACGCACTAACAAAAAAGGGCACAACAGGGACATATATCGGACCTGAACCCGTTTTCGGAATCCCATACAAAACCGGAAAAAAAATAATTTGCAGCAAACTTGCAGCGGAGCATAAAAAATTATGGAAAAACTCTTCACGGATGAGGCTCACCAAACTCTTTCTTACAGAGCCACAATTAAATACTCATACTGCACTATCAAGCATGAGTCGACAAAAATTAAGGAAACTCACGGGACTAATTACAGGGCACTGTGGCCTTAACAAACATATGCATCAAATGGGACTGCAAATTAGCCCTCTATGCCACGGATGCTTGGAGGACGACGAGACTCCGCAGCATCTGCTGTGCAAATGCGAAGCGTATCAAATGCAACGCACAACGATTCTCGGAAAACCAAAGCTGACCGATGATGAGTTGAAAAAACCCCTTGGAATAAACTTCTGGACTTCATTGACGAAACAGAACTGATGAGTGAGTAAAAAATCAGAGGTGCACAAAAAGACCAAGGAGACCGCAGTGCACGGGCGCTAGACGAACCACCTCTTGAAATAATAAAAAAAAATAAATAAACGTAGTACGTGTGGATTGTAATTGGAAGGATAGCAATGTTCTAAAGGCACGCCACAAGTAGAACCCTCAGGGGTCGTCAGAGAACTCGGCAACGGCAAACTGGCACCTTGTATCTTTCTAAATTGTTTTGCAACATGCCCTTTCCACGTTTTTGTTTTGGAACTAGTTCCTTCATTTACTTGCGACGCTTTTCTGGTTTTGCTCACAGGAGATTGACCTGTAGGAGATCGGTTTTGTAACGATGGCAGTTTTGATTTACTTAGCTATGGCGATAACCTACTAGATCTTTGTACTTGTACGCTGGTCGACGCTGATATTGAAGTAACTAAAATAAAAAACAGAAATTTAGGCATACGAAAAGGACAAAATTCTAAAATCCAAAATCAAACCAAATACAATAACACCTAACCCAAAAAGAAACGTAAACAAAAGATGCTTTCCCAGTTCAATAAATATTACCAAATCGGATGCGCCCAAAAGTCGCATGAAGCAAAATAATAATTCCAAGATCCAAAAAAATTCTAACCAACAGAAAAGGATATATCAAAAAAAGATACTCGTTGTAAAATTGACAGTAATTGAAACGCTAGCAAGACAAAAAAATCAACGCGGTCTCATAGACCTTACCAAACGAAAATCCAGTGCAAACCAAAAAAAAAAAGACATAGGAAAGAAAGAAGTCGAAAAATCAACAACAAACACAAGTATTAGAATTAGAAGTAGATACAGCAGAAGAAAGTAAAGAAACATTAAGGGAGCATGTAACCAGATTAGCCAACGACTGACGATCATGGTACTGACTTGTGTTAATTGAATATGTCTCAAAAAGTGAGTGAGATTACGACACAAGATTTTAAGTAGTATTTAATTAGAGACTGGTTTTAATCCTTGCAAGTAGAGGTATCGCATAGTGGTAACGTACATACCGATGAATCTTTTAGTTCCCATCATTACGAATTTGCTCTATTAAACAATTATCATAATCCACAGAAACAGAAAAAAACACGAGCAGCAAAATTCTACCAGAAACGCAAAGAATTTGGTTCGTTCTAAAAACAAGAAGAACTTTGCCAGACAAAACCTAAAAAACTGAGAGAATCAGAAGGATTTTTACAAGAAAAAGTCACGTTTCAATTCGTTAAACTCGTTTCAAAATCAGAGTCCAAAGAAGTAAGAATTGGTGGTTCTTCATCTGAATACACATCTAAAACACAATAAAAGCTAAACAAGAAACTAAGTAACTGTAAAGCCAAACTGTGTGGCTAGAAAAAGAAATCCAACAATCTAAACAATCTAAAAGTAGAAAGGTCGATAATCGAAGAAAAGTATACCTAACAGCAATAGTATCGTATCGCACTAACTCTAACTAATAATGTAATAAGAGGAAACGTTAAACCGACGTAGTCAAGTTAATCCTAAAAAAATCCAAGCACGAAAACCAACATACCACTAAGATATATTAAAAGATAAACCAAACAAACTGCAAAGTAAGATCATTTTAACAAGATAAAGAAAACTAAAGCTAAACTTTGAATAACTCACTAATGACAATTAATAAGTAAGGAAGAAGATCAAAAACAGAAAAAAAGAATTACATCGCACAAAGCATGACCGAGTCCTACGTTGGGCGCCAAATTTGTACTAAATGCGATCACTTACCAATACATTAATCACCCCAAAAAAAGTAGCGGCAGCTTAAAACTTTGCAGAGTAGGTAGTATGTGGGTAATTAATAAGATTCAGTCTGGTCTTCGATGTGTCAATTACAACTTCATTTAAAAAAGCATCAAAACTGGGAGAAATATAAACTACAGATGCCCGTTTTCGCCCGACAACGCTTAAAGTAGATAAATCGAATAATAAATTGAAAAGCAAAAATAAGTTATCACGAAATTACAGTACACGATAAGAAATAAAGGGCACTGTTAAAACTTGTTAAATAACAGACGTATATGTCTAGTCGTTGGTGCATGCAACCGGCACCAAAACAAGTAATTAAATATAAAAAACAAGGTACTTACTCAGCGTTTCTAATATGCGATTTGCTAATAGCATATCGAAACATCCCCTTAAAAATACTGAAAATTAAGCTGATACATATGCAATTACGCTAACACAAATTAACTGCTAAAATGTTCATACAATGATTAAAACCAAAATTAACTACCCTTCTCGAAGTCGTTTAAAGTATATTAACAGGTATGCCACCAATTCTTTGTAGTTATTGGTCTCAGCAGAGGATATATAAACATTGGTTTCAATTTGCTCATCTAACGTAGGTTAGTGGCTGACATGATTGACATCTAAGTAATACGGTTTAGTTCTTGTATCCGTGTATGCCTTGCTCAAAAAGATAGTAATTAACCAGTTAAGATTTTCTGCAGTAACAAACACGTGCGGGTAACCAAACTTGCTGTGATAATACTCGAAAATTACACATTGCCGTAAAATATAAATTCATTCTTACCCTAGCGATTCTTTCACATGTGAAACGTCAAAATCCAACCTGATATACGCATTAAAAACGTGGATGTTTTAAAATTATTAAATGTGAATACCACCGAGCAAATGTTAACACACGCGGTGATACATTAGCTTGAACCTCGAAGATAGCGTTTACGCCTGGGCAAAAATCATACAGCATGAAAAACCATTACAAAGGTTTTTCAACATAAGAAAAAGTTGTGAATGCAACAGTAAAACACGTTATACACAACTGCGTTTTGACTCATGAAATCCTCCCACATTTTTTTTCTTCATCAGTTTCAACTACCTCTTTTAATACTTCTTCTGAGCCGCTGTCATGTCAAAAAAAAAAGTGTTTGCAATGCATATTTCAACCCCTACACGAGCTAATGATTCTAGATTTTAAGTCACTGCCGTCTCGCTTAGACTGGTTAAAACATTTTATTGGATAAATTTGATTCTTAAGGAATCAAATTCTCAATTTCTAAAACACATATCGTTTTGAATTGCACATTAAAGTCTCGTCGTTATGCTTACAATTTCATTGTGGTACAAACTTTGGTATTAACTAACATTTCACAACGCACGAAGCGCATTTTGAGCATCTCCAACAGGTATTTATTCGATCACTATGGTATTACAATAAACCCATCAAAGACCAAAATTACTTTTCTTTGTCACACAAATAATAAAGATGGAACAAAACCCTTACAACAAAAAGTAGAAACCATTACAAATTGTAATCGACTTGCTACCGTTAAACAGGTTCGACGATTTTTAGGAATGGTAAATTTCTATAGACGATTCGTTCCTAATGCGGCAGCAGTCCAAAGGCCATTGAATAAATATTTACTGGGCAAGAAATCGGACAACAGGAAAATCGAATGAACTGACGAAACCAACAAGGCTTTTACCCATGTACAGCAAGCTCTCGCAAAAGCAGCATTTCTGGCCCATCCATGTCTGACTTCGCCACTGTCTTTAATGGCAGATGCATCAAACCATGCTGTTGGAGCAGTTTTGCAACAAAAAATAGACAGTCAATGGCAGCCTTTGTCTTTCTATAAAAAACAGTTCAACGAGACGCAAGAAAGATACGGTACATACGACCGTGAACTTATGGGTGCTTATTTATCTATTAAGCATTTTTGACATTTTCTCGAAGGTCGCAACTTTATATTATACACAGACCACAAACCACTCGTTTATGCATTCCAGCAAAAGTTATAAAAATGCACTTCTAGACAATTTTGACATGTAGACTTTATAAGGCAATTCACAACAAATATTCAGTATGTTAAAGGAACTGAGAACGTTCCAGCAAATACTCTCTCTCGTTTAGCGATAGTGATAACGTTATGGCTAGTGTAAATATTGTTAGTGATACAAACCTGTGAATTAGGTAGAGTTGGCAAAGTCACAAGAAATACATAGTGAACTAAAAACGCTTTTAAATAAACCAAAAGCTTCTCTAAAATTAAAGAAGATTTATTTCCCTAAGTATAATGTTAGTCTGTATTGTGATGTTTCAACAAACAATCTTCGTCTATACATTACAAAACCCTTTCGTGCACTAGTTTTTAACAATCTACATGGTTTAGCACATCCCGGTGCAAAAGCAACAACAGAGTTGATAATGACTTGTTTTGTTTGTCCCTTTATGAACAGAGAGTGCAAATTATGGACTCGCCATAATTTAAAGTGTCAAAAATCAAAAATGCAACGCCATACATCTGCACCAATTCGAACCTTTATATTACAATCAACTCGATTTGAACATGTACATATAGACTTGGTAGGTCCACTACCAGCATCGAACGGTTTTACGTATTGTTTAACATGCAATGACCGATTTTCGAGATGGCCGGAAATTATTCCACTTCAGGATCTTACAGCGGAAACAGTTGCTGATGCATTCATCATTAATTGGATTTTACGAATTGGTGTACCATTGAGAATCCCAACTGACCAAGGACGGCAATTTGAATCACATTTGTTTAAAAAATTATCTTTTTACGTAGACAAACGGCATGATTTAGCGGCAGAAATAATGTGTAAAAATAACAAAAGTTGGTCCGAAGTATAACGATTCGTACTTTTAGGGATACGTTCAGCATACAATTGAGACCTAAAAGCAACTGCGGCAGAGATCGTCTATTGTGAAGGTATACGTTTACCTGGTGAGTGCCAATAGTAATTTGAAGCAAGCATCCGAACTTCTGACACAGTTACTCAAGCATTTCGATACTATCCGACCATCACCACCTTCTCAACATGGCAAACAAAATCATTTTGTTTTGAAAGATTTGAATACGTGTACTCACATCTGTTTGCGATATGATGCAGTTAAGAAATCTTTGCAGTTACCCTATAATGGTCTACAGGAACTCGAAGACGTTTACCATTATAATCAATGATAAAAAATACACAGTTCTGATTGCTAGAAATAAACCTGCCTACTAACTTTCACCTGAAAACGACAGCAGTAATTCATTAGATAAGGAAGAATCAAAATCAACTGTTACAAGTTCAGAAGCGATGGACAATCCAAGTGTTTCTGGTAGAACAACGAGGTTAGGTCGAAAAATTCATTTTCCAGTAAGATTTAGTGACCTTGTTCAATGTCGTTAAGTGTCATAATTCAAGCTACCAATTACCGTTCAATCTAAATGTACGCCAACACTGTGGAATCAAGGACACGCTGAACTTTGACTAAACTAAAGTGTTGGCTAGAACTTCTTTCTACATTCCCAGACTAATCCGCGAAGCTGTGGAAGTAGAAAAACATCCATGAAATATGAACCGAGAAGACTGTTTAAGACTCAGCAAATCTTGGCTACCAGTATTATAACCTTTAAGACAAAGATCAACCTCCTTGAAAAGGACACAAACACTTACTCCGAGTAATAACGAAGTCAGTCAAGCGGCAACGGAAAGATAAGGTCCGTTAATCGCGCTAATCGCTATTGGTATACATATCATCATTTACACTTTTTCTTTCAGTGACATTTACCACTATGAAGATGCAAGCTGCAATGACTTGCCAAACGTCAGTTTGTTTGGGTTCACGAACGACAATACGGCAAAGGCCAAGTTCTACTTTTTGTTGTGGCTCTCAAGAAGAGACTAGGACTAAGCCTAAATCTGGGTGTTTAATTACGACGCTGTCTAAGCCAAAAGTCGCTTATAATTAAAGTAAAGTGACTCAGTTTTATTATTTTGGCAAAGAAATTTCGTGCTAAGTAAAACACTTCTTGTTTTTCTTTACTTTCTTTTCTGTGTTCAGGCGGGTTTCTTAAGGTCGGCGGTTGAATTGATCATTCTAATTTTCCTTTTAATTCCAAACATTCACAATTTTGTTTAAGTCAGCACATTTGTCAACCTTAAATTGCGGTTTTTCTTCATAGAATTTTTCTACATTCAGAACCCAATACGGTTTAAGCTCTTCTAAGATGAAATAATTGGTTCGTCAGGACTTTGACAAAATCTTGAATGCCACAAGTTTCTCGCACGTACTACGACTCTTTAAATAGCTGATTTCTTCAGTGATCATACTCGGATAGCTAGACGTTTCAGTAAAACTGGCACTGATTTTCAGGGCTTTTTCAAATTGTAGAACGCAAACTTATCGTATGTTTTGCAACTTCAGATTCTACTTCAGTTTCCTTTTTGTTGCATTTGGCAGGTTCGTCTTGCTTTCGTCAGGGATCTTTTTAGATTGTGGTAGAAATTATATTGAAGCTTTGCGACATTTAAGTACATTACAAGGAATAAAAAACCACCTCTTTTGTAATAAGATTTCAAACCTGTGTGGAACTACTGTGACCATCTCTCGCTAACTGACTGCTTGTTTCCCAACATTAATTAGTTGCGCGACGCGTGTATTACGGGACAAAAGCATTTACTTAACTCTCTATGCACTGACAATCGCCAAAAGCAGGTTTTACGTTAAACTTCACAAAATTAAAGAAACAGAATCATCATAAAACAAATTAATTATTGAATTTGATCTTAACACTTTACTTAAACGAAAGTCGTTGCTGCAATTCCAATGACAATTGCTGGTTAAAAACCAATATGCAAACACACATGCGCATACCAACAAAGACAATTCTGTTATAAACAGTGAATTAATTAAAAAAAAAACTTTTCTGTACACACAACACAACACAATACCAGGAATTGGTAATTATTGAAACGCACGCGTAAAATGTCAGCTGTAAACTGTCAAACTTTGCAAATAATTTGCTTTTAATTGTGATTGTACTAATTTCGAATTCTTAATATTGGACAAATTATTTATCGCGGGAAATAATTTCAAATTAATTTTTTTAGTTGACATATTTTCCGATTATCTTGTTTGTAGAGTGGAGCTGTACATACGATCGATTATTTTGCACAAATGCTGTATATTTATATGAGTACCTAACTATAATTATTTGTTAATTTGTTTAATAAGGTAAATATTAGTTTAATTACAATTGTTCAAATAAATAGTAATTAATTATACCTAACAAAAAAATTGTAATTGGTTTGTAATTTATTCGGATTGGGTATTGCATGCACGTCATAAATAATGAATTGAACTGAACATCAATTTGAATTTAAAAAATTCTCAGCATTATACCAATATATTACGAGATCATTTAAAACTCGTTACAGCTAAATTGGTAATTGTATATGCAGAGCAGTCGCATATAATAAATCATGCTTATATCTAGGCTAGCCATGATACACGAGAGGCGCGTCCTACCATTGCACGATAATTTATGACAATTTGCCGATACTAGTGGGTTTATCTCATCTTTCAGATGGTTACATCGTGAAATGGAAGCTCAAAATAGAAATGCCTTTAGGCATTAAACCTTACTGACTGTACAAAATTGGCCAGAAGACGTAGACGGAAAGTTGATGGCATTGATAGCCTATTTGAAATGTATTTTTACTGCAACCCACAAGTTTTCCGATATATAACGATTTATGCCTTATACAAACATTAAATTGCAGTTTCAAATACTAAAATACCGCTTTTATGTAAGGAACTAAATTAAAAACAAACATTTGCAGTTAATACTGAAAGTTGTAAAATTATTTCATGTCTTAATATTACGAATGGACTAATGGAAAGCCCATTGAAAGCAATTTTGCTTTGAAACCGTACAATAGAACATAAATTGAGGAGCACATTGTAAAGAACTTTTAACAATAGTTTTACTTTTTTGTCGTTAATCAAAAACGTTATTTTCATAGTGAATAAAAATTTTGTGAAATATTCTTACTAAACTAAATGAAAACTTTAGTTTAAAAACTAATTATTATTATTTAAATTATAAGTCCACCAATAATAAATACTAATTTTCAAATATATTTTTTTACATATGTTTCAAGCTTATAAATATAAAGCTCATCTTCAGAAAACTACAAAAAAATATATTAACAAGTCATAAAAAGTTAAGATTACAAAAAATTTTAAACTTACATTTTTTGAAAAATGTCAAATTTGAGAATTTGTAACTAGATATTTAAAAAACAAAAAATGTAAGTTTTACAAAATGTTAAATGTAAATTAAAGAAAGATGGTGCAATTTAGAAACAAATCTAAGAAAAATTAAGTTTAAAATCATAGTTGAAATTGGTTTGATCGTTCAACAAAAAATTTTTATCTGATATTTTAATATAAATCAACTCTAGCAATTCAAAAATTTGTTTGTTATTTAAGTTGTTAAAAGGATCAAATAATTTGTAATACTTATAATTTAAATAATAATAATTATTAACCAATAACAATGTATCACCTTAACAATTTAAAAACTAATTATTTAAACTGTAGTTTTCAACTTTTTCAAAAGAAGTTGTTTAATAACAAAAGTAAAATAATAATAAATAAAAATGTTAGTTATTTTATTGTTTACTAAACTCACGGTTTTGCGTCTTGTACTTGAATAGTATAATAATATAATTATGATTTAATTAAAGAACGGGCCGAATGTACATATGCTACTACTACATAGAAAAAACATCGTTTATAGTTATCATAATTTCGGTTTATGTATGAGCAATTCACTATTGACTGAATTTTTTAGCTAAATTGTCATCTTCAAAGTGAAAAATTTAATCAATGTATCCTAAAAATACATATTGAGCTTTATTTTTGCAGTGTCATTTATTTATTTTGTTTTGACTGATCTACGTAACATTACCTTATTTAAACATCTGTAAAAAAATTATCTTTGAGTTACTATGAATTTTCAGTGTGCTTGGGAAGAATGTGTAGTTCTTAGAATAACAACTTAATTTAATTACGTTTATCATAACATTCATAACATTGTTTTGTATTTATTTTAATTTTAATGTAAGCAAACTACTAAGAAGAAATGTGTAGTTCCTCTTAAGCGATGAATTAAACATCATATATAAAGCAAGGATACTTATGCATGCGTACAAAATTAAGTGTTAATAATTATGATCCCCAGAAAACTGTAATTATTGAAGCATCGTTTTTAAACGCTTATTTAGAGCAGTATACATCAGATCATTCCAGACAAAACAACTATACAAAAAAGTTATGTACCAGTAATGTATCAACAATCAAAAATTATTTTTGGGTAGCCCTGGATGTATGTGGAAGGTATGATGCAAATTTTGTAGTTGGATTGTTAGCAGAAGAAAAGCATCAACATTATTTATTTTTATTTAGACGTGTTACTTAAAGTTACTCATTCCACGAGTTTTTTTAATGATACGCTTAGCTTACTATAGCTTTTGGGTATAAAGTACAATAAAGTTTTATTGGTATGCACAGATGTGGCTCCGTACATGGTCAAAGCTATGAATGGATTAAAAATTTTATATTCACAAGTGATCCATGTCATTAGTTTAGCTCATGGTCTACATAGGGTAACAAAAATTATCTGTATAAAATCTTAAGCTTTCGCGGTTGTTTTGTTTATGATTATTTGCGACTTAAACCACGTCGTAGTTAAACACCTATACTTTTTAGACTTTGTCTTAGTCTCTGCTTGAGAGCCAAAACAAGAAGTAGAACTTGACTTTTGCCGTATTGTCCTTTGGGAATCTAAACAAACTGACCTTTTGCAAGACATTGCAGCTTGCATCTTGAGAATGGTAAATGTCACTGAAGGAAAAAGTGGAAGTGACGATATTTAATTATATCATTAGCGACTCGAGTAATTAACAGACTTATCTTTCTGTTACCGCTTGACTGACTTTGTTATTACTCAGAGTAAGTGTTTGTGTCTTTTCCAAGAAGGTTGATCTTTGTCTTAGAGGATGTAATACTAGTAGCAAAGATTTGCTGAGTCTGAAACCGTCTTATTACATGAATGTTTTTTTACTTCCACAGCTTCGCTGATTAGTATGGGAAAGCAGAAAGTAGTTCTAGCCAACACTTTAGTTTGGTCAAAGCTAATTTTGTAACTTTGCAGCGTTTTCAGTCAATAATTTTAATAGTGCGTCCCGTCTGTCCTATATAACTTGATCCACAAGCACAAGAAATTTTGTAAACTCCGGCATGTTTTAGAGCTCTTTGTTTGTTTTTAGCAAATGTAAACCAAGTGTTCAGGGTATTCTTAGTCGTAAAGATCATTTTGATATTATGTTTCTTTAGCACTTTGCTTATTTTGTCTGTCAAACCCATACCGTTTGGTAAATAAGCGGTGCTAGTAGGAGGTGATAAGTCTTTTTTGACTCTTGGATTTATTGCTCTGTGTCATGCGTTTTGGATTTCTTTGAACTCGTATAAATTTTGTTGTAGCGATTCCAACAGTGTCTCCTTTTCCTTTTGTAGATTTTCATTATTTGACACACGTGTAGCTCTTTCAGCTAAAGTATGTAAAACAGTATTCTTCTGTACTGGATGGTGGTGAGATTTGGCGTTAAAGTATATATTAGTGTGCGTTTTTTTTTTCTATAAACGGAATGCCTCAATTTTCCGTTATTTTTCCTTATCACCAGTATATCAAGAAAGTTTAGACTGCTGTTATGTTTTAACTCCATGGTAAATTTAATGCTATTATGTGCAGAGTTTACATGTTAAAAGAACTAATTTAGTTTATCTTTGCCATGAGACCATACAACAAACGTATTATGAACATATTTGAACCAAGTTTATAGTGTTAACTAAATATTTTTCATAATTTCAGTTTCAAAATACTGCATGTAAATATTGGCTATAACTAGAGATGGCGGTGAACCTATGGCCGCTCTTGCTACTTGTTTAAACAGGTTGTCGTTATAACTAAAATGAGTGTTTTTAAGACAGAGTTCGATGAGCAGAACTTCTTCTTCAGTAATTCTTTTCTTGAGCAAAAACAAGATTTCGTCAACCGGGACTGTGGTAAAAAGAGATAACACGTTAAAACAAAAATTTAGTATGCAAAATGTTTTTTTTTTAAATTCTTCATATTAGTATGAACTAATATGGACAAAACTTTAAAATGCGTCAATGACATTGGGTTCTTTGACAACCTGGATAAACGAAAGCGTAATACTTCACCTAATAAAATTTCTGGCAATGTGAACAAAGAGTAAAAAAATCATACTGTAGGTGCAATAAAAAGTACGTGTCAGAAATAGCATACCAAAGAATATTTGTCACAAATTACAATCTAGCTTTTTAAACCAAAAGGAGACCAGTGGGCGGTTTGCAAAAACTTTAAAAATATATTTTTATGGGAAAAAGACTATCGTAAACATCTCAAGCGCTGTAATAAAGTCAACGCTGCAAAAAGTAATGATAAAGTCCACGCAGTTAGTGATAAGACATTTTTAAGTGCAACATTTGACCTATAAAGATTTTTCCGCATTCCGAAATATCTAAGAAGTACTATACTATGAAACTTGTGTTTCTAACTAACCCGTTTAGAAGCTGTAAGTTCAAAGTCCTACTGCCATGCTTAGAGTGAACGGAATCACTTAAATAATCAGATGCAAAATAGGCATCTCTTTACTTAACTGGGTTAAAAAAATTCAAGAAAATTTAAAAAATAGTTTGCTATTTGATACATTTGGAAAACCGCAAGCACTCATTTACGTCTAGCACAACTTCATAGAAAAGGGTCATTCATCCACACATTTGCTCAAAGTTTTTAAATTGGCACGATCTACAAGACTGGAAAACAAACGTAGCAGCCTTTATAATGTTAAGGAATTGAATTACCGGCATTTTCACGTTTTAAAACCTCTTGCAAATACCATTATCATAAAAAATAAAAAAAGAAGAAAAAGAGAAAAACAACGCTACGGAATCAACGATTTTTTTTTCATTTATTTTGACTAAGTCAGTAGAGTAACTTTTTTTTCTAGTCAAGCGTGGCCAAGTCGAGAACTTTTTCTTATATAAAAAAACTGTTGAATATAATAAAAGTTAATTTTATGTTTTTAACTTTATTTCTCATAATAAAAATATGTAAACCTTAATGCAAAACAGCGTTGTGCGATTTATTAAAAAAAAATTAACTGTATTGATACTTTTCCAAGAACTATTATTTTTGATTTGGTTACTTTTTGCAGTATACTCACGATAATAAAAAATTACAATAATATGTTATATACCAAAGTTGAGAAGTGTATTATTATGTTAAAATTATCTAAAAATATTACTTTAAGCATTGATTATGTCTAAAATATGTTTTTCTACGACTAACAGATAATACGACACATTGTATGTTTATTAGCGATTAGGCAACGTTATGCATTGTGTTGACATTTCAGTACAGATCAAAATCATTTCCGTACAGGCAAACCCATTATCATACAGAACAATGAATTATGCAAGCATAATTTAGGAGACTTTTACAAATATTATGTGCATCACAATTATAAAATTTGAAAACAAAATCATTTATGGCCGTGTAGATAGACGATACCTATAGAGTAAAAAAGGCTTGGTTTGTAAATCAAATATTTTAGGTAACGTTTGCAAACGTTGGTAATTAGTAGTAATTTTCTTGTATTTAAATGTAAATATATTTTAGAAAAACTAAGTTCAAGATAATTAGAATAAATCAAAGCATCTAATGTGCAATCGCCCTATTAGTTTTCTTTTAATGGTAAAGAAACGTCAACAGTAATTTATCGCATTTTTGTAGTCTTACAAGGGATTAGGATTTTGAATCAGTTGTTTAGAAACTTTACAATACTTACTAAAAATTGCATGTTTTACAAGTTAAGTAATCAAATCAATCAAATAACCAAATTACTCAATTTGCAATAACAGGTTCAAATTGACTTAAAGAAGTTAGTATTTATTTATTAAAATCGATCTGGTTGTTGAACTGCATAGCAATTCAGAAAAAGTTTATTTTTGCCATTCATCTATAGTTGCAAGCTAAGCTAAGTAAAAATGTCATTGGAGATAAATGAATGCTAGCGATTATTTTTTAAGCAAACCACATACAGTTACAATGTTATAGAAATAGAAAGTAAAGAATAGTATCTATACTTTTTGTACTGTTAGGATAAGTTTATTTATAATGCAAGCCACGTGACCTGTTTGTTTACTTTCATGACGATATTTACTGTGTTGCCAATACGTCGGTACGTATTTTTAACATTGATATTTATATTTATAACAGTTAATTAATTTAATATAGTAATATTGCTCTTTGAGATGGAAGTGATTTTACAAATTTAAAAACAAAATAGTATGACGTTTCCGAAACATTTAGAACATTTGAGACAATTATCGAAACAGATAGAATATTCTAATATCAGATAAGGTAAAAAAATAAAAAGTGAACAAAGCAAATCTGACTAAATCAAAAAAAAGTGTGGTCTAAATAATTAAGTGAAACGTCAGTGAAAAGAAGAACTTGCCGTGTTATATAAGTAGATGAGTGAAATGATTAATTATATTATCCGCTGACGGTACACTATGAAGCGCCATTTGTGTCAAAATAAAATTCTTGGTGATATATATATATAAATTTGTTAAAAATTTTCAATATATAACATTTTTTAGTGTCGATATATAACATTTTCAGCTTACATAAAACCGCCGCGTGATAATGAGGGCGCTTCGGCTTTGTTGTGCACATTTGCAATGAAGTTTGACAACATTGCATTTTTACCATCTGTTTTAAAATTGTTCTACCTAACCTAACAAATATTTCGGCATTAAGCATTTACAAAAGATATTTTGAGAATCTTTAGTTTTAATAATAGTAAGTTTGTTGTCTATCTGCAAATATAAATCATCGCAATAAAAACTTAAGGTATTTTTCCGTACATATTTGTGAAGTAAAAATGAACTTGTCACGACAATCTCGTACTCCTGCAGATTTAAGAAATGCAGTTACAGAGGTACTAGAAAACGAGGAATTTTATAACCAATTGCGGTGATCTATTGACAGAACATGTTCTAATGACCTTTTACCTAATAATTCTGCATCCCCAAGAACGCCTGCAGCAACACTGCTAATGAATTACGAAGATTATTTCCATCCGTAAGAGGCTCTAATAATAACAAAAGAGGTATCAGAAGCACTTCTACAAGGAGAAGTGTAGATAATACTACTGAGAGAAAGAAAAGTAGTAAAAAACGTTCTACAGTACTATTGTCGGATTTTAAACAAGATATTATCCTTTTGAAGACCCCAGATGCTAAAAAAACATTAACTGGACTACAAAAAGTTCTGCATATGAAAAAGATACACGTTTATAAGGGTGTATGAAGACCATAAGGAATATGAAGGGTGGGCACCCTTATTATTCTTTTTGTTTGAGACCAATTTCTCAAATTTGTTACGTTCAAAATAACTAGTTTACATATCTTTTTTGACCTAATTTTTAAAAATTTTAGATTTTTAAATACCTATTCATATTTTTGATATCTATAGTTCCAATAGTACTACCTATGCACTTAAGAGAAATTTCTTGTATCAAAATTTTATTTTTACCACAAACGCTTAATTTTTTTTGTAGAAGTTTCTAAGCAAGTGATAAGCTTGTAAAAAAAAATATCTTTTGTTATCCCATGTCCAGGTGTTCCACTACATCAAAGACAACTTTTTCGCCTTGATTTTCCTCAGGTTTGTTTCCAGTTTTTCCTAAATAGACCTGCATATTGACAGTATGCATTTGCAGCATCTGCAAGGGGCCATATTTTAATTCCATAGTTACCGGGTTTATTTTTCATATAAACCCGAATCGAACAACGACCTCGAAACCTAACTAATTGTTCATCAACAGTTAGATAAACTCCAGGATTGTAAGCTCTCTTACAGCACTTTACAAACAATTCAAATATGGATCTGATTGGGACAAGTTTATCATTTTTCTTTCTTTCATTCCTTGTAAAGTTGTCAAACCGAATAAAGGCCGTCAAAGACATTACTCCTGGTGCTATTGGACGAACATATGCTGTATCTGTACCCCACAACATCTTTACGGGTTAGTGTGAAGCTTGTTACGTGCAAAAATTTCATAACGTAATACCATGTATATTGGTTGAATTAAAATTAGATTTCGGTTTTGACGCCCTCTGTCGATTTTTCTTTTGACTGTCATTTTCCTGTGAAGACGTTAAACTGACAACTACGTAAAATGGTCGATGCTATGGAATAATTTAAGTATGCCTTGTTTCTAAGAACATCCACGTTAATGGAAATAAAATTATAATTTTACTACGCCGTTAAAGTAATTTATCGATCACCGGTTGATAGCCGTGCCGCCACACTTTGGCTACATGTTTCGATTTAATAACGAACAATGAGGGATTAATATCGATAAATACTATAATTATACTAAACGATTGGTATTTTGGAAGGCTTATTATCCACACCGAAAACGAAGTCTCGACCAGAATTTGCCTCCGAGGTGTTACTTATTATACGTCAGTCGATACATCGGGTTTTTATATCTAATTTCTTGTAGTAATAACCATTTTGTAGATTTCTACTTTCGTGAGTCATTGCGTTGACACGATTTGCTATTCATAATTGTTTTAGGCTACTCAACGAGGAAAACGTTTTCTTCGGGCTGGAGTACTGGATTGTGGGTAAGTTCTTTGTAATTATCATGTCGCTGTGAAAGAAGGTCACTTACGAAATTTAACTTGTTTAACATACGCAATTGTAATGGTAGTTTTAATACCATTTAGGTATTGTCAGTAACTAATTCTGTGATATTGCATGCTGTGAACCCTAGTTATTTAACGGGTATTTTTCTTCGCTTATCGACACCCGATGTGTAACTTATGTATTGTGGGTTGCTAACACTTCCGGCATTTATGTATTTAGAATGTACTACAAAAATTTATGAATTATCGTTGTTAATACTCTACGTTATTGAATTATAGTGGTTAATACTCTACATTATTAAATTATAGTTGTTATACCTATTCTATCTTTCATTTATGGTAACATACTTTTCTCTTTTATTGTGGTTACACGAACATCAGGGTAATAAGGATTACGAACCTAAAGTTTGTTACAAGCTTGGACCGTCTGTCCTGATCGAGACAGAAGTGTTACTTATAAAAGATCTGGCGCCCTTTATTATTATTTACTTGAACCTCCCCTATCTCCGACTGTGTGAATTGGCCGTGCAAGGTTTGTAAGACCTATAAGCTTGTAGAGCTTTTAAAATGTATTTACTTGCATAATATTGAAATTTCATATTTTATTAGTTTACCTAGAGAAATTACTAATCCTATATGCACACGAATCTCCGTTGAATTTGTGGCCTTCCAAAACCAAATTTTTTAAGGTTTCTTATCGTTCCACGGCTTCGTGAACAACTTCGTGTTCAACTTTCTTATTTTATGATATCGATCATTTCGTCGGAAAAAAATAATCTAAATGCTTGTTTCCGTTGAAAATTGTGAACCATACTGGGTTAATCTTAGCGGTGTTTATATCACATTTATTACTTTTCTGCGAAATTGTTTTTTGACAGGAAACTTATTCCATACTGTCCCATCCTTGGCCTGATAAACTAAATTAGTTCCAGCCAAACTTAAGCTCGTGGCATTTTCTTCTTCGATGTCTAAAAGGTTGTCAATTTAGGGTATTATTTCAGTTTTGTCATCACTAAATTCCTCAACTGCATTTACATTTTCCAATTCTTCATCAATATTTACATCATCGTCGTTATTTAAAAAACATTCGTAGTTCATCATCTGTGATATGTTAGAATCGCGCACTTTTATCCCGTTTTTGAGGCCACATACTTCTAACTAGTGACGCAACTGAACTAAAACTAGTCTTTACTCGCAAATTTCTGCTTTGCGCATGTACATTTGATAACGCAGAGCTTGAAAAGATAAAATTTTGACACACCAAAGCTAACGTGTGGGGTACATGTGCACCTCACAATACTTTTGAGCTGTAAAATGTATCTAAAATTAGTAAACCTAGAAATATTTATAGAAACAATCTAGGATGAATTAACATTGTCTTAAAATAAAACACGACAAGAAATATTGCATGTGGGGTGCATTTGTACCCCACGCGGTAGGAGGAAGGTTAAACTTTATTCTATTAGGTTTTACCTCCGATTCAACCAGCAAAAGTATGTTAAAAAGAATCCTAAACTTCTTTGTTACTAATAACGGAGTATTGTCAAAGTGAAAAGGTATTTGCATAGATTGCTAGTACATATGTACTAATTTTTAGAATTTCGCATAATTAGACTCTCTCAACTATCCAACGAATTATAATTTGGCAGCTGAGGTAAAAGGATTCAAATTGTGTGTGCTCTATAAATAGAATCGTATATGTACCAAGAAGACTATACGCAATTTGAGTAGAAATAACCACATTCCTTGCAAGCATAGATAATAAAACGCGTCTTAATTTATCTATGCCATCTTGTCGAATGTCAACAGTGGAAGTTGATGAACGTAAAGTAACGTTAAATTAGATAGAGAGGTTCTTAACATGTGAACAGACATGTTGATTGTTTTATTTAAAGCAGTTGTGAACAAGGCCTTAATGCCTTCTAAGCATCCTTTACCAAAGATAATTTGATCCTATTACACGACAAACTTTTCTCACTATAGTGTTTCTTCTTCTCATAGCTCTTCCGGCAGCATATGATGTGTGTAAACAATGACGTACTCTTCACCTCGGCACATTGTAACCTCTTTCTCGCAATGCACCTAAAACATAAACATTGCCGGCTGTTGGAGTTTAGAATGTCTTAAATGGAAGAGCTTAGTTGTTAATCGGTTATAAATTGTTTTTTTAAATTGAACCTTCCTTCTGGATACTCCTAATACAAGACTAATATCTGTTCACGAAGAACCTATGTTGCGCAAAAGAGAAATTTGTTTAGCATTTATGTTGATGTTAGATCTGCCAACAGCACCATCTTGGAAATTGTCAGGTGTCAGTTGGTCTGTCTACAAAATCAATAAAAATTAAATAACCCTTTTAAGAATGTGCCATGCAAATGAAGTTTTTTTCTAGCATCATTAAAAAGAGAACCTCTTACCGTCAAACACGACTTCTAATGTGGAATGCAAACTCCATATTATAATGTATATGTCGCAGTCTTTTAATGTAATCAGCCAATTCATAAAAAGTCTGGACATTACATGACACGCTGCCAGATAGTGAAACGAATTAATTTTACGTCAAAAGGCTACACATTTTGAACGTTACATGAAAAGTCGGCGCGATTCTGCCTCTTGATGAAAACAAACACCATTACGCTAACTGGCCAATTTATTTGGATTTTTCATGTAATGCTCGTAATCCATTTTGCACTTAATGTAATAACATCACAACGGTCACTTCGTAAAGAATAACATAACCTAAAAATGGCGACCGGCGAGAATTCAACAGCAATTTTATAAGAATTTAGAAGAGTTCTATGTGCAAAAACCCCTGCGAAAGCCTTACTCAAAACTGAAAATTGAAGAAGTTATACAAGAAATTGTAGGAGCCAAACAAAACCCGTAAGTAGACCTTTTTAATTTGGTAGTTTATTGTTTAGGTTATGTGACGCCCGTAATTCCCTGGGTTTGCCGTGTGTTCTAGCATAACAACTATATAGGGTGTTTTATTAAGAATTGTCCACGTGAAATGCACTGACTTTTCATGTAACGTCCAAAGTGTGTAGCCTTTTGACGTAAAATTAATTCGTTTCACTGTCCGGCAACGTTTCATGAACTGTCTGACTCATTTTCAATATTTGTTAGTAATGTCTGCAACACGAAACAATGGTTTTTCAATGTTAGTAGGTTTTTCTCTACTAGCCTCACATCTAAATGAAACTGTACACCATAACATCGATTGTTGTAATCAGAAATCAAGTCTTCGAAATATTCGGTACTGCTCATTACTTTAATTGTTCTATTGAATTTCGTATTAACATTAATCATTATACTTCACAAAACTGCATAACAACATACTTTTTGCCTTTACTATAATGATGTTTACTTACAGATAGACAAAAATTGCAATGATTAAAAATTTAAAGATTGAGTAAATACATTTATAAATAAAAAACTAGGGACATATCATATGAAAATGCTTAATGATCTAATCAAGAATATTTGTTAGATTATTAGGCGGCACAAAACATACAATAGTAGGCAAATAAAAACAAAATCAGATAGTAAAAATGTAATGTTCTCAATCTTCACTACAAGAAGTGCACAAAGAAACCGGAGCGCCGTCATTATCACGCGGCTGAAAATTTTATATACCGACACTAAAAATGTTATATCTGTATATAAGTTTTTAACAAATTTATATATATCACCAAGAATTTTATTTTGGCCCAAATGGAGCTTCATAGTATACGCTTACAGTGATATATAAATTACTTCTAAGTTTTGCTAGTTTGTTATCACTGGTCTGCACGAAAATCGGCCCTGATACCATTCTTGACGATTCTTAAGTAAAATGACCTCCTGAATCCAAAAATGAGCTCCGTTTTTACCCATCACCCACCTATTTTAGGGGGACCCCATTTTTATTTTATTTTTTGTATTTTATTTTAGAATTTTAACTTATAGCCGTTAAACATCCCAAAGCGGGTAATAAAATTTATACCAAAGTATATGGCAAAAGTTTTGCTATAAAATGTATATAGAAACAACAATAAAATACAAATTTATAAGAACAGTAAAAAAATATCAATAAACAGTTAGGAAGGAATACCACATGCAGGTTTGAACAGGAATTTTCGACAGGCTTGAACTTGCATTACTCTTCTCATTATAGTATATTACATTATTTGCTTAACTGCTTCGATCAGTACATCTATAGCTGTTGCAGAGTTAACTTGTCGACGTTTTAAACGTGCTGGATTTTGTGTTCATTTTTGTTTATTTGTGTAAAACTGTAAAACTACTTTTACTCCGGATTTTTTCAAGTCACTAAGTGTGATTTGTGGTTAATGTCGGGCGTTGAATTATTGTTTAATTATGCCACGCGCGTGTAAAAACCGTCCCGATAGCTTCTGCTATATCTGCGAGGAATTAACTTTAAAAGCGCAACGAAAACCCTTTTCTCCGCTTGTTAAAACACCTTATAAATTGTACTTTGATTGTCACGTTGGCGACCAGGACAAGACTTGGGCTCCATCAATTTGCTGTACGACTTGTTACAGTAGTTTGACCAAATGGCTCAAAGGTACCCGTAAATCAATGCCATTTGCTGTGCCCATGATTTGGCGTGAACCTCGCTGTCATCTTACAGATTGTTACTTTTGTATGACTTCTATCGTCGGGTTTTCGAGCAAAATTAAGCATACAATTTAGTATCCCAATATGTCAGCTCTAAGACCTGTTCCTCATAACGATACTTTGCCAACCCCAGAGCCCCCAAACGCTTATACTCTAGAGCCGGAAATTGATTTCAAACACTCTGAGCCACAACCTGGGGCTTCGAATGATGATGAAGAGTATTCCGCAGATTTAGTTTCTCGGCAACCTCACCTCCTCACTCAATCGGAATTAAATAATCTTGTCAGGGATTTGCAGTTACCCAAGACTAAATCTGAGCTCCTAGGATCGCGACTTTAACAGTAGAATCTCTTAGAAAAGGGAGTAAAAATATCTTCTTACAAGACCAGACAAACTACCCTGAAATGTCTTTTCTCAGAAGATAAAGGTTTAGTGCCCTAATGCAAATTTATTAATGACAGAGCTGCAGATGGCATGTGACCCAGACAAATGGAGACTGTTTATAGACTCGTCAAAAACAAGCTTAAAAAGTTGTCCTGTTGGCAAATGGGAATGACTTCCCATCAGTTCCAGTTGCATACTCTGTTGATATGAAGAAAACGTGCAAAAACATCTTCAGAATCCTTGATAAAATTAGTTATCATGACTATAAGTGGAAACTTTGCGCTGACTTAAAAGTTGTTGCTCTACTCTCGGGCCTGCAATCAGGATTCACAAAATATTGCTGCTTCCTTTGTGAATGAGATAGCCGAGCCCGAGATAAACATTACATCGTACGGGACTGGCCTCTGCGAGAAAATATTATTCCTGGTCAGAAAAATGTCGCCCACAATCCTTTGGTTCCGAAGGAAAATATTTACTTACCACCTTTACACATCAAACTTGGATTGATCAAGCAGTTTGTGAAAGCAGTGGACAAGACAGGCGGCGCATTTTAATTTTTGAAAACTAAATTTCCTCGTCTTAGCGAAGCTAAAATCAAAGAAGGCGTTTTTGTTGGTCCCCAGATTAGACAACTCTTTCAAGATTCGACGTTTATTGAACACTTAAATCGAAAAGAAAAACGAGCTTGGCTTGCATTTCAAAACGTTTGTAAGAACTTTCTGGGTAACCACAAAAGTGAAGATTATTTCCTCACGTCGAGGAACTGCTTTTAGCTTACAAGGACATAGGATGTAACATGTCTTTTAAAGTTCACTTCCTTCACTCGCATCTGGACTTTTTTCCTGAAAATTTAGGAGCAGTATCGGATGAACACGGGGAGCGGATCCATCAAGACATCGCTAAGCTGGAGAAGAGATTTTCAGGGAAGTGGAATGCAAGCATGTTGGCGGAGTACTGCTGGTTTTTGAAACGAGAGAGCTGTACCTCAGGGTATAAAAAGAAAGCAAGCACCAACTAACGATGAATATCTTTTTATTTATTACTGTTTATAGCTAAAATAGTTCTTTTTTCCTATTTAAATTAAATTCATGTCCATATATTTATTATTATAATAATTATTATAATTATTATTATCGTTCGATAAATAAATTATAATTAATTTATCGAAAAGTGGTAAAATTAGAGATTTGGGGCTCCCTCGAAAATGTTGGGTGATGGAAGAAAACGGAAGACATATTTGGATTCAGGACTTCATTTTACATAAGAATCACCCGGAATAGTGTCAGGGCTCGATAAAAAATATTTTTTTGCAGACCAGTGTTATTTTGCTTGTTGTATTGTGTTTTTAGAGTATTAAAATTAGTTACGATAGATTGTAATGTTTGATATTAACGCTTTATGTAAATGCTTAACAAAAGTAAAACGCACTAAGATAGTTGTTAAAGAAACGTTAAAAACTTGTATCATTAATCAATCATTGCTTTTTAGACATTTCAAATTATTTTCTATTGTTACGATATTGTACAATCATTGCATTTAGTTACAGTAATAAACCATAAAAGTTTTTTTTAAACAAAAATGCAAATTAAAATGTTAGGAAACATGAAGATTTTACCATCCTATAAAAAACTGTTTATTCTACCCAATTTAAAATTATTATACTCTTAAAATTTCAAACATAAAAACTTTTTTAACGGCTCAGTAATACTTCTTTTGTGTTTTTCAATAGAGCTTTATATAAAGAAACGGACGAATTAATGCATAATCATTGAAACTCATCGAAATATACATCGGTGTTATTAAATTTTAAATTAAAATTTCTATTGATTTAACAGCATAAAGCGAATTATTCATTCTGGTATTAAAATTGGAATGTAAGTAACATTTCACACGAGCGTATTTAAAAAAAAGGGTAAATATATTTCAACACAAACACAATGTGCACATGTGAATAAATTCACATTATCTTTTAAGTAATCAATTCAATATCCCTTTGATAACTTTTCCCATTTTATATAGAGACGTGTTCATGTACAATGAACGAATGAAGGTGAATTACAATGGAAATGATTCCGATCGCAGATCACGCTTACCATGTATACTATGCATCTGGTAGATTTATATGCAGAAGGGAATATTCGAAATTGTCGAGTATATGAGATATTGCAGCATTGTGGTGTTTCGCACATTTGGGAATTTGAACCTGCTCAATTTCGCAATACTTTGTTGGAATTATAAATTTCCGTTTTTTCATTCAATATGTAATTGTTTAATTTTCCTTTTTATATAAAGCGATGACTAATTTTTGCAAAAAAATAATAAAAGAGAAATCATGACGATGCAAGCGTGCACAATGTAACCACCAAAATAACAATAGGGTACAGCGAAGCAAAATAGATCGAACCGAGATAAACCAAATGAATAGGCAGCGGTTATGTTAGGGCCCCTATCGTTTATCCCACACGGTTTCTATAATGAGAAACAGGAGGTCCGAAAGAGGCCATTTATTCTACCACTCTCGAAAAATCTAATACTGTAAATAATTACACCAAGTCACCACATGACGTTACGACGAATACCTTTTTAACCTTTTTCCAATTTAGTTTTAACATGTAAAAGAGGGGTTGCGTAAAAGATTATTATTTATTAACCGAGAAAATTTTAAATCCGAGTATACGATGATGAAAGATGCAGGAAGTAAAAAAAGGGAAAGTTTTAAATAGACCTTTGACGGTTCGTTGAGAAATAAGTCGACGGGTACTTTTAAGTTGAACTTGAACGATTTTTCAATACTCTTTTTCAAACATAAGTAAAATAAATTAGTCAGCCATATCGATATTGCTTAAAAATAAAAGTAATTTTTTTTTGTTTTTAATGTATTTTTAAAACAAATTGAATAAGATTGCAAGTTTCTATCTCTTTACGGTTAATAACGGTTTTGAACCTAACGCATTTTGAAAGAAAATTGAAGAATGTAAATTTTTTATTGATATTAAAAGTACCTACTTTTCTAAAAGTTAAGTGAACTGAGAGGTTATTGGAATTTATGTGGAATTGGTATTGACCTCGCCTTTTATTAAATTTACTTATAAATAAATTGGGTTTATCTTAAGTTAACTTTGAATTTGTTATTTAAAATATTGGTTTTTAAGTAAAACCGTTTACGTTAGTGGTACCGAAGAAAAAATTAACTCTGAAGGTTCAAATGCAATTTTAAAATAGGTGTTATCTAAGAATTCTCTTTTGATTTTATTATCGTAATCAGACATAATTGCGTAACTTGTTTTAAATTTGCACATAAAAGAAATAAACCAAATGTGGATTTGCAATATGTTAATGACATCTATAATTACCTAGTAGAATAACCTTAAAAAAAATCTAAAAAAAACCGTTGAAATGACATAATAACACATGTGACGCCTATAGATTAAAAACGAATTTGAGAAACATAGAATTCATAAAAAAATATTTAATCAAAAACAAATAGTAGAAACAGATGTTTAATACAAAGCAATAAACACGCAACAAAACGCGACCGTAGTCTATCAGATCTGGCATCAGTCACAGCACCTACTACAAAACGTTGGTGATCGTGCTTTAGTAAAAGCAATCACCTGCTACCAATTTCCTATCATATCAAAAGTAACAAATAATTATTTTCGGGTTTTGAATCGCGTTCCATATTTACACTTTTCACAAAATTTATAAAATTTAGAAAACTTACAAACTTTGAAAAATTAACAATGTTTGACGTTTCGACAGTCATGTCGCTGTTTTCCGGAACATGTTTTTCCATATTGGCATATTTAGCCAACATTGTTGCCTCTAAAAATTTTATCGTGTGACTGGTGTCTAAAAAGTGTTCCACAACAGCAGATCTTGTGTTATGTTTCTTTGTATCCGCCTTATGTTTTTTTAGTCTGGTAGCTATGTTGCGTCCCGTTTGTCCTATGTAAGCCAGCCCACACTAACAAGGGATGTGATAGACCCCTGGTTCCTCGAGTGGTGCTTTTGTTTCTTTTGATTTTGAGAAATTTGCGGCTATTTTATTTGTTGCAGTGAAGATCACTTTTATATTTTTCCCTCTAAGTATCCTGGCTTAATCCGTATTATGCCTCGTATAAAACTGAAATCGAAGCTGTACAACGTAGATTTTTAAAATATCTGTATTATAAAACTTTCAATAATTGACCAATACGAAACTATCCATATGATAATCTCTTGTGTACATTTAATTTCAACTCGTTAGAGACACGTAGAAAAATTGCTTGCATAACGTTTTTATACAAACTAATTAACTATTACTATTGCGATTCCGAATTATTATATTCCGTTTCATTTTCCTATTTAAAATATAATACACGCAATCCAACACATTCCTTATCCCTTTTGCAAACACGATGAAACATCTAAATTCGTCGCTTTTAAATATGTGTAAATTGTATAATAAGCTTCCACCTGATTGTGTTGATATTTTTTTTAACTCTTTGCAAAATTTTATTTCTAAATTACAAAAATTAAATAAAAGTAAATAATAATAATTTTTTTTTTCATTATTTTTTATGACAGTGTACTATTAGACATTTCTAATTTGTTTGTAATTGATTATTGTTATTTTTATTAAATAATTTTGTTTTTTTTTTAAATTTTTGTTTAATTTTTTATATGAGGTATGATTTGTTAACAGAATGTTTAATATCATGTATCACAATTATTTTTTTTTGTAAGTTAAATCTTTTTGTTAAAATATAATTGTTCTTATGTACTTGCTGGACAATAAATATTATTATTATTATTATTATTATTATTATTATTATTTTATCCGTGCAGCCTTTTATGTAAGCAAGGAAGGAAGTTGCCACGGGTTCCTCCTTTTTTGGTTTTTCCTTGCTGTGTTTGTTAATTGCTCGATATATGTTTACTTTTCTGAAACCGTTTTTTATTAAGGCGTTTGTTAGATGACCTGGCTCGGTCTTTAACGTGTTCGGTTCACTGATCGCCTTGGCCCTGTGTACTAAAGTTTTTAGAACTACAAACTTCTGAGCTGGATGATGATGTGATTCGGCGTTGAGGTATCTGTCAGTATGTGTCGGTTTTCTATATACTTGATGCCCCAATTTGTTGTCCATATTTCGAGTGACCAGTACGTTCAAGAACGGAATGCTTCTGTTTGTTTCCTTTTTCATGGTGAATTTGATGTTGAAATCTAACTGGTTGATGTGATCCAGAAAGTTGTATAGTGTTTCTGTTCCATGAGACCAAATTACAAATGTATCGTCCACATAACGTAGCCAGCATTTTGGTTTGAGGGTAGCGGTTTCTAATGCTCTTTCTTCAAAATCCTCCATAAATATATTGGCAATGACTGGAGAAAGTGGTGATCCCATGGCTGCTCCTTCAATTTGTTCGTATACAATATCCTTGAATGAGAAGTACGTGAACTTTAAGCATAGCTCAATTAGTCCGTTAAGCTCCTCATACAAATCCGCTTTTCGTAATTTGGTCTTAATGATTTCCAGTGCTGTTTGTAGTGGCACTTTGGTGAAGATAGATGTCACATCAAAACTGACTAAAATGTCTTCTGATTCCAATTTAATTTCTTTAATTCTTGAGACGAAGCGCTGGGAATTTTTTACGTGATGGATGTTTTTTCCGGTAAGCGGTTGTAAAATGGTACATAAGTATCTAGCTAGAAGATGAGTGGCTGAACCTGTACCACTCACAATTGGGCGAAGCGGTACCCTTGGTTTGTGGATCTTTGGAAGGCCGTAAAGGTGCGGCATCCTGGTGTTTGTAGGAATTAGTCGTCTCTTTTGATGTTCCGGGATCGTGCTTGCGGATTTTACAGCTGCCGAAATCTTTCTCTTTAGAGGTTTTATGGATTCAATGGTTTGTACGTCGAATCTTATAGCAAAGTATAAATTTTTTCCATGTAGTCGTTGGTATTCATGATTACAGAAGCATTTCTTTTATCAGCGGTAATACAGTGATTTCTTTGTTGGCCTTAAGTTCTCTTAGAGCATTTCTTTCCTCTCGATTGATGTTGGATTTTGGTGCTGTAGATTTCTTCAGAATATCGTTGTGGTAGAGTTCTGAGTGTGCTCGCCAATGAACTCACTATTTCTTCCTTTGGTATAAATTTTGGTGTGATAACAAAATTTAATCCTTTTGATAAAATGGCCGTTGCTGGTCCACTGAGTGTGGTGGAAGACATATTGATGATGATCCTGTCTGTCTCTAATTGCGGCGGTGAAGGATGTTGTACTTCCTGTAACTTCGCCATTTGTATTTTCTTTACCTTTTTGGCGATCTCTTCGGTTTTTTCCGTAGATAGTTTGTCGATCAAATCCCAGATTGTCGAATCTATTGTATTGATTAGTCGTGAATGGACTGAAAATAACTCCGTAGTTTTCTGGTCTAATTGGCGTTTAGTTTCGTGTATCTTCTCTCTTAACAAAGCTCGGCTGGCTCTTCGCAGTATGTGCTTTCTCGTTCTAGTCTTGATGTGATGTTGTATTTGCAGAAAACCTGGGACAATGTCCTGGTCTCTAGATCTGCTCAAAAAGGCTAATTGAGTAAGCAGACGTTGGCGTTTGATCCTGAGTGTCTCCAATTTCCGTACGATTTTAAAAACTTGATTTTTTAACAAATAATTATTTTCGGGTTTTGAACCGCGTTCCATATTTACACTTTTCACAAAATTTATAAAACTTAGAAAACTTACAAACTTTGAAAAATTAACAATGTTTGACGTTTCGACAGTCATGTTGCTGTATTCTTCAGAAAAAACTGAAACTGAAGATATAGGATCCTGGCAAGCCTTTATATCACGCTGTTCGGGTCAGTGGTTCGTGACGGTTCCGTTTCATTAGTTTTCCGGAACATGTTTTTCCATATTGGCGCTAGATCGATTCCATTATCCCTATTAAAATTGTTGTACTTCTGGATTTCAATGGCTTTCTTGTATAGTCTATTTTATCGTGTGACCGGTGTCTAAAAAGTGTTCCGCAACAGCAGATCTTGTGTTATTTTTCTTTGTATCCGCCTTATGTTCTTTTAATCTGGTAGCTATGTTGCGTCCCGTTTGTCCTATGTAAGCTAGCCCACACGAACAAGGGATGTGGTAAACCCCTGGTACCTCGAGTGGTGTTCTATATTGCCCGCAACGATAAAAAATTTCCGCAAACATTACGATGTAGAAACATATACGTCGATACTCCTCGAGCAACGTTACTCGATAAGCGCACGCATAAAATCAGCCAGGGGAGAAAGTGTTTTTCGAGTTTAGTTGACAGCTGACATGGTTGACATCTTGTTTTGTGTTTTTATTTCTCAAATTCTTAAATTCCTGCATTTAAACAAGATTCAGACCAAAACATCTCTTTGCTGTAAATTATTTATAGTGTAGTCTCATAGATCACTGATGTATGTAAATTGCAGTTTTCCAAAAGACCATTAAATCTTATTACGATGGTTTGGAGTCTGTGGATTATCGGATGATACAGACCGAGTAGCAAGAGCTGTGGTTTTATGCTTTCAGAATTTAGAGGCTTTTGGTCACAGAAACTACCGTCAGTATCGATTCCATACCCTGATCGGTTGCAAAAAACAAAGGCTGACGAGGCTGCAGCAGGTTGATCATTAGCTGTGACATTACCAATATGTACACAACGTAATCATTTTAGCATTCAGAAAAGATTAGAAATATTAAACCCATTGTGACTCTAGATTTTGTGAAAATCCAATAATGTCGTCGGAACATTTAACTAATTTACTAAAAATAAAATAATGAAGTATGCTTTCTGCAATTTTTCAAACATTTCTATTCCAGTTCTGTATGTAAAATTTTGTTACAGGAAATTTTACCTGAGGGCATACTAAAATCAAAATGCCTGTTCACCACAAATACGTAAATTTGCCCTTCCAATATGTTTTTACTCTCCAAAAGGGTGAAGTTACATGATTAACTTTTCTTTCAACTATTAAAGAGTGCTATAAGAGTGGGAATCGTAATCTAAACTTTTGTCAGCAAGCCTTTAAGATAATGAAAATGTCTATAAGAGAGCAGATTCTTTGTGATAAAGGTAGATTTCAAAGAGTAGATTTTGGCACAGCAAGACTATGTGAGTATGGCAACGAAGATTTACCCCTAGCCCAATATACGCAATGTTTATGTGTGTGTGTGTGTGTCTTAACGATCATTCGAAAATACCAAATGGTTACTTTTTCATTATAACATTAGCAGGCTTCAGTTGTGGAAGTTGACAGTGGAAATTTATCTGAATCTACCTCTTTTTCATGTTGCAAAACTTATTATATAAAGTTGTAATCGCGAAAGGTGTCTTATGGCTCATCGGTAGGCAAGGCAAGGTTTAAGATTTTTGAAACGTATGTCCTTATTGACTAGCACGTGCATAATAAGTGATATCTGTAACACCAATAAAATAAAATAAAAAAAGCGATCTACAACACGGAGAACTCTTGAGAAAAATAAAATGCACCCATATAGTATTCAGCTATTGCAGAAGTTGAGTGAAAATGATTGGCATTTTGTAATGAGGCTCCACAAATGATAAATATAGATGAAAAATGATTGTGTTAAGCGCCATAATGAATAGCCAAATTTATTTCTTTTGATTTTGAGAAATTAGCGGCTATTTTATTTGTTGCGGTGAAGATCACTTTAATATTTTTCCTTCTAAGTATCCTGGCTATTTTATCCGTGCAGCTTTTTATGTAAGGAATAAAGGAAGTTGCCACGGGTTCCTTCTTTTTTGGTTTTTCCTTGCTGTGTTTGTTAATTGCTCGATATATGTCTGCTTTTCTGAAACCGTTCATCTTTTAGTGGGTGTAAAATTCTTATTTTTCAGTATGTTGTACTACTGCAAGAGTAGTTAATTATTATTACAAAATTCAGTTAAAATCCGTAAGTCCTAAATTAAGATGGAATCTGACCAAAGCAAACTGGCATGAATTTTTGTAAGAATTTGACAACTGTGTTATATGGATCAAACCATGTTGGAATAATTATAATCATTTTTCTAGATTAGTTATAAAAATAGCAACAAAATGAATTTTTAGAGGTCACCGAAAGCAATATTTGTCATGTTGGAATGCTCAATGTAACACACTTTATAGAGAATTTCAAAAATTTGGTAAAGTTGAAACTCTTAATCTGTTAATAAAGAGATTAGATGAAGCCAGAAAACTTCTATGGCAAAGTGCTTTAGAAAACTTAAATTTCACGCATTCAAGCAAGAAAGAAACCAAAAATCTGCATCCTAACAAAATTGCTGGACGGATTGTAAAAATCTCAAAATCGAATGTCGACAACCAGAATAGAAAAACTATCAATAAAAAATTACGACTAATTAAAAAATCGGAAGTTATGAAGTCTTGAAAAATTAAATACCGCGATTTCACAAATTCGAAATAAGAAAGCTGCAGGATTTGATGGAATTTTGCCAGAATTTATTAAATATTCTGAATCAAAAACTAGACTTTGGTTATTAACATTTTATAATGACATAGTTTCCACTCATACATTACCAAGAACTTTCAAACATACTAAAATTTTAGCTATTTTAAAACCTGACTCTTGAAGGATATTTACCATAATTATGATATCAAATACTTGAGACTTTATAAAATACTTTTATTGAGCATAGTAGGTTCATGAGTTAACCTTTGATTACATATATATTTATATAATGGTGGTGGCTCTTATATCTACTTACGTTTTTATTACTGCTGTAATGCATATACAACACCTTCCCCCTAAGAGTATTTACAAATCTAAACGCGTAGAAGGTTTTATACGTCTACCATACCGAGATTGGCTTTCATACAGATCTCTGCTTGAGGTTTCAGTGAAATGTTATGGCTTTCTCCAATGTCAGTTCGTCGATGCGTAGCAATGCTTCTCGGGTGCCCATCACAACTTTATCCCGTAGAGCTTTATCTTTATTTGTTTGTCTTGGATCGACTGTGTTATAATTACAAGACTTTACTAAGTGTTTACATTCAGTCAAGAAATGTTTAAATGTTTCACCATTCTGTTGCATTCTTTTTAAGAAAGTGTACCGCTCAAAACACTCATTGACTCGTGGATTAACATAATCATCGATTGCAGATATCAAATATGCATAATCGTTGGTATGATCTGCTGGTATACTATATGTACTTAATATTATTGATTGATTCAGTACCGATTATATTTCTTAATATTGATAATTTAACTTTATCGTTGGCTTCATCATTGCCACTAGCCATAAGGTAGTCTTGGAATGTGGTTTTCCAAAACTTCCATTCGTTTGCTGCATTAGAGCTTTGTAAGTCAAAGTCTGGTGGTAATTTTACTTGGACACTTTTCGCCATACCACGTGCTTGTAGGTTATATTTTAAAATGTAGATAGTTTAAACTTAATACCAATATTTGAGGTTTTAGCCTTTACTTAGACTGCGCCATGTTTAATGATATTTACCATAATTATGATATCAAATACTTGAGACTTTATAAAATACTTTTATTGAGCATAGTAGGTTCATGAGTTAACCTTTGTTTACATATATATTTATATAATAGTGGTGGCTCTTATATCTACTTACGTTTTTATTACTGCTGTAATGCATATACAACACTGACAGAACCCGATAATTATCATCTTATTTGGTGAACGACCCAATAGAAACTGTTGTGATCAAGTTGTAACCGTCGTTTAAGGCTGTTCGATTTCTTTCGTGAACGACCCGGTATTTGTATTGATGTTAGCTATTTCCTGTATTTTGAAATTGTTCTATTGAATTCAGGTTGATTTTAATAAATTATTTTACGTTTTTAAATTCAACTTTATAATTTAAAGTTGTGGATAAAATTTTGCATTAATTTATTTCACAATTATTACGCTATTGAATCATCCGTATTCTGTGTTTATTTGGCACTTTCTTTGTTCTATAATAACTCTAGCTGTAATTTATGTTTCCCTTCTGAGATATAATGGTAATTGTATATATTTTTAGCAGTTTGTTTATTTTAAGTTTGTTTAAAAGTTCTTTGTTTGAAGTACATTCTCAGTACAGTTGTACTTGTTCTTTGTGTTAGTTCGATTAAATTACGTTGGAATAAGGTCACTCTTATAATTTATTAGACAATCGTTATGATTCTGGTCACAACAACTAATCTTATTGACAGTAGTGAAATACAATATTTTGTCAATTTTAGACTTCACACAAAAGCAAGGGTTGTTGCTATTTTTGTGACGTTATGTAATCTGTTTGCATCCTCTTTGCACTTCTTGGTGGTATGATTTTCTTTTATGGAGTTTCAAACGCAGTCATTGTGGAAATAGTAGTTTAGTTAATATATAGATATAAGAATTTTGGTGGAAATTGGAAGTCCCAGTTGGTTGACAGTCATCGAAATGCTTTAAAAAGATAAGTGTTAGTTGGTTTTGGGGTGGTAAACTTATCCGCTTTAGATGAAGTAACACCGCTGAAGTAATATGCAGAAAACGCGAATTTTTTTAGTACAGTTAGTGGAGTTTTGTTTCTCTTTATACGTGAAATCTACGGGTTTTAAAAAAACGTCACGTCTTTGCCTTGGTGGCGATTATTGGAAAACCTCACGACGGTACATAGTCCTCTGTAGGGTACCACCCTTCAACGTTTCTTCCTGATTACATCTGGCAATCCAGAATCAACCACAAGTTCTTTCCTAGATTTATGACGACGACAGGTCTTTATATTGTACCAATTAAAAAAATTTGGTGAATTTTATGTACGCGTTTAGGTGTCTTAAAAGCTTTTGGTTTTAAAAAAATGAGTGTTGCGAATTAACAATTTTATCGATTTTAGAATTAGAAAATAATAATTGTCCGTAAACATTTGTTAAAAAGAAATTTTATGTTTGACGCGGAAAATTGACAAATTTCGTAATTTTCTATTAAGAATGTGATTTTGTTTTAAAAGAAATGAAGATATTTTATTTTGTGTTCAATTAATTTTTATTTAATGTGTAACGTGCACAGTTTTTTCGATTGAATACGTCTGATTTTAATTAACATTTTTGTGTTCACTGTTTATGTAAATTCTGTTACGGAATGCATTTGACGCACTGCACATGCGTTATGAGCTTTCTTCTTAAGTCACAAACCATCTTGGGTGCGGTTTTTTCCGCGTAAGGACGTTGTCGTCCTGCACTACGTGCAGAAAATGTCCACATGTTAAATTTGAACGGTGGAATTCTGCGTTCGTCGTACGTAATAATCCGCTTTCGTTTGTTTTATTTGCGCTTTCGTTTGTTAGAGAAACCCGTAATCTAAAAAGGTTAAGTGATTTCTTTGTCCCTTACACGTGGTGATACAACTTTGGTATTTGCGTTTTAGTTTCTTTTTTTCTGTACGTACGAACTGGAAGTTTTTGATATACGACTACGTTTTCTGATTTATTCGATGCTTTTCGATTTGTGTACGTATGAAATCGTTTATGGTTACGAAAATTTGGTTTGGATACGTACGCCTTTTTACGATTTTGAGGTTTGAAATGCGATATTAAGATATGGTTTACGCAGCACGTTTGATGTTAGTCACAACGTCGCTTTTACGAAGAATTTCCGCTACGAATTATGATTTTCATGAGTGAAAATCGATAATTATTGTGGTTATGTCTGATGCAATTTGATTTGGATGTTACGAATGAAGATTATCATACGTTACGTTTGTTTACGATGTTCTGGTTAATGGATCTGTACGAATATGAGATCAATCAGGATAAATACGGAAAATTTGGAAGTTTAAATATGCATTTCAAGAATTTCGTAATGTTGCGAGAAACGCGTAATTCAATTAAGTCACGTGACGACCACGCCCAATGCGCTGAAGTTACGAACAGCAACAAGTGATAACTAACCTTCAATGACACGTATGTAAATAACTTAATTAAGTATTCGTTTTAAGATTTGTTTATCTGTTTTTTTGGTTTCAATATTTAACCGTTATAAATTTAATATATTTCAAATTATGTCAAATTAGAATTGTAAATATTAGTGTACGATTAGAATACCCCGACCCTAATTTATTGTTTGTGTGTTGTTTATATGTTAATAAAGCCATAAGAGCTAGCAAGGTGCATTATTATTGTTATTTTAATTATGTTATTAGTTACATATTTGACACCATAAAATTTTAGTCGTTATAAATGCAGACACGCCCGTGGATTAGGTAATTAAGATTTACCTTTGTTTTTATGTAATTTATTTTTTAAATTTTGTTTTGATTTTTTTATGCGCTTATTCAATTAACTTTATTTTTAAATTTTTTTTTAACTTTCATGTTTGCTTACATTTTTTTTGTTAGTTTTGAGTGTTCAAATAAACGCTAAATAGTTACATGTAAACAAGATTTTAGTGAGTTAGACTCTATTAAAGTAAGTCAATTTTGAGTGTATCCTTCAGGAGCGGGCTTGTGGTTGCCAAGGGCTAGACGTCCATTAATACTCCTTCCTGGCGCCCTTTGATGTTTGACTTTTCATTGTGTTTGCTGTCGAGTTTTCCAAAAACAATCACGAGATTTTGAATATAACCCACCTCGTCTTCACTGAGCAGCGGTTCCAACTTTTGCACGTAGCAAAGTTCTAGCATTTACAACGCATATTGAAAATGGTTTTCAAAAAAAAAAAAGAAATCAGCAGCTGTTATTGTTGATGTTACTGCTGCTTATGATACAGTTTGGAGAAAAGGTTTTTTATGAGAATTTTATGAGGTCGTTCGATGCCGGAGGTTTTAAGTTTAATAAATAACATGCTTGGTGAACGATTTTTTCAAGTTTACATCGGCAATGAGATGTGTAAAGTCAGAATATTAAACATCAGTCTGCCACAAGGGTTGGTATTATCTCCATTATTCTTCAAGGTCTATACGAGTCCCCCAAACTAAATGTAGAAAATTTATTTATGCGGACGACATTGCAATGATTTTCAAACATCAAAATTTAAAAATTGAAGCAAAAACCATTACAAGTGATTTACTAATTCTGAACCATGGGGAATAAATCAAAACATAAGAAAAACGGAACGTTATATCTAAACAATAAAACAGCTAATTATAAACTAAATGTAATTTTTAACGGACATCATATTTATCATAATTGTACACCAAAATACTTAGGTGTTACGTACTACTAAATTAAACAATGAGTATAATTTCTGGAGTACTGCGTTCAACACAAACTACGTGGCTACCAGTGTTGTGCAATTGTTACGTGCATAAATTTAAATAATGCATCACCCTGTACATCAAGTTAATTAAAAACTACTTTGATATTTCTTGACGCCATCTATCGGGTTCGTTGATCACTTCGTATTGACAGACGGCATCCGGTGTCAGACCGGCATTTTGCACTTTACCATCGTACCTGTTAATATCTATGTCTGCGTGAATTGAATATCGTTTTCAAGAATCATCCACGTGCTGGGACACGATGGAAATTAGTAGTTTCTCTTAAATAATTGATTTCATACCCGCAGACACCATGTGCCACCTTCATGACTAAGGATATTTGTATCGTTACATAAAATCCTCAAGGGGGAAATTATAAGCGAAAGCAGAAGATCTTAATTACTGTAGACGATTTAATTCTATCTGGAGGCCATATATTCACCTGGATGACTATCACATTGTTCGGAAGATCTTAATTACTGGGTCCGATTAAATTCTATTCGAAGGCAATTACTTAATACCACCAGAGGCGTAACATTAGTATAACAGCATCCGACGTTCGGTTTGTGTTTTGTGTACATTTTACAATTTACGTAATGACTTTGTAGATTTCGATTTCGTGAGCTATTAGGTTGACACGATTTGCAATTAAAATTAATTACAGGGCACGTGTCGAAGGGAGCGCTTCCTCCGCATAAAAGGAACACCTGTATTGGTGGTAAGTTTTTTTATAAATTTTCTTTCGTCGTCAACGAGGTTTCTCACGAAACTTACAATCATCCTAACTTCGTACTGATTATCGTAATGGTAATATCATTAGTTAGTAAATTTGCTTATACTACGTATGCTGTTTATGCTTATTTATTGTGATAATTTAATGTTAATGCTATAATAATTATTTTGCCTTATTGTCGTTACTACCATATTTCTAGTTATGTAAATGATATTTACTGCGAACGATTCGTATTCATGTTCTTCACTAATGTCATGTAAGTTGCCTATCTTACGGTGATTCGATTTTGTATATTCTCGCTAGTACCTACACAGATTTAACTATTTAATTCTTATTATATTTATCGTGATAGAGTAATTAAAGCACCATTGTTATTAACGATTTAGTTTTTCTCTTTTACTCGTTTCTTTCAGCAGTTACGAACTTAACATCATAGTTACAAGTTTATTACCATTCCTGTGGTGAGCAAGCAGGAACTGACTTTGGATAGGCTCTGGCGCCCTTAATTATCTTTTATTTACCTCTAGGAACCCTACCCTCTCTCCGACTGTTGAGAGTTGGCCGTGCAGGTTCGTAACCAGCTAAAGCTTGTAACAAATTGGCAGCCCAACTGTTTGGGGCCTCGATTTCTCTCATATCGAATTCTCATTCTCTATATTTCTTTTAACAATTTGCTTTAATTGTGATTAGCGTAGGATTAACTTATACTGTTGAATTTCTCTCGACTTAGTGTGTAGCAAATTGGCTACCTGACTTTTCGATTCTTTTTCTTTTGAATTTCTCATTCGATATAATTCTTTCTGCTGTTTAGATTTTTTTTTTCTCTAATTAGTGTAGGATTACTAACAGGAATAGGTAGTTTATGTTATTGTTTACTTGCTATCGATTTAGTGTGTGCGATCATAAATTCTTCTAGCTTTATTGATTCTTTTCTTAGTCTTACGTGGGTTCGATTTTACTTTGCTTTCTTCACTTAGTTATTGCTACTAGACTGGACGTCTGAGTTACGTCATTAACTTTTACTTTTTCTGTATTTTTCTTTAGTGCTGCAGTTTGATTGTAGATTAGCACTTTGCTTACGTTTCTTTTAATCGGACCTTCGTTTTGATTTTTGGATTGACTCGACTACGTCGATTAATTTGTTTTCTTATTGGATTACTTACTGGATAGTAATACGGCTGGTACTTACTGTTATTTTGAATTTTGTCAGGCACATGGTGGCGGATTTCCGTCGTAGTTAACTGCTCTGGTTAGTTTCTTGTTTACTTGTTATTGTTGTAGCTATGTATTCTTCAGATAAAGAACCACCACTTCTTACTTCATCAGACTCTGATTCGGAAATGAACTTGACTGATTGGAATATTAGTTTCTCTGGTGAAGATCCGTTTGTACTAATGGAGTTTCTTATTCGTATTGATGAGTTGTGTTTGTCTCGTGAAGTTTCTCAGCACCAACTTTTTCTTTCAGCTTCTGATGTGTTATCGGGTAAAGCTCTTCTTGTGTTTAGAAGTAGACGACATACTTTACGTTCTTGGAAAGAGGTTACTGCGATGCTGAAAGCTGAATTTCTGCCTGTAGATTATGATGAAAGGTTAATGGATACTATTCGTAATCGAGTGATGGAACCTAAGGAACCTATTGTGATGTACGTTGCTACTATGCAATATCTTTTTATGCAATTGTTAGAACCAGTCTCGGAGAAGACGCAGCTTAAAATCGTACGCCGCAACTTGGCTCCTTTGTATCAATCTCATTTTGCACTGGTGGATATTACATCCTTTTCTCAATTGATTTCTTTAGGCAAACGTTTGGAGTTGAACTTTAACCGTAGCAATTCTCGTAGTCTTATAACATCCGAAAGGAATGACTTACTTCTAGAATCATCTGTGATTAAGACTGCTACTACCGCAGTTTCTGTTAATACGGTTGCTGATTCTCTTACTACTCCTCCCCTTCCTTCTTCTATAACTACTGAGTCTAATACGTGTATACACTGTCGTTCTAAAACTGAGAAACTTGTACGTCCTGTTCGTTCTTTAGCTTCTCTCCCTCCAATTTTTTCTTCAGTTTCTAGGATTATTAGGCCTACTAACGATCCTTGGTACTTAGGTTTGGTTTCTAGAGTTTCTGCTTGTCCTCGTCGTTTCTCTCGTTGGTGTCTTGTGAAAGGTCTTCTATGTAAACGTGTACGCATATCTTCATCTGACTCTTGCGTGTGGAAATTAGTTGTTCCTTCGGAACAACGCAAACAATTAATCCACGATCACCATCGTCCATCTGAGCGTGAACACCGCAGTGTTAGGAGTACGTTGGAAGCTCTTCGCTATCACTTCTACTGGCCTCATATGAGACCCAAGGTTGCTGAGTTCATACGTCACTGTTCTTGTTCGAACGCACAGCGTAGCAATCCTTTTAGGTCACGTCACATTTTGACAAGTAGAACGAAGCTTTCCAACACTAGTATTGCTACAAGGTCTACGCGTCTACATAAGGATCGTGCTATTTCTCCGGATGTAAAAGCCGCTGCTATTGCTTTTGCATCTCCTTCTTCAGTCGTTTCTAATTATTCTTTGTTGTCTCCCTCTGCTAATCGTTCTCTTCGCTTTCATCGGCGTCGCAAGCGTCGTAAGTGCTAGTTCGCTTTTTGGGCTTTCGACTTTCGACCTTTGCTATTCTTTTGGTTCTTTTCTTTCGGTTTTGGTGGTTCGAGTCTTTGGATACGTCGTCGATATCTTTTTGGTTGTAGCTTGGATACTACCCAATTGTTCTTCTCATATTGCTGTCACCAATTTTCTTTTCTTTGCTTAAGTTTCTAGTACTTTTGTTTTGGTTTTTTTCTTCTCCATCTTACTTCAGGACAGACTACCTTTCCGTCTGTATATATTTATATCCGCTTAGTCGGCATTTTTGGATCGGTACGTCATATATAGAATTCTCTTTTCTGCTTTTGGATTTGGTTTTTTCTTTTCTTGAGTTTTCTATTCCGCTCGTCGGCATTAAAGTCTTGAAGTATATTTTCCAATTTGGGACAGCAATTGGTACGCATTCGTTCTATAACTAATAGTGATACATTTTCTCATACCTTGTTTTTTTCTATTCTATGGGCGGTTGGTTGGGCATTGAAGGGCTGGGCACTCCCTTTCGTTTCTTCTACGGAGAGAAGAACGAATCAGACATTTACACCTTGTCTTATCTTTCTCCGTCTGTCTCTTTTTATCCTTTCTTGTCTTTCTTACTTTTAATTTTTTCTTTCGCTTTTGGGATTTGTCTTTAGGGCAATTATCTCTTTCGTTTTTCTTTTATCTGGATTTGTTGCTTGAATAGTTTCTGGGTATTTTCTTTTAATAACTTCTTTCTTTAGTATTCACGCAACTATGGTTCTTTTCTTTTGCTTTCTTTCGCATTTACTTTTCTCGCTTTATTAGGTTTAGTGGGTTTTGTTTTGTTGTTTTTGGTTTGAAACTTGGAATAGACTGCAACGTCGCTTCTTGTACTTTGTACTTCCGCTTAGTCGGCATTTTTGATGTTGTTAGTCACCGTTAGGATATTCCTTTTCGTTGGGTTTCTTTTGGCTCTGGGAATATTCTAATCCGTTCTTCGGCATTTAGGTTCCGTGTGACATCCCAACGCAACGAGCACTAACTCACGACGTTCTATTGGGCAAGTGAAGTTTTCTGGGTTGTATTAACTCATGCTTTCTTTTTTTTTCTTTCTTCTCCTCCTGGGTTGGTTTGAGATTGTATTAAAAACTTTTCTCTCTGCTTAAGCTTTGCTTTCCGGGGATTTACTGCCGTCATATCATTTTTTTCCTCTGCGTTCTCCTCCTTGATAATTCTCCCTTGTGCTGCATTGGGATTAGTAAATTATTCGTTTTGCTGTGCAGGTCTGAAACTTGAAACAGGCTACAACTCCGTTTTCTGTACTTTAGGTACTTCCGCTTGCTCGGCTTTTCTGGATGTTGTTAGTCATTCTTGGGATATCTCTTTTGCTACTTTTCTCTTTGATTTTTTGGGGATATTCTATTCCGTTGATCGGCTGATAAGTTTCCTTGTTACAGTCCAGCACAGGGATCGATGATGGACGGGTGTTCGTTGGGCAATTGGTGGGTCCTGCGTTCTTTTCTTCCCTCTTGCACGACCTCTCTCTCCCTGATCTCCCATTTTTGTATGCGATCACTTCGCGCCTTTCCTCGAGCACGACCTCTACCTTCCTGATCCCCCATTTTTGTATGCGATCACTTCGCGCCTTTCCTCGAGCACGACCTCTATCGTCCTGATCTCCCATTTTTGTATGCGATCACTTCGCACCTTTCCTCGAGCACGACCTCTATCTTGCTGATCCCCCATTTTCAATTTAGGTATTCTATTCCACTATATTTTATTCTCTCACTATACCCATACATTCTTTCCCTTGATTTAACTACTTTTGCCTCGGGCGATTTTTTTTTATTCTTTCACTATACCCATACATTCTTTCCCTTGATTTAACTACTTTTGCCTCGGGCGATTTTTTTTATTCTCTCACTATACCCATACATTCTTTCCCCTGATTTGACTACTTTTGCCTCGGGCGATTCTTTTATTTTCTCTGGAATTCTTTTGATACTTACGTCCTTACTGTATTGGGTTACTGATTGTTTGTACCTTACTTTTTGGTATCGCTGTATGCGCTTCGGAAATTAGTAAACCATGTTGGTACTCTTCTTTGCTTTTAGATCAAATTACTCTTGGTTTCTTGGAGATACCTTTCGCTTCGTGCGCTTCTGTTACAGTTTTGGTTGTCGGCATTCTTAAGATTCTGGAAAACCTCTGTCTCTTCTGTATTTGTGGTAATCTGATGAGATTACACGGGGTTGGGTTTCTTGGAATTGGGTTGGTTTTGGATTTAAGGGTTCTATCCTTGGCGTATGCCTAAATTTCTGTCTTCATTTTAGCTTTTGTTTCGTTATCTCCGCTCCACGCTTTTATCTTGCTGGGGGGGGGGGAATTCTGTTACGTGCATAAATTTAAATAATGCATCACCCTGTACATCAAGTTAATTAAAAACTACTTTGATATTTCTTGACGCCATCTATCGGGTTCGTTGGTCACTTCGTATTGACAGACGGCATCCGGTGTCAGACAGGCATTTTGCACTTTACCATCGTACCTGTTAATATCTATGTCTGCGTGAATTGAATATCGTTTTCAAGAATCATCCACGTGCTGGGACACGATGGAAATTAGTAGTTTCTCTTAAATAATTGATTTCATACCCGCAGACACCATGTGCCACCTTCATGACTAGGGATATTTGTATCGTTACATAAAATCCTCAAGGGGGAAATTATAAGCGAAAGCAGAAGATCTTAATTACTGTAGACGATTTAATTCTATCTGGAGGCCATATATTCACCTGGATGACTATCACATTGTTCGGAAGATCTTAATTACTGGGTCCGATTAAATTCTATTCGAAGGCAATTACTTAATACCACCAGAGGCGTAACATTAGTATAACAGCATCCGACGTTCGGTTTGTGTTTTGTGTACATTTTACAATTTACGTAATGACTTTGTAGATTTCGATTTCGTGAGCTATTAGGTTGACACGATTTGCAATTAAAATTAATTACAGGGCACGTGTCGAAGGGAGCGCTTCCTCCGCATAAAAGGAACACCTGTATTGGTGGTAAGTTTTTTTATAAATTTTCTTTCGTCGTCAACGAGGTTTCTCACGAAACTTACAATCATCCTAACTTCGTACTGATTATCGTAATGGTAATATCATTAGTTAGTAAATTTGCTTATACTACGTATGCTGTTTATGCTTATTTATTGTGATAATTTAATGTTAATGCTATAATAATTATTTTGCCTTATTGTCGTTACTACCATATTTCTAGTTATGTAAATGATATTTACTGCGAACGATTCGTATTCATGTTCTTCACTAATGTCATGTAAGTTGCCTATCTTACGGTGATTCGATTTTGTATATTCTCGCTAGTACCTACACAGATTTGACTATTTAATTCTTATTATATTTATCGTGATAGAGTAATTAAAGCACCATTGTTATTAACGATTTAGTTTTTCTCTTTTACTCGTTTCTTTCAGCAGTTACGAACTTAACATCATAGTTACAAGTTTATTACCATTCCTGTGGTGAGCAAGCAGGAACTGACTTTGGATAGGCTCTGGCGCCCTTAATTATCTTTTATTTACCTCTAGGAACCCTACCCTCTCTCCGACTGTTGAGAGTTGGCCGTGCAGGTTCGTAACCAGCTAAAGCTTGTAACACAATGTTACACCACCAACATTACGACGTCAACATTTTTTAAAGAAAGAATATAAAAAAATTTTACAAAATAAAACAATGCTTATTAACGAAGACATGGACATTCTTTCAAAATTTAATATACATTTAAGATTAAAGTCTAAGCCCCCATCATATATTACTGCTGAAAAACTCTAATTTAATTTGTAACTTCTAAATTAAGGTTAAGTAAATAATTCAAAACTATAACACATTCTTATTATAACTCCTTTGGACTAGATTTTTATTAGCCTTTGCACCTCTAAACTTATTGTGGCTCATAGGGTATCAATTCATAAGTTCTATTTCTTAAGTAAATTTTAGAGACAGACTTATGGGTTTGTTTACTATTACTTTTGATTCTATATACTTAGCCCCAAAGTGTAGATGTCTAGGGTTTACAAGACCTAAGCATTTGCATAATGTGTGAAGCAGTATTTCCTCTTCTTCTCTACACCTACATTCAGGATTGCATTTCACTTTTATATTAATGCGATGTTTTATAAGTGATCAGTGTCTTATAAAGAATCCGACAGTCGATTTTAGTAAGTTTTTACTTAATTTAGTTAACTTTTTAACTCTCTTTCTAGATGATCTTTGACTGTTGTAGTTCAAGAGGTGCCAACTAGTGTGAGGTATGTTTTTGTCTCAATAAGTTTCCCCTTGATGGTTTTATATGCTAGACCACAGGTTGGCTTAAGCCCTATTAGACGACTTTTACCTCTATTTTTTGTTAACAGTTTTGTTTTTTCGTTTCTTTTGTCTCCTTGATGTTTTTTTGTCTCCTGTAGAGTAACACTGTTGTGCTCAGCTAAAGGAATTAGCAAGTTAATATTCCAACTGCTCTTGAGCGTATTGATACTTAGTCTAAATTTTTTAATGCTACTTGGCTATCTAAAACGATTGGGATCCTTCTATTTTGATAGAATTTCTTAATCATTTCTTGAGCACAAAGATATATTGCAATAATTTTTGCTTGGACTACGGTTGTTAGGCGTCACAAATTCACGCTAAAGTTACTTCTGGATCTGCCAGCGATTCCCGATCCAGTACTGCACGCAGTTTTGGAACCATTTGTATGCTTGTGTGAGCAGCTTCAACATTATACGTTAGTGCGCAACATGGTACAAACGTACTAAAATACATTTTCTTACTTATTATAAGGTAATATAGTTATGGGCGGTTAACAACTCTCTGCCTCTTAGCGTTGTTGTATCCCAAATTTATAGCCAAAGTCGTGTAATCTACTCTGTTCTGCCCCTTACCTAAATATTGTATTGCTACAGCCGCACAGACTATAGCAGCAGGCTTTGAAGTTTAGTCGCAAAAAAACTTGCTTTATTTATTTGTAAAAATTATTTAAACTTTTTTTTGAAATTATATGGAAGTTGTTACATCGTCGATATGGCTGCTGATAACAATAATGTATCAGGCTTTGAATTTCAAAGCTAATATAATGCTGACGCTCCCACTTCGACGTAGCCGCTTTGACGCGAGATCGTTTCGACGCGATATCATATTGACGCAAAATCATCTTGACGCGACCTCACCTTGACGCAACTTCATCTCGACGAGAATAGGTCAAACACAATTAGGGAAATATAAGTACATAATATAAAGACCAGATTTGATACTATGGCAATAAAGTGATGAAGGCATTATTATACAAAATAGAAAAGAAGATTTAGTATCTACTAAATCCATAGTGTCAGTGATCATTCAACACATCTATAAAGACAATAGTTTTGCTAATGTTTGTTAAATAATCTGTCACTGCACTTCACCTGCAGCGGTCATGTGTGCAGTGAATAATTTAAAAAAGTAACTTTGTAAATTGTTATTTGACAAGTTCTACAACTGTGGTAAGGACGGATTCTAAACGTACAAAATGTTACGGTACTTGGAATTTCATTTATCCTCTAAAAATAGAAATTTTGCGTACTTAACAATAATTTTGAGAATGCTTTTAGAGGTTTGCCTTCGGGGTTAACATGTACAAAGGCTTGGTTTAACAATACTATCAAAGTGTAAGTATTTATTCTTTGCTGATTGACCGGTTGATTGACACCGTGAATGAGGATTATAAAACAATAAATTATGAAGGAAGAAAATGAAATAGGCAAAGAGACGCGTACCTTATGTACGTAATGGATCCAAAAAATGTTGGCAATGTGATGTGTATTTATACAGACGCTCTAAGTGGTGAATTTATTCGGGTTGTTAGTGAACACTGCACTGGAAGTAACGTCGAGCTATTGAAAGTATAGAAATCCCAAGCCAAATTCGTACAAATACCACCCAAATAAAAAAACTGTTCGACAAATAATTCAGCGTTCAAGACAAAAAATTGATGTAGCTTCTGATCGTGCCTCTATTGAAATTCCAGACAATTACAGAAAATTTATTGCTGGCCGATTCTGAAGAAAATTCTCATTCTCATCTCAAGACCAGTGTTCAAACTTGGATTTTGTACGTAAAGAAAATTTACGTAAATTTCCAAATTTATTTCAACAGGTAAGTAAGAATCCCTAATTGATAAGAACGGTTATTTTGATACAGGATGTCAGGCAATATTTTCAGAATGTTTTTACTTTGTTGTTTGACCGATTTTGGGAAAAATGATCAGTTAGTCGTACCTAAAGCTATAAAAAAACGATTCTGTAGGTACTCATTTTTGAACTCGAAATTTAATTTTTTTATGGAATTCGGGCTGTTCCAAAATGTATTAACCAACTATATGAGCGTTTTGTTTGCGGCGATAACGCACCAGAAAAGCGTTATAAGTATCAATGGACAGATACACGTATTTTGGCGTTAGTTTAGGATGAAATGCGTGAAATGTTAGAATACCTTAGAGGCATCGCACACAATTTTCTCATGGATTAAGATACTTATTATTACGTAGTTTTTATTAAATATTATCTATAATTATTTTTTGATATATATTTGAATCTGGTTTTATTTCTATATTGATGATACGTGTACCAGTGTAATTCTAGAAATCGAATCAAAATACTTTACTTTTAGTTTGAAGTAAAAGCGGTATTACGGTGTGTTCTAGTTTTGAGATGATTTTGCATCAAAATAAACTCGCGCCAAGATGATCCCGCGTCAATATGAGCTCGCGTCGAAATGATCTTGCGTCAAAACGATGGTGTCGAAATAGACGCGTCGACGTGGTCGCGTCAAAACGAGCTGCTTTGATAATGCTATATTTATTAGACATTTGTAATTTACGTAATCAGTTATATACAGAATGAATTATGAGCCACAACTAGAGTATCTTAGTCAGTTTCTGAATAGTGATTTAGAAAAGCTCAATAACAAACCAGAAGCATTTCCAGCTGACGTATCAGACGACGAATGGTTACCAATGCAGAATGCAGAAATACAGAAACATTTGATGTTGAAGAAGTGTATGGCGAAACAAATCCTTTAAGAGCGAGCAGATTAGTAAACTGCTGAAAACAGATGCATACCCGCTGTACCATACAAGGATGTCTTACAACCGATTCAAACTAATTACTAGACTTCTTTGCTTCGACAATGAAAACACCAGATTCAGTGGCTTAGTAACTGCAGCGGCAGGATTGATTTGCGGCTTGTGTTAATTTGATTTCTTAGTATATACTATTGGATCACCGTTGATGAGCAGCTTTTCTCCTACCGCGGCTGGAGAAAATTTACCTAATATATCCCATCTAAACCTGCAAAATATGGAATCAAGATTTGGTAGATATGTGATGCTCAAAGTTCCTATCTGATTTACAAATTTACACTGGTAATGCTACTACAAGACACAAAGTAAATCAAGATGAGCGCGTCGTCAAAAACCTAAAAACACTAGTAGAATTTCGGATTTAATGAGGACAAAGTTACTATTTGCTCCTACGTGCCTAAGAAAATGAAAAGTGTAATACTGTTGTCGACAATGCACTACCCGGACAGTGTAAGTAGTCAAAAAACAAACCCGAAATTACGCAATACTACAACAGTGTAAAAAAGGTAGTCGACGACAGGGATAAAATGGTCACACACTATTTAACAAAGCGACGGGCAAAACGGTGCTCACTAGCTATGTTCTACAATATGACATGTGTAACCAGCCTTGCATCCTATATAATATATTCAGAGATTAATTCCGTAATCATGAAGCGCACCGATATCATCGTATCTTCTTGAAGGATTTGGACAAGATGTTAGCAACACCATGCATTGACGAACGGTTAAGAAATCGTTGCACCTGCCAAAATTTCTCCACCAAGTCTGGCATAGAATGTATGCTGGAAAAAACCTTGGGGTTTGTTTAACATACAACAGCAAGAGATAACATTCAACGCGAGTTCGTCGGCACTTGTTATGTATGCCGAAAAAAAAAACCTACCAAAAAACACGCAAGGTTTGTGGTTCGTGCAACCGTCCGGTTTGCACCCAGCACTCCACCTCAGTTGTGAAATGTTGTCAAAACTGCGTATCTATATGTTTGCGTTTATATTAAGTGTTTCTATTATTTAATTCTTGGCTTTTAGCGATTTATTTCTATTTACAAAATGGTGAGTATAATTTATGTGCTTTAAATACATGCAATTTTAGTTAACCTCAAATCATTTACTGTTAATTTTTTTAACATTAATTTAAAAAAAAATATGAATGAGCTAGATCAGTTTGAAAAATATTTATTATTTACAAGGTTTTGCTTTTGCAGTCAAAACGTTTATTTATGACAAAGTTTGAATTGTTAACAATATCGTTCTTCCGACAAATACGATGTTTGTATGTGAACGTTTTTCTCAGAAGACTTAAAAGAATAAGATGTGGATGTGATTTATAAAGCATATCAAATCAATTTGTAAATGTTTAACAACTATGTTACTCAAGAAAATGATACTGTAAAAAGAAACAAGAAGTCAATTACAGAAATAAAGATAACAGAACTAGTGCTGTAATACATTGATAAGTCTTGATTGTTTTTGTAATATTTGTCTTGTGTTATTTATTAAAACGTAAGTACGAAGTATTTATGATTATTTTGTAAATATGCAGTTGCATTAAGTATAAGCTTGTAACCGGCGTTGAAATTTAGTCGTGAATCTTTTATGTAAGACCCCGTAATCAGATTCATTTGGCTGAATTTTCTGTTTTTTTTTTAACGATTGACTAGTTCGATGTTAGCATCGAAAACGTTTTACTCGTTATTTTATTAAGTTTGATTTAAGTTTATTTGTATTTCATAGTTATTTCACAATTATTACTGGTATTTTTTTTTAAATGCAAAAAAATTCCGTGGTTTTGTTTCTGATTTAGTGTTTTTACTTTTGGTTATCTCAGTAAAATAACAATTCTATCTAATTTACGATTTCCTTTTTGGAATGTAATTTGATCAATTTTTCTTGGTATCTATACTTTTGTTTATGTTGAGTTCTTTTACGAGCGCGATTTGGACCACCTGATAATTTAACGGAGTAAGCGTTTTCTGTGAGAAGATTTTCTTTCTTTCGAGTGCCTACGTGGCAAGACGCACGTGGCAATTATAGTTTTCATCTTTGTTAATTTAGTTTGTTTAGTGTTCCATCTTTTACAAAGATTTTACGGCGCAAGTTTGTTGAATTAAGTGGGATTACGAGGTGATATAAGGAGTAAAATTTTGATTTTGAGGAGATTGTTATTCGGTGGCAATTAAGAAATATCGGGTACCGTGATGTAGTTGAGTGGTCGGGGTACTTTTACCCTATCGTGATGTAATACCGCGGAAGTTTGATGGAACCGTGAAAATTAAGTGTAGTGGTGGAAAAGTTTGATTTTTCCGAATTTCGTAATTTACGGTTTAAATAGTCTTCATGGTTTCCAAAAATAAAAATCACGTTTCAAGTTGGATATGCAATCGATGGGTTGTGCTACATCCAGTCTTCGCATTTGTGCGGATTTCATTTAAGTGTTAAAAAGAAAATTCTTCCGCCGTCATTGCAATTGTTTGGGGTACCTTTCAACGTTTTCTTGCCGTAAACAACTGGCCACCTAGAACCAACCATAGGTTCTTTCCTGAAGTTACGACAATTCAAGGTATTTATTTTGCACCATTTATTTAATCGTGAAGTTATTATTTACGTGATTGAGTGTTAAAAGCTTTGAATTTCAAACAAAAATTACAAGTGTCTCGAATTGATTTAACGTTAATGTAACTAATTATTGTCCGTATTTATCGGAACTGTGACATAATCCCGAGTTAAAAATTTGTTACACGGGATCGAATTTTTCGATTCAAGTTATATATATTAGTTTTATAAGTTTATTTCATTTTATAATTGAGTAATTTCGACGCGCACACGGCCGTGATTTTAGGTAAAATAAGATTTATTAATTTGTGCTTTGTTTTATGTCTTTAAATTCTGTATTTTGTATTTTATTATTTTGTTTTTGTGCATTTATTCAAATAACTTTAAAAATTTTTTTTTATCAAACATTCATTTACATACCTTTTGTTGTTGGTTAATTATTTTTGTTGATTACAGTACTATTATTTTATTCATTTTTTTTGTGTGTATTCAAATAGGTCAAATAAATGTTAAATTGTTAAATGTAAAGAGCTTTTAATTCAGTCGGCCTCCGCGTGTGTAACTTTATTAATTTATTTCAGATTTTAGTAAGATACACTCTGATAAGGTAAGTCCATTTAGAGTGTATCCTTCAGGAGCGGGCTTGTGGTTGGCAAGGGCCAGAAGTCCATTAAGCTTTACTCCTTCCTGGCGCCCTTTAATTTCGACATTATTACTTTTCGATTTTGTGTTTTTCGTCAAGTTATCCAAATCAATCACAAAACTTTTAAATATAACCCACCCCGTCTCCACTGAGCAGCGGGACAACATCGTTTATGTTACCTCATTTCAGGCAGTGACTTTGTTTTAACTTTGGCATGTAACAAGCTACGGGCGCAACCATAATATTTAACACGGTAGCGACACTGTTTAACAACCTGAGCGATGTTGTTGAGTTAATTCGAAAATGGTATTGCAAATTAATTAATATTGTTATTTGATTTCATTGACACCTTACGTTAAAATAACAAAACAAGAAATAACGAGTTGTGAAAATCCCATAGCAACACGATTTGCCAATATAACTAATTTCACTATTTTTTGAATATAATTTTGTTAGTGTAAAACGTGAATATTTACTAATGATAATCAAGACTCAAAATTTCCTATGCTTTGACTAATCACCTTCTTGAATAGAAAAGAGAATTTTTTGATAACACCAAAAGACGTGCCTGTACTGGATATCATTGGTGCCGTCGAGAAGAAGAATTTAAGTGGAAAATCAGAAGTGCTCTAGAGAAGAATAGAAAACAACACACCAACATCACTAAACATGAGGAAAAAGCTCTCACAAATTTACGGAAGAACTTATGCATTAAAATACTTCCAGCCGACAAAGGGACCGCAACTGTTATCATGGATGCCACTACCTACTACCAAAAAAATGAAGAAGTCTTAAATCAAGGGAATTACCGCAGACTGAAGAAAGATCCGACAGCAAGCTTGGAGAGGAAGATCTATCAAGTCCTAAAACTACGAAAGACATCTAACACCAAGGATGAGAACGATGCTAACACCACACTACAGCAAACCGCCGCATCTATATGGACTACCAAAGATACATAAAAACAACATGCCGCTTCGACCGATAACCAGCTCTCGTAATGGGCTCACATACCAGCTATCCAGATTTCTACTACCAATTGTGCAACCACTACAGAAAAACAGCTCATCTTTTGTCAAAGACTCCAAACATTTCGTTGACATTCTAAAAACAATAGAGCTACAACCACGGAATCAATTAGTCAGCTTTGACGTAGAAAGTCTTTATAATACTAATGTGCCAGTTGAAGAAGCATTAAAAATCATCCAAACGAAGCTCCGAGAAGATGAAAAACTCCAGGAAAGAACCACGCTGCCAGTAGAAGGAATAATGAAGCTCCTAGAATGTTGCCTCAAGAACTCGTACTTTCAGGAGAAAGACAGATTCTTCACTCAAGACGAAGGACTACCAATGGGTTCATCTCTATCACCAGTAGTCGCCAGCATCTACATGAACTGGTTTGAATCCCAGGCCAGAAAGAAATCAAAATTCAAACCCAAAACATGGCTTAGATATGTTGACGATACCTTCATAATTTGGAACCACAGTAATCGACAACTAGACATTTTTCTGAACAACATCAAACCATCCATCAAATTCACCATGGAAAAGGAGAACTCACTTCCTTTTTTAGACGTTCACGTAACAAAGATCAAGAGATTCCACATCTACAAAGAAGGGAGTAGTAAAATCTCTAATCGACAGAGCGTACAGGTTGTGCAACACAGAGAAAGGGCTACAAAAACAAATCAAAAACCTTAGAAACGATCTAAGGCAAAATGGTTATCCAGAAAAGATTGTAGGAGAGCTTTTGAACACCAAGGAACAACCTAAAACAAAAAAACTGCCCAATTCACTGCTGAGCATCCCATATGTCAAAAGTTTATCAGAATCAATAAAACGTATAGGAAAAAGCTACAACTTAAATACAGTGTTCAAATCATCGACCACCATTAGGAGTATAATTTACAACACAAAGCCACAAACAAGTCGAGATTCCCAAGTTCCATGTGAATGTGGCAAGTCATACGTGGGGGAAACCAAAAGACCACTTGACATCAGATTGAAAGAACATCAGAAGCACACACAGAGAGGAGAGACTTCTAAGTCCGGCATCGCCCAACATTCGTGGGATAACCAACATCGAATGAAATGGTCGGAAGCAAAAATCATACACAGAGAGGAACATTGGTACAAACGGAAATTTAAAAAAGCGGCATTCATCAACAACAACAAAGAAATTTTCAGCCAGCCAAGTGTCGAGATAAGCAATATATGTAAACCACTAATCGAACCTCTAAAACAACTTAAACTTCACTAAGTAATTTTGTTAATTAATCTGTTACGCTAAGTTGATTTTGTACGCTTGAACGCTTTATCGAACATGTTTTTAGTATATAAGCTCCAGTAGTTTCTAAGTTTGTTAGTATTCACCTGATGACGATTGCAGATACCACAGCAATCAAAACGTTGTGTATATTCGTTTCAAAATAATAAACAATGAAAGTTCAGCAAAATGTTATTACTTCGCATCAAGCAACATTGTTTAATACATTCAAGCAAACATTTACTTTGAAGTATTGACAAAACTCTGTGGACAACAGTTTACAGTAAATAAAGAAATGTGTATTTTAAAACATGTATTGAAGTTTTATCGGCCCCATAGGAACAATACAATAAACATGGGAAACAAAACAAGGCATTTATCACATCCACACACCCACTTATTTTTCCACCGACTTCAAAAAAAGGAGGCGGTTCTCGATTCGTCGGATTATAAATATATTTTTTAATGTATGCTATGTTCAGCCATCATTCTTTACGAGCTGGCCGATTTCGATTATCTTGTATCAGAGAGAGAGTAACTTAGTAGTGTTCCCATTTCAATTTGGTTAAATTCTCATGATGGGATCTATGAGAAAATGATTAATTTATTTACAATTAAACGCAAAAGTTTTATTTACATAAAGTTACTTTTTCAAGTTAATGCCAAACACATTTAAATTAAATCTATTGCAACTACCAAAGGATTAAAAATATAATTTTGTGTAAATAAAAATGTTGTTGTTTAATTGTAACTACATTAAAATGATTTTTTACTTTTTAGTTCACGTTTTGAAGTCGGTTCTTTTCTTTTTGTAAAAATTGTTTTTATTATAAACTGCGCTAGAAAAAATATTGTGTACAATTATGTTACGCAGTTTTATCTGCTTGATTTAGTTTCAAGTTTGGAATAGGCTATCCGAGAGATTCTATTTCAATCTTTGCTTCTAACGACAGTCTTACAAATTCATTACACTTAGAATACGTCGTACACGTTCTACTGATTAATCACTACTGAACTAAATTTACGTTGCTTTGAACGACTATATTAAACTAATGTTTTAGAGTAATAAAAAGTAGATGATACCTATATCTAAATATGTTTAAATATTTTATTCACATAAATTTGTACCTTTTTTTTTGTTTTAAAATTATATTTTTTTTTTAAATTAAAAATTAAAAAGTTACGCGTACAATTATTATCGATTTTCAAAATTCTAAATACTTAATGTGATGACATTTAAACGTGCATTTCTTAAGAATCAGAAAATCAATGTAATTCCGATACTTGACGTGTTGTTATTGTTACTCGTATACGGTATAATTGAATATTAAAGAAGAAAATTGCGATGTCTGTCTGCGAACTGTAAATGGTTTTCTTTGCAATAAAGTACGAGCGTGTAAATAAAATGTATAAACCGATATACGAATTTAAACTTTTCAATATATGATTTAATATTAAAAAGTCGTTTATAAGAAAAAGTTTTATGTAGTTTTCTTTATTGATACATCACTCCACTAAAGTTATTGCATATTTCCATTATATTTCTTGCGTCATTTGACTGTTGTTAAAATAAAACCAAATTGTTGAAAATGTGCTACGTAATTATTGGTACAACTGTAACCTCTAACTAAAATTGGTTTATCGTTTCAGCTACGTTTGCAATATAATATAAACTAAACTACACATCCGCAATGCTACAATGTAAATATATAGAAGTTTCATAATAAAATTAAATGCGAAAACAACAATTTGAAAGATAACACGATTATAGTTATGCGTTACAGACAAGCAAGTAATTGAAGTAGGATTATTTTAGCGTGCTGGTTACGATATGTTCAGTTCCCGTTGGTTGCTCTCGAATACATACACGACTGTTATCTAGTTGAGCTTTGTTTGAAACTGGAAGTCATATTATTGTCGCATGATTACGACCAGCCTGTATGCTAATTTTGCTCTAAGTTAGGGATATGTGATTTGATACGCTAATCCATGCACAAATGCGGCGTATTAAAGCAAATACTCGTTCAACTGAAAGAGAACCGTGTCAGTATCAGCTTAAACAAGGACGAATAAGCATAAGAACCTTATTAAGCACGACAGCTTTAAGGTATTTTTAAAAAATATTTAGAATGAATAAAAAAATTACATTTCCACTCGCACGAGCACTCGCTATTTCGATTTCAATCAATTTATGTATACTGTTTCGATTTAAAAAATTACATTAATTCGAGGAAATTAAAGAGTATTCAAAAGAAGCTTCGTTTTCTTTTAATTTGGAAATAAATTTATTTTTTATTCATGAAATTGTGTTTATTTTTAAACTTTGTTTTTTTCCGATTTAGATTAATTTATGTTGCATGGCAGCTGTAAACATCGTTTTACACTACACATATTATTTTAAGTAATTAAGTATACAAAATTAATTGTGCAAATTAAGTTATATTAAAATATTTACTTTTGTCGTTGAGCGTTTCAATTAAATTTTTATTTCAACCCAGAAATTCGCAACTGCGCCAAAAGACGAAAATCTTTTAATATAAAATTTTAATTGTTTTATTGATACAATTGGTCAAATATTTGTTATTGGCCGTTATTTGGTGCTTAAAGTAATATTTTCTTTGTTACACATATGTGAGAAATTCAATAATTAATTACAAAATTTATGAGATCTGTCACTACAAAAACCACGGCCAAAATAAAAAAAGTTTTGTATTATTACCCGTTGAATAAATATTAATGAAATGCTAATAAGTAGAAAAAAATATTTAACATTTGCATATAAAATTATTTTTGTATAAAATACGTTTACAAACGAAAGAATAAACTCGAAGTAAAAAATTTACAAATACACTTTTTATATTTTTCGTTTATGAATTTAAAACAAAATGAAATCCAAAATATATGTATTTTTGATACAAAAATCGAAAATTAACATCAAAATAGCAAATGCAACAAATGAACGATGTTATATAAGACCGACGTCACATATAAAATATGTTGTAAAATGTACAATTACACACAGACTACAATAAAAAACAACAACTACAAGAATTATATAATAAGTAATATCAAAACAAAACAAGTTGTTACTAGGATTTTCTAATAACTTAATTGCTGGCTACTAACTCAGTTGAATCACCAAGCGGATCGCAAGTCTCGATGTGCTAATTATAACGTAAAATTAAAAAGGCTCCAAAACGACTAGAAACTAGAATGGAAAACACCGTTTCAATCTATTCAACACTGAAATAAAATACATGTCCAAACACTGATTATAACGACAAATATATTTATTTTTAAGTCTTGGAGGGTAAGCAACACTCCACACATACAGTTATTGTAGTACATTAAACAAAATTAAATAATATGTAATCTCAGGGTTAAACGTCGATTTAACGCAAAACTAGTGAATTTCCAACCTGAAACAAATCGCATTTAGCGTAAATTGAAACCGTATAAACAAAAATCTTTGTGCGTTAATAGTGATAATATCTACATCTAAGTCGTACGTATTTTACGTTCGACAAATACACAAATTAATAGCAAAAAATAAAAATGTACTCACGATTATCCAAGACATGCAAATAGCTATCTGCATGCTACAATCATCCCCTAAAATTTCTAACAAAATAAAGTAATAATTAGATAAAGGGTCGTATCACAAATAAGTTGCTTGTCCACAAACAATGAATCATTGTAATCAAATGCGTCGAGCATCTGAGTGGTTTTCACTATTGCTATCGCAGGTGTGCTTCCAAGGTTATTCAAACATCACATGAGATATAACAACCACTTGTTCCTAGATTATGTTTGGTAAGTGGCTTAATTAACCAATAGCCCACTTTAGTAAATGCTTCTAGTTATAGTCTCTAAGGGAAGATAATGGATTGACATTAATCATTCTAAATTGACTAGTGATAGAGTAAAGATACTATGCAAACAATCCAGTTGTTCTCCAACCAAACTTGTATGTCTACCTTTTGCGTTCTTCAGTTTTTTTTCTGTTTCCTGCTATGATCAGAAGCATTATCCATCACAATCACAGAATTTTTGTCTAAGTGGCTTATAATTTGTGAAAACCAGTGTTTTTTGGTCATTTGTTTATGATAATCTTCGGTTCTTTGACTGGAAGCATAGCAAATTATTCTCAACAAAACTGATTTTAGATCCTATGTGAATAAGTATTGCTATGTTAAAAATTTTGTAGTATAAAATATGCCTTTGGTACGTCTACTTTTTGTTGTTGGAATAGTATGTCAAATTGTCAAACACGATTTTATTCTTCCGGTAAAGTTTGAAGAAAAAAAACACCCTCTAGCGTTGTGTACGCTCAATAAAGCTTTCATTGCTAAGTATTTCGATAGGAATTGCAATCGAATATTGTGGCGATTTCAGTGAAAGTCTGTATTTGGAGTAAAAACTTATTTCTTGTTTTGTGGTTTAATTTCATTCTTTCGTAATTTTCTGTAGGAGGTATCCATACGCCGCACATGTGGAGATACTAAACAGATGTTACAATTGGAAAAAATTTTCATGATGACGTGCCGTCCCTGTAACTATTTCTAGACCTTCGAGGATTGGATACGGGTAGAAAAGGTTTTGAAAGAAATTTTTGCAAAAACAAATTATGAAATCAATTTAAGGGAAACTAACGCCGTATGTACGTGTTTTTTGGTTAGATTTCAATTGAGTTTTAGGTAATGTTAACAAGATATGTTCTAGCTATTCCATACCTAAAGGAAACTAATTGTAAGTATTACATTTTTATTTTATTTTTTAATAGCTAATAGTGTTATGTCACATATTATAATACGGTGCGGTTTGATTCTCAAAATCTTCAATTTTCGTGCTTTTTTACTTTAATTTTTTACGAATGTAAAGTCATTCCTTCTTTGAATGCAAACGTTAGGCCGACTAGGTCACTTTGCTGTACGACGTGTTGCCCAGTCGAAGGCTTAGCTTATATTTTGTCTTGGATACCGACCTACGTGCTAATGTTTGAAATTTATATAACTATACTTATGTACCTTCTTGGTATTCGTATTCTGTAATAATATAAATATATATTCTGTATTACCACTTCTTTCTTGTGACTTGTTCTTTTTCAACTGTGGGTAGGTTTAAACGGTGTCTCCTATTTTAGTCTTTTATCATTATGGGGCTTTTTTAAATTCAGTTTATAATCTAACTTACGACTCTATCTCCGGAACTACTGAGTTAGCCGTCGCTCTCTTTTTTTTGTTACGAAGAAATCAACGTAACAGTATAAGACGATTTCCTTTGTCTAAAGAGTTTTTTAATCTGGTCATTAGTTCTTTAATAAAAGCCTGCCTTGGTGTCACGATTGTTACGCCTTTCCATGCTTTACTTACAGTATGACCAGCGCTCACCCAGGTTTCATCTAAGACGTAAAAGTTCCGTGTCTTTTCACGTAATGATCTCGTGTTTTTTTTGAGAATCTATAACGCAAAATCAAAATTACATTAAAGTATGTATAAATACTCAATTTTTTACTTTCCGATTCCCCGAAATCCAATTTCTTTAATTAATACACTCATCGTAATCCGTTTCATTTAAGGTAGATTCATATTTTTCTGCAGTTGCTCAACATTTTATTCATAGTTAGTAGTTTCTTTAAAAAAACCTATTAAAGGTTCAATGGCACTTTTAGCTGTCTCATCGATGTTGTCTAAAATTGATCGTGGTCTGTAATATAATTTTGGTACTTGAAGGTCATATGTTAACATAAATAACTATATTTTTATAACTTAAAATAAAAAATATGTATTTAACATTTAATCATTTTAGCGCGCACTTGAATACACCAAACTATTGAAAATACTGTTTTGTCACCGCTACTAGTCTCGCCACGGCTGTTGGATTTAATGAACCACAGTGTAAACGGTTTTACGATAATCTCTCTCAGTTAATGAAGAAATATAAATTCCCTCCACATGCAATTTACAATATGAGTGAATCGGGATTTTCCACTGTCCCAAAGTTTTCTTCACAAAAGGGAAAAGGTGTGTCAATAAAATATCCAGCGCTGAACGTGGAACCAATGTGAGTGTGGTATGCGCAACGAGTGCTAGTGGATAATTTATTTCTCCCGCATTTATATATCCACGTAAAAGAATGAAAGCGGAACTTTTAGATGGATCTCCGCCATCTTTAATTGGAATGGTGTCCGATAGTAGTTTCATAAATCGGAAAGTGTGTTTTGATTATGCCACACATTTTAGAAATGTTACTAAGCCAACAAAGGAACAACCAGTCCTGCTAATAATGGATAACCACACTTCCCATTGTTCTATTGCAGCAATTGATTTTTTCCGATGAAATAACATTATGGCATTAACACTTCCTTCCCATAGTAGCCACCGTATGCAGCCACTTGACAAGTGTTTTTTCGGTCCGTTAAAAAAGTTCTATTCCAACGAATGTGAAAAATGGTTGACGAACCATCCAGGGCGTGTAATTACGGTTTACCAAATTGCTCCAATATTTGCACCTGCATATTTTAAAGCTGCTACTATAACGAATGCGGTTGAAGGTTTTAAAGTGACAGGGATATGTCCCTTTAATAATGATATATTTACTGAAGCTGACTTCACGGCCACTTATGTCACAGAACGAGAAAATCCAGCTACAGTTACAGTTACTGCGGGAGTAAAAGCGCCTGTCATTCAATTAGAAGCTGCTGGTAACTCTACGTCTGAAACAGATACTCAAGCACATCAAATCTCTGAACCAGCCTCTGGCAGTTCTCCCAACGTTGTTGACAGCCCAACCGTTGTTCTCGAAGATTCTACTACTGAGGAAAATATTATTGCCAATGAAGATGTCATAAACGGCGGAACCACTACTTCTGATTTATCAAACATTCCTAGAACATCATCAACATATATAAAATTAACAAGCATTTCTCCGTTACCCAAATCGATTGCGATTAGATCAACAAATCGTAGAAGCAAAAAGTCGGAAATTATCACCAGTTCCCCATATAAGGACCAATTGATCGAAGAAGAAAAGAAGAAAAATCGAAAACCTAAGGTCAAATTAAATATGGGCAATAATATGGCACCACCACAAACGCTCCCGCGAGGGAAATTCAAAAGCCAATTGGAGGTGAACCTCAGTTAGGCCAAGTGTGGAAAAGCAGATTTAAAGAAAGCAAAAACACCGCCCCATAAAAAAATGTGGAGCTGTCCAGGTTGCAACGAAACATTTAAAGAACCTGTTACAGAGGACTGGATTGAGTGCACATCGTGTGCTGAATGGTGGCATGAAAAGTGCAGTGCGTACACGGGTTTTGGATCATATATATGTGACCTATGTGCATAAAATTACATGCGTACTCTTACAGTCCTAAATGCGTACTCTTAAATAACGGGTTTATAAGAGTGCGCAACATGTTTTTTTTTATAAATTCCGTTTTTTTTTCGAAAGTATTTCCGTTTAGTTTGTAAACTGTATTTCATTTTGTTGTTTAGGTATTAAGAAGTTTAAATAAACAAAAAAATATCTTCAACGCAATTTGTTTGGATTTTACACCTGATTAAACCTTAAGTGCGCACTGTTGGAGCACCCTACCCTAACAGTGGTGGCTGCTGTGTCGGCATCTGGAAACACAATTCCTCCCATGCTTGTATTTCCTCGCAAAAATTACAAAGATTATTTTATTAATGGCGGACCTTCAAATTGTATCGGGACAAGCAATCCCAGTAGATGGGTAACAGACGCGGAATTTTTTTAATTTACTTTATTTTTACTGGTTTTAAATAATCATTCCTCTCATTTGAACATTGAAACATTAAATTTGGCTAAAGAAAATGGAGTTGTCATGTTGACATTCCCGCCCCACTGTAGCCATAAGCTGCAACCACTAGATGTGTGTGTTTTTGGGCTCTTCAAAAAATATTGTGCCTCTGCGCAAGATACATGGTTAAAGAATAATCCAGGAAAGACCTTAACAATATACGATGTTCCGAAAATTGTAGCATATTCTCTGCCATTAACTACGGTGGTTACAAATATAACTAATGGTTTCAAAAAATTCGGCATCTATCCATTTAATCTAAACATTTTCACCAAAGAAGATTTTTCTCTATCATTTGTGACCGATCGTCCACAACCAGTACAAGTTGAACGTTAGCAACTAGAGCAACAACCTGATGCGAATGATCTACTTCTTATTAGTCTACCCGATGCAAATGACCCAGCTGCTGCTAGTCAATCCAATGCAAGTGATCCAGCGGCTGCTAGTCAATCCGATGGCAGTGCTTCAGTTGCTACTGGTCAACCTGATGCAAGTGATTCAGGACCAGGAGTATTTTTTCCTGAAGTTGTTTGGCCTTATGTAAAAGCAGGTCTAAGAAAAATTTCTAACGCTGGAAAGAGAAAGAGAAATTCTGCTATTTTGACAGATACTCCAGAAAAAAATTCATTAGAAGAACAAAATAAGAAAAAACTGAAAAAAGTTGAAAAACCTAAAATTAAAATTATTAAAAAAAAAGAAATTGCAGACAAACTCAGAAGAAGACAAGTATAACTGTTTGGTTTGTAATGAAGAATTCTCTAAGAGTTTACCTGGGGAAAACTGGATTCAGTGCCAGATTTGGAAACAGTGGTCCCACATTAAATGTGTGCATCAAATTGTGTTTAGTGACGAGTCCCGATTTTGCTTGTGGGCCCACGATAGTCGTAGAAGGGTCAGACGGATGCGTGGAGAACGTAAACATCCAGATTTGTTGTAGAACGCAACACAGCCCTCACTCAAGGAGTTATGATGTGGGGTGCAATATGTTATGGTAGCAGATCACTCTTGGTCTTTATTAAAGGCAACCTAAACGCAGCTGGTTACATTGCTAATGTGCTACAACCAGTTGGTGTTCCATATCTAATGTTCGCCGTCATACGGCAAGGGCTACAAGACGGTTTTTGGAAGAAGCTAACGTTGCCGTCCTACCATGGCCTGCTCGATCGCCTGATCTGTCGCCCGTTGAACATGTATGGGATATGATTGGTAGGCGACTGCGTAATTTACCACACTCTCCAGATAACTTACACGATCTGCAGCTACGGATTCAAGAAGCTTGGGACGATATACCACAAGCAGCTATATATCACTTGATTGATAGCATGCCAAGACGTCTAAATGAGTGCATTACAAATCGTAGCGGAACTTTTTAAGCTTTTGTTCTTTTGTTTTTAAATTTTAATCGTCACTTTGTTTCATGAAAATAGACGTTTTCTAAAAATTTCAATAAAACCGTTCAACAACTTCTAGATGTTGCAATTTTTCTGGAAGTCACATATATTGAAGTTTTTGCATAATAATCCGAAGCTTTTGTGAAAAAGTGTAATTGCATAGAAAACCAGCTAATTTTTTTCAATTTATATTTAACAATGAAACATTCTCAGAAATAAATACAAAGAATAACATCTGCATTAATATAATCTTTTGAAAAGAAATAAAGTTATAAACTGATTGGCATGAGAAGATTGTGCGCAATCACTTAACATGCACTTCCTTTTCGGCTCGGTTAAATTAAAGCAAGAGTCATTCGACGGAAATGAAACTACCACGATATCTAAACCAATTCGCTATTATTCCGAATGGAAATTTATATCGTTTTATTCTTAAAGTCAAACATTGTCTAGACGTCATTCAACAAATTTCAACTATTATAAATAATCCAATCTTATGTTAGTATAATACCTTTGTAAATCACTCAACAAGTAATTTCCATCAATAGAAATTACTATTATGTTTGAAATGCATTTCCACAACTTGCGTGTATAAAACATCAATTACAATAGTCGACAAAAAAGTAATTATGGGAATATGAACGATAAAGGGGCGCTTACCAAATTATGTCCAGTCATGCGTTTACTCTATTTTATTGTACCATAGAATAAGAAATGAGTCATGGTGGTATGAATTTACCTGATTGCATCCATTCATGTGAAAAATTTTAAGTTACCGCAACATTGTATGCTTGAAAATCCGCTTTGATTATGAAAAAACACGTTTGTTAAACAATTAATATTTGATACGCAATATCAAATAAAAAGTTCTCGTCTTTTATATTGGTTATAAAAAAACTTTTAACACTTCGTTGTGTAACACTAGTTTAAGTTCCAATCTTAACCAGCGACACTTTCTATACAGCGGTCATACATAAATTAACATCAGAAGAGATAAATAATTAGGAGCTTAATTGATTTATGCATTTGTTTATTACAAATTACAAAGATGTGGAGTAGCTGAATATGCTTATGTAGAAATATTTCGGTTGTATGATCTATAGGTAGACAAGAAAGAAACGGCAGCTGCGTTTAATAAGAGCGGTATTTGTGTTGAGTAATAAAATTCCGGCGGCGATGAAAATTTAATAATGCAATTATTAATGATTCAACGTATACAGCAGACCCTACAATAATATTAATTAACAAAAGTCAACTGCACGGTACTGCTCTTAAACCATTAACAATTCTTAAACCAGTTGGTACTAATTTCAAAAGTGCAACAAGTTTCTAATAAAAATTTTGCACTAAATTAAACTGTTAATTTTTTTTGATAACAAGACGTCTATTACTTTACTCAATTATTACATTTTTTTAATAGTTTAATTTTTTATTTATTTATTTGTTTATCAATTAGAACAATCTGGGTATTCTATAAGCTAGCAGCCGTTAGGTGTACTAGCAGATAATAACATAATAAGATAAGCATCCATCGACGCTATCTATGCAACTTAGGTCTAAGTTTTGTAAATTATTATTGTCAAAAAAAACTTGAGAATTTACTACACTCACACTAGATTTATTAGCTACAATATTTTAGGTCTTTTGTCGATGCTTGGTTCCAGTAGCTGCTCCAGTTTGTATGGTTTTCTAACGTTTCATGATATTTAGTAGCACTCTCGTGAATTACTTTCTGGACCGTTGGAATATGTAAGTCTGTATGGAGTGAATGATTTGTTAAATACCACGGAGCATCTACAATCTGCCGGAGTATTTTTGTAATAGCGAAGGCTTCCAGGGCATGGATTTTTACCAACATTAGAATGTCTTCCGGGTTTGGACCGTGTCATATTTGCAACCGAAGCTGCCAACGTTTCGCCCACTTTCGTAAGGGGCTTCATCAGGGCGTGAGATAAATCGCAAAACTCAAACAAGCAATCAAAATCTAACTAAGAACTTCTCAAAAGTTAGGTTATCCACTTGTGAAACAAGCCATAACCTGTGTCGTAACCACAACATCATTCCTGCATTCCTCAAAATTAAGTTCCACATTCAGACACGTTCTTCTAAAAATATCCTACACCGTGCTAGTCTAGCGTTGATACGCGAACGGATTAAGCAAACTAGGCGAGAGTTAGACAGCATTTCGAAACAACTCTTTTATCTTCATCTTGAGTTGGCCAACACTCTATCCCCGGATGATTGGAAACTCTTCGACAACATTACTTACCAGCAGTCTGATACCACTCTACGACTAACCACTGAAGGTCATCTCAAAAAGTTTCAATTATTGGAATCCAAAAATCGTAAAGTTTCATCTATTACTAACTCAGTAAAGACGGTTGTCAATTTATCTAGTTTGGTTCTCACTTCAGAACAGGAATCGGTGCTCTCTAAGGGTTTGAATTTTGCGGTTGCTCCCAAACGTATTCCTAAAGAAGATATTCTATGTGCTGTTGAGTTTTCTATAAGACATCTTCCCCGCCACATCTCAGATCCCATTCGTATTAACACTGGCAAAATTCTTGAATCATCTAAAATTCCTAAATCCAACATTTCTAAGTCGGAAGAGTCCGCTCTAAAAAGTCTTCGTAAGAACCCTGATATTGTTCTTCCAGCCGACAAAGGCAACGCCACTGTAGTTTTGAACCAAATTGATTATGTTACAAAAATCAATTCTATTTTGTCTGAAGAAACTTACGCTCTTCTAACCCATAACCCCACTTCGAGCATTGAACGTGAGTTTAGCCAAATCATCAAATCTTCCAATCTACCTCCTGAAACTAAACGTCGACTTACCCCATCAGATTCTAAACCACCTGGTCTATACGGTATTCCTTTTCGACCTATCGTTAGTACTATCCAATCTCCTACCTACAAGCTAGCCAAGTTCTTGTCCAACATTCTTTGCAAGTTTACAGGTAAAACCTCTTCTCACATCCTCAACTCTCAGCATTTTATTCAACGTCTAGAAACTATAAAACTTGAACTCCAAGATCTTCTCGTGAGCTTTAATGTTACTTCACTTTTTACTAAAGTTCCTATTAAGGATTCGCTTATTATCATCAAACAGATTCTGTCTCAACATGGCAAGGACTTGAGTTTGGTTCCTCTTATTGAAAAGTGTCTATCCTCTACTTACTTATAATTTGATAACAAGTTTTACGAACAAGTTTCTGGTGCTGCTATGGGTTCTCCTCTATCACCTGTTGTAGCTAACATTTTTATGGAATCCTTTGAAACGGTTGCTTTGGAATCATCAATATTAAAACCTAAAGTGTGGTTTAGATATCTTGACGATACGTTTATTGTTTGGTCTCATGGTCATCTTGAATTGTCTAAGTTTCTTGATCATCTTAACAATCAACACTTAGATATCAAATTTACTATGGAAATCGAAAGTAATGGTTCTCTTCCATTTCTTGACGTTCTTGTGACTCGTAAGCCCGACAAACTTCTGGGCCATTCTGTTTATCGCAATCTCACCCATACGGACAGATACCTTCATGCTTCGTCTCATCATCATCCTGCACAGAAACGTTCTGTTATTGAATCTTTGGTCCATCGTGTCTTTTCTATTTGTCAACCTGAGAATCTAGACTCCGAACTCCGTCATCTTACTAGAACCTTAGTGAACAATGGTTATGTAAAGCGAGATATTCATAGAGTTATTAATCGTCGTTTACATCCACGTACTCGATTGCCTAAGGACATTTCTATTCCCGAATCCAACCCGAAATTGGCCTTTTTACCCTACATTCACAAGGTTACAGATCAAATAGGGAAACTCCTTCGTAAGAATGGTATTAAACCCATATTCAACTCGACAGGCAAAATCTCTCAGATTCTTCCTTCTCCCTAAGACAAATTTCCTACACTTTTATCTCAAGGTGTATACCAAATTCCCTGTTCTTGTGGTTTAGTCTACATTGGTGAAACCGGTCGTTCCGTCATTACTCGAATTTCAGAACATGATCGTTGTATAAAAAAAAGGTATACTTCCAAGTCTGCGGTCGCTGAACATTATTTTATTACAGGTCACAAGATAGATTTTGATAATGTTTCGTTGATTGCCAAATCTCCATTCTTTTTCAACAGGAAATTCCGAGAAAGCATAGAAATCATCAAACACCCCAATAACTTCAATCGTAATCATGGTTTCGACCTATGCCCTCTTTGGTTTCCGGTTATTAGTCATTTATCAAAAACACGCCCCCTAGCAACCGTAACCCAATCAGGGTCGAGCTTAACCAACCGTGACGATCCTTTTCCTTTAAATACGGAGAATATTTCTTCTTAAGTCACTTCTACGGAGTTTAGAATCTGGCTTAGTTCACAAGTTGATTACCTAACTCGGTAGTGGTTCTTTGTTAGATTTTCGTTTGCTTTTTCAGGTTATCGTTTTCTTTCTTACCTTTTCAGAGTTTAGGTTATGGCTTGTTTCACAAGTGGATAACCTAACTTTTGAGAAGTTCTTAGTTAGATTTCGATTGCTTGTTTGAGTTTTGCGATTTATCTCACGCCCTGATGAAGCCCCTTACGAAAGTGGGCGAAACGTTGGCAACTTCGGTTGCAAATATGACACGGTCCAAACCCGGAAGACATTCTAATGAGTATATTTGATTGACACTTTCTTATAAATCTTTTTACTTTCCTTGATATATTTTCTCTCTCCATACGCCCGAGCCACCTTATACTGCTGTCTTTTATTTTGCGTGTTATATCTTTCCTTCAGCTTAATGTTGTTTACTCCTCCATTCTCTCTTATCGTTGACGGGGTCAAAAATTCTTTTTGATATCCTTTTTTCCCAAATATTCAGCAGTGTTTTTTTTTGGTAATACTAATGATCTGTACACCTTCAATTTAGAATGTATCGAGAACTGAGATATTTATAGTCCTTCTCTTTTTTAAATACTTTTTGATCTATTTACACACCTTGTTTTCCTACATTTCTTTGCTGTTAGTCCCGCAATTTTTGCTGCTTATTCTATTTGCAAAAAATATATTACTGTCAATTCCGACTCTCTTTTAGATATAACCACCAAATAGTCTGCGTATGTTACATTTTGTACACTTCTATTTAATATTCCACTTTTGTTTATTTCTATTTTGCGTACTATCGATTCCAACACCATGTTGTATAACATTGTAGATAACGGATCTACTTGTCTTAAACCTTCCTGAATTTAAAATTATTTCGATATCATATTATCTACCATTATCTTTACTCTCGTTTTCCTTAAACACATGCTTATCATATTTGTTAGTTTTTGTAGTACTTGCAACTCGTTTAATATTACGTACACCTGTTTCTTGAGAACTGTGTCGTACGCCTGACTAAAGTCTATAAAGAGGAGATATAAATCAACATCAAATTTATTACTTTTCTCTATAATCTGTCTTAATGAGAATATGTGACCTAATGCTGTTCAACTTTGCTTTCTATTATTCGCATTAATTTTTTTGCTATTGTTGTATTTTATAACACAAATTCAACAAAGCTATTCCTGGAAATTTTGGCATACTGTTTTGTCCCCCCGTTTGTGTAGTGGAGAAATTATCGCCACCTCCCACTCATCCGGCATCTCCGCTTTCTTCCAGATATTTTCTATTAAACTACACATTTTTTCTTCCAGTTCTTTTCCTTCATATTTTAGCATCTTTCTTTGAAGATTTGTTGTTTTTTAAATTTTTTATTATCTCGATTATTTGTTTTGGTGTTGGTAAACTCTCCACCTTTTTTCCTGTTTTTTAATCTTTTGTACCTCGGTTATGTCTTGTTTATTTGGGGTTAACAATTCATTAAAGTACTTTCTCCATTTTTCCACGACCTTTTGCTTGTTTTCTACATAATTTCTTTCCGCATTCTTACACAATGTAACTTTTGGTTGGTATCCCCCTTTCTGAGTGCTAATTTATTTCTTCTTCCATAACTTTTAATTTTCCTACTTCAAACTTTTTTTCTTATTTTTCTACATATCTTCTTACTCTTCAATCTCCTTTTCTTATAAGTTTCCCGATTTTTTCACTTCAGTTATCTTTCTTTTTTGCATTTCGCTTCTGTATTGCTTCATTGCATTCTTCGTCATACTATTTCTTCGATTTTTTCTATTCACTCTAGGATGAAAATTTTATGGCTGTCTTCTTAGTTGATCTTTTCATTTGTTTTCACTGATTTTATACATTTCCATCCGTTTTAATATCCCCCGTTCTTCTTTCTTTGCTTTATTTTCTGATTATACTTCTTCCGTATCAAAAAAAAATAGTTCGTATCACAGTCCGCTCTTCTACAGCTTGCACATCTTGTATGTCTGACTAATCATAACATGGGTAATATGTTTCTTTGTTATTTCATCCGGTGACATCCATGCATCAAATCGTTACTACTGGCCAGGTTTACTAAACGTTGTCCGCTATCATTGCTTTCTTCGTACAAGCTATGTTTTCCTATAAATGTTTTACACGTTTTTTTTCAACTTTTGCATTGAAATCTCTCAAAATTTTACATCGTGTCTTGGATTTTCATCTAGTATTAATATAATTCCAAAAAAGTTTCTACCTTTTCTATCAGCTCTGACAGTAACAAACATGCACATAATTCAAGCCTAGGAACTGAAACATAACGTAAAGGAGCTACTCTCAAGCTTGGAAAGACTCGTTATGTTCAGCTTTATTAACAGGCACATCTGGTCTGGTGATAGGACCTGGGATATTATTATCAAAAAGCACATCTGGTCTGTTTGCTAGGACCTGGGATATCATTATCAAAAGGCACATCTGGTCTGTTAGTGGAACCTGGGATAACGTTATTATTCTCTTGAACACTTGTTTCCAGTTCTTCCAATGGTCTATCTGTCACAGATGATGGTGCAAATCCCTCGTCTTGAAAGACATCCCTGTTAAAGGGCCAAATCCCAGACACTTTAAAACCTGCCATAATGTTTGCCGGTGTAGTTGCCCTGAGAAACGCCTCACCTACTATTCCCGGAATGTCATAATACTCATTGTTTGGCCCGGGTGAGACTTCATCCAATTGTCCATTGCAATATTTACGTAGTGTTTAAAGGGCCCATAGAGACCCCGATCTAGTGGCTGAATTTTGTGGGAGGTGTGAGGTGGGAACTATAATAATACACCATTTTCCCGACAAAATTTTATAGTAGGTACGTACAAGTGGGAATCATGGTTATCTAATAACAATAACACTTTTTTTTCTTTTGTTGGTTTCACATGTCTTACAAAATGTTGTATAAACACCATAAACGTTCCTTCATTCATCCAACCTGAGCCTCTCCGGTACCATTATTTGTAAAACAGGGCTGAAATTTCTTTCGCGGAAAAATGAACATTGGTGGCACTGAGTTTCCTACAGCATTAATAGCTGTGCAAACTGTAACCAATGTGCCCCGTTCACCAGAAATAATTGCTTTTACCTGTTTAGTCCCCTTGACTGCTACAATTTTTGATGGTGGCTGAACAGTTGTAACGCCGGTTTCATCGACGTTATATATATCGGCTGCTTGAAACGAGTATTTGCCTATTAAGTTTCCCAAATTTTCAAAGAATTTCCCAACATTAACCTTATTAAAATTTACTGCACGAGCATAGCTAGTTGCTTCAGACATTCGTATAGAAAGGTTAGGATGACGACGCATAAAATTTGTAAAAAAGTCCTTTCCAGCTATCCCTCTTTCTGACCATTGCGTAGGTACAGGAATGCCACTTTTTATACAGAACTGGTACACCTGTAACTAAAATATCAGTTTAAAAAAAATAAATTGAAAGCGCGAAATTTACCAACTTACGTATTTCCTTCGGGGTTAAGCCAAAATAAATAATGGCAGACATCCGAATATATTTCAGAAATGCTTCTTCTTGTTCGACGGATAAAATTCGGGTGTGTGGATTATAACCCATTTTTGGTAACTCGCCAGCTTCTATTTTCTTAATATAACAAAAAAGCGTTACATGAAAAAGTTCAAAATCTCTAGCAGCTTGTCGCACTGAGACGTTTTCGGTAATTACCATATCCGCAGCTCTTTTTATAAGAACATCTGAAGGTCCCCTGCTGGTCGTTCTTTTTCTTTGCCTTGGCAATTTTCCTAAAAGAAAAAAACGCGAGGCTACAAATCCGGCGTACAAATGTAACATGTTACAAACGTCCCCATCGAAATTGTTACAATTGCACCGACCTGACATTACTACAATTTTTACTAGATTATCAAAACAGAACAAAACCTAACCTTAAACTGGTAATAGTATGTTAAATAGCCATGCACAGACTACATAAATATATATTTACATTGACTGTAACAGTAAAGATGGATTGGATATTCAAAAGTTGGTAAAAAAGTTTAAATTTTACTTACGTATCGAGAAATTAGATTTTTCCTTTTTCTATATCGCTGCATCAACGAACGGAGCTTAACTGCCGTCGGATTGTAGTACGTCGTGAACTTGATTAACTGACAAGTTGCCAGATGTATGCAGTTTATGTAGAAATATTTATGGCCAGTGTTACATTTGTACCGCGTTACAATTGTACTCACTCTCCCCTACACATGGCAAGCCTGAATTTGTTATCAGTTAAACGCACGGCGTAGCATGTGAAAAGATTGTATAGATGCTATGCCCATAGGCTATTTGAAGGTTTGATCACACTTTCTTTCTCTATATCCGTAATTATTTGTTCAGTTCTTCTCTTTTTGTCAAAGGAAATCGGCATGGATGTTGTCGTATCGGCCAAGCGTCTCTGGTATTAATTTTATACTTTACCACTAGATCTTCCTTTAGAACCAAATCCAGCACACAGAAGTTTTGATATATGAAGGTAACAATGTCCAATATATGTTGTGGGCACCTCTTCGGCGACGTATCTACTAGAATTCGCGTATCTCACAATTTGAGATACTGCCAACCAGTAGTCTCTTTTCAATCAAGTCGCCCTCCGTTGATTCAATAGCGCGAATAAAGCCTTCTCGGAGATTTACATTCAGGCGTGCCATAACCACACTTTTAGTCCTTCCAAACAAAGCCACGTTTTTACTCAATAAGGCTCGCGCGATTGCTTTTTCTGACAAATAAAATAGCGTTCTTCATATTCAAATCGAACCCATACTTTTTTATAACGTCTATTACCATGATAACTTCTTAGTGATGTCGGCTACTAGTACTTGATTGTTGAGTACTCCATTTTCCAAACCAATAGGTACTTGTACTTGCTCGTGAATAGGTATTTTTTCGCCCATCGCCGTTCGAAGTGGTACTGTTAATAGTTCTCATTTTCTCGTAATATGTCCAAACGAATCATTGTCTTTGTTGCTACCGTGTCAATCAGTAACTAAACATTTCTTCCATTGATCTTGCTATCCAAACAAATACTGCGCAATTGCTCCATAGGTCATTTGAATAGTAATTTCCGGAGCATGGCTTGTTGAGGTCGAGTTTTGCCCCATTTGGTCGACCTGTTTTAGTTTTCCGAACGCTCCTCTGGTCTTTTCTTGGCTTTAGAACAGCGTAATAGTACGTAATCCCCTTCTCCGCAGTTCCAGCACGTCACTTCGTTTCTCCGAGTTACTTGTTCGTGAAATACACTTCGTACTATTTCTTCGTTGCTTTTCTATGTTTGCGCGAGTGCTTCTACAACACAGGTGAGCTCATGACTGCCTCGCTGCACAGGCTTATTCGCCGCCTCAAACTCCAACGCATGGATTAGAGCCTTATCCAACTTCTTAGGTCAAGCTAACCGTCCACAAAGATTTGAATAACCAATTGCTTTGGGGAGGTATCTGGTGCTGTAGAATATGCTAGGTGTGTCAATCTGGCAATGTCAGTCTCGAACTTTTGAAGTCTTTCAACCGCTTTCTAAACACGACTTTTTATTTGAGTTTGGTACACTTGTTGAAAATGAGCATCTCCATATCCCAATTCTAAACGTGAAGTTAAAAGTTTGTAATTTCCTTGGAGGTAGTCAGGAACAATCTGCAATATTCCAAGTGCTTCTTCACGTAAAGCCACTAGAAAACACGTTGCTTTCTGGTTATTGTTTCAACCAATAGCCGTAACTGTGGTTTCAAACTGCTTGTAGCATGTTGACCAAGTAGTTTTACATCAATGTTTGGAGGTAAAACCTTAAAATTGTGCGTGACAACTCATTTGGTTCATTCTTTCTTCAAGCAATTTTATTCTGTCTTCTAATTTGTCTTCTATTGTTTCTATTTTGTTTTCTAGAACCTCGCATATTTTTTCTCTTAAATTTAACATTTCTTCTTGGGTTTTTATCCTGAATAATTTTAATTTGGTTTTCTACACTAACTTGTACTTGTTCCTCAATAGTCTTTAATTGACTTTCAATTTTCTAGAATTTGCTTCTATTTTCTGAAAATTTTCGGATAGTCTTTATCCCTTTTTCTAGAATTTTCGGACAGTTTTTCTTCCATATTTTTATTCGTCGATTCTTGACCATTTTATATTAATTCGAGAAATTCAAATAGTCTTGCATTCATTTTCACTTGATAACGAGTTACCGTCGGAAGTTAATAACACTAATAAAAAGTTTAATAACATATACCGTCACCTTTAAAATGTAACTTTGTATAACACTAAATTTTAATAACGAACGATGCTTCATTATTAAATAATTAAATAATATGCATTGATAAAAAGAGTTACTGAACTACGTTTGTAAACACACACAAAGCGCAAACTAATGACTTGTTTACACAATCTTTATGTAACGGAGCGATATTAAATTACTTATATTTACACATTAAAACCGCGATTCCGCACGTGACACCACTGTAAAATTTTTAAAACTAATTTATTTAAGAACAAAATATTTACACAATTTAAATTTAACTACTTTTAACTGACACGAATAAAATGCAACGGTATTTAAAAAAACAATTTACATTAATTTATTTATTACTATCACTCGAAAAATAATTCGCGGATAACTTCTGGTCATCTAATTTGGTATTTGTTTATGTTAATAACACGTACACTGACGACGCCGTATGTATTTTTCACTGGTACGTGCACTTTACATATTTATCATATTATCACATACGTTAACACTTATTTATTCAAACCGATAAAGACTTCTTAACGTTTCTTGTGACTCAATTCGAAAATTGCCCTCAGTTTTCTTTGAATACTTTTTATATATTTTTGTTATCTATGCCGAGAATGTTCCACATCCTTCGGTTATTGTCTCGAAACTGACTTCGAGAACGTTTCAATATTTTGTATATAGTGTAAACGGGATATTTTCTTCCGCTCGTAAATAAAATAGTTTTAAGTAAGTAGACATTATTCTTTTTATACAAAGTGATTTGTCGTTGAATAGGCGCTTAAAAAACATCTTTAAATCAATAGAGTTTATTTTTTTGTGATAATTTTACTATTAGTATATAACATAAAGTACAGATTGATATTTCAAAATCAGTTTTTTGAAAAACTAATAATTAACACAAACATATGTTACGTGCGAAATTTTCATAACGTAATACCCTGTATATCAAATTAAAATTAGATTTTGGTTTCGACGCCCTCTGCCGATCCTTTTGGTTACTGACAGGTCGCGGATTCATTTTGAAGCTGTCAACTACGTGAGACGGTTTGTGTCGTAAATTTGACCTAATTCCTAAGATTCCAAGTGCATCCACTGTGATGAGTACGAAATTATAAGTCAATTACGAATTTATTGTAATCTATTCGGCACAGGTAAGATATTTTGCATCCGGTTTGTTAGGATTCCTTTGTAATTTCTGTATTAATTTGATAGCCGTTTTGCCACGCTTTGATCACATGTTCGATTCAATAAAGAACAATAAAGAATAATTACTATTGATAAATACCGTTACCGAACGCTTAAGATTTTGGGAAGGCATATTATCCACAACGAAAACGAAGTCTCGACAAGCATTACTTTGGAGATGTTATTTCTTATACACCAGTCGGTTGCGTTACCACTCACCAGTTCGTAATTACAACTAACAGCATTCGATACAACGGGTTTTTATATCTCATTTAATTTATTACTATTAACGATTTTGTAGCTTCCTATCTTCGTGAGTTATTGTGTGACACGATTTGCTATTCAATATCTATTCTGGGCTACTACCGGGGAAAACGTTTTCTTCGCGCAAGTAGGTACTGGATTTTGGGTAAGTCTGTTTGATTATTTTTCTTCGCCGTCATAAAAGTCAATCACGGAACTTTGGCTAATGTTAATTTCCGTAATTACGTTTACTGTTACAATACCATTAAGGTAATTTTAATTATCATTTTGTGTGTATTGCATGCTGTGTACAAACAATATTTATTACGAAATTTTCTTTGCTATTTCGATTCAACTTAACCTATGTATTGTGTGTTGCCGATATTTCTGGCATTTATGAATTGAGAAATTAAACATACTCCTGTTAATCTTCTACGTTACTACATTAAAGTTTTTATACCTGTTAATCTTTCTTTTATGGTAACATACCTTTCTCTTTTAATTGTGGTTACCCGAACACCAGAGTAACAAGGATTACGAACCTAAAAATTCGTTACAAGTTTGGACCGTCTGTCGTGATCGAGGCAGAAGTGTTAATTAGAATTGATCTGGCGCCCTTAATTATAATTCCCTTGAACCTCCCCTACCTCCGACTGTGTGAGTTGGCCGTGCAAGGTTCGTAAGACCTAAAGCTTGTAACACAGTAGCGTGTATTTGTAGATGTATTTTGACAGTAGCGTGGTGCTTTATTAAAACATTTACAATCAAATAACTAAAAATACAAAATGATAGTAACTTATTAGTTATAGATAATTTTTATGTTATAAGCTTAAAAAGCCATGTGATTAAGTATACAGATATAAAGCTCTAGTTTTTCAATGACACAAAGCAAACATATTCTTATAGTATAATTTGGTTTGTAACACTATTGATAAAAAATAATAAATGAAAAATGAATAATGTAATTTGTCTTTATTTGTACATGATCTTTTAAGCAGAATCAGGTTTAAACAAGTATCTACAATTGTAACCAATTAAGATACTAAAGATAAATAAAAAATAACTCACTTTAAACTTTCTTTCAAAACATAATTAGTTGTGTATGGTCTTAACTGAAGGTACTTACATTCAAAGAAACTAAAAGTAATCACCAGCTGCTTCATACACATAAGGACAGAATTTTTTTGCCAATGTATTATATATAGAGTTAGGGTTTTCTGATGCTACATAACTTTTACTAAATTTATTCCAAACGTAAACAACATACGAATTTTCTAGTACATAATTTAATGCATCCTTAGATTCTTGATTTATAAAATACGTTGACCAATTTTGCCACGCAATAGGGTAAAATTTTGGCGTAGGAAATATTTTAAATCCTTGACACTCTTTTTCGGACATCAGTAAAAGTTCATTAACGTTGCACATTCTTTTCAGTATTCTGAAACATAGTATAGTTATATTAATTTATATAATATATATAATAATATGCATCACTTTGTCAAAACAACGGGACCCGTAAATTCCCATTTATTTCCTACGAAATTTTTTTCTAGTTCTTCTAAGCACATTCGAGTAAATAAATCGCCGGTTTTATCAAGCTTGGTACTGAGAACAGCGTTGTTCACATACTTGTTAGATTGAAGCCCTGCATAATTAAAACCTAATTTTTCTAACGGTTTTATAACAATTACATCCAAGTCTAGGTAAATACCACCGTATTTTTGCAATATTAAAAGTCTAGAGATATCACTAGCTACGATGACGGGAAAAGCGGCCGATTGAATTTTCTTGTTTTTGTACAAAGATTCTGCTGGACTATCTTTTACTAAGTTTTGAAAATCGAAACTCAGAATTTTAATGTTTTTGTAATTTTGTAAAATTTGTAACAATCGATCTGATAACGAACCTTCATTTTTTAATTTTCCCGAAGAAGCATATAACAAATGTATATCAAAATTTGGGTTATTAAATGCGGCTGATTCAATAGCACACGCTTGACGGGGTAATATTGTAATTTTTCCGTTATTACTAGAACGACAAGAAACTTCTAAAAAATATATCGATCTTTCCCATAGTGGATTTATAGTTGCGATGTCTGGTAGAACCTCATTACGTCCTTCGTAACAGTATATTGACGAATTAGTACTTTCTAAAACTGCAGAATTTTTTTTATTTGCCACTTTTGTTTCTTTTGTTGCATGAAAAACCACAAATACAACTAAAATAACAACACAAAAACTAATAAAATATTTTAAATTTAAATTATATTTGTTGAACATTGATACACGTATAATGGAATCTATGTATATTAACGAGACTTTAAATGTTTTAGTTGAGATGTACAACTGAATCTAGATAAGATAGTATATCTTTTCTAAATGTTGGAACAAACTTATTTTTCTTATACACTTTTTAATTTTTTATTTTCTTTGATACAAAATAAACAAACACATGTCTCTGACCCTTGTAGAAAAAAATTATTAGAAATCTATCTTTTGAAATATTTGAACTGAAGTATTTCTATTCTTATTTGTTTTTAAAGAATAAAGTATTGTTTCTAAATCCAAAAGAAAGTATTTTTTTAATCTTTGGCGGATTATACAATAAAATTTACTTATTAGGCCAATAAATTATTAAGATTAGGATTTACAGCAATAAAATCTTTGCTTATGATTATATACGCATGACGAAGATTATGTTTAATTTTAGGTCATACAAAACTTTATATATACAGTGAGATCGAGATTATTCTCAAACCACGCGACCTTGAAGTATAGGTAACGCAGTAAATATCTCTTCGACCAGTAAAAAAAACAAGTCAGGTGGCTTGCTAATAATCTCGATCACCGGTTATAACCTGTAAACTGTTACAAAAGCGGAAACTGTTGTAAAGCTGATTTTAAGCTCGCGTAATTTAAAACTGACTATAAAGTGTACATTTTATGACCCCATAGTAAACTATTTTTGATTTTTTTTATTGGAAACCAGCATGAACTAACGTAACACTTTATGAACTTCTGTATCCTTTCGATATTGATGAAATTACCTTTCTAATTTCTCGGAATGTCTCGTCGTGTACCTTTATTCAAACAAATCTAATGTTTTTCTTTAGTAATTCATAAATAGGTAGCTGCTAATTTCGGTACAAATTTAATACAATAGCTTGAACTTTCTTTAATTTTTTAAAAATCTTTCTTTGGCAATGGTGGAGTCTCAAGTAATTTATTTCTTATTTAAAAAACTCACATTTCGCAATTTTTAATGTTAGTTCAGCGTCTTGTAATCTGTTTAAAACAGTGGATAAATTACTTTCATGTTCATCTCTGGTCTTGTCAGTAACTATTATGTCATCAAGAAAATTTGCCAATCCTGTCAAGTCTAATAATAGTTCTTCCAACATACTATGGAATATATTAGGAACAGGTGTTATTTTAAATGGTATTCTATTTACTCTAAATAAGCCTTTATAGGTATTCCAGGCTAACAATTTAGCCGAATCCACATTTAAGGGTAGTTGATAGTATGCGTTGCCTAAATCCAACTTTGTAAATGACTCGCCATTTTCACTTCTTTCAGATGTTACTTTACTGTGATCTTATAGTCTCCACATATTTTTAATGAACCATCGTGCTTTAGAATTGGTACTATAAGGGTCCCTACTTATTTGTTTCAATTTGGGAAATAATTCCTTACTGTTCTAGTCTTTCCCGTTCAGCCTCCACTTAAATTCGTGAAAAAAACGGTACAATCCTAGCTTTAAGAAAAGTAGGAATGACTTTCGATTTTAAAAATATTCGAAATGTTTTAAGCTGAAAACACCCAATTTGGTTTTCTGTAAATTGCAAATCATTAGATCCTTATATGTATTTCAATTCATTTAACTTATTTACCTGAACAGAATTGTATTTACCCGACTTTGATCAAAAATCTCTATCTAATAAGTTTGGACAATTTTTTTAGGAGCAATGTATACAATAAACGCCCGACAAAGCTAAAGAGCATAGCAATGTACGGAGCCAAGCTACAGGTAGTGAGGGAAGGCAAATACTTGGGCGTAACATTAGACCAGGGACTAACCTTCAAACCACACCTAGAGAGAATAGCGAACAAAGCCACAAAGTTGTTGTGGGCTTGCAGGCGAGCGTTCGGAAGCTAGTGGGGCTTATCTCCAAAGATGACCCACTGGATATACACTCGAATGATCAGACCGATCATTACGTACGCGTCACTGGTGTGGTGGCATAGGACCTTCACCCAGAGGGCCATACAGATACTAAGCAAGGTACAGCGCAGTGCTTGCCTTGGAATCACGGAGGCAATGATAACCACCCCGACGGCAGCCATGGAGACTCTCCTAGATCTGCCGTCACTACACCTAGTAATTAGGGCGGAAACACTCAGAGGGGCATACCGCTTGAGAGTCAACGGCGAGGAGGGATCGTCAAGGGTGGGGCATTCGACCATCTTTGACGAGATCTCTAAAGACAAAAACCTCAGTATGATAACTGAGAGAATACCCAAAACAGTTTGTCCTATTAAACTGTATAAAACAACAATCCCCACCCGTTACGACTGGGAGAACAATTCCAACAAAACAAAGCTGAATGGAATCGTGTATTACACAGATGGCTCAAAAACCACTAAGGGCTCTGGAGTGTACGCGAACAATGGACAGGGCTGCAGAATCTCTGTAAGCCTAGATCAAAAAGCGACCGTGCTCCAAGCCGAGGTATATGCAATCCTGACAGCATCTGCTCAACTATTAAAAGAGAACCTTTCTAAAAAGAGAATCTTTATAGTCACAGACAGCAAAGCAGCGATTGCAGCATTAGAATCATATGTGGTGAACTCAGGGCTAGTACTTGAATGCACACAAATGCTAAACGCACTAGGTAAGTGTAATACAGTTACAGTAGTTGTGGGCACCTAGGCATGCGGGAATCGCGGGTAACCAGGTTGCTGACGGGCTTGCCAGGGCGGCAAGCGCGACTCCACTCATAGGCCCCGAACCGACTTGTGGGGTTACATATAACACAGCCAAACAGGAGATTCAAGCAATACTCATGAAAGAGCATTGCAGACACTGGTCGAAAGTCCCAGGACAGGATCATTCTAAGGTCTTTCTGGAAACCCCCGACGGGGGCTTAGCAACGTTCATCTTAAAGTTAAGTAGGACGAAGATCAAACTTGCGACAGAGATGGTGACAGGCCACTGTCGTTTAAACAAACAGCTGCATAAAATGGGACTGACTGATAGCCCGTTATTCAGGGGTTGTGGTGAGGAGGAAGAAACTCCATACCACGTAATCTGCCACTTTGAAGCATTCACAAGGGCAAGGGAACGCCTACTTGGAAATGAAAAGATTACACAAGAGGAAGTAACGAAGATTCGCCCTATTGAAATCCTGGACTTTGTCAAAGATACAGGTATTCTAGAAGGGTAGAAAACATCGGGGAGCACAATAAACCTACAGGTCGCGGTGCCGGGACCATATTGGGACCACCCCTAAGTAAAATAATAATAATACAATACAATTATTACAAACTTTGTTTTCAAATTGCATTTTAACAATAGCAAAGCCAAGAGGAGTTATTAAATTCTTTGTATAACTTCTTAATACAACATTGTTTATTTTTACTGTGCAATTATACAAATATTTGTTGTAAAATGTTCTTGAAATAATTGAAACCTCTGCGTCGGAGTCCAATTGCATATCTACTTTATTATCATTTAAACTAATACTTAGGATCACTATTTTTAAATTTTATTGAATTTATTTAAACAACTTTAAAAGATATATTTATAATTTTAGATATGGTAAGACAATATAAGAAAACCCTTTGATATGGAAGCTATGCTAATTTTTCAGAAGATGCCTTCAAACAAACATTAAATGCAATACAAAATGGTATCAGTGAGAGAACAGCCTACTTTTAAGATATCATGAAGAACTTTACAAAATTAAAGAAAAAGTCTATACTTAAATATAAAAAACAAACGCCACTTTCAATGAACATTTAGAATTAGTTTGAGAGCGCTTTAATTAAATTATTTGAGTATAAGTAATCTGTATCTCTAAATGCATCTGATTTAAAGCAGCTTGTCCAAATTACATATTTGAACAAGAAGGACGTTGTGCTTTTATCCAACATGTGACTGGTAAATGTTGATTTTTCACGACATCTACAAATATGGAAACGTTTTGCAGCAAATATAAAAATTGCTAGAACCGAAATAACTATAATATCCATTAACAATTATTTTGATCGTTTGAGAACGGAACTAAAAGATAATTCAACACAAAATATTTAGAATTACGATGAGATTAATTTTACAGATGGTCTGAGTCGCAAAAGAGTGTTGACTTAAAGGAAATGGAATAATCCAGAAATAATTATAAATTCATTTAAAAGTGCCATTTTGATAATGGTATGTCGAAATGCTGAAGAAAAAACTTTTTCCCTGATATTTGAACATTATATGGCCCTAAAGAAGCCAGATACAACCAAACCGTACGTGGATGGTTTGATACTGCATGTTTTGAAGATTGGTTTACCTCCTTACTTTTACTAGTTTAAAAAAAATTCAGATGTGTCAAAGCTGTAATCAAAGATAATTTGTCTTCACGTATAAGTTATAAAATCATGCGAGAAAATAATTTATATTAAATTTATATATATTAAATAATAAATTGATTGAATAAAATGAATGAGATACCAAATAACAGTATTTCATAAAAAAATATTTTATTACGAAACATAATTCTTAAAAAATAATATAAATAGTAACAAAACCTAACTGACTCGCTTTGTGCATTACTGTCTTAGATACCTATACGAATTTTTTTCACTTTCGTTTTTACATTAATAAAATAATCTAACAGTTACATAATAATCTATAATTAATTTTATTAATTGAGCTTGTGATTATTTACATGTTTTTGCTTCGAGTCTAGAAGAAATACAGTCCTACAAACTTCATTCAAATACAGGTTATATGGAATCTTGCAAGCACAACAAAATAGATGGCCAACTGCATGGTTGAAACTTTTCAACTAGCATGCACAAATAATTCTTATAAAATAATAAGTATTTCTGTCTTACACATTTCAATTCATTTCTTAGTAAACATACGGTAATAAGAAAAGTGAAGTAGTTAATTATAAATCTATGATACAAGACGTACAAATTGGTGTACGCAGAATTCTTGTTGCATTTATTTGAAGTAAAATAGAATATAATAATGTTTTTCCACTACTAGTTGTATAGGCTTTTATTATTACGTAGTAGTAGATTGTGAAGTAGCACTTTTTTAAGCGCAAGTAAATAATATTTCATATAAATCACTGGTTAATAATGAACCCCATAACAGTTTCAAAGAAAAAAAGTTTACAAAATCATCTACCAGGGGCAAAATATTTTATTTAACGCTATTTGAGAATTTAATAAAATAATAAAGCCGTCGTCAAAACTGAAAATTTCTTTCTCTGCCGCTACCCGTTCACGGTAAAAAATTTTTCTTCTACGACCTAGTCCTGGTAAAACCTTTTACCCGATACCTGTGTTTACCTGAGATTATCATTTTGCGACTTAATCTTTTGTACTTGGTTAATTCTTCTTTGAACCGATCCTGATACCGTAAATCAGACCATATAACAAAGACCGGCTTCGAACCCTGTTACTCGAACGATTTTTGCATTTAATTTTCTTTGTTGTATATAAAAACCCCTGTCATATAAAAACGCTTACGACCACTACTTTACTGCATTATCTAGTGCTATTCGCAACGATCTAACCTCAGTCCCGTAAGTAAATTAAACGTGAAATAAATCTACTCGTTACTTTCAAAAACACGTTTTCAACCCTTAACGTAGTTGAGATTGATTGATCACGTAAGCCAGGTTGGCTTAGGATTTTTTAATACGTTCGGCAGCGCTACGCTTTGGTTTTGGACTGAGATCTCTGAAATCGATAATTCCAGTCAATAATTCATTTCTAGAACATTTACCTGAATTTAACTCCCCGGAAGCTTCAATTTGCCATTACAATTAATCCGCAAATTCCCGTATAGAATGAATAATGTAATGGAGTTCTACCGTGTTTTATTTGTGTGAAACATTGTTGTTAATCCATAGGAGTGGTCAACCCACCTTAAATTTGTAATTAAAACCCGGTTAACCTGATAGCAGCACACGTCCATTACGTGGAAGCTTTAATTATTTACTAAATTCATCCAAATCATAAAACCCAGCCATCTGGTCTGCAAGATCCACACTTCCCATTTTTTCTCTATAAAATGCAATCATGTCAGGACAGGATACTTAAGATTTCGAGCCATCTTTCATAGTTTTATTGACTGTCGTAGGATTGTTATTATGGCAGTTACTTAGCATCAACACCTCTTTTGTATCTTGCCATTTTACGAACATCAGTCCGTCAGAAGTACATTGAAATATAGATTCACCTCTTTTCAACTTATCGTTGATTTTGGGTAGGTTTTTTCTATTTGCCATCCATGTCCCTAGGGCTGGGTACTTTATGGACTGAAGTAATTGAACAGATGTGAAAAACCTATCAAAACACAGTACAACTTTGTCTTCGCTAATTGTTGAAGCAAGGCAAACTACACGTTCTCCCAAACCTCCGACTGTTGGTTCTGTTTCCTTACCAGTGTAGATATTGAAGTCGTACGTATATCCACTAGCTAAGTCGCACCTAAGCCACATTTTGATGTCCCTTTTCACTGGTTTTAACGGCATATACTGTTTTAGGGACAACATTCCCTTGAATTTCGTCATAGATTCGTCAATACTCTGGTAAAAACTGTCCTGTCGACACTTCTTGAATGGGCCTTTCAGACACTCAACGATATCGTCTATGTAGTAGGTCTTTGTGCAGTTTTTTGGTTTCTCAGAGGATGCAAAGTACATTTTTGAAATAAGAAGCTTGAATCTATCTCGGAATATGGCACTTTGGATAGCCTGGTTGCCCAATGATGGATGATGTGACCAATAATTACTGATGCTGGAAACGTGATTGTAGGACATTACAAACATACAACCAAATACCATTTCAATTTCCCCTTGATCCGTTTCTTTTACTCGTACACGCTTACTTTTAGCTTTGTTCTGATAAATTTGTAGTCGCTCATTAGTGCACTGTGCAATGTACATGATCAAAGAGGGTGGAAAAATTTTCCTGAAATATTCCAGTGGTGTTAAGTTCTTCTTTATATCGGAAGTAAATTTGCAGTTACGTTTATCAAGAATATTTTGCTTAGGGACGAAAGTTGAATCGGGTTGTGACCATAAAATAAAGGATGTGGAAGTGTTGGTACCATTTCCTACTTCGCTATTGGGATGTACCACTATTTCTGTAACTACATCTGGATCTATAACGCCATCGGGATTATCAGAACGTTCGACGTTTCCAATTACTTCATTTTCAACGCCCTCGGAATCACTCGTGGCTATAGCACCATCGGCTTCTGCTTCGGTATCATCTTCTAAATCACTGTTCTCATCGTCGGATGAAGATGGTTCATAAAATTCATCACTCCCACCTGATTCTGAAAACGACTCATTGGCAATTTGCTCCAAATCAGTGTGAGACAATGCTCTCTTCTTTCTTCTATCCATATCTGCAATTAATTATTTTTTGATAATTTCCAATATTACAGGTACACATTTGTACTACAAACCAGACCGACTGGTACATATATGTACCGGTACCAATTCATGTACCATAAATTATTAGAAACAATGCAAACTGTAAATTACTTACCTATCAAACGTCAATTGTAAATAATACAACTGTTTGACAGCTGTTTACTAAGAATTCGTAGAAAAACAACGAAAAACCACTTCAAACAAGACATACACGCCCACTTGTAAACTGTATTTTCCGTTATTCCTGAATTTGAGATTAGATAATGAGTGAGAAACGCGGTAAAATGAATATAAAACCTGTTGGTGCTTATTCGTACCATTTCAAAGGCGATTTTTTACTTTCAGTCCAAGAAAAACAATGAGTGGTACATATGTGTACCCGCAGGCGCGAAAGGGTTAAATCCAACGCAGAGACCTGAGATTACAAAGTAACGTCGTGAACGGCGCCACGGTGATCTCGTTACGAATTATTTATCGGGTTGACTATAAGAGTAACCTCCTCCCCAGTAGCGCCACAGTGATCTCGTTACGTTGTCTGAAATTGCGGGAAAGATCTAATTTTGACCTCATGCGACAATGTGCTTTTTTACGCTTTCTGTCTGTGGCAAAAACAACTGAAAGCGTTTCCACTACGTTCGATCCATTATTTACAGGTAATTAAATGTTTAAAAAATGATTAAAACTAAATAATAAGAATTCTAGCAAAAACAAACGGTAAACTGAAAATCGAATTCGGAAACAAAAACTAAAAATGACAGAAAATGAACTGTAGACATTCTTACTTATTTCTTCTTGCTCAAAGTCTGTTTTTAGTGTAAAATGGTAAGTATTACATGTAGTTAAAAATTTATTGTTTTATACATAAAACTAATTAATAAAAAGTTTTAAAAAAATAAATAAACTGATTTGAAATTTGTTTAATTAGATATTATTTTGAGAACAAAAACTGATCACAAAATAATTTATAATTGGCGTTATAAATAAACGCCATAATAACAAATTTTTAATAATTTCAATTATTCAGTTTGCACAAACATTTGTTTTACAAAAATAACTACAGTTTTTATAGAAACAATTTTATGTTAATACTCAGCAAACAATAATCCATTAAAACTAAATTGTTTGTACTTTGGATAACCAATAAAATAAATTTTCTATTATGAACGTCATCCAAGATGTTTCTTTCAAAATACCTAGTACTACTTTGAGCATAAACTTAGCAGTTAAAAGTAATTGTTCTTGAGCGAAACACATTTTATCGCTCAGTTATACACTTAACAGTTTTGTATAAAAGACATAAACAGTTTTTATTGGCAATGCGCTGCTTTAAATCCCAATAACAATTTTACTCTATTTATTTTGCAGATTAGATCAGGCATAATCCGCCTTTATATTGTATCAACAAATTTTTACATGCTAAGGCTATTGATAAAAGTGGGCGCGTTTAAACGAGGTTTTAAAGTGCTTAATAAAACAAATATAGTGTTAAAATTTTTGCTAAAATAAATATTTTGTTGAAAAACACTTCTTGTACAGATGCATACTATTTAATCCCTCCAGGTGCATCAACTTTATGCGCATTTTAGTTAAATGAATAATACTCATGAGTGTAGCTGCTAGCAATCCACAAACATAAACATTTTGTTATGAAACTAATTAAAATTCTCTTTGATTTTGCATTTGATATTAATAGTTAATAATTCATAAACAATTGCAGTGGCGCACCCAATGGGAGGGTTTTTGGGGTAGTAAACCTCCCCGAAATTTACTATAGACTTTATAATAACATCATAATATTAAAAGTTCAGATAATAATTATTGTACATAGTTAACTTTTTAGCAAACTTTTCATAATTATAAATGACAGTTAAGTATTTCGGCTTATTAATAAATTAAAGCCATCTTCAAAGAGTTAAATACCTATATTTTATTCAAAAAATATTATGGAACACTTTTTAAAGTAATATCGTACATTTTTTCCGGAAAAATACTATTTTTATGAGGTGTGGTGCTAAATGGATAGTTTAACAATAAGGTATAATAGAACGATTGAGGATTATTAGGAAATAGGGTTAGTGCGGCGACGAGTTGACGATTTCATAAAATGTTTGCCCTGTAAGCACTAAGCAGGCATTTTAGGTAAACAAATTGGTGCTATAGTGATCGTAGCATGTTGGTAGTTGGATTTGCTAACCGCGAAAATTCGAAAAACGTATCGAATATTACACGATTGCAATCCACCAACGAATATAGCGAAAAGTAAATATATCAGTAAAATTTTAAAAATTACTACCAGAGAGAACCAGTGTACGGCCGTTTCACCCTTTTGGGGATCATCAACACTAGGAAATACTATCTGATGTATTTCCACAATTATACTTTTTTATTTCTATAGCTTATATTCATGTTTCGTTCTAATAATATATAAAAGAATTATGGCTGACGCCATCTCGTGGTTAACGAGCCTACGTATAAAATGTAAACAAATTGGTGCTATAGTGATCGTAGCATGTTGGTAGTTGGATTTGCTAACCGCGAAAATTCGAAAAACGTATCGAATATTACACGATTGCAATCCACCAACGAATATAGCGAAAAGTAAATATATCAGTAAAATTTCAAAAATTACCACCAGAGAAAACCAGTGTACGGCCGTTTTACCCTTTTGGGGATCATCAACACTAGGAAATACTCTCTGATGTATTTCCACAATTATACTTTTTTATTTCTATAGCTTATATTCATGTTTCGTTCTAATAATATATGAAAGTATTGTGGCTGACGCCATCTCGTGGTTAACGATCCTACGTATAAAATGTAAACAAACTGGTGCTATAGTGATCGTAGCATGTTGGTAGTTGGATTTGCTAACCGCGAAAATTCGAAAAACGTATTGAATATTACACGATTGCAACCCACCAACGAATATAGTGAAAAGTAATTATGTCAGTAACAATACTTTTATATGTTATTAGAACGAAACATGAATATAAGCTATAGAAATATATCAGTATAATTGTGGAAATACATCAGAGTACTTCTCAGTGCTGATGATCCCCAAAAGGGCGAAACAGCCGTAGGGTAGATCCGTCAAAGATAGCGCAGCATGGCAACATGACGCACCTCTAATTTTAGGTAACTGTAATAGTAGATACTTCAAATTCAAATTCAAATTTGCCGCTCTTATCTTACACTCAGCCGTTACTAGAAATTGTCAGATAAACGATTTGAAGGCGTAGTATAAGACGAGCAGTTACTGAAGGTATCGATCAAATTCCAGTGGAAGAATTAAAGACAAGTGACCTGTATGACATAGCCAATTTTGTAAAAGTAGGGTTTCTAAATAGTCAAAAAGCAGAGGTGTTAAACAATTTATGATCACCGCCACGAACATTTACTTTTCCTTCAATCGGTACTAGAAATTCAAAATTTTAAGAAACGTAACTGCACAAGTGAACATGGCTAAACTACTCAAAAAAAAGTTGATGGATGCTATTGCTGTTTTGTGATTTATTTCATACCCATACTAATGTAGACTTGGGAAAACCACCATCAGAATGATGTTGAAAATGCCGACATCATATTGATACATATTTTGGAAAACTGGAATAAATTGAAGCCGATAATAGAAACCGTATTATTTGGTGGATGACAGAGTTTAGCAATGAGAGGGAACAGAGACAGCGGAAGAGTTACTGAAGTATCTGAAGAAAATTAAGGTAATTTCAGAGAACTTTTAAAGTATCGAACCAAGACCGATAACACCCTTCAACAAGTTTTATCCAATTCTAAAAGCAATGCGTTGTATTCGAATTGTAAAATATAAAACGAAACAATTGATACAAGCAACAATTTAATTCTTGCAAAATTGGCAACTGAAGTCAATTCGTCACCGTATTTTTCAGTACTCACTGATGAAACCACTGATATTTCTGGTGTAGAGCAGATGTCATTGTGCGTTCGAATCATTGATTCTACATTTGGAGAACGACAATGTGACTTCTACTTACGAAAAACTAAAAAGGTTTTGTGCGACTAGAAGGAAAAGATATAACTCTGTAGCACTTGTCGTAGAATTATAGGACGGTATTGTAATGATTCCAGAAAATATTTCTGAATGGCCGGATAGAGATTCAGTAAATACTGCTAATCAGTTGGGCTCTGCAAATTTGTGATTTCTTTGGAGGTTGTAAATCAAGTATTTAACCATAGCAGTTTTTTAAGCAAGTTACTTCAGCAAAGAAATATTAACCTGAAGAAGGCACTCAATCTGGCGGAGGACACTGAGATATAAATAAAAAATCTTTCTGAGTTCAAGACTTCCTACAACTACAGCCAATCTTTTAGATATTCTACCTTCCAAACCTCAATCAAAACTTGTTCCAGAAAAATCAAAACCAAATTTTTCTTAATCATTTATGGTGAAAGCATATTCATGTGCACTTCGCAAGGATTCACACTTTTTAAACTCCTGCGATGCATTTTTAAAATTATCTCCTCAACAAAGGTTATCCAAAACTAAAGAACTAAAGCTATGTATAAACTGCCATCATAGAGACCATTTTTTGCCACAGTGCTCGTCAAAGAATACTTGTCGCAGTTGCAAAAGAAAGCATTACTCTCTTCTACATGCTGCACCTTTTTATGTAGTCGATTCTCAAGTGCAGCCGGATGGTCCTGCAAATGTTAAAACGCTTGGATCATCTCAATCAATCTCAACACTATGCGCAAACGCATCTCAATATCTATGGCGCTAATTTTGTTGTTACTGGAATAAGCAATTCCACAACTCGACTCAAAATGTGACGTAATAGTACGTTCACATTATTCAAAGTTTCAAGTTTCACTCTCTTGTTTGATCATGGATGAAGTAACTGGTGTAACGCCCAGGTCTCGTGTTAATTAACATATCTTGCAGATTCCATCAAATATTCAGTTATCTGACCCCCGATTTAATGAGCCTGGCGATATAGATCTTTTAATTGGTTCTTCAGAGTTTTTCAATCTGTTATGTGTGGGCCAAATTCATTTAGGTTCTAGTCTACCGATTCTTCAAAAAACTAGATTGGGTGGGTTCTTTCTGGTCCTACAAGCCTTCTAGTCTAGTCAGTATCAAAAATGATCTTTCTGGTTTAATTTCGAAATTCTGGGAACTTGAAAGTTATCCTGTCGAGAAGATTTTTTCGCCCGAAGAAAATGCGTGGGAACCGCCTTTTCAAAATACTTTTCGTAGAAATGTCGATGGTAGGTTTGTTGTTTCTATTCCTTTAAAACAATTAAGCGAGGTTTTTGGAAATTCACTTCAAGTTGCTCAGAAAAGATTCTTATCTCTCGAACGTCGATTTCATCATAATCCAGACTTTTTAAAACACTATACTTTGTTCATGCAAGAATATATTAATAAAAGAAGTTTTACGACGAAACTCCGTGTCGTCTTTAAAGGATCTATCTCCCACATGTTCTTGCAGAAATTTCTACTTCAGAACTGCACCCGGGTATTCTAGATCTTGGTTTTTATGATCACACTAGCACTCTTGGTCTGGGTTGGTCATTTCAAATTAACTGCTAAGAAGTGACAAAAAGGTCTATGCTTTCCGAAATTTTGCAGATATTTGACCCGTTAGGGCTGCTTCCTCCTTGCACAGTTAACGCAAAGATCCTTTTACAACAGTTGTGGTTGGAAAAATTGTGGTGGGACGACCTTATTTCTAACGATGTCTTATCAAAGTGGTGTTCATATCGTAATGATTTAATTATCCTCAATGATTTAAAAGTTTTTAGGCACCTCCCATGTAAAGATGCAACTGACGTTCAGCTTCATGGGTTCTACGATGCCTCAATGTACGCCTGCGAGACCTGCATATATATCAGATCTATTGATCAAATTGGTCTTATGCAGTCACACCTCTTGTGCAAAGTCAAAGGTTTCGCCTTTACAACCTACCGCCATACCCCGCTGCTCTTTTATCCAAGCTAGTTGAGCAAGTAATTAAAGCTTTAAATATGACACTTCTGCACTTTATCTATGGTCGAATTCTACTATAGTACTTAGTTGGTTAAAAACTAAGCCAAATCTCTTAAAGGCCTTTGATTGCAATTGCGTTTCCGACATACAAGAAAGGACGTTCAATGCTATTTGGAATTAGTATCACTCCTCAAGCTTTGAGATGTGCTGATCTTTGGTGGCACGGTCTATCATGGTTGATAGAGAAAGAAGTTACATGACCTGAATCTTTTTCCGTAAGTTCAAACATTCTGGAAATAAAAAAGGTCTTGGAAATCCTATATTACAGTAGTTGATTTTCCAATACCAATCACTAATTACTCCATTTTGAATCGCTTGGAAAGAGTGATAGCCTTTTGCCTTCGATTTCGCGAAAATTGTTTTACTTTGCCTAAAGATCGTAATAAAAACTCTCTTACAATCAATGCGTTAAGATCCGTTCTTTTGTGCTTGGTCAAAATATCTTAAATGGAAATATGTCCAAATAAAATAAAACAGTTGCAAGTCAATAAACCGTTGAAAAAATTATCAGCACTTCTCAGTTTAGAGTTTAGAGGACGTCTTCGTAACTCTCAATTTTTTTTTGATGGGAAACACCCTATTTTAATTTCTGGCAAGCATCGCCTCTCTAAACTTATTGTTAGTCAAAAGCATCTACGAATGCTTCATGCGGCTCCTCAATCACTGATATCTTCGCTAAGAGATCGATTTTGCATAACTTCAGTTTGAAGTCTTGTCAAACGGGTAGTTCATGACTGTATTAAGTGTTTTCGACTTTCGTCAAGTTTTTTAGCACCCATTATGGAAAACCTACCTCAATCTCGTGTAGAGCCTTCCGCACCTTTTCATAATACGGGGTTGGTTATGGCGGACCTTTCCAAATTAAGGATCGCAAAGGTCGTGAATACAAACTTTACAAGTTCTATCTATGTTTATTCGTTTGCTTTGCTACAAAAGCCGTACACTTAGAGTTAGTCACAAGCTTGAATTCTGAAGCTTTTATTATGACTTTTCGACGTTTTGTGTTTACTCCGATAACGAGACTAACTTTTCTGGTGCTAATTCTCAACTGATAGAATTAGTCACATTTTCAAATAAAGAAACTTTGGAGGTTTGTGGGAGCCTGGAATTATATCATCGAAGTATCACATCAATTTTAACTTACGAGGAATTTACCGCTTTACTTGCTCAAGTAGAAGCAGTTCTTAATTGCCATCCACTATCCACCCTATCTTTTGATCCCAATGATCTCCAACCTTTAACTCCTTCTCAGGGAAACCTCTCACGTCTCTACCGGATCCGGACGTTAGCAAACTGAAAGAATCCAGATTTACCTGCTACCAACGTATACAACAGTTACATCAAAGCATATGGAAACGTTGGAGCAAAGAATACGTTAGAACACTTCAAAACGCATAAAATGGAAATCAAATAGTTCCGAATTACAAGGCACGCTAGTTCTTCTCAAAGAAGACAACCTTCCACCACTACGCCTAAGCTAGGTAGCGTTGTGCAATTATATACCGGTAGTAATGGTGTAAATCGAGTGGCGTCCATACGCACAGTGTCAAGAGTAGTGCGCCGTGCATTTACTAAAATTTGTGCTTTGCCCATAAATTCAGTCAGTGCAAGAAAGTGACATTTATTTAGTGATTACAGTACAATTTTATTTAGGCAAAAATCTATATTTAATGTATCTATTGTTTGTTGTTTTGCGTAGTATAGACATTTTTTTTTTGAAAGCTTTTCCTTTTAAGGCCTGGAGCATGTTAAAAATTGCTTACAATGTATTCGCTAGTTTTCGGTCTTGCCAAAATGTATGGTATTTTACCGCTTCTTATGTTGTAAACGGCACGTACCCTAAGATTGTTTGTAGTAAATACACTTCATTGTTGTATTGTGTTTGAATAAATCTAATATAAAGTTTATCTTCTTTTATTTTGGTTTGTTGGCCATGCTGCAAAATCTAAATAAAAAAATAGTGTGATTGCAGTTTACAAGAAACAGTTCCTGCATCATACGATCCATAAAGTTAAAACATTCCCCGAAAAAAAAATAATGGGTGCGCTACTGAACAACTGCATCAATTGCATTTGTATTTTTTAGCCATTTAATAAATTGAATAAATTTAACATTTTTTCATTAAAGTTTTCTTAACAATTTTGTTTTAATTTAAATCCAATTTAAGTCTAAATTTTATAGCTTTATTCGTTGATACGTTTTCGACATTAAATTAAATTTTCTAAAAAAAAAAGAAAGAATCCTGACAAACAATTTGCATAATTTAATTTGTAAAAACATCAAGCTCCTCGTAAATATTCATAATTTTAATAACGCTAAAAAAGTTATTTTTTAGTCCCGGCTTAATTACTTTACAAAAGACTTTCTCCGCACAACAGTGATTTTAAATTAAACTTTATTTTTAATGCTTAGCCTTTTAATGTGTGTCATCCACACGTAAACGTTAAAATAAGTTAAAAAGGATTATTAATATAAATCGTGTGCTAAAATTACAACTTGTATATTTTAATAGTAGTTGAGCCCACAGCTTGTCCACCCACTTTGTTATTAGTTTAAAAATTTCAACTCAACCCTAATATATTAAACATTCAATTTTCTCAAATAACACGTTGCGCTTGTAATTTAGAAAAATTAAATACTCTGAAAGAGGTGTGTTTATTAATTAAAAACGCCTTCGATGGTACTTAGTTTTTACAATAACAAAGTGAATTTAATCTAGTACATCGTCTTCTTAACTTAAAATCTTGATTCAGTATATAGTATATTGTTTCATTAATATTCTTATACTGTTACAGAAGTGCTCGGTATAGTTTTTAGTTGTAATTCAATCTAAGTGTTATTTATTGAACCAGTATCTTTGGTAATATCTTATATGTAATTTAGTATTAGACAAATATAAATCATTGCAAAAGATTAATTTCATATAGATAAATTGCATGCTTACAACATACAATTTTAGAAATTGGTGTTTAGTGTTATTTAAATTAGGTACACAAACTTAAATGTTTGAAATCATTGTTTATTTGTAGTGATTCTGTCAAAGTAAAGTAAAACTGGGGCATTTAGTTAGGTCGTGAAATATTAATATGTATCTTAAGTTAACTTAAAAAGTTTTCAAAGTCATTAGGCTGCTTTTATAACATACAACGAATAACATAATTTTGTAATTATGATATGATTGATAGATTATATACAGTGTATCCAAAAAGTATGGAATATATTATACAGGTCGATAAATATGCACTTTACACGAAAAAGTTGTAAATAAAAGCTGTTTATCACTTAATTATCTACCACTTGGGAGATATCAATTTAAACTTTTGCTGTAAACAAAATCGCAACGAATAAAACTTACATTTTTTTAAATGGCAAGGCACGTCTTTATTATACTCATTTGATAGAGTCTTTTTTTCTCTTTTCAACCATATGAAACTTGAATACCTTTACATCAAAAAATTTTCAAGAAAAACAAGAACATGTCTAACAAATTTATTTTACTGAGCAGTAATATGTAGTATTGAAACAATTGAATGCACTGTCACAATAGCAAATATTAAACTTTAAATATCTTTACATAAAATTGTTATAACAAAAAAATGTATTTAAACTAAACTTACAATAAATGTTCAAAATGTAAACCATTCATAATTTGACAGTGGTAAATTCGATTTTTAAAACCATCGATTGCTTTTGAAATCATATCTCGAGTTATAGCTCTTATCTCAACTCTAATGCGATTTTTCAAATCTTCAACATTATCAGGTCTATTTACATAACTTTTGCTTTTAATATAGCCCCAAAGAAAAAAATCTAGTGGACTTAAATCCGGCGAGCGAGCCATTCTATCGTACCTCTTCTGCCTATCCATGTATTTTGAAAAGCATTATTAAGAAAGTGGCGGACATTAATTCCAAAATGTGGAGGTGCCCCGTCTTGTTGAAGCCATATTCTGTTATGAGGTATATCTGGATCTACTTCATGTGGAAATAACTCGGCCAAAGCAGGAACTAACTCAAATCTTAAGAAATCGAGATAAATATTCGATGTTAAACTACCTTCAAAAAAATATGGCCCCAAAATTTGACTTCCAATCATTCCTACCCAGACGTTGACTTTCTGCTGGTATTGGGTGTGTCCTTCTAGATACCAGTGAGGATTTTGTGAAGACCAGTAACGTGTGTTTTGTTTGTTAATTGTGCCGTTTAAACAAAACGTGGCCTCATCAGTAAAAAGGATATTTTTATGAAAATGTGCATCTCGTTCAAGTTTGTTTGTTATTGTTTCACAAAACTCCAGCCTTATGTCCAAATCGTCTTCAAATAATTCTTGAACTACACAAGCTTTATAAGGATGAAATTTTTCTTTTTTTAAAACGTCATGTACAGCCGATTTATTCAAATTATGGTCTCTAGCAATTTGCCGAACAGAAATTTGTGGATTTTCCTCAACAGGCAAGAACACATTTTCTCGTTCCACATTACTTAATGACAAAGGTCTACCAGTTCTACTCGCATCTTTCACCGAACCTGTCTCTTGAAATTTCCGCCAAATTTTGCTTACCGTGGATTGCGAAATGTTTAATTCTGGATGCAAGTTATTAAATAAATTACATACTTCGTCTTGGGTTTTTCTTCTATCTCCATATCCCAGAATCATTAAAATTTCAATTCTATGTTTCTCAGATAATTGAGCCATATTTCAAGCACTAACAAATAGCAAAGTGTGACAGTGTTCTAAAGTGCATTCAATTGTTTCAATGCTACATATTACGTAGCTGATTATTACTGCTCAGTAAAATAAATTTGTTAGACATGCCCTTGTTTTTCTTGAAAATTTTTTGATGTAAAGGTATTCAAGTTTCATATGGTTGAAAAGAGAAAAAAAGACTCTATCAAATGAGTATAATAAAGACGTGCCTTGCCATTTAAAAAAATGTAAGTGTTATTCGTTGCGATTTTATTTACAGCAAAAATTTAAATTGATATCTCCCAGGTGGTAGATAACTAAGGGATAAACAACTTTTATTTACAACTTTTTCGTGTAAAGTGCATATTTATCGACGTGTATAATATATTCCATACTTTTCGGACACACTGTATATGTATATAATATGTGTTTTTGAGTTACTATTCTAAAGTATAATCGAATTCAAGAAAAATTAAAGGAAAATGTAGAATAAGAACAACATTGTTATAATTATAAAATATGATTATTGAATCAATAACTTAACAAAAAATCACGGCCGTGAAGATAATCCCGAAACTTCTCTAAGGACCATAGGAAGAAGGTTAACATAACGAGGACACTAGGAGCTTTGTGAGATTTATTTAATTTCTGGGTTTTGATCCGTGATAATTAATTTAATACTTAATGATTACTTAAATAAATTTTTTAATCATGTAATAAAACAATTTATATTATATACATTTATAAACGGTTAAGGCTGAATAATGCAAACCAACAAAATAATGAGTGCCAACGACTTGCGTCTGATATGAAATATAACATTATATGCTGAGAAAACACTTTTAAGTTAGAGTCTTTATCAAAAATTGTTATAAATTTTAATTGTAATTGTTTTGTATTGATTTCAGTTATTGTTTTAATCAAATTTACCGGATGGATCTTAGGGGAGAGTGGGTAGGTTTGGGACGTTTTGCGTTTGAATGGCTATCACACCGTTCTCTCTACTTGGTGTAATCTGAAATTTTAGGAGACTGCTGTTTGAAGTATTTAATAGATGTCTACCTATTCAAAACCATTGATTTCTGTTCTTAAATATGAAAAAGAACATTTTTGGACAAATGTCCCAAACCTCCTGATAGGCAGTTTTAATGGGACACATGGCAGGTGGAATGGGACAGGTGGTTAGAAATGCAATAGAAAATAAAAATGGCGTTATCGATGTGAACAAATCAAAATTGATTTCAAAATAAAAAATGAACGAAGTCCTTTGTGTTCCCCTAAAACATTGTGGGGATGGTAGCTTCAAGACAACGTCATTTTTTGGAATTGTATTCTTATCTTCTTCGGTAGAAAATACAAACTTTGATGAAGTTCCCTTTCTTCTAAGAAAGCTAACTTCAATCTCTCCTCTTGTTAGGGTATAGAGTAGTGAACAATCTGTTTCTTTCCTAGAAACTTACATAAAACAAAATCTCCAACTGTGATATTATTGATGTCAAAATCAAAGTCATCCTCTTGGTCAAAATTTAAATTTTCATCGCCAGAGGAATCACGCAAATCTGGCATACTCTCACTTGAATTATCTGAATCTTCTGTAAACGTGTCCTTTTTTCGGTTATTGTTATTGAGGATAATATTACTAGAATCTATACACCTTTTTTGCATTGTTCAATCTTCTGCAACCCTTGCTTGCTTTTCTTGTTGTTGTAGAGCTCTTCTATCTCTTCCTTCTCCGGCGTATCAGTTAATATTCGGGTTTTTCCACGCTTTCGGGATTGTTTAAATTTACGAGGAGGAGCCTTCGGATAAGGCATGATATGTTCTGGTGTTAAGTTTTGAAAGTCGTGTACCTACATTTACTCATCTCTGAACAAGTTGAGGTCGAAGTGCTTGGTAAATTTATTTGACAAAACTGAGGACCATTTAAAGTGCAACTGATAGTGCCAGTCTCTTTATCTACAGAAGTAGTGCCATTTTCTTGTTCATTTTGATTAAGCGGGCGATCTGTTACATATGCTATCGAAAAATCGTCTTTTGAAAATACAATGGGATTATAGGGCCATATGCTTGTTTTTTAAAACCCTTTTATAATATTGTCTTTTGTACAAGCACTGTTAAATGCAGATCCACCAAGTTCAGCTATATTATATATGGTTAGAGTCTTTCCGGGGTTAGCAACCATCCAGTTATCACAAGCTTGATTGTATCTAGCCTTCAATGGTCCACAAACGTAAACATCTGGTGGTTGAAGGCGGTGGCAGCAATGAGGGGAAAAAGTTATAAGCAATACTACATTATCTTTGGTTGCCTGTATCACATTGACGTTGACATAGCCATCGGGATTGTCTAAAAGAAGTACCACAGGTTCATCTCGATTGCATTTCACATGTTTATTAAAATGTCTAAGAACCAATAAAAAATTGTGTGAGGTCATCCATCCAATTTTGTGTGACAAATTGAGACTCCCAAGTGGCACCCCGTGAATCATGAAATTTTTAAAATTCACCCTAGGAAAGATGAAAGCTGGTGGAACTGTGTTCCCCGTAGTATTAACAAAACAACATAGGGTAATCAGCTAACCACGCTCTGCCGAAGTCACTTGTCCAATTTGTTTAGCACCCTTGCCGCCAATGATTTTAGGAGGTTTGTGCATTGTTGTTAAGGCTGTTTTATCACAGTACCATATCAAATCAGCTCTAAACGTATGACGATGGTATAATGTCTTGACGTTAGAAAAAAAGTTTCCTTCAGGAGCACGAATAGAAAGGGTGGGATTTCTGCGCATAAAACCAGTTTCCAGCTTCTTTGTTTTCTTTCCACTTACGAAGTAATTCAAGTTTTAATGCGACAGCATACTGATAAGCAAGTTTCTTCACTTGTTTTGTGCTGAGACCATAATGCATTTTGGATGCAGTTTTTAAATATTTACAAACCATTTCTTCCTGTTGTTTGCTGTACACTTACTTAACAGTGACATTGGGATTGTACTTATATTCAGCAATATTGTTTAATGGTTTTGACGCACTTACATGACGTGCTAATGATTTTGGGATGTTAAACGCATTTGCAACACATCTTATGGAACTACCTTTCTTAACTTCTTCGATTGCATTTTTCAGTTGATCTTCAGTTACTCGTTCTCTGTTGGTTTTACGCGCCCAAATCTACCCATTATGGAGACTGCAAAACAAAATTATTTGTTTAAAACTCTGTTTAAACTTAGATTACACTAGCAGGTAGAATGGGACTGTCCCATTACTACTGCATTTAAATTGTCCCATTCCTCCTGCACAGAACGTTCAAACGTTTAAATTTCCCACAATTTTATTAGGGGCATTTTTGGTTTCCTAACCTACATGCATATACAGGAGGCACAACAAACATACCTATGAAAATACACATGAACCTAATCACTGAACATATACGCCAACATCACGTTCTTATGTTGAGCATTAATACTTACTTTTTGATAGTAAAACAAAACACAATATAATTTTTTTACTATAAGTAGCAGCACCACCATCAAAATAAGTGTGTACAAAACACACTGCTATGGCCACCTGTTGCCACTTGCAAGAACATCTAGTATGCAGAGAATTGTAGCAATCACGGATGTCCCATTCCACCTGCGTCCCATTCCTACCCACTCTCACCTATAAACTTAGTAAATTTCTTAAGTTTTTGGCGGCCTATTTAATAGTAAATAAAAATTTAATCATTAAAGGTTCTTAACCTGTTGTAGTAAATAAATATGTAATTTCTATATATAATTCTAAGTTACTTTAATTTAATGATGTATTAATTTGAAATGCATAAAATAGTCTATATATTATAAGAGTATCAATGTTTGCTATCACAATCTTTAATAAATTTTGTAATCTTAAGTTAGCAACAGTGTATTTAATAATAAATGACATAAATCATTAAAAGTTATGAATATGGCATCATAATATTCAGTGATCATTCTAAATTTACATTCAAAAAATTAATTGATTTCTTTTACTAAATACACAATTGAATATATAACACTTTATAATCCGATGTGTAAAAAAAAATTTTTGATAGGAACCATTTTTTATATTTTGGGATGAACAAGTTAGCCCTTTGCTGTTTATGATAGGTTTATTCGACCTTTTCATAAAACTTTAATTCAATTATGTATTAATATGCATTATATTCAAATGATAGAAATTCAAAGCACCCGAACATGTACGACATTCAAATATTTTAAAATGGGCGGGAAATGTGGTTACTACCCCCCACCCCTTACAGAAACTCAAATTTACCCGAACCTGAACTTACACGAAATTCAAACCTAAAAAGTTGCGTGCGCACACAAACATAGTAAAAATAAAATATGATCTCACCCAAAGTTACACGAAATTCAAATTTTTAAAAAAGCGCGGGAAATTTTGCGCCCGGATCGGCACTACTATACTACTTATTTGTTCACTCATGCCATAACGACAATTGCGATACTGGTGTTTTCAAAATCGACGAGTTTCCGAAGATCGGCAAGTGCAATCAATTTTCCACCGCTCGTGCTAAAAAACTTGGGAACTAATTTAAACCATCAGTGAATACACCATAAACAGTGTAACCAAAATTCAAAATAAATAAAAGACAAATCTCCCGACCATCCCTCCGCCCATGAAGACTTTATTTCAGATAATTCTGCTACCAATTTGAATTACGAGGAGAAGTCAACAACAGATAAAACCAAGCACCACAAAAAACAAAAAATTAAATACTTCAAAATAATGAAAAGAAATAAAATCATTTTTGATTAAACAAAAACTATCTATGAAATAATGTTATTGTGCCTACAAAAGACATACCTTTGCTACCGATTCTTTAAAACAACTTTTACTAGTGCGAACAAGGACTATTTAAACGACATCATCGCTGCCAGAAAAAACACGTTCGACTAGCACAGCGGCAGTGTGGCATTTTGCATCATTAATACTAAGGTGCCCAACTAACGGTTGTGAAGATTTCATCTATTTAGCTCTAATTTTAAGCTCGTGCAAATATTCCCGACTCCATCTCGCCCAAAAGACCTGTACCTGAAACTAGAAGAACTTATGACACTGATCGCCGGAAACGATTTTATTTGCGTTAAATTAAAAAAAAAATGCATCAGCAACGCTAGCGGTTCCGAAGGATCAGGACTAAATGCTGTAAGCGCGACCATGAGTTTAACACAGCTTCGATTTCCATTAAGAAGGTATTGAATTTTTATAAATTACCAATTGATTACCGACAACCCGAAGGAAATGGGTTTTTACATTTTTATTATTTGATTTACAAATTCCACCAAAATACGGAGAACCAAGGGAGTTAAAATTCTATTTTATTCTAGACTCGCTCAAATTACGAGAAACTCTTGATACTCGGAAGAAGAAATTAATCGATTTTGCTCTTGCTGAGCACCTACAAAGTTAGTGTCCTATTAGAAAAAATTTAGAACACACACCTCGTCTGAGCTAAAATCTTTTAAGGGTAGACAGAAACCCTTGGGTCGTCTAAGCTGACACTAGTTCTAAATGAACGATTTTTTTCACAAGACAAATGAAAAAACAACATTTTCTAGGACGACCAAGACTAATTTTCTAAAGGTACGCACAATCTACCCTAGCTATTCAAAAAGTCTTCGATTCAGCCCATAATCAAGTTTTGCAATTTGGGATTAATGCGAAAACAAATATTACATTCTCGTATTACTTTGCGTACAACCGATGGCGCAGATAAAACCTAATAATTGATGAGAACTCTTAAGAAGTACAATCGAATACGCGTATTCGTAACTGATGCTGATGCATTTTTTTCTTTCTTCTACCCTTAGTAGACCATCTTTCAAGTAAGGAACTAATTTTTGAAACACATTTAAACAGACTCTTTCATTTTTTAAATCGTTTATGTCTGTTATAAATTTGTTCAGTAGTACTTAAATTGACGTTCTCAATGATTTCCTTACATGGCACGATATGTATAAATTGAGGAACGTACACCATGCTTCTTTGTAATTCAGAAAACGACGAGAAGCGACTAATAAAATTATATAAAGAATTTCCAAAACCGGGACGAACCATCAAGCAACAACTATTTGTTTTTTGTTCCAAAGAATCCTATAATTCTATATTTAAGTAAGGAGTGGGCCACTCGGCTTCTTTAATTAACCAGTATGAACCCGTTCACCAGAAAAAATGAGAACACAACTCGGCGAGTGTCAAACCACGTGACAAACAATCTGCTGCGTTTTCTTTCCCGTCAATGTGAGTCCAATTTTTTACTTCAACAAGAGATTGGATTTTAGCTACTCTATGAGCAACAAATGTCGACCAACGATTAGGACTAGAATTCAAAGCACAATCCTTGAATCGATAAATGCTTTTACTTTAAAATACAGTTGACAAAAACAAAAATTTTTGACAACAACCTTTAATAAATTTGACAAAAGAGGTTCGGCACACAATTCCAATCAAGGAATAAACACTATTTTTAAAAGAACAATTTTTTTCCACAAACCAAAAAAATCGCAGATTTTGGATCAGGTTGTGTAACTTTTCTAAAGCACACGCAAATCCTATCTACAACAACTTACAATTGTTATAAATGCCAACAGTTTTAATTGAAGGTATCCCAATCAACGTTGTCTGGCCACAATTTCTAGATTAAAACTTCTAAATACAGAATGACTGATGCTAAAAACCCAATGGGCTTAAAAATAGGGACGACTGTCGACGATTTCGTGGTTTAATAACCTAAACGTGTCTAAAATAGGATGCCATTTTTGTTGCATAAATAGGATTGAATCAGTCAATTACACTAGAAGAAACTATAGATTATAAAAACAATAAATGTTCATAATAAAACAGATAAGCATTCTAAAAATACCTTTTTATATACACTCTCAAGATGCGGACATACCGAAGATGCATAGAAGAGCGCGGTTCAACTCAAGGTCGCAATCGTTACATGAAACGAACATCAATGCAATACAAACATTTATTTTTTTATGAGATCGAACATACCAAAGATGCATAGTTGCGCGAGATTTAAATCAGGATCCCACACATTTCTCGCCGTTTCAAAATAGTTTTTTTTATAGGGATATACTAAAATCCAATTTTTGAAGCTGAACAACATTCTCATACAAATAGATGTAAACCTCAACCGTGATTGCGACTTTAACCGCAACCTGAACCGCGACTGCAACACAAATATGTCAAGTGCGCTGATCATCACAATTATCGTACCCGCAAAAAAAATTAAAGTAGATGGTAGCATCGCAATATGCGCACTATGTGGCGAATTACAAAAATGTAGCATATTCTTAGCTTGACATGAGACAAACACAAATACTTTTCAATTCATTAAAAACCACTGGTTACATTAGTATAAATATAAAACCCACGTATGCACAAATAGTAAACCAATCTAATGACAAACAAAAATTACCTAACATCTTTACCATCATTTCAAATATTTAAAAGCAATCGCAGAACAACAACAAAATATAAAAAATAATGGGGCAAATGCTGAGAGTTGCTGAAGAGAACGCAAATTCCAAATACAAAATTCAACCTTTTTATGATTAAGCAAAATAAATATTTTCTTTGAGTCACACCTCTACACTAACTCGCAATTTAAAACATATAGAACAACTTATTGAGACCTTTAGTGAACAGATTCAAAACGCGGTTTGAGATTTAACTTTACCAATTGAAGAACACAAAAACGTTTAGAAAAACTTCCCTTAAAATAAGGATAAAAATTTGGAAAAAATGAAACCGAAGAAAAACATCCCAACAAACAAAACAGCCAGAAAATAAAATAAACTCCAACAAAAATCGTAATCGTAAAAGAGTAAAAAACTAATACAAAAAATAACGATTCTCTTGACAATCATTTCAAAAATCTACAAAAAATTAAGACAGCCACAAATAGCACTTAGAACAAGAAATAAACTTAAGTTTTACGACCAGTTCTAAAATAAAAACGTCTTCCACGTTTGGACCGTACACAAATAGGAACCTAAAACTTCCCATTTATCCACGTCGATTACCTCTTTAGATTCAAAACTACCTTGTCTATACGAACTGCCCAAAGTTCACAAGCAAGATTTGCTTCTTTGACCTATCGTCAGTACTATCCAATCCTTTACCTACAAATTAGCCAAGTTCGTGACCAACCTTTTTTGCAAATTTACAGGTAAAACTTCTCACATCCTCAACTTTCAGCATTTTATACAACGTTTGAAGACTATAAAGCTTGAACCTCAAGATCTTTTTGTGAGTTTTGATGTCATTTTGTTTTTGACAAAGTTCATATTAAAGCTTATTATCATTGAAGAGATTTTGTCTCACCACGACAAAGATTTGAGTTTGGTTTCTTTTATTGATAAGTGTTTATCATCCACTTACTTTCAAATCGTTAACAAGTGTTTGGTGCTACTACAGGGTTCCCAGCGACCTGGAAAACCGGGAATGTCAGAGAATAAAAATAGTTTCGATTTTGCGAATTTTATGTGACCCCTCCCCCTATTATATTTATTCCTGTTTTGCTTGTCACATAAACAGTATCATTCGAAAAGATCGCTAGTCGAAATGAACTTCTGTCTCAAATGAATTTGATTATGACGAGATTGGAATTTATAACTGGCGTACGTTTCATTTTTCTGCTTATAAGAATGTTTGTTTATACATCTCAAAGCAAAATATGTCTACAAATGTTTCTGAATTTGTGTAATACTACGCATCGTTTGTTTGTGACACTAATACCAAAGATAACTAAGACGATTAGAGTAGAAACTTTTTAGTTCTACTTATTTTTAATCATTTTGAGAGTTCATTGTCAAAAAATCAAAAGTTTCTGAATGCTTTTTTTCTCTTTGACAGTTTTGCATCTAATTTAACTTATATTCTTTATCATTGTTTTGTACGTTAATTTAATAAAATTAATAATAAAAAGTTTCCAATTACTATTTTGAAACTACCATATAACATAGCTACGATACTGGTAAAACACCTGTAAAAATAAAAGATTTAGTCAAGGAAAAACCGGGAAAAGTCAGGGAATTTGATTTTATTAACTTGCTGGGAACCCTGTACTATGGGTTCTCCTCTATTGCTTGTTGTAGTTAATGTTTTTGAAACGGAAAGTCTGACTTAGGTATCTTGATCAACTAAACAACTAACGTCTAGATACAATTACATCACAAACGCTTAGCATATAAAAACAAAAAGTTATATCAAAGAAATTTTTTGTGAATTGAGCATTGAAGTAAAATAAGATAGTGAGCTGTGTGAAAGATGCGTTTTTGAAAAGTCACACATTTTAAAATTTGGCACTAGAGTCAAGCCTACAAAACGAGGTAAACTGATGCGTGTAGCTCATTTTAAGTCAAATCAAAGTCAGATATTTTGTTGTTTTTAAAAGTAAGTATACTTGGTTTAGAATGATACATTTTATTGAAGAAAATTCTGATGTGGAAAAACTTAAGGTTGTACTTGCTAAAGCGAAAACTACTGGACCTCATGTTCAAGAGCTTCTGAGTGACAATGGAGATGAATTCGGTTGTGGCACAGTAAAGCAAAAAGTACCAGACAAAGTCTGACTATGCCATATAATCGAATGCAAAATCCAGCTGAGCGTAAAAATCGCACAATTGTTGAAACAGCACTCAAAAACAAAGCACCCCCGATTTTTATGGGTGGAAATGATAAATGCAGCTCCTTATGAACTATATGAAAACTATTGGGTCTAAGTGTTTTCTTTATATTTCCAATCAGAAAAGGAACAAGATGGACTGCACAACAACTAAAAATTTAATTGGGTATGATACGGATGAATATAGAATCTGATGTCAAGAACGAAATATGTTTATAATAAGCCGACATGTAATTTCTGATGAAATTTTTCTAATAACTCAATACAAATTTATTCAGCTAAATATGAAAATGCTGTTTCTAAGGTTGTGGCAAATGTCACGGAAACTAATAAGGATTCTAATGTTGAAACAAGTCCAGTTTAAACTGGAAACCAGTGATGGACCGGAAAATGAAATTCTTGTTAAGAATTAAACGTAGATACTAAAAAACCTTCCTAAGGGAAAGCAATACAATATAAGTGGGTTTATAAAGTCAAAAATAACCCAGATGGGTCTATTGAAGGATTTAAATCAATTTTAATAGAAGGACATGTGTGATTGTATCAAGACATGAGGCTTAATTAAAATTATTCAGTGAAGGAGGGTGTTAACGTCATAGTTTTTTCAATGTAAACTTTTCCTTTTCTACTTGATAATTTTATTTGTTTTTATAATAATTAAAAACGATCTGTCAAAAAAGTTTATGCAACCAAAATACAAAGTTTTGCGTTTTATTTTTTACGTTTTTTTATTTATTTTTAAAAAGCTTAAAAGAGTAAAAACAAAATATTATGTAATATTATATTTGCATCACGACTGTGTGTGTCTAGTGGCTATAAATTATTCCTTTGAAAATCAATATTGCCTCATGATTTTTGATTCTCTGTCAAAAACAAAAATGTTATAAACATATGCTTTAAATTAAAAAAAAAGTATTACTTACTTTTTTTAAATTATATAAAAAACTTTAGGTCACAGTCTAAATAATTTTTATTTCAACAAACATAAATTTAAAAAAATGCACGTTGTATAGTATATTAAAACACAAGTTACAGAATGAACGCACTTCAATCACGAGACCGCGTTTCATACACGAGCCGCGCAGCGGCGAGTTTATGAAGCGGTCGAGTGATTGAAACGTATTCTATGACGTGTGCTTTATACTATTTTCTCTATTTCGATACAATATTTAATATTTTTCGTATAATTTTAATTTTTAAAACAACATTGGGAAATTTATATTTTACTGAATTGGCAAGACTTACACTTTGACATATTGAAATTTATGTGTTAACCTAAAACCTCATACAAAATTATATCTTTATACCTTTGTAAGTAAATAACTTTGAATTAATAGGACGTTTTTATTTTATCTTGGCATCAAAATTTGAATTTCAATTGTTAACTTCCAATAATTTTGATTTCTTTTTCATGTAACGTCAACTTACGATGTAGAGATACCAACTTTGAAAAAACTAACATTACTAAAATTCGTGTAAGAATTGGCTTATTCTTACACGGATTTTAGTGTAAGAATCGCTAATTCTCATGTCGAAATAGAGAAAATAAATACCGTTTTATACATATGCAAACAAAATCGGAATTTCAAAATTGATTATTCTTGTAAACAAGAAAAATTTGTGTCAGTAGTGCAAACAATTCCAATTGATTTTGTATTTATAGTAACTAAGTAAACTACATATGTCGCCTACATTATACATAAAAGACCATCATTAAACTTATTTTTATTGAAATTGCTGTAATTAAAAACCGTTGAGAATTAATTGGAAAAGTTGTTCCCATTATTGTCTGTTTAGTTTTGTATGAAAAAATAGGTCAGTGTTATAAAACTGTTGATTACAGTTATTGAAGTAAAACAGATTTAATCAACGATTAAACGAAATTGCTACATAAAAAAAGATTAACTAAAACAAACCACTTTTGTTGGGAAACATTATCTAACATTAAATGTTATATAAAATTGGTATTTACGTAGTTAAAGGTAATCTGCAACAACTTTTAGTGGTGTTTAATTTAACATAAATTCCAATCAAAATTTATAATGTAAATTACGAATATAATTAGTACATTAAGATGTATGTAAGAAAACACTTTCAACAATCCTAGTTCATTATCAAATTAAACTCGAAATCTGCACGAGTTAAACGGGTGGAACGGATACAGTTAATTACTTATATAATGGTTCTCAAAAGAGTAGTAACCTGCACAAGTACGTAATTTATAAGGGTATGAGTTAAATAAAGAGAATCGAGTATAAAGTCGATGCTAAACAAAAGCTAGCTTCTATTCAGATGGAAATAAGAGCTACTTCTTTACGTTTATATAAATAAAAAAAAGTTTTTGATTATTTAACGTTCTTAAATAAAAATACACAAAGGTAGTATACAATAACTTCAGTAAAACATTTTGCTTTGTGCTAAATATGAACGAATGCTACTGCTTTGTCGAGTTTTTTTTAAATAACGCCATTATATATTTTTAAAAAAGGACTACTTTACACTTCGTTATTTTTACTTATTTTATATATTCATTTATTGTGTTTACTGAAAACGCTAGTAATATCATAACAATTGTTACTTTAAATAAATGTACCTTTAAATAAGTTTTTTCTTTAGTTTGTTGAAAACGATGTAATTAAATTAAATTACATTATTATTAGATTTTATATTAATAATAAATATCTATAAACGTAGTTTTATATGCCGTGTTATAACTTTTTTTGTTAAAAATTTTTTTAATTATTTTAAGTTGAAGTTATTTGTTATTTCCGATCTAAAACTAACGCGTTTAAGAAACTATGAAAAAACTCTTCAGGAACGACGCACACAAAGCTCTTCTTTCCAGAGTTAGAACTAAGAGTACAAACAAAAACTCTGAAGATCAAGAAATGTCTTTTCTTCCAACACCTGTATTGTACCCGCAACCGAATAAAGACATTCAGACCTAAGGAGGGAGGAATTATGATCGTCAAAACCTACCAAGTACTTTCTATATATGTCACATAAACAAGTCTTTTCTAATACTCTCTAATTATAGTGAAATGTATTAGAATTAGTATAAATAGATATAGGAATTTGTGGATAGATAACATTATAACACTTATAGTTAATTTTGAGTGTGTGATTGTGGCTCTGGAAAGAAGAGCTTTGTGTGCCTCGTTCTTGAAGAGTTTTTTCATAGTTTTTTAAACGCGTTAGTTTTAGATCGGAAATAACAACAAATAATAGCGAAGAATCTACTTTACAAACTACACTTCAACTTAAAATAATTAAAAGAATTTTCATTCGAAGAATTTCTGTCGAAGAATTTTCACCGAATCAATATTATTACCGTAATGATAGATACTACTACATATATAATGAGTTGCATGAATTACAGGGTTTAGATGAATTGGAATATTCTTTATTTTCTCAAGATCTCTTCTTAATTTATCTGGATTCTTAAAATTGTATGGATGTAGAATTATTATATGGTGTGTTATAAGGAATTCTTCAGTAACAAGTTCTACGATGATTTCGAATGTTTGTACTGTATTATCGAAAATGGTGTTTCCGATAATTATTCGGCATGTTGACGATATTAAATGATTTCCTTTAACTAAAAGTTTAAAGACTTGCCCATCGCATTCTTCTTTTAATTTTTGTTTGTTCTTGGGTGAATATAAAATCTGGTGATTCTGCAATTGTATGATGATTTCGTAATCGTTACTTATATGTGACGTAAGACACTTATTAGTTTGCGCAATAACAAATGTCTTCTAAATCTCTGAATATCTTTGAGTTAGGTGATTAGCAAAGGACGTTATTGCATTTATTTTTTCAATTGATGATTTCTGATTATTATATAATTTATCTAAATTCTTATTAATGTTATTTAAATCTTCCTCGTCAAGATTTTCAGTAATGAATTTTATTGCTTTTCCTAGAACACTAACCAGAGTTCTTTTGTTTTTTCTATGGTAATTTATTACAAGCATTTTCAATTTTGGTACAGACGGTTATTAGTTTAGAGTAAAGTCTTTTGTTTTAAATATCTGTTTTAACTTGTTCGAGAATTTCTGCATTCTCGAATAACTGTTGATAACTTATTTCAATATTACTAATGTTAAGATAAAAGATAAAGTGATGATAATGATTAATTGTCTTAGCTAATCCTAAAGATTCTAAAAAGTAACCATTACTATTAATGGGATAGGTTTGAAGGACACGGTTGTGGATTATCCTCATCAGGATTATGAGTCTGAAATGAAAATGGAACTCTTAATGTTTTTGTCTTTTTTATATTTGCTGCTATTATTTTATTTTTCTTAGTAAAACCTACTATTTTTGTTTTATCGTGTTATAATACTTCTATTGGTTCGGTTTGCGGAAAGTTTGTACCTCACATTTTGTGTCCCACATTTAGTACTCCACATTTCGCCCACGAGAAATTTCGTATTGTTACGTATCTATTTATTAAAAACTAATTTATTTAAACGATTAAAACTACTTTTACTTATTCTAGAAATATGTACACATTTAAATTAACCGAACTTAATTAAATCTAATAATAAAAACACTTACACTCTAATTTATGTATAACCGTTGTATAACACGAGATAAGATAACGTCCTCGGATATCACACTGTGAGTCACGTTCACTCGATTCGGTGTACACTGTTATTTATTTAAAACTCTCGCACGTGCTAAACACTTATTTATCTTCAACTTGATAATCTTCTTAACACATTCGCATTCCAGCCATAACTGACCTACGATTTCCATCTTCGTGCTGTAGGATACGCAAGCCGTGTTAGTCTGGCGATGTCAGCCTCAAACTTTTGAAGACTTTCGGCAGCTTTTTGAACGCGACTTTTAATTTGAGCCTGATATACTTGTTGAAGATGAGCATCCCCATATCTCATTTCTAATCGTGAAATTAAAAGTTCGTAATTTTCTTGTAGGTGGTCAGGAACAGTTTGTAAAATTCCAAGCGCTTCTCCACGTAAGGACACTATTAAAGACGTCGCTTTCTGCTTGTTGCTCCAACCATTAGCAGTAGCTGCGGCTTCAAACTGCTTGTAGTAGGTTGACCATGGAACTTTACCATCAAAATTCGGTGGTACAACTTTGAACTTGTGAGTGTTTTCTTCTCGATGGTTCATTATTAAATCTTCACTCGTGACACTTCCTTCACCATGGTAATTCATTTGGTTCATTCTTTCTTCGAGCAGTTTCATTCTGTCTTCTAATTTGTCCTCTATTGCTTCTATTTTCTCATTCACAGATTCGCAAATTTCTTCTTTCAAATTTAGCATATCTGCTTGGGTTTCCTCTTGCGCAATTTTGATTTGATTTCCTACACTAACTTGTATTTGTTCCTCAATAGTCTTTATTTGATTTTCCATGCTCGCTCGTATTTCTTCTTTTAAACTTCTTGAATTTTCCAACAATTTTTCTTCCATTTTCTGAGAATTTTCTTCCATTTTCTGCGAATTTTCGTGAAACTTTTCTTCCATTTTCTATTCATCGATTCTTGACCATTTTTATCGATTCAAGAAATTCAAATAGTTTTGCATCCATTTTAACTGCTTGCGAACGCGTCACCGGCATAAATTTAAATATAACACGAAAGTTTAAATACACTACTTTTTAAAATGCAGTTTTTGTATAACACAAAATTTTAATAACGATCCACTTGTTAATATTAAACCACGAAAACGAATTTAAATAATATCGCAATCACGCACTTGTTAAAAGAAAAAAAAGTTTAAAAAACACTATTTTAACTTTATAAATAAACACGCTTATCGCGAATCTTAACAGATATTTACGCAATGTTTTTATTACGGGTGCGATATCAAATAACTTAATGGTATTCACACTAAAAATCGCGAACGGTTTGATACCTCAACACCTGACGCCACTGTTACGTATCTATTTATTAAAAACTAATTTATTTAAACGATTAAAACTACTTTTACTTATTCTAGAAATATGTACACATTTAAATTAACCGAACTTAATTAAATCTAATAATAAAAACACTTACACTCTAATTTATGTATAACCGTTGTATAACACGAGATAAGATAACGTCCTCGGATATCACACTGTGAGTCACGTTCACTCGATTCGGTGTACACTGTTATTTATTTAAAACTCTCGCACGTGCTAAACACTTATTTATCTTCAACTTGATAATCTTCTTAACACATTCGCATTCCAGCCATAACTGACCTACGATTTCCATCTTCGGCTTTTATAGACATCGGCGAATTCTTCTCGATCGTTCCTCACTTTTCGCTATATCTTCTAGAAACTAGATAACAGTTCTAGAAGGCTCTTGCATTTGCAAGTAATTTCTCGGACGTTTCAGTATCCTCGCATTCCGTAACCGGAAAGTTCGTCGCCCACATTTTATCCCTGGTATATTTAGAATTGTCGTATATTTCATTTACTATAATGCTATAAGAAGTGTATATGTCGTAGGCATAATGCAAAATTAGGCTTTTTGTAAAACGTCTAGGGATTTTATAAAAAACCTGCAAAACGTGAACCAACGATGCAATTTTCGTTATGACTACACCAATTCAGACAAATTGATAAAACGCCGGCAAAACGTGAGCAGAAGAATGTATCTCTCGTTTACACTGATTAGTTTCAGGCACTTTATAATCTGCCAAAAGCGATGTAGTCAAAACCAAAGTATAAAGATATTAAAATTACTAGGTAGGCATTCTGTAAAATAACATATCAAATTATCAAACAAAGAATGTTGGTGTTTATCTACAAGCAAAAAATAAAAACAAATCCTTTGGAAAATAATAATATAATAACACACATATTTTTTATGGTAGGTACATTACAAAAGAAAAGTATAAGCTGCTCTCAAGATTATGTGCGCAGTGGAAAACTGTCGTGTCAAAGTCGTGTTATACCAGTTTTACACTTATAAACAATAACTTCTTCTCCTTTAGTCCTGTGCCCATTTTATTTAACTTTCATAGCAGTTTCCATTTTTATTCTATTGTATTTACTTATTACTGTATGTTGAACTTCCACGACATTTCGAAGAACATAAATTGTTATTTTTTAAGCAAGCACATTTTTTTGTATTGCACCGATTGCTACTAGCTTTACATGAACATTTTTGAAACCCCTGACCTCCGAATCGAGAATGATATGCAACTGCCTCTCTTACAGTTATTAGTTTATTAGAAACTTCATCTTCAAAACCAACTATGGCTTCTTGAATAGCATTTCTGGAAAACCAAGTTTTGAGAATTCCTTTAGATGTACCTAATTTGTAAAGACCATTTTTCAAGTCCAACACTTTTCCAGTTAGATTCTTTGAATCGAGAGGTCCTCGGTCTACCTTCGGAATTGCCAAATAAACATATGATCCGATTTCTAGTGCCTTACATTTCTGCTGCTCTTTTTTGGCCAGAATAAGACTTCTGTCTTTCATATTCAATTTTGTTCTCAGTTGTACAAAGGGAACAAACTCTTACTTCCGGTTTTGAAGACGATCCTGAACTACAATGTAAATGCACTGCAGCATTACATATCTCACATGTGGATGTAGATGTATCTGTGATTTTGTCACTGCATGCACAACAATACATAATAATATCACTGAAAGTATCATTAACATTCACTTCTTCATCACCCAGTAGTTTGTCATGTGTACTGTTACTTGTCTGTGAAGAACGCATTATATCTTCAAGTTCCTCTTCTGTTTGAAGCTCTTTAATTACAGAGTTTGGAAGGTTTGTTGATTTTAATCCAACTTTTGGGTCAGCTCCAAATAATGCACGGTACGGAGTCCTTCCAATAATGCGATGTTTCGAGGAATTCTTCTGCCACTGTACAAAGTAGCAGCCAAGGGACCAATTTGTAGAAGAGTTATCGGACATCCAAGATCGAAGTATGTTCTCAACATCTTGGTTACTTCTTTCCACACTACCCTGGCTTTCAGGGTGATGTGGCTCGCCGTGAACAATTTTGCAATCTGGCCAGTAGCTGACAATTTCTTCTATTACCGAAGCAGTAAATTCCCGGCCGTTGTCACTTTGCAATGTGTGCGATGCTCCAAAATCCAAAAATATTTTCACTAACTCTATAGCCACTTCCGCTGCACGTTTGCTATGTAAAGGGCGAAGATGCAAAAATTTTGTAGCATGGTCATGGTAGTTAAGAAGCCGTTTATAATTTCCATCAGGAGCAGATTGATAATCTAACAAATCTATTTGCCCACAAACATTAAAATCTTTAGAAAGAATTGGACGTATCACTAATCCTTTGTGGTGTTGCGATTTTTTAAGTTGACACTCTTTGCATAGTGAAATGAAAATTTCTACCGCTCTTCTATGAATGTTGTATTTATGTTTTAAGGCAAATAGCATTTTATCCCTCCTACCATGCACTGTAGTTCGATGACATTCTAACAGTACGTCAAAATACTGTTCTATAGGTATTACGTAAACAATGGGTTGGTCAAGAGAGTTTCGTTTAACCACTAGATGTTCTTCAATACCGATATTGAAAACGTCGTATTTCTTTATGGAATGGTACTGCTTATTGCTTTTTTTGTTACCTGTTGAAACAGCTCTTGATGTGTTCAATAACTTCTTTAACTCTATCAGCAGTCCAAGGCTTTTTAATTGCATCTTTCTCCACTCTTTCACTATAAAAATTTTGTAACTGTTCGTTAAATTGGAATTTCATAACTTCTAAATCTCCTTTGTCATTGTTGATTGTTATGTCCTCGCGGTTAACGTTCATTTTAATGTATTTAAGTGCACTTCAAAATTAAAAACAGCAAAACTATGACTTTTTTTTAAAAATAAGCGTTTTTTTTATTTTGAAAGTTCATAACACCTTCCACTATTACCTTACAACTTGAAAAATCTAATAAAAATGAAACAGCGTGTTAAGTGTTTTAAACAAATATATTCTGGAAACCAGTGATTACAGCAATTTACATATATTATTGTTAAATTGACCTCTTAATATCAGTAAGGTTAGTAACATGATTTATCTGTGGAATTGCTTCATAAAACCAACGGAATTGTTCTTTTACGTAAATTAGTTGGTCTTTCAAATTTTCAATTTTTTTATCTAACAAACTTCTAAATTTTTCACTTATTCGTTTTTGATGTATTTTTTCAGCAACTGGGCTGGGCGTCTTTTTTCATATTTTAGCACAGAAACTTTTTTAAAAGGAGTAAAAGGATCACAACTCTCCTCATATAAGTATGTGCTAAATTTGTCAACTCGAATCCACTTCACTTCACTTCACTCTAAACGCAATCTTTTCATTTTGAATATTTTTATTTTTTTGTAAAAGCACGAGTTCGTTTGGCAAGTTTTTTAAATCACGAAAATGGCTTCTCATGTCTGTTACGTGATTAATTTTTGATGATTTTCTGATAATATCGCGATACTGGTCAGGTAGATATACTGTCTCATGTTTCCGTAAAACTTTTTCGATGCGACGAAAGTCGCGATCTGAATCTAGGTAGGAGTGCCCTACCAATCATTAAAAAATTCTTGTTCTGCTCTGCACAAGAGTCACTTCAGATAATTAACTGCCGTTTACAATTCAGAAGTTCTTCGTTTTCTTCTATAAAAGTACATAATGCACTAACAAACTCAAGACTTTCCCTGTTTGCCATATCTTCCGTCCAGTTAAAGTAAAACGGTTTTTCTCCATTTGTTGAAATAGTGTGCACACCAAAGTTATAAAACCACATCTGTCTGAGACAAAATGTTTTCGATGTGGTTAACTTTGATAGAGGTATCGTCTATTGTAAGTTCATAGTGATATAAATTGAACTGCTATTATTTCTTGCTTCTTCTCTGTCAATGTGTTGCAGTTCAAATGCTGCCTTAAAGTTTTCTTTACTCCAAATGATAAATTAAAATGTGTGGAAAATATGTTTGAATAAGAACATTTTTTTAAAATATAATTTTGCGGTTTATTATATTGTTTGCATTTCTCGGCGTATAATCTGTACATTTTGGAGATGTTAAGAATCGGCGACAAATACACCATATAAGAGTTGTTGTGTCTCGAATAATGCAATTCCTCTGCAGGAAATAAACTAATATGGTTTTCGATATAAGATATTATTTTGCTGGAAATTTTGTGTGGCCTAGTACTTTGCTTTCTCCTAGACTCAGGAGAGAGTACAGATTTTCCACCTTTTTTCTTCCAACACAATACAGATTACAAAAAGCAGTTTTGCATATTTGTAGTGATGAATTATTGCACGTTATCATACATTTGTAAGAACAATTTTTCAGGTTACTGGCATTTGTTCTTTTTCGCTGAACCGCACCTATCCGAATGGTACCAAACAGTAAAGCATTTTTAACGTTAACGTCTAATTTATATAAGCTGTTTGCTTTCTATTTGTAGGATGATTTTTTTTACCCCATTTAAACCTACAGTTTTCGTTACACAAAACTCCTAATCTAGGAATCTTACCAGTCATCTCCTTTCCGTTATATCAAACATATGCCTTCCCCTTTTTCCTAGCTATTGCAGCATTTTTCTTTTTTCATTGGTCTTTGCTTTTGATTCTCTTTCTTGATGTTTTTAGTTTAGGAGTAGTTTTTTTCTTCTTTATTTCGACAACTTGAGAAATTTTATTATTGTGACTGGAGTATCCTCCGCAGTAATGTGGAAAATATTATTACTATTTTCATCTCGATTATCGCTAATACAACTTTCTAGTAAACATTCGTCCGCAAAAGGCATTTCACTCCTGATTTCTTTCATAATATAGCTAGATTCTTTGCTTGGTGCGTATTTATCACTATCGTCTAAAAAATATAGTTTTTAAACGCAAGATAATCCAAAATAACATAATTATTCCGGTATAAAGATGTTGGTAATGATATTATTAATATTTTTATTTAAACATTATAATAATTTAAATTAATAATACTATTACTATTAAAAAAGTAATTTTTCATGTAAATACTACAAAAAATGCAAAACAAGCTTACCTGTCTGATAAATTTTATCAGCCTCTTTATTTTCTAGGTTAGGAAACACTTTGATTGTAGATTTTTCATCATTTCCATGTCTATTTATTTGAAGTGCTTTTAACACCATCAATTTTCCTCTTAAGGGCAACATAATTTAACAATATTTTGGCCATAAACACACAATTCAAAACACGCGTCACAAGGTTTTCATGTAATACTGTAATGAAATAAAGGTGTTACGTGTATACACAACTAAGAGATTACGTTCGACTTTTAAATGAATGAAGGTGTTATATGCACTTGACACTATCATCCATTAGTAGTGTACGTAACATTCATGTACATAACACCACAACGGAATTGGAAAGAGCGGATTTTGCCGCTCCAGTTGTTGTCTTCGACCAATCTATGTGTCTTCAAAGTAATTTGCGATTACTATGGCATCTTCTGGAAATTCTTCGTTTCCGGTTAAGTCTTTGAAAGCGTCAGCCACGTTCTCAACACGAAAAAATGCTAATGCCAGAATCATGGGCATCATGCTGTGAAAATCCTTACCTTTAAACCTAACTCATGCACTTTCCTCTAAATGGACTGCGTCAGATGAAAAAAGCAGTCACTTCTATTGATTTCTGGAAATTCCTGTTAAAGCTTGCATTGCGGGGTGTTTAATGTCAGTCATCAACTGAGTTGGTCGCAGACTCACTTGAAAACGCTTAAGTTCTTGAAGCAGCTTAACAAAGGTTGTTCGTGTCTTATTTGGAACGAGAGCGTACACCACAGGAATGATTGCACATCAGCAAACCACTATCTGCTCTTCGCCAAGAGCAATAGATTTGATAATGTAAAAAAAATTAAAATTTAACCAGAATGCAGCGTAGCTGCTGAATTGTACATTAGAAATAGTTGATTGGCACCATCGACAACGTTTTCTTCATATTCTTAAAATTCACAGTTCACAGCAAAGTTTTTTAAGAATTAAACAAAAATATAGAAATGCATCTTTGACTTACTTACTTGAGACAGAATGAGGTATTCTACATGCGTAGGAAGAGTATGCATATTTCCCTTATTTTGGGCAATCCGGATAGTTATTTTAAATGAATCTTTTTGGGAAAGTAAAACGGCGATGTCCGCATGGACCTCGGCGACAACACTTGCTAAAATCCGTTGTAGTGGCTCATGGGTTGAGCCGCCCGTTTCCTCGAATCATTTATTACACGAATTGCTTCTGAACGTGCAGTTTGTGCAGCATGGCTATGATCTGTCACCACCTTAACGACTACACCTTGTTTGTCTTGTGTCCACACTTAGCTTTTACATGTAGCACGTTTTTCGAAAACCCATATACCGTGCAGTTTGTCTTTTGTCATATTAGAAAATGACTTTTTCTAAATTTTGTTGGTACACTTAGCCAAAAAATGGTAAAAATTCCTTTTTTTCTCTTTTGGTTATACTCCTCATGAATAGTTACTTTAAGATCAATTGTAGTTTTCGGTTCGTAAAGACCATAAAGCAAATAAAAAGGAAAAAACATAGGACATGAATGAATGAATTGATTATAAATTGTGACAGCTAAAATAATTAAATTTTCAGTGTTTTTTTACGGTTTTTTTAATTTTACTATTTTCAATTTTTCAAAAAATAGTAGAATGAAATCGTTCGATAGAAGAATTAGAACTTGGATTATTAACTGTTGTGAAATGTAATTCAACTTTGTGAAGTTAACAAAATACTTTAGTTTGATTTTGAAATTTGCGTCCTTCATCATAAATTATTTTTTCTGGTTTGTCGCAATTTGTTCCATCTTTTAATAGATAGATTTGACCGTATATTGAAAATAAATCGATAAGTGTAAGAAATTTGGCATTTTGAAATGAAAATGTATCGATGTATACAACTTAAAATGGTCTTTTAACTAATAAGGGTCATTGAGCTTGAGTTTTATAAAGATGTCTCTCATACTTGGATTGAAGACACTCTGTACATTTTTTAATTAAATCGGCAACGGATTGTTTCATACTTGGCTAGTAAAATTGTGACTGTGTGTTTTCCCATGATGTTTCGCAATTATTTCTTTTTTTTGTTCTTTATCTGCAACATCTGTCAAAATTATGTAGCTAGTGATGATGTTAATAGATTGATTAACATCTTCTTATATATTTCTGTCTTTTATCTATAAAATAAAGACAATATGTACGGTTGAGGTAAATGTTAATTGCTTGTTCCGTGAGTGGGATAACTTTTCCGTGATCTTCTACTGTTGAATGTATTGTTTCGTCTGAGTCTTCGATTTCTTCTTGTTGGTTAATGATTTGAGATTAAACTATTGTGTTTAGATCTTTATTCGTTAATTCCAAAATTTCTACAATATTTGGAACTAATGAACTGTTATCGTTTTCTTCCGTTTCTATGTTATTGATTTCAATTCTGGATAATGCATCTGCAACGTGATTTTTCTTTCTTTTCTTGTAATGGTTGGTGATAACAAATTCATCTGGTTCTAATTTCCATCAAATTAAACGAAAGTTTGGTTCTCTGATATTGTATAACCATACTAATGGATTTTGGTCAGTTTCAATTATAAAATTTTGTCCAAAGAAATAGGGTCTAGAAGTTTTTTTTTAATTGTAAAATAATTTATTTTTGCAGAGTTTAAAGTTTTTAAATAATACGCGATAGTTAGATTTGATTGAGATAATACACTTCCTGTTGCTACGTTTGAGGCGTCTGTTGTTAACTTATAATGTTTATCAAATTCGGGACATGCTAATATAGGGGCGTTAGTAATGAGTTCTTTACAAAAGTTAAATGCCGATATATATTCTGGATCTTGAATATTAATTCGAGTATTTTTCCAGACACTTTGTCAAGGGAGAAAGTATTTGAGCAAAATTGTAGATAAATCTACAGTAATATGCGACAAGACCTAGAAAAGAAAGTACCTGGATTTGAATATTTTTGAATTGCTTTTGTCTTTGTAGGATTTGGTTTTATACCTTCTGAAGTTATTATGTGTCCTATGAATGCAACTTCTTTACACAGAAATTCCTATTTGTCTAAGTGGATTTTTAAGTTGTATTCTCTGATCTTATTAAAAACCTTTTTTATGTGGATAAGATGTTCTCGAAACGTTCGGGAAAATGTAACAACATCGTTCATGTAGACGAAACAAAATTTGTGTAGGTGTTCTTTCAGAATGTTGTGCATTACTCTCTGGAAAATACTAGGAGCATTCTTTAACCCAAAAGACATATGTCTATATTCGTAATGTTCATCATTTACCGTAAAAGCGGTCTTTTCAATAGAGTTTTGGTCCATCTCAATTTAGAAAAATTATTGTGGCAAGTCAAGGTTTGTACAATAGCAGTATTTTACTAGGTTATCTTGTATTTCCTCTATCCTTGAAAGTGGATACTTATCCTCTATAGTTTTTTCGTTTAGTCTTCTATAGTTTATTACCATTCTGAATTTTCTTTTACCTGAGGCATATGCCTTTTTTGGTACAATCCAAACTGGTGCACTGTAAGGATATATTGAGGGTTGTATGATTTTTTTGTCCAATAACTTATTTATTTGATTTTGAATTTCGATTTTCATACTATGTGGGTATCTAAATGACTTCATATAAACTGGTTCTTCATCTTTGGTTCTAATCTTGTGTTTGACTGCACTTGTAAAGGTTGAATCACAAGTTTCGTTATAAAACACATCTTGATATTGTTTACAGAGAGTTAATTTTTTTTCTTCAATATTTAGATAGTTTGTTCTTGTTTATATGACATTTATAGGAAGTATAAGTAACTTATTAACTATGTAGTAAATATCCTTGGTAGGTTTTGACGATCATAATTATATGCATAAAATGTGACTGCAAAGTAGCCCTTTACGCCGCGGATGCTTAGAGGGCGACGAGACTCCACAGCATCTGCTGTAAAAATGCGAAGCGTATCAAACGCAACGCACAAGAATTCTCGGCAAACCAAAACTAACCGATGATGAGTTGAAAAAATCCTCTTGGAATAAGTTTCTAGACTTCATTGACGAAACAGAACTGTTGAAGGAGTAATAAATCGGTGGTGCAAAAAAAGACCAAGAAGACCGCAGTGCAAGGGCGCTAGATGAACCACCTCCTAAATCAAATTTAAGAAAAAAACACCGTTGCAAGGAATTCGATATCTACTAACAATAATAGACAGATTTTTACGTTGGTTTGAAATCATTCCTCTAATTGATATTATAGCGAAAATGGTTGCTACTGCAATGGTGTCACGAAAAAAATCGCGGGCAATTGGTCACGCGAAAAAATGTCGCGCACATTTGGTCGCGTGTCAAAAGGTCGCCGACGAAAAAAGGTCGCCGGTGACAAAAGGACGCGGGCAAATGGTCGCGCAAAAAAGGGCGCATAGGAAAATATACTTTTGGTTTATACTTAAAACGACGAGATGGTAATATAGTATAGATGTAGACCGTCCCACAACACTGTAAATATGTTCAAAGTTGCATTCAACTTTCCTTCACACTTTATCCAGGCTTAGGACTGGCAGGTAAATAACTGGCGTAATTAAATTAAAATTGGAAGAATTATCATTACTTAATTGTTTTGTAATAGATTCTATTGAGAGCTAATAACGTTTGGATAATTAGCTCCATCTATTGCAAATATTCCTATTAAACTTAATAGATAACTTACTTAGTTGGTTTGTAATATGAGGGAAATTCTATAATAAGGGTTTGGTCAAATATTTCAGCTCATTATTAGTAAAGTTGTTGTTTTGCCAAGATAGTTTTAACTTACGTAAAAAGTCAAAAAGGTGCCAATATGTTAGTGTACAATGGATTTATCCATAGAAAGAAAAAAGTGATTGGTAAAAAAACAATTTGGAAGTGTGGTCACCACAATAAGGGTAAATGTACCGGAAGAGTTCACACAGTGGAATATGAAGCAGTAAAAAGTACAAGCCACAATCACGTTGCAGATGCAGCTAAATTAGAAGCAAAGCGAGCTTGTAATAGATTAAAGGAAATGGCTGAACAAGCTGAACTAACGACACAAGCTATATTAGCTAGGCTTCTCAAGAAGTTTCTTTGGGTGCAACTAGGCAGTTACCTTCCATGGCATCCCTAAAACGAACTATTCAACACACACGTCAAAAAAAGGAAAGTATTCCGGAAAATCCTATTAATTTAACTGAACTTGTTATTCCGGAAAAATACACCAGAAACAGCAATGGCAAACCTTTTCTTTTATTCGATAGTAGTCCAAACGAACAAAGAATTTTGATATTTTCCAGCAAAAGAAATTTAACTTTTATGGACAACTGTGATCACTTGTATGCTGATGGGACGTTTACGTGTACTCCTCCATTATTTGGTCAGCTGTATACAATTCATAGCGTACAGTATAGCAACGTTGTACCAACAGTTTATGCTCTTCTTCCCAATAAGACTAAGGAAACATACACTCGACTCTTTCAAAAATTAAAAACCTTAAGACCAGGTTTACGACTTGCAACAATAATGGTGGATTTTGAAAGAGCCGCAATTAATGCTGTAGAAGAAGAGTTCCCTGAAGTCAGAATTTGTGACTGTTTCATTTTACTCAATGTTTGTGGAGGAATATGCAACGTACAGGATTGCAACAACGTTATATAGAAGACGCGAATTTTGCTCTACAACTACGACAACTTGCTGCTCTTGCGTACGTACCCGAAGAAAATGTTGTTGCAACGTTCGAAGAGATATTGGACAGCGAATTTTACACGCAAAATGAAATTTTGCTATCATCATTTATAAATTATTTTGAAGATATGTAGATAGGCCGTTTGGACCGACGACATCAAAAAAGGCAACCTCAGTTTTCAAACAATCTTTGGAATTGCTTTGAATTTATACAGGAGGATATACCACGAACAAATAATTCTGTCGAAGGATGGCACAACAGTTTCACGTCTATATTAAATGCAGCACATCCAAATGTATGGAAATTTATCAGTTCGTTAAAGAAAGAGGAAAGTTTAATTTCTTTGAAAGTTGAGCAGTACATAACTGGAAACGAACCGCCACGTAAAAAAATGTGTAAAGATACGGCGCAGCGAATAAAAACCATTTGTCAACAATATGGCAACCGGCCCAATTTGGAATATTTAAGGGGAATTGCTTATAACTTCCAACTACAGATATAAAAAGCAAAAAAAAAATTAATTACAGAATACATTATAGTACATTACAGATGTAAAAAGCAAAAAAAAAACAAAAAAAATTAATAAGAAAAAAGAAAAATTAAAAAATTACAAAGGCTATGTGAAAACCGACTTTAAAGGATACATTACATTACATATTAAAATGAATACAAAAATTTTAAAAACAACTTTTAAACACGCCAGTCCTAAGCCTGGATAATGTGTGAAGAAAAGTTGAATGCAATTTTGAACATATTTACAGTGTTGTGGGACGGTCTACATCTATACTATATTACCAGCTCGTCGTTTTAAGTATAAACCAAAAGCTGTATTTTCCTACGCGCCCTTTTTTTGCGCGACCATTTGCCCGCGTCCTTTTGTCGCCGGCGACCTTTTTTCGTCGGCGACCTTTTGACGCGCGACATTTTTTCGCGCGACCAATTGCCCGCGATCTTTTTTCGTAGAACCACTGCAATATTCTCGAATTGGATTTCACATTTGGTACCATACAAAAAGAAACTTTTTGACCCTATGAGTAATTTCGCGTACAGAAAAAACATTTAATTTTCTATTTTCTCATTTGATACAATTTGCTCATTACTTGAAATTTGTATGAAATTACATTTTTGCCAATGTATTGTCTACTTTTATTTAAAAAAAAGTAAACATCAATCATTTAGTTGCAAAGTAAAGACTCGCATATCCTGTAAAATTTTGTTACAAAACACAAAGTGGACCAAACATATGTAAACACTTAAAAATGTAAGTTCTAATGCCTCTCACGCAACTCAAGTAATCGTAAACGTCAAGTTTATGACACATCGTCCACTTTACACTATTTTTAATTTTTAAAAACTATTTCGGCATCACGTTTCGTCTAAGAAATAATTAAAATTTGTGATTAAAAAAATATCTTTAATGGTTTATCTAATGATGATAAATTTTGTTAACACCCTCAACATTAATTCATGTTATTATTTCTTTTTTATTAGTGAATTGATAAAATCGTTTGTGGATGAACAGATGTTAATAATATAAATTCCCAAATAAATATATTAAACAGTCAATCAAGTTTTAATCTCTTTTTATACCTTAGCAATTTAATAAAGACCGATCGATTTCAATTCGTTAGTAATGGGAGTGTTACACTTTCGATAGTAGATTTATAAAAATATTGTATGATGATTGATTAAATGTCAGAATTTTGTTTTTGGTATTTGTAAATGACGTTTGATCAATGAATAAAAAAGCTATCGGTTATCTTTACAGGTTTACCAATATTACGGTTCTCATAAATCAACCTTTACTCGAATGTTTTATTATATATCTCCACTAATTTAATCTAAAACAATAAGTGCGAATAAAAAAAGCGTTAATAAATTAATATGAAAAGGATGTGAAATTTTATCCTGTGTCATTTAAAATCACCCTAGGTAAATTGAGAATCAAAAGGGCGACAACTAATTACCAACTTGCAAGCTGGCATGTTCTAATGGCGTAAACAGAGTTTCAATATTTGAAGCTTTTATATTATACAAGTTCAAAATTTATTTGTGCCCAAGATTTATTCAAGCAGAAATTTAAATACAAAACGCATAGGTATTATCCGCATGGACAACTTCGTGCCAGGAAATTACGTAAGCACGATTTAGGGTTAAACATACACAATCTCCAATAACTATGATTTGTGTAAACTTATTAAGTTTGTTGGATGCTTGCCAAAATTCTCTATGTATTAATGCTTATAATATAAAATTTTGTCCGCAAATTAACTGAATAAAATTTCACGTCCATCGCGTTCTTTTTGTTAATAAATTAATGTCTCTTAGGGGAACTAACTCAATCATGTTTAAATGGAAAATATTGTTTCTGTCAATATGCTTCAACGAATTACCTAACCGCTCAAAGCAGCTGAAATATTCGACTAACTTCACTGGGCTGGAAAATGTAGTGCATGCCAGGATTTTAAGAGATTATATACTGAAATAAACAGCTGTGTATAAATTTTGTCAGAAAATCCGTGTGTATGCTTTGATGCACTTGAGGTAGATTTCCGGTTTGACATGAAGAAAATAAAAATATAATTTAATAAGATCTGATTATTTATCCTTATATTGCATTTCTTTTTTCGTAATAACTGATGTTCTTAACTAACATTCTAGTTAGAATTACTTTAATATCATCATTAAGTGATTTGTGCGTGTTATAAATAATTTAAAAAAATAATTTCCATGATGAAGAATTATTATACCAGTAACGTCTCCTAACAATTCGTTAGGAAAAACTTAATTTTATTGTACTGATTACTGATTGTCTGATTAATTACGTTATCAAATTGGTGCTATTTTACAAACCAAATCATTTAATGCTTTAAAATGGGGTTAAAATGGGGTTAGGATCGCCAATTTTTCTATCTATTGCTAAGTATTTTATGGAATATTTTTAAGAAAATGTGGTTTAGATAAGTTAATAATATTTTTGCGATTTGTTCTCATGGTAAAGATAAACTACAAATGTTTCTGCAATACGTTAACCGTCAACATCCAAACATAAGATTTAGTATTGAAAAAAATATATGGTACCTTACCTTTTCTTGTGCACCGAGGGGGCTACGCAAGCGCCTCTGGGGATAGATGTAGTGAAACACTATAGTTGCCTTAAGGTCGTTAACCTCTCTCTGCCCAATATCACTGTGCGTGATGAAGAATCACATCCTTCTCGAGGTGGTGCTGTTTTCGCAAAACACAGTAGCTTTAGACCAGTAAAAGTTGATAAAAATCTTTACCAGATGAGGTTAGCAACCTGTCTGATAAATGAACATGTATTGCTCACAGAACCGGAATTGCCTCGGAATACGGACGGAAACAACTGATGACCCATGCGCGGAAAAGGACTAAGAGTTGGAAGAAAGACATTTCAAGAGTGGGAAGCTGGAATGTAGCATCTTGGGCAAGAAAAAGCCAAGAAATAATAGTAGAGATAGAGGAACACAAAATAGATATATGCGCAATTGCTGAAACTAAAAAGAAAGGTAGTGGATCCTGGAAATATGATAAATATCTGTTAATATATAGTGGAAAAGGAAAACAAGAGAGAGCAGCCTCAGGAGCTGGATTACTGGTACATGAAAAGCTGGAACCACATATAACCGACATCAAATACACGAGTCATAGATTACTAAAGACATCTTTCATATGTGAACATAAAAACTTACATCTAGTATCTGTGTATGCGCCAGATACAAGTAAAACCAAAGAGGAACTAAGCTTATTCTATAATGAACTGCAACAAATCATAGATAGCATTCACCACTCAGAGCAAATATTGATATTAGGTGATTTAAATGCAAGAATAGGCAAGAAAATCATCCCTGGCATTAAAAATAAATACAACGAAGAACATATAAACGAAAGTGGTGAAAGTCTGATACAATTTTGTGCAGCCAGTGAACTGAGGATCAATAATACTTTCTTCCCTCATAAACTGCAGCATAAGGTAACGTGGTCCAACACACGGGGAAGCAGATCCACTATAGATTTCATAATTTCAAATAGTGCAGTACATCCATAGAAAATTTTAGATGTGAGAGTTATAAACTCGGCCAACATAGGATCAGATCACAATCTAATACTTAGCAAGCTGCGTATGTCGATACAATTTCTGAAGAAAAAAACAACGACTGCAATGGAAAAAATCAACATAGAACTAATTAAGGACGCAACTACACAGATGCTATATAAATACAGGCTCCAGAGCATTATTCAAAATAATTCTATACAAGAACTGGACGACTTGGAAACCAGTTGGAATAAATTAAAAACAAACATCTTAAAGGCAGCAGAAGAAGTTTTAGGGAAACGAACGTCAACTATAAGCGGGCGACTTGCTAGCAGCGAAAAAAAGAACAGCTTATTTAAAGTATAGAGACAATAAATCACCGGACAACTTTCAAAATTATGTAGCCGAAAGAAACAGGGTAAACAACCAAATTAAGGAAATTAAATGAAACTACTGCCAAGCCTTCACTAAAGATATGAAGAAGGATTTATACTGCTCACAGAGGAAAGTGTAGAAGACAATCAAAAGCTGGAAAAAACCAATAAACAAATGCATCCAAAGAACCAATATATCATCGAAAAAATGGGTTAAGTACATTGATTCCTTGTTTAACAACAACAAAGAATTACAAAAAAAGGAACCAGTAGAGCCAGCAAGAATCGAAGAGGCGGACTCTCACTTTCTCAACGCTGATAACCACTCTATTTTGGTAAAAAAAAACTAAAAAATAGAAAAGCTCTGAGGATAGAAAAATCGTAATGAGCTCTTAAAATATGGAGGAATTAGCATCCTATTCAAAAAAATACTAAACTGCACAAAAGTACCGAATAAGTGACGAACCAGCATAATGATCCCGATATTTAAGAAAAGGCTATAAACGAGACCGTTCCAATTACAGAACAATTTTGCTATTGTGTACCATATCTAAACTTTTTACCAGTATTCTAAGAACTGACATTGAAAACACAATCGACTTAAGCGAAGAACAACAAGATTTCAAGAAAAATCGATTGACGATAGATGCAATTTTTACGTTACGACAAATTGCTGAAAAATCCATTGAGTTTGATTTTGACAGCATACAATTAAACGACGTTCTAAAAATACTGGAAGAAAACCGAGTACACCAGAACATAATTATGACAATAAAAAATCTTAATACTGACAACGTTGTTACGCTGAAAACTTGTTCAGCGCACCAAAGCTGACAAACCGTATGCCAGGCTACTCACAACCGCCGAAGAGTGGGGTGGGTAGGAGAAAGAAATAAATACGGTAAATGCCAGACTAAACTATACTTTTACTGTTCAGAAGGAGCTAGTATAACGAGCCATACAAAAACAATTACTAGCAAAATAAGAGAAACCTTGGGCGCCAGGACACGTTCACAATAAAACTCAAGAATGGGTGTCCACCATTCGAGGTTTACCACATAGTTAACAAGACACAAAATTTTACACATGAATAGCAATACACATCAGTTTAAATTCAACTAGTATTGATTACTGCAAATTGTGACAGATAAAGTTACTTATAATTAAAAAGGCAGCTAGTATTAATTAGTTAAAATTGTGACAGAATAATTCTACTTATAATTCAAATTCAATTAATGGTCAAACCTGAACAAAACAAAACTGATTTGATAAACCACTTTAAATTTTACAAATTTAATATTACTCGCAAAATAAACGCCGTTAGTATCGGCAGCACACCTAACAAGTACGTAAAAGTCAAGTAACAATAGGTAGTATTCTCATACAAAATCATGAATAGTAAATCGAACATTACAAAAAAAAAGCGTGACAGCATGCGAAAAACACAAATGAGCAGTCACCTAATTTAAGGTGAATCTTACATTACAATGAAATCAAACAAATAAAACAAAGTTACGTTACACGTGAGATACTTCTCTGACTCCGTAGTAATAAACAAAGAATGACTTACCAAATCCTGAGTTACTTGAAGGAAGCGCTTCCTTTTCAGTAAAATCTGGAATCGTAATAATATTAAACAGAATCGGGTCAGCCTAGTGACTCACGATAAATATACCCAAAAGAAAAATCTAAAACAGGCTTAGTTTTTTTAAAAAGCAATTTACACGACAAGAAAGAAAAACCCGGTTCATCGGATGCTGTTGCATGCTTTAACGTAACTAAAAAAAAAAAAGGTGTCGCAGCTTCCTTATTCGGTATAAATGGATAGCATGACCACGATCAACAGGTGGCCGGTCGAACTTGTACTTGCGAGGTTAGAGAGCACAACCAGAAGGTAACGTAAGGGCCGAAGCGGCTCGTAGAACAACCTCCATACGGGAATCACCGCTATTCAGGGCAAACAACGCCCAACCAAACTCGCTACAATAGAAAGAACACGTGGTGACCCCTTGTACAATTAATAAAATAGAGAAAGAAAATCCACTCACCTCTACCAGCGTGGATTTCAACGAACGGAACAATTAAAACGCCTTATGAATTTATCGTTCCATTAACCATTAGTAACAAAACTTCACAATTATTTTAAAATTCATTTTAAGGATCCACGCGGTAAAGCGTGCCACAAGCTTCACAATAAAAGTGGTCGTTAACCGCATGCGCAAAAAGAGACGAGAACGTGCAAGCGGCGTTGCCACGTTTACAATGAAACCAAAGAAATATAGGATGATGCAAAACTAACAAAACAATTTAGAAAAGTACGTTACAAACTCCCCCCTAGCAAGATAAAAAGCTCGGGACGAGCAAAACGATTCGAAAGCTAAAATGAAGAACGGAAATTCTGACATCAGCCAAGGACAGAACCCTAAAAACCAAAACCAACCCAAATCCCAGAAACCCAAACCCGTGTAATCTCACCAGATTACCACCAATACAGAAGAGACAGAAGTTTTCCAGAATCTTAAGAATACCAACAACCAAACGCATAAAAGAAGCGCATGAAGCGAAACGTATCTCCACGAAGCAAATAGTCATTTGATTCCAACCCAAAAGAGAATACCAACACGGTTTACTAATTTCCAGAGCGCATAAAGCGAAACCAACAAGTAAGGTCCAACCAATCAGTAACCCAACCGTAAGGATGAAAGTACCACAAGAATTCTAGAGAAAGAAGAGAGTATAGGAAAGATAGAAGTTTAGACAAGCGTCCAGGACTAAGTAGCCCTAAAATCCCTTGAAATCCCAACCCCAATCATTAAGCAAAACCTTGGAAGAAAATTCCAAAGAAAGTAATCTTTAAAAGAAAAAAAAAAGAAGAACCCCCCTAAGCAACCCCAGGGACAAAATCCCAGTATTGATAATCCTAAGAAAAGAAAAGAAAGAAGTAGAAATAAGAAGAAGTCATGATTCTCTGTTGCTAATCGAACACTCGTAGATCATCAATCGCTGTGCCAGACTGTCACAATGAGACGTAGAAACCGATTAACGGAATAGAGTACTCCCAGAAAAACCAAAGCATAAGTGGTAGAAGAGATACCCTAAGAATGACTACACACATCCAAAGAAACCGACCAAGCGGGCGTACATACAGTACAGAAAAGCGGAGTGATAGTCTGCCTCAAGTTTCAGACCTACTCAACAACCAAATAACCCACTAAACCCAATTCAACAGCAGAAAGGAAACTTAGAAGGAAAGAAGAAGCATAGTTGCAGTGAACACTCAAGAGAAAAAGTTAGCCAAAGAAAAGAAGTAAGTGTCCAAGCAACCCAAGAGAAAAAGAAGGACAGGAAGACAGAAGGAGAAAAGAGAGTACATGATGTTATTGTACGGCTCGACTACCTCTCCCTAGGTAGTCGACCCAAAATGACCCAGCCTACTGCCCAACCAACCACCCGAAGCAGGTAGAATCTGTGATATCCAAACAAAAGAAATTTTTAACTGTAGAACGAAACGAGAAAAAAAAAATGTGTTTTAAACATTCCAAAAGCCGACAAGCGGGATAGAATAATCCAAGAGTAACCTTACATACTACGTAAACAAAATCAAAGGAATTCAGGAAGATAAGCCTTCCAAAAGTATCAAAGAAAAGGATAAGTTTTCTATTATTGACAGACCACACCGAAAAGCCGACAAAGCGGAGCGTAATTTATACAGTGATGGCGTAGCTGTCGTCTAAACCACTAACTATACTAACTAAACCCTAGAGAGAAAAACAAATCTAACTAAAGATGCCATTGCGGAGTTTTGACTCCTAAAGAATGAAATCCTATACTACTAACTAATACTAAGTGTTACTACAGTCAAAGAATAAGGATACTAGATTCCCAAATCGTCAAAATCAGAGGAAATAAAAAAAAATTGTCAATCCGAGAGTACGTCAAGAATTTTCAAGCTCCGTAAGGAGAGATGACCTTTAGAGGCCTTTTACCTCAGGCAGTCTAACACCGATGGGGAATTCTTCAGCCCCCCACAACAGGGCGAATCAAACGTCAAAAGAAAGGTAGAGTATAAGCAGAGAGTATAGTCGCGCCAATCCGATTCCAAACTAACCGGAGAACGGTAATTTAGGTCGTTTCCGACGACGATGAAATCGTAAGGAACTATTCCGGACGGAAAGTGTCTCGTCATCAGAAGCGGAAGAAGTCGAGGAGTCTCTAGTATGATCCTTTTTCAAGTTTTTAACATGCCAAATCCCTAACGATCCTCCGAGAGAGTCACACAATTCGTATGTCCAAGGAGAAACTATGGTTTTAATACGAAACGGGCCTACGAATTTTGGAGCAAGTTTAGCGTTGAAGTGTTTAGACGCATCAGACAGCGTGAAGTTTCTTTTCCAAACGTATTCCCCAAGCTGATACTTGACTCGACGCCGACGCAAATTATAGCGACGATGAGTGTGGTCCTGCGCTTTCGATAGTTTCTTCAGAATAGTAGATCTAATGACTTTATAATGTTTATCGTCCACAAACACCGGCCGTTGCGGATCTTGTATTTCTGTCCTAGGCTCCGGAGTAGGACCAAACAAGTCCCCATAAAGAACATGTTCTCTACCACAGAAGGCGTAATACGGAGTACAGCCAATAACGTCGTGCTTTGCGGTCCGAATAGCACAACCGATTTTAGACAAATTGATATCCCAAGTACGTTGGTTATCTTTAATGTAGGAAGCGATCATAGTCTTTAAAACTCTATTGACTCGTTCGGCTGGATTTGCCTGAGGATGATAACGTGCAGTATGAAGAATCGTAGTCCGATATTCAGAACACAACTTAACAAATTCCCGACTACGAAATTGTACCCCATTATCAGCGATGATATATTGAGGAGTACCAAACAATAAAAAAATTTGTTCTTCCACAATCTTAGAAACCATAGTTGCCGTTGCGGTACGCATCGGAAAAAAACAAGCAAATTTAGTAAAATTATCTACGCACACTAGAATGTAACAATGGCCTCTAGACGAGCGAGGCAAAGGCCCCACAATGTCGATGCACAACACTTGCCAAGGCCGAGAAGGTTTGGCCCTAGGTGCATATAACCCAGGAGGAGCGGTTTGTTCGACTTTATGTGCCGCACAGACAGGGCAACGACGAACGTATTCCGCGATTTTAGATCTCATGTGTGGCCAATAATACCGTTGTCGAATGCGTTCCGTAGTTTTTGAAATCCCGCAGTGACCCGCCGTAGGTGGATCGTGATACCCTTGAATGAGTTGGCTTCTTTGATTCTTCGGAACTACCAATTTCCACTCATCTGACGGAGCGCAACCTGAAGATGTTCGAATCCGTTTGTAGAGTAGATCATCTACGACTGACCAGCGAGGAAACTTTCTCGGTGCAGCGGATACCCGAGCGCTCAAATCTAAATACCAAGGATCATCAATGGGAAGAGTAATACCAGAGAACGAAGAAGGAGTAGTTTCTAAACTATCTAGAACAGGGACCGACCGAGAAAGAAAGTCTGGCACTAGGTGATCTTTGCCTTTCCGGTGAGAGATCGTGAAGTCGTATTGTTGAATGCGGATAGCCCAACGAGCCAAACGACCCGAAGGATTTTTTAACCAAATAAGGGAATGATGGTCGGTAACAACAGTGAAATGAGTACCTTCGATGTACGGGCGGAATTTTTCGATTGCCCAAAGTACAGCTAAACACTCTTTTTCGGTGGTCGAATAATGACGTTCAGCCTTGATTAAGGAACGACTAATGTAATGGATGACCTTTTCACCATCAGGAGAAGGTTGACTGAGTACGGCGCCTAAACCAAAATCGGATGCATCGGTCTGCACCACAAAGGTAACGAAAAGTCAGGACAAGACAAAATAGGAGTAGAGACTAAATTTTCTTTAAGTTGCAGAAATGCCGAATGACAATCATCCGACCAAACAAACGGAGTATTTTTTGTAAGAGCATTAAGAGGAGCAGTAAGAGTAGAAAAATTGGGAATAAACCGTCTGTACCAACTTGCCATGCCGATAAGACGTCTAATTTCCGTAACTGAAGTAGGAGGTGGAATGTTCAAAATAGCAGAGACTTTTTCGGGATCAACCGATAATCCGTGACGATTCACTACGTATCCTAAATATCTTAATTCCTGTCTGCAAAAAGAGCATTTGTCCTTCCGAAGAGTTAAACCAGCAGTCGTCAGTTTAGCGAGTACTTGACCTAGGATTTCCATGTGTTTCTCAAACGTGGGAGTCACAATAATTATGTCATCCAAATAAGCAAAGCAATAGGGCTCCAATGAAGGCCCCAGAATCCTATCAATTAGACGTTGAAACGTTGCGGGTGAATTGTGCAACCCAAAAGGCATGCGAGTAAATTGGAACAACCCCCGATGAGGAACGGTAAAAGCAGTAATCGGTTTTGACTCAGACGAAAGAGGAATCTGCCAATATGCCGAGCGTATGTCTACGGTGGTTAGAAATTGTGCGTCTTGAAGACGATCCAGCACAGCCGAAACGTAGGGTAACGGATACGCATCCTTTTCCGTGACTTCATTAACCTTTCTAAAGTCCACACAAAACCTATAAGAGTTGTCTTTTTTTTTAACTAACACGATGGGGCTAGACCACGGGCTATTAGATGGTTCTACTACCCCTAACTCAAGCATTGTGTCTAACTCTTTATTCAAAATCGACATCATTGTTGGTGACAGCGGGTAGTACCTCTGTTTAATGGGTTCCGAATTGGTTCTAATATGGTGCTCTACTAGACCAGTGCAACCAAGACCGGTAGGTTGTGTAACGAAATGACGATCAACCAAATTGTTTAACAAGAACGACTGCTCCAAAGTTAAATGAGACGACGAAGGTAGGGGTTCTGCAGAAATAGAAGTCAACTCACTACCAAAGACCAACTATCGTCACGGAAATTTGGAATAAAATCAAATGACCGCCAGAAATCGATTCCTAAAATAAGTGGTTGCGACACCGCTGGTATTATTAAAGTATCGATAATTTTAATTTTCCCTTTCAAACCATAAGGTACCGCAATAGAACCCAGTACTTCACATTTATCCCCATTAGCAACAGTACATAACGAGACAGGAGAAGGAGATCGAATCAAACCCAGATTTTCCAGTCGTTTCCAACCGGGACCACCCACAATTGTTCGAGACGCTCCCGAATCAAGAAGACCCCGAAACGATACACCTAAAATCTTAACGTGAAGATAAGGGCGTTCGTCACCACGAACACCAGCAAAAAGAAAGTTAAGAATGGTACGCTGTCGTTCCGATAATCCCAAGAAAGGTAATTCCGAGCGGAGAGATACAAACGAATCTATGCCTCGGTTCATAGACTCTCCAATTAGTTTTCCGAGGTTGACGAGGTAGCCTTACACTGAGGGCAAGTCCAACGAGTAACTCCCTCTTTACCACAACCATAGCAATGTCGAACCTGAGGTTTCGAACAATTCGGAGAAAGGTGACCCCGTTCTCTACAATTCCAGCAGATAATTGGCTGACGAGTATTGCTCGTGGTTATCGGAGACCTTAACGGTGTCTTTGCCTGACGAACCAAAGGAGTAGAGGCAGAGCAGTCACTAACGTACGCCAAAGTAGGTTCCAGCAATCGAGTAGTCTTTCGCGAAGGAGGAGGCTTATAGCTATCCATAGAAAATTTCGTCAATTCAAGTTGTTTTCCATAAGTCACCAACTGTTCTATTGTCGATACAGGAGTGAGTACCAAAGCTGATTGATAGAAAGGAGCTAGATTACGCCGAATTAAGTGTAATTGTTCTGCTTCAGAAAATGGTCCGGGCAGTCGTTGGAAAAGACTCTGCATGGTCGCCACGTACATACCAATCGTTTCATTCGGACCCATGGTGCGATTACGAATTTCCTCCAAAAGCCGGAACTCATAATCAGGAGGTAAGAATTCCGATTTCAAAAGGCCCACCACATCCTGCCAAGATCTTAGCGAATGCCTATTTACCCTAAACAACAAGAGAGCTTTACCAGACAGAATTTCTGGAGCCGAGATAAATAACTGTTGAAGGGACACACCCGAGCTAATCTTAACTCTTCGACGCGCAATAGATATTCAGTTAGGGAAAACGAATCTTCTCCCGAGAAATTTAAATTCCATTTACCTAAAGATACTTTGGATCCCACCGAAGCAGAAGGAGCAGCCAAAGGAAGGTCTGGTTCCGAGTCCGAATCAGAAGAAGTGAGAAGAGTGTGTTCTTTTTCTGTGATGTGTTCTGGGGCTGTCGTTTTTGGACTAGAAGTTGGTATTTGACTAAAAGAAGGAAGAACTAAAGGTTTCCTTTTCTTGCCTTTGTCTTCAAAGTCATTGCGAAGAGTCCGGAGAACTAAACCAAGTTTACGCTGTACAGTTCTTTCGTCTTCGGAAGTAGGAGCCATGTTGATACACCGTCTTTCAATATGTGACCATACCGAGCTAACCCTTTTAAATTGAGTAGAGAACAAATTTCCATCAAACGTTGTTAACATCGACTTAAGTTCAGTAATTGCCTGCTCGATAGCAATACGATCCTCATCAAAAAAATTCGAAAAGGTAGCCCGAGGAAGTGATGCTTCTCTTTCCAACTGGAAAGCACTACGTACCGCTTTGCGTAACGCCTCGACAGTTTCTTCTTCCTCAAAACCTCGAGAAAACAATTCATATTGAAGTTCGGCTTTCGATAACCGATTGACTTCAATAGTCCAATGAGCCATAATAAGAGAATTAAGAAACCAATAAGTAATTTAATCGAGCCCCACACGATGGGCGCCAAAATCTGTTACGCTGAAAACTTGTTCAGCGCACCAAAGCTGACAAACCGTATGCCAGGCTACTCACAACCGCCGAAGAGTGGGGTGGGTAGGAGAAAGAAATAAATACGGTAAATGCCAGACTAAACTATACTTTTACTGTTCAGAAGGAGCTAGTATAACGAGCCATACAAAAACAATTACTAGCAAAATAAGAGAAACCTTGGGCGCCAGGACACGTTCACAATAAAACTCAAGAATGGGTGTCCACCATTCGAGGTTTACCACATAGTTAACAAGACACAAAATTTTACACATGAATAGCAATACACATCAGTTTAAATTCAACTAGTATTGATTACTGCAAATTGTGACAGATAAAGTTACTTATAATTAAAAAGGCAGCTAGTATTAATTAGTTAAAATTGTGACAGAATAATTCTACTTATAATTCAAATTCAATTAATGGTCAAACCTGAACAAAACAAAACTGATTTGATAAACCACTTTAAATTTTACAAATTTAATATTACTCGCAAAATAAACGCCGTTAGTATCGGCAGCACACCTAACAAGTACGTAAAAGTCAAGTAACAATAGGTAGTATTCTCATACAAAATCATGAATAGTAAATCGAACATTACAAAAAAAAAAAAGCGTGACAGCATGCGAAAAACACAAATGAGCAGTCACCTAATTTAAGGTGAATCTTACATTACAATGAAATCAAACAAATAAAACAAAGTTACGTTACACGTGAGATACTTCTCTGACTCCGTAGTAATAAACAAAGAATGACTTACCAAATCCTGAGTTACTTGAAGGAAGCGCTTCCTTTTCAGTAAAATCTGGAATCGTAATAATATTAAACAGAATCGGGTCAGCCTAGTGACTCACGATAAATATACCCAAAAGAAAAATCTAAAACAGGCTTAGTTTTTTTAAAAAGCAATTTACACGACAAGAAAGAAAAACCCGGTTCATCGGATGCTGGTGCATGCTTTAACGTAACTAAAAAAAAGGTGTCGCAGCTTCCTTATTCGGTATAAATGGATAGCATGACCACGATCAACAGGTGGCCGGTCGAACTTGTACTTGCGAGGTTAGAGAGCACAACCAGAAGGTAACGTAAGGGCCGAAGCGGCTCGTAGAACAACCTCCATACGGGAATCACCGCTATTCAGGGCAAACAACGCCCAACCAAACTCGCTACAATAGAAAGAACACGTGGTGACCCCTTGTACAATTAATAAAATAGAGAAAGAAAATCCACTCACCTCTACCAGCGTGGATTTCAACGAACGGAACAATTAAAACGCCTTATGAATTTATCGTTCCATTAACCATTAGTAACAAAACTTCACAATTATTTTAAAAATTCATTTTAAGGATCCACGCGGTAAAGCGTGCCACAAGCTTCACAATAAAAATGGCCGTTAATCGGATGCGCAAAAAGAGACGAGAACGTGCAAGCGGCGTTGCCACGTTTACAATGAAACCAAAGAAATATAGGATGATGCAAAACTAACAAAACAATTTAGAAAAGTACGTTACAACGTGGCTAAACTTAGAGTCAACAACAGCTGTACTGAAAAAATTATATCTAAAAAAACTTGTAAATCGAGGATACAGATTAAGTAAAGGAAGCATAAACATCTTATGCTACGCGGATGATGCAGCCTTAATCGCAGAAAACGAAGATGACCTGCAACGGCTGGCACATGCATTTTACTTGGAGGCTTCCAAATTTAACACGAAAAACTCTACTGCAAAAACGAAAGCGCTGGTGATATCTAAAGAGCCGAAACGTTGGAAGCTGGTAATTGGAAATCAAATAATAGAACAACTTAACACTTTCAACTACCTAAGCACAGAAATATCTAGCCACGGAGATATCTATAGAGAAGTGTTCCGACAGACCAGTAACGCAACAGCTGTTTCGGGTTGTCTCAGAGATAACGTATGGAAAAACAAATACATGAACTTAGAGAGCAAGGTCCGCATATTTAAGACCTGCGTGAGACCTATCATGACATATGCTGTAGAGACAGACGCAGACAACTCTAGAACCAAACAAATACTTAAGGCGGCAGAGATAAAAACGTTAAAGAGCATGAGCATGACAGGCAAAAACAGCGTTAAACATAAATATCCAAGAACCCTTAACCCCCAATACAAAAAAGATCTAAACAAATTGCAAACTAAAGTACGTCTGGCTCTACTAAATTACAAAAATAAGTCTTGGACATCCAAAGTAGATTTTCTAAATCACGACTCCAACTTTTCTAGTTTATTCTCCTGCTGAAAAAGCAGAATCACATACCGATACTTTTGAGTTACAATTCTCCCCCAACTACTAACTAAAAGGTCGGATACCTTGACCGAATGAATAAAATTAACTCCAATGTTGTCAAATTTTTATAGCAAAATCACTCAGATCCACCACTTTCTCCAGCCTCTCCGTTTGAACCACAAAATATATGTCAGAGACGCGTCGAAAATAAAAGGGGCTCCGCTGGGCGTTTGTGTTGGGTTAGACTACATCGACAATTTATTACAAGTGAATAACGCACGACACTGACCGTTTACACAATTTATTTACTTTTGCAAAAGTTACGATTACAAATTTCAAACAAAGTCATTAATAAACAATAACAGAAACAAACAAAACTGATTTCATTAATTATAAAAATTAAATTTATAAACGTTTAATGATCAACACTAGAACAAACGATCCGACACCCGCTCTTTTATCTTATCAAGTTGTCACCACCAAATATCATTTCAATCTGCCCTCTTACAAGTTACATTTTCTAGCTGGTGTCGTTCCGTTCGCATGAAATTGTAATTTCACACGCGTTCCTATGCCCATAAAAGGCAATATTACAAAATATCTAACCCTTATTAGTTGATTCTAAGTTATTAAGTTACAGAGACTAAACATTTTAAACATAATTTATGGGAACACAAACAAATTGGTGCACGTGTATGCATTCTATAGCCGTAGGCAGGCTTATATTCGGTGCCTCCGACATGTACGATTTTTTAAAAAATGTAAAACTCTCGGTCATCACAAAATATCAAATAAAATTATTAAAAACTTTCTTCAGAAAATAATAATGTTGCTCAACGCCGTCGTCAATGGCATAATAACATTAGGCTACTTTTCACTAGACTGGAAGACAGCCGCTGTAATAGTGCTTCAGAAACCCAAAATTGCCAAACAATCATTTTCACTCGTTTAAACTTAGAAAATTTTTTGTTTAAAAATTGTTTCTGACGAGAAATTTGGGTTTTGCTCTAAGCATTCTACAACTGAACAACTTGTCAGAGTCGCCAAATTTCATGTCCAACAATCAAGCCACCGGAGCAGTTTCCTTAGACGTTTCAAAAGCATTTGCTTTAGTTTGGCATGATGGCTTTGTTTACAAATTGATTTCGGTTGAAATTCATTCCCAACTAATACGTATCGTCCATTCCTTTATCACGCATTGTCACTTCCGCATAAAATTACATAATGTCTCTATTCTTTCCCCAACTCTTTACAACATTTACATGCATGAAACCAAACCCACTTGTCAGAAAATCCACAGACGACGACAATTCTCAAAGTAAAACCAAACGCCCTAGAACTATTTTACTTAAAAGGTAAACACCCCAAATATCCTATCATTGTCCTAAACCACTATATTTAAATTTTACTATACAAAAATCTCTTACAAGACGACGGGGTAAAATGAAAAATTCCTGGCCTATCAGTAGGAAGATGATTAAATTAAATTAAATGAATAACTGGTGATAAGTTAAAGAAAACATTCTTTAAGATTATGTTTTGCCATATGTTGAACATATTGCAACGGTTTCATTATTATTAAAACTAATTTATTTTTACTAATACTAAAAATATGTCCACGTTTAAAGTAACCGAACTAATTAAATCTAATAATATTTAATAAACACTTACACTAATTTATATATAGCGCTATCACTTGTTTAATACTTATTGTTTACGTTAAAGTCACGTACCAGGTTATTTATCTCACTCGCGATAAATACTTATTTATTTGGACTTGAATAATCTTCTTAACACTGCCGTCTTCGAATTACGGGAAATAACTAACCTACGATTTGTTTGTTCCGTATTTATACACATTTTGGAAATCCTTCTCGAATGTTCCATTATCTGTCGGTATACGTTCTGAAACATAGATAAAAATTTTGAAAAGGCTCTTGAATTTGAAAACGTTTCACTGCCCCTTCCTTAGGACTGTTTTGTTCCAGAACAGGAAACTGGATGCAACACCGGTAGAAAGGATCGTGGATCCATTTCGGCAACTTCCTTGACCATAAAAGTAATAGTCAACGGACTTTTCCTGACCCGATATCCTTCTTGGCTGGTAACTACAGACCAACACTTGAACGCCTGTTCCTCGGAAGACGACCTCCAACATGTTTCGAAATGTCCTCCAATTCAGTTGATCCAAGCTACAACCAAACTTGGGTACTGCCAATTTCTTAACATGGTGGAACTCCATTTCTTTCTTGAGATTCCATAATCTTCGCCACAGATTTTTGTATAACGGCTTGGTACGTATTTCTTGGTGACCAAATAGAAAACGAAGCATCTGTCACCACGTAGTCCCAAAACTGTTCTGACTGCCGGTTGCTGTCTTCGTAATTCATCTAGCTGCCCAAACTTCTTTTTAAACACGACTGTAACCCCTATGGACATGTCAAGGTCTTGTTGTTCTTTGGTGGTAACTCCGAACCTAGCTTTTCCAGAACCTCCGTATAAGTTCATAAACTTCTCGAACTCCATTCCTTCAATTTGATTTCTGGTTCTGCTGCTTATTACTCTGGTTCGGACCTGAACTTGCGTATTGTGGTTATCGCCAGCAAACAAAGCTACACGATCGACGTGGACCACTTTTGGCTTGCCTCTGGGCGGTTTTCGGATGCAATATATGACGTCATTAATACGCTGCACGACTTCATAGGGGCCCTCCCATTGCCTTTGCAGCTTCGGCGGCAAAAGACGTCTCTTTTGGGGATTATACAACAGACCATGACGCTAGTTTGAAACTCACCATTTTGTGCCTTGACGTCATATCTAATCTTCATCCTATCGCTGGCAATTTGTGTGTTTTTACGGACCTCCTCATGTACTTCGTCTAGCTTCTTGGTCAGCTTGCTGACTTTGTCTTCTCCAGCAACTTCTTCTTCCGGTCTTCGTCCAAATTGAAGGTCACATGACAATCGTATTTCGCAACCGAGCATCACATAGGATGATGTTTGGCCTGTGCTTTCGTATACGGATGATCGGTATGCCATTAGGAAAAAGTGCAAGTACTGATCCCAGTTTCTTTGGTGTTCGGAACTTACTTTGGCTAAGTACTATTTTCCAATTGTTGGATTCATCCGCTCAACCATGTCGTCAGATTAAGTTTGGAGAGGCGTCTTCCTAGTTTTCTTAATTTCCAATAGCCGGCAAACTTCTTAAAACAGCACAGACTCAAAGTTGCGGCCTTGATCGCAGTGTAATTCCAACGGAACTCCAAACCGGCAGAAAAACTTTTTTATTAATACGTCTGCGACTGAAGCTGCTTCTTGATTGGGTATGGCGCAAGCCTCCGTCCATTTCGTGAAATAATCCATCCCTACCAGGATGTATTTATTTCTCGAATCGGATTCTGGGAACGGCCCTGCGATGTCAATCGCTACTCTTTCCAAAGGACTTCTTACGTTGTATTGCTTCATGGGTTTTTTGCGCTTTTTTGCTGAACCCTTTCCTGATGCGCAGACCGTGCACTTACGGCACCATTTCATGACGTCCTCTTTGCAGTTCATCCAGTAGAATCGTTCTCGCACTTTACCCAATGTCTTCTTAATGCCAAGTGTCTTCCTGATGTCCCATCGTGGAGATGCTTCAACACTTCTGACACCCTGCTCTTTGGTACTATCAACTGTAGTCTGTTTCCCGTGCCCTCGACACTTTCTAGAGATCGCTTAAGAAGACCGTCTTCTATTATCAAGGGGTTTTATTGCGCCCAGTACGCTTTGATGTTTCTACCCAAAGCACTCACCTCTTCCCATGTTCGTCGTCGGCCGTTTTCTTTCCAGTCCAGGAGTAGTCTTGTTTCAGGATCGTTTGCTTGTTCGCGACGTAACTGCTCAGGTTCCCACTCATCATCAACTATAGCAATTTTCCGGAGGCGTTCAACTTTTTTTTCCAGTCGCGAACAATGGCTGCAGTCTGCCGGAGATGATCTTCTGGACAAGGCATCAGTATTCCGATGACTGCTTCCGGCACGGTGTTCTGTGTCATACTCTTGCAGTCTTTCGATCCATCTTGCCACTTGTCCTTCCGGTTTACGGAACTGCAGTAGCCATTTTAAAACGGCGTGTTCTGTTCTCAGAACAAATTTTCGTCCATACAAATATTTGTAGAAATGTTCGATGGACTTGACAACTGCTAACAGCTCCCTCCTAGTCACGCAATAATTCCTTTCTAGCCTAGACAAAACATTGCTAAAATACGCAATAACTTTTTCTTGTCCGTCTTGAACCTGCGAAATGACCACACCTATGGCCAGATTGCTTGCGTCGGTATCCAAAACAAATTTTCCATCTTCTCTTGAATAACTCAAAATCAGCGAAGTGCTACTAGAGCCTGTTTTAGTTGATGGAAAGAATTTTGGCAATCTTCATTCCATCTAAATTTGCTCTGTCTGTCGTCTATTTTGTCAAAGGTTTGGCAATATGACAAATCCGGGTACAAATCGTCTATAATAGTTGCACAACCCAAGGAACCTTCGGACCTGTGTTTGTCGATTGGTCTTGGCCATACCTGCACTGCTCGAATTTTGTCTGGGTCAGCCTTTACTCAATCTCTAGATACGACGTGGCCAAGATATTGCATTCCTTCTTAAATATGTGGCAGTTCTTTGAGCTCAGTTTGAGGTTAGCCCCACGTAGTCGCTGGAACACTTCCTTCAAGTTGTTCAAATGTTTTTCAAACGACTTTCCAACCACGATACGTCGTCTAGGTAAACCAAGCACGTTTTCTAAGACAATCCGCGCAAGATGGTCTCCATCAAACACTCGAACGTTGCAGGAGCGTTAAACAGGCCGAAGGGCATTACAGTGAACTGCCACAAACCAGTTCCAATCGTAAAACCTGTTTTTTCACGATCCTTGGGTTCCAGTTCTACCTGCCAGTAACCACTCTTAAAATCTAACGTGGTCAACCACTAGGATTCTGACAGGGTGTCTAACGTATCGTCAATTCTGGGTAAAGGGTAGCTGTTGTTTTTAATCACGTTGTTTAGCTGTCTGTAGTCTACGCAAAACCTCTTTGATTCATCCTTCTTCTTTACCAGTACCACTGGGGATGCCCATGGGCAACTTGAAGGTTCAATCACGCCTTCTCTCTCCATATCCGTAATTATTTGTTCGGCTTATTCTCTTTTCGCCATAGGAAGCCTGCGTGGGTGTTGTATCGGCCGAGCGTTTCCGGTATTAATTTTATGTTTCACCACGTTAGTTCTTCCTTTCGAACCACTCTGCAGCACGAACATATCTTGATACTCTTGGATCAACAGTTAAACTTTAGCCCGCTGGTCTTGGCTGAGGTTTTGAAGCATTTAGTGGTAAAAATATCCAATAGATGTTGTAGACATTTCTTCGGCGACGTATCTTCGTTAGACTTCACGCATCTTACAATTTGAGATATTGGCGTGCTTTTGCCTACCACGGTCTTCTTTTTCAACGTTACAGGATCTGAGTTGATGTTTAAGATCCTTACTGGCATCGTGTTTTTTACTCGTACTAAAGTTCTGCCAACGAGTAGTTCTTTTTCAACTAAACCGCCCTCCATTGGTTCAATCACGCGTATGTAGCCTTCCCGGAGAATTACATCGAGGCGTGCCATCACCACACTTTCAGTCCTTGCAGGCAGAGTCGCCTCTTCACTCAATAAGACTCGCACGACTGCTTTCTCTGACGAATGAAAAAGAATTTCTTCATTATCGATCTTCAGGATATCGTTCTTCATATCCAAATGGAACCCATGCTTCTTCATCACGTCCATTCCCAGGATAACTTCTTTCGTGATTTCGGCTACCAGTACTTGATTGTCGAGTACTCCATTTCGCAAACCAATGGTTACTTTGTCTTGTCTGTGAGTAAGTATTTCTTTGCCCGTCGCCGTTCGAAGTCGCACTGTTACTGGTGATGTCTTCTCGTTTTCTAATAACATCTCAGGACGAATGATGGTCTTCGTCGCTTCCGTGTCAATCAGTAACTGAACACTTCTTCCATTGATCTTACCATCGAGATAAATGCTATGCAATTGCACCATTGGTGATGCCGGAGTCTTACTAGACGAGATTACCTTTTGTCTCTTTTGGTCGCCTCTTTCCAAATTTTCGAGCGTTTTTCTTGTCTTCTTCTTAGATTTAGTACGGTGCGGTCGTACATGGCCTATTTCACCGCAGTTCAAAGTTGTTACTCCTCTTTCTCGAAGCATTCGTCGTGTTATCTCCTCGATGCTATCTAGTGTTTGCGCGGGTACTTCTGCACCACAGTAGGGTCTCCAAAGCATGCACCAAAGCGTCATCCAATGTCTTCGGTCGAGCTAACGGGAGAGTCCGCTTCGTTTTGCTATCTCGGAGGCCATCTACAAAGGTTTGAATAGCCAACTGCTGTAAGAAGGTATCTGGTGCTGTAGAATAAGCAAGGCGTGTTAATTTGGCGATGTCAGCCTCAAACTCTTGAAGACTTTTGCCAGCTGTCTAAACCCGACTTTTAATTTGAGCTTGATACGCTTGTTGAAGATGAGCATCTCCATATCTCATTTCTAATTGTGAAATTAAGATTTCGTAATTTTCTTGCATCTGGTCAGAAACACTTTGTAAAATTCCAAACGCTTCTCTACGTAAGGACTCAATTAAAGACGTCGCTTTCTGCTTGTTGCTCCAACCATTAGCTGTAGTGCGGCTTCAAACTGCTTGTAGTAGATTGACCATGGAACTTTACCATCGAAATTTGGAGGTACAACTTTGAACTTGTGAGTGGTTTCTTCCCGATGGTCCATTATTAAATCTTCACTCGTGGCGCTTCCTTCGCCGTGACAATTTATTCGATTTATTCTTTCTTCAAGCAGTTTCATTCTGTCTTATTATTTGTCCTCTATTGCTTCTATCTCATTCATTGACTCGCAAATTTCTTCTTTCAAATTTAACATATCTGCTGGGGTTTCTTCTTGTTCGTATTTCTTCTTTCAAACTTCTAGAATTTTCTATCAATTTTTCTTCTATTTTCTGGGTATTTTCAAATAATTTTTCTTCAATTTTACTAGAATTTTCTTCCATTTTTCTATTCATCGATTCTTGGCAATTTTTGATTGATTCGAGAAATTCAAATATTTTGGAATCAATTTTAACTGCTTGTGAACGCGTCACCGGCATAAATTTAAACACGAATAATAATTTAAAAACATTTAATAACATTAAATTTTAATAAAGCCCGACACTGGTTTAACGAAATGGAAGAGCTAAATTAAATGCTATAAACAAACACGCAAACTAAAGTTTTAATTCTTTACGGAATCAATGTTTTTATTACGGGAGCGATATTACTTAATGATATTTACACTAAATTTCGCGAACGCTTTATTCTATTTGATACCTCGCACTGACGGCACTTGTAACGATTTTATTATTATTAAATCTAATTTATTTTTACTTATACTAAAAATATGTACACGTTTTAAGTAGCCTAACTAATTAAATCTAATAATATTTAATAAAAACACTTATACTAAGTCACACACTTGTTTATCTCACACGCGTTAAATACTTATTTATTTAGACTTGAATAATCTTCTTAACACTGCCGTCTTCAAATTACAGGGAATAACTAACTTCTGATTTGTTTGAAGCGCATTTATACACATTTTGGAAATCCTTCTCGAATGTTCCATATCTTTTAGTATACCTTCTGGAACATAGATAGCAATTTCGAGAAGGCTCTTGAATTTGAGAATGTTTTATTAATCTTATCGCTTGGTAACGATCGACCACATAGACTTATTGCACTTGGTATATATAGAATGCGATTTTTCAAGAACACATTGAAACTCTAGTTAGTAGCATGCAGTAATTACAGTTCGAGGAGGGAAATTCGTTAGTAACTTATGCCTTTATTGAAAAGACTATGATTTTGCTATTTTAGTAGAAGTTAATTTTAAAGTAAATATCTTCAGTTTATAATAATTTTTTTATATATTGTTTGCTTAAAATTTGTAGAATAAACTGTTATTGTTTATACGAAATTTTTAGAGGAAAAAATCTATTTTCCAAAAAAAAATTGGATAAATTTGTTTAGGACTTTATATAGAATTTATACATTTTACAACATTTATGAATCAAACAAAAGTAATATTTCTGATATATTATTTTTCGCTTTACTAACTACTAATATAAATATGTCTATTTCAGAAAGACTCAATTTTTTAATAGTTTATGATGTATGAGTTAGCGTTTACGTAAACTTTTTTTAGATAGAAGTATATTTCAAGCAAGAAACATTTTCATCTAAGACATCCTAACAATATCGACACGATAAAACAACGTACCTTAACATCACTTTGAACATTTGATGTATTTAATGCATTTACATCTGCGCGTTTTATTAAAGCAAAAACTTGTAAGTCGGTACATTTTTAAAGATTAATAAATTACAATTTCAATAATATAAATTTAATGTATAAGCGTGCAATGCATATAAAGTGGATTAAAATCTCAAAAAAAACTCATAAATTACATAACGTAATCGTATTATATCATATGTGATTGATTACAAAACTTTGTCGTCAATAATCCATCGATTAAACTTTTTTGAAATGGCATTTTGCTTTTATAACAAAGTCACGTTGCTTTTATATTTAACTACAAAGATAGAGAATTACGTGCAAATATTTCGTTCACGTGTAAATGAGATTAATTTAAAAATTCGCGTGTTTATAGGCTATAAACTTTAGAAAAATGGAACATTTGTGTCTACTGCTGTCATGTTAAATTTTTATTAATAATCGCATATTTCAGGGATTAGATCGGTACATTGCTTTTAATTGAAGCCTTGAATTAATTTATCTCTGTCTAAACACAAACTTTATAATAACACCGGGACTAACATGTTTTTCATGTGTAAGTTATAATTTATTTAGGATTATTATCATTCAAATAAAATATACCACAATATTATTTGCATTTTAATAATTGTAATTATTATTAAAACTACTTAACGTTCAAAGTTGACGCAGTTCTTTTAAAAAAAGTTCAATCGCTTGTATTATAAAGCTTTAATCTCTTATTATGGTACAATAACATTTTCGAATTGAGTATTTAGATGTTGTAAAACGTGACATAGACAAAAATCATAACTGTAAAAGTCACATTACTTATAATAAAGGACTTCAATGTAATTAAAAATATTTTTTTTGCTTTAGTTAATGTATTGCATACACTCAGTTATTTGTAAATGCTTTTGCAATATACAGGGTGTCCCACGAGATACTGTACATACTGAAATGGTATGTTCCTTAGGTCAATTTAAGTAGAAAACGTCCTATAAACATAGGTCCAATTCGCCATAGTTACACAGATACAAGGGTTCAAAGTTTATAAATGCTCACACATTTTTTGAAAATTATTATTATTGAAAACAGAAAATCGAACTACAAAACAAACATACAAAAAAACAAACAAAAAAATCACATCAAATGCTCAAAATGACCTCCTTCGGCATTAATACAACGACGGCTGCGATCTAAAATGGACCGAGTAGCCGCTGGAAGTACCTGCTGGTTGTTCCGTGTTTGTTGACACACATCCAGGATACGCTGTATTAGTTCAGCTCTGTTATTAACTTTTACCTCATATACTAAACTTTTCACATGATCCCACAGATAGAAGTCCAAAGGTGTGAGATCGGGCGATCTCGGTGGCAACATTTAGATATTCGGTCACATGCCGACTAAAATGTGGAGGAACTCCATCATGTTGCAGAAACATGTATTGTCTTGTTAGTAAAGGTACTTCTTCCAAAAGCGGTAGCAATTGATTCCGCAAAAATTAGCATATGCTTCTCCTGTCAGAGGTTCCTCAAAGAAAAAAGGTCCAATAAGTTGATCGTCAATCATGCCACACCATACGTTAACAGAAAATCTGCGCTGAAAGTTAGTTTCTGTTGTGCCATGTGGATTTTGATATGACCACAAATGAGAATTACGTGTATTGTTCACTCCATCTCTAGTAAATTGCGCCTCGTCGCTAAATAAAATGAATGGAACTAATTGTGGATTTACCTGTAGCCAGTGGCAGAAATTCAACTGGGCAGCAAAATCTCCAGGTTCCAGATGCTGAACCTGTTGTATGTGATAGGGATACAAAAGCCCATCATGTAATGTTTGCCATACTGACATACGGGGGAGTCCCGTTCGAGAAGAAGTTCTTCTAGTACTCAACCCTGGACTCCGATCAACCATCTGTAGAATGTTTTCCTGCTCATTCACATTTAACTGCACAGGACGGTCAGATCTTGTTGAAACTGATGGAAATGAACCATGAGTCCGTACATGTTGAAACACAGAAGAAAAGGTTTGGTGATTTGGCACCCTCCTGTTGGGAAATCTTCGTTCATATTCCTTAACGGCAGATCTCGCATTTCCATCACGAAATCCATAAATGTAGATGATATCAGCATACTCTTCGTTAGAAATCCATAAATGTAAATGATATCAGCATACTCTTCGTTAGAAAAATGAGAAGGCATTTTGCGTTTAAATTACACTTCATTTAATAAAATCGACTGTGACATTATTAGAAAAGAAAGCAAAAAATGACATATTGTTAGGCTTTTGTTTCCCAGTTGACTAAGAATAATTAATTTTTAAAAAATGTGTGATCAGTTATAAACTTTGAACGCTTGTATCTGTGTAACTATGGCGAATTGGGCCTATGTTTATAGGACGTTTTCTACTTAAATTGACCTAAGGAGCATACCATTTCAGTATGTACAGTACCTCGTGAGACACCCTGTATAATAATAATAAATTACCGCAAACAATATAAACATTATTTATATTACCAGGTTTTGACTTATACAATACAATAGCGAACTTTTACAATAAAAAATGTACTGTTTACATTTAGAAATGTCATTAACCATTTCATGCAAAATTTAACAAAAAATCAAAATATTTAGAAATACTGTATTATATACCAAGATTGAGAAGTATATGATTATAATCTAAGCGACAGATATAATTGGTGCAGGTTAAAATCACTTTCTCAACCGTGGTTTATATACAATTTTTTTATGGAATTAATTTTGATGTAATTGTGATTTGGAACACAAAAATAAATAGATAACGTAAGTTTTTTTCTGCAAAAATCACATTTAATTCTGTAATATTTACATTTAAAAAAGCGCAAACTTAATTTTTAAAATTAAATTAAGTTGGAGTAGCACTACTTGGTCGTCTTTGTTTATTTTCTTTATGTTATTTTAGATTTATTAAAGCTCTACCAATACTAGCTTTAAATTCAAGTAAATTAACTTTTTGTCCTTTCGTTTTGTATAAAACCTTTGAATTTATACAAATGACATCGAAGAACTTTTATGTACCATCGTTTATTTCGTATTCATAGAGGATATAGAGCTAGATCAGATCAACCCCTCCCATATTTTTATTGTAAAATCGAACGGGGAATTGCTTATTCACTTCGAGAATGGTTTTGTTAACTTGCACCAGCAGTTGCAACTGATGCAGCTTGCCTACCCTCTTGCTTCATTAGTCTGTCGGATTTCAAAATAAAATTTACGTTTTGTAAACAATTGACCTTTATAGTTCCAGTTTATTTTCTCAGTTCTTGAATGAGAGACATAGAACAAAATAGATTATCGAAAAATGTTTTATGCTTCTTAGGCTCTAAGTCAACACGTAGTCGAAGTACTACGTCGGCACATGCTCCAAACTTGTTTATCTTATTTTTTCTTCTAAAACTTTAATAAACCTTGAAACGATAGATATATTCACCAACTTCTGTTTGCACTCAAACTTTTACATCCTACTTCTTCCTTTTTCCTTTTTTTTTTGGCAAATATTGTTTTATTCCTATATTGCTTTTCAAAGAAATTATCTGTTTACCTACTAATTGGTTTTCTTCAAAAAAATTAGCTTGAATTTTGTCCAAGAAAGGTCGAGTTCATTTCAATTTATCTGTATTATTTGTATTTTTGTTCAAATCATTGTTACCGACGAAATGTAAGTATGTATCTTAATATTGATTCGTATCGATTTACAAATACAAAATTTGGAATAAAGTTTATACGCAAACCATCATCACTTGACTAATATAGGCGTACTCTAGGATATCTGATGTACGACAGAACTAAATTTATTCCCAAAAATACATAAAATCTGTTTTTCGAGCGAAATTTTCTTTGTTGTTTTGAAGAGCATATAAATTACTTTGGAATAATATAATCCATAATATCTTCAGTAAAAAAAGATAAAAAGTTGAAAAGATGTTCTAAGAAACTGCAATAAAGTTGACAATATTGTCAGTATTGTGCCACTTCCAGTCTTTTTTGGTTTTTCTATCTTGGGGTCTTTGAGGAAATAATTCAATTAACTGTAAATCGTCTTCACTGTTATACTCATCATTGTATTGTATCGCTTTATTTCTGTTTTGCCAGTCAAATGTCTGAGAAAAGAAGTGGAGCCTTCTTCAAAATCAGAATTCAAATCTGATCTATTCAGAAATTCAAAAGTTTTAATACTCACAAAGTTTTTGTTCTCGGAAATATATTATTGAGCAATTTTCACCTCATTTTGATCATCGTCGTCATTACGAAAAACATTCTGAAAGAATAAAAAAAAATGAATGTAAGCTTAAAAATGCATACTATCCACCAAAGTACACATGAATAAAATGGGTTGAATATTACTGATCTAAAACTTATTTTATTAAAAACAATACCTCAGCATGTGTAAGATACATTGTTTTATAAGAAAAATATTTCTTACTTTATTTTTTTGTACGTCCATAGAAGGCATTTACACTTATTTCACTAAACATTTTAACTGCCATTGCAATCAGCTGATCACATGACTAGAATTATCGATATCTTATAAAGCCCACTGCAATAGACAGAATGCATTTTAAATATATTTTACAATTAGTTAATTTATTTTTGTCGCAATTTTAGTGTGATTTTACTTATATTTCAGAAACACACTTAAAGATTGTAAAATTAGTCAAAATATAGTGCTTCCGTCGAGACAAGGGGGAGGGGGCACCCATTGCTTCTTATGGTTTTGCGACTGTTTTATGCAGCAAAAAACAATGCTGCTGCAAAAACCTAAGTTAGTCAAAAAGTTTTAGCTTAAATTTGTTTCAAAGTTTGTTAACCAATAAAATTTCGATTTTTAGTAGATATGACATATTTGTAGGTTAGAATATTTGAAGTGACTATAGCCGCTACGGCCAGTGAGTTAAAAGAAATTTATGCAAGATTTATAATTGTGTTTATAACGTCATAGTTTTTTGACAAACAAAATTTGCTATTGTGTAGTTGTTACCGTAATGTTTAAATATTATTTGTACAAACATTTACAATTTAGTTATAACAAACTTCTATCTCAAAAATATCATGCAATGTGTGCTCTACAAATGCTGATGAATAAAGAGCGGATAGTAAAACAAGAAGAAATACAAAAAAAAGCATAAAAAGCATATTAACCCTGCCAAAAAGGCAATAAAAAAGACACAAATATCTAATAAAATTTACAATTTATTTTTTTGTTTTACAATGTTTATTAAGTGCTATTATTTTCCCAAGCACAAATCAAATTTTTTTCAACTTTTGACCAAGAAGTTGTTGCCTTTTATTATTTAAAATATTTTTATAGAAGGAAAAAGTTTTTTCGACATCACAAGATGTTAGTGGAACAAATTTTAATGCCGATGTTTCTGTTATTGTTAAAGATATTTTCTGTTGATGCTTCATGACCTCCCCTTTTTGAATTTCAGTCAGTTGTTTAAAGAGGTCAAAGGGAGGGTTTTTTTGATGTGACGGAATTCAATTTTTGATTAATTTCCTTAATTAATAAGTGGTAACTCTGGGTGCTTTTGCTTAAACAAATCGACAGCCAGCATATTAATTTATCAAAAGGCAAAGTGTTAAAACTAATAAGTAAAAAGTTCTAGCGGTAGCAAGTGTAAAAATTAGTGATTAAAGATTAGTGTCAAGTAGTGATTCAGTATAAAAGTGTTAATTAATCCATAGTAATTCTCCGTACAGTCATAATTTAATAGCCCCAAGTAATAGAGGCAATAGTTTTACAATCCACAATTAAAATTTGACAGAAAATTTGTTTTATAATTACATATTACATAATTACAAAACAAAAAATGGAAATTTATGAAGATCTCGGTTACGTTTTAGTCACAAAAACACCACGAAATTACAGAAATGTATAAGCGGAACCTAGCATTTTGTCAATCTGCAACAGAGTTCATCTATTATTTGTACTTATTACAGCAATCTCACGAATATTAGCAATTATACAAAGATATTATCGTCAGAAAAACTTAGTGATGACACAACATTCAAGCTTTTCACACCCACCAGAAGTTATATCTTTCAGACTTCCCAGCACTAAAAGAGCTGACGAGTTGAACGCAAAGAGGCCTTGTCGGAAAATTATGGCAGGATATCCGCAAATTAGTTGTTATTTATGGTAAATACTTGTAGAATTATTGTATGTATGGCGTCTTTCCAAAAGATGACAGAGTATTAGTAGCGTCAATGAATTTGTTTCCTTTAATGTCAATTAAAACAATCTCAATGTTTTGCGGAAAAGTTTGGTTTTTAAAGGCGTTTATCATATTTGTCGATAGTTAAACCATTACCTGCAAAGAGTTTCTAATTGTGCAAACGATTGTTGCATTTATCTTGAGGCAATAGTATAATAAACACTTCTGCTTCTGAATCGATTAAGAATTGAATTTCTGCCTTCTGATCTGTGATAAAAAGATGACAGCCTGGCACTGACTCGTTAACTGCTTCCAGTGATTGGGTCTTTTCCGAATCATTATTCACACTAAATTGACATGGTGAAATGCATTTCTTTGTCTTATTTGAAAATTTGTTATGGTACTAACAATAGTTTTTATTTGTCTTTGCACGAGACCTTGAAGATGATCCAGTACGTCATTTAAAAAAAAATAAAAATGCATCACTTTTATTTAATACGATCAGCTATTTTTGCAATTGTGGTAATGCTTTCGGTGCTAAGCATTTACCTCATATTTGTTGGTATTAATAACGTAACACTCAATATTTGCTATGACATTGGGATTCAATTTGTAGCAACCATAATGGTACGTTTTTTGACCAAAATGGCGTTATTTCTATAGAAGCACGTGCTATGTCAGCGGTGATTCGTTCTGTTGCTATTTTTTAATAAAAATTGAACGTTTCTTTGCACTCGGTGTCACTAATTTATGGATTATAAAGATTTATATCTATAATTTTATAAACTTTGCGATTATGGATTTGACCAATTTTTTTGAACAATCTACATTAAACACGTGGAACTTTGATGTGAGCATTCCAAATCCGCATTTTACTGTTTTTGACTTAAATTCAAAAGAAAATTGGAAATTCGTTTTTTGTCTATCAAAGCAATTTTCGGTTAAGGCCGAGTGGTCGCGGTAATCTCAACTCTCCTCTATCTAACCAGCAAACTAAACATGATAAACGAAATACACCCCCAACTTTTAAATATTTTAAATATTATAAGAACAAACCACCTAAATGTTGATAAAAAAAAATATATTAACCCTCTGTAAACAATATCAAGATGTGTTTTATAACGAAAACAAACACGGTATTACAAACATAGATGAAGAACCAGTTTATATTAAATCATTTAAACACCTACATAGTATGAAAACCGAAATTCAAAATCAAATAAAGAAGTCAGTGGACAACAAAATCATAAAATCATACAACGCTCAATATCTCTTTACAGTGCACCAGTTTGGATTGTACTAAAAAAGCCAGATGCCTCAGTTAAAAGAAAATTTAGAATGGTAATAGACTATAGAAAACTAAACGAAAAAACCATAGAGGATAAATATCCAATTCCAAGGATAGAGCAAACACTAGATAACCTAAGAAAATGCCGCTATTTTACAACCCTTGACTTGGAATAAGGATTTCATCAAATAGAGATAGACCAAGACTTTATTGAAAAGACGACCTTTACGTTAAATAATGGACATTACAAATATAGACGAATACTTTTTGGGTTAAAGAATGCTCTCAGTATGTTCCAGATAGTAATGGATAACATCTTAAAAGAATAACTACAAAGTTTGTTTCGTCTACATGGGCGATGTTGTTCTATTTTCCCGATTGTTGCAAGAACATCTTATCCAATTTTTATATAATATATATCAGCATTTAAACTTTGTAAAAAACGTATTACTAACGACCCCATATTATCATATCCTGAATTTTATAAACAATTTAAGTTAACAACAGATGCCTCAAACGTAACAATAGGAAGTGTATTATCTCAATCAAACCGACAAATCGCGTATTATTCAAGAACTTTAAGCTCTGCAGAAAGAAATTATTCTACAATTGAAAAAGCGCTTCTAGTAATTTTTGATTCCACTAAACATTTAGACCCTATTTAGTATAGTTACACAAAATCAAAGAACTAAACTACCGTTTAATTCGATGTTAATTAGAACTATATGAATTTAATTTCACAATGCAATACAAGAAGAAAAGGAAAATTACGTTCATTCACAGATTTAAACACACAGATTCAATTTCGAATTATTGACCAACAAAAAGAAATCGAAGATTCAGACAAAACAATACATTTAACAGTAGAAGATCACAGAAAAGTTATACCAATCACGGAACATGCAGTTAACATTTACCTCAACTGTATAATGTTGATTCAATTCATAATAGGTGGCAGAGAGTTGTAACCGTAGTAATTAAAAAAAATGTATTTATATAAATAATTAAAAATTAAATTTTGCTTGTAACGGTGTATGTTGTAACCCATTTTTATTTCAATTTAATATATAATTCATACAATTTAACATATTAATTTAAGCCAATTAATCAATAGGTTATGAGCTCAGAAAAAATTGTGAGATTGTGAAATTGTTAATGTAAATAAATATAGTTATGGAAAATCGCATTGTTAAAAATGGCAACTGGAAACCAACAATTAATAAATATCAAACCATCAATGGGACTGAATATTCTAATTGGGAATTTAGGATAAAATTGTTATTATAACAAGCGAATCTGTTAAAGATGATTTTGGAAAATCCGCCAAGTGAAATTACCGAACTTAAATAACAAGATGTAAAGCAAGAAACATAATTGTTCAGTGTTTGTCAGACAATACGTTGGAAATCGTTACGACAAAAACTACAGAGAAAGACATTATGAATATACTCGGTGCAATATATAAAAAGAAGGGAACATCAGTTCATGGTTCAGTTGCAGATAAAATTTTAAAGTTTATAATTTAATGAAAAAGTGGCGTTGAATGTATTTTTGATGAAGTTTGAACAAACAGTTTATGAATTAACAAGTGTAGAAGGAAAACTGGAAGACTCACAAATTGTGTCTCAACTACTGTCTGCAACGCCTGGAGTATATCAACCTGTAACTACTGCAATAGACATTATGTTTTGTCAAGACGAATCCAAAGTTATTTTGGACTTTGTAAAAAACAAATTGATTATGGAAGAATCAAGACAGAAGAGGAACATCGATGACCCCGCTACAAGCAGTGTTGTGTTTACTAGTTATAAAGCCCAAAACTGGAATTTTTTTTAGCGTGGCAATGCGAATCGAACAACCCCGTTCAAGTGTCACAATTGTGGAATTGTCGGACAAGAAAATGAACGCATTGAAGCAAAAAGAAGTAGAAACATTAGAATTTGATCGGATTGTGATAATGAAGAATGTAAAAATTTAAGGTATAATTTGTTATCTGTTAGAAAATTAGAAGAAAATGGTTTGCAACTTTTATTTAAAGGTAAGCAAGTGTTCATCAAAAAGAAAGAAAAATAATACTTACAGGCAAGCTAATTGGAAACTTATATTATTGTTTCGTTTGAAATTATGTTAAATAAAATTACAACAATTAGAGCAAATTGGTGCAATGTTGTTACACAAAAGGATGGGCCGTTCATCACAATATCCATCACTAATTCTTTGTAAAAAGGAAACAAACAAGATCCAATCAAAGATAATCTAAAACCAAATAAAATATTAGAAGTTATTTAAAGTGATGTTTTTCACATATCTGTATGATTTATATTATCGACAAGAAAAACAAAATCATTGATAAATTCAAATAGTATATAATGTATACTCAAAGTAAATTTAAGACAAAAATTGAAAAATGTACATGTGATAATGGTGGGGAATATAAATTAGAAGAGTTTAAAGATGTGTGTTTAAATCATGGAATAAAGATTCAGTACACAGTAGTTAGAAACCCTAAACAAAACGGAATTGCAGAAAGGCTTAATCGCACGATTATGGAAAAAGCAAGATTTTTCTTGCTCGACTCAAACTACAAAAAAACACTGTGGGGTGAAGCAGTCAACGTAACAGCTGATTTATTGAACAGAACAGAAACTAATGTTCTACCAAACCAGAAGACCCCATCTGAAATTTGGTATGGTTATAAACCAAACTATAGTAAAATTAAATTATTTGGATGCAATGCTTATAACCGAATTCCAAAAAAGACATTGATAATAAAGATGAAGCACATGAGCAGAGTGTACAATATGACGATTCACAAAAAACTAGTAATTTATTAAGGAAAAGTACAAGATTAAAACATAGACTAACTTATTTAAATGACTATCATTTATGTGACGAAGAAAACTTATTAGCATATAAGTAAGACAATTAGTCTCAGATGTACCAGTTACATTTGATGAAGCCGAAGCAGATCCAGAATGGAACAAAGCTATTAAAGATGAAATAAGAACACTAGAAGAAAACAAGACATGGGAATTAGTCGAGTGTCATAAAAATGCAAAAATAACTGATTGGTGGGTGTTTCGCGAGAATGAAATCGATGATAAACTAATAACGAAAGCTTGTTTAGTGGCTCATGGTTTTCAGCAAAGTGATCTCAATGAAGTTGTGTATGCGTCAGTAACAAGAATGGTAACAATCAGACTGTTATTATCGCTGTATGTAAAATTTTTATTTAGTTGTAAAGCAATTAGATATTAAGTCTGCGTTTCTTTATAGCTATCTTGATGAACTAGTTTATATGTATCCTCCTCAAGGTCTTCACAAACTTCATGGAAGTGTATGTAAAGTTGTAAAATCATTGTATGGTTTGAGACAAGCTCCTAAGAGTTGGAATTCTTTGTTTCATAGTTTTTTGGTTAATTTGGAGTTTAAGAGATCATCCAAAGATCCATGTTTATAGTTTAAATTTTTTTTTTTTTTTGATAATTTATGCTGACGATATAATAATCTTTTCTAAAGATTTAAATGATATGTTAGAAGAAAGAACAGAATTATCAGAGAAATAACAGAAGATTACCGAATTTAAAAATACTAACATCAAGTTTTTAGGCTTAGAAATTGAAAAGAAAGAAAATAGACTGTTTATTAATCAGAAAACTCTACTCACAAAATCTTAAATAAAGTTAAAATAACACCACTAGCAAAAAATCTAGATATATCCAATGTTAGCTGTAGAAATAATAATGTGAATTTACTTTATAAAGAACTCGTAGGTTGTTTAATGTATGTGATGCTTGCCTCAAGACCTGATTTATGTTGTGCTATTACATATTTTGCTCAATTTCAAAATAATTATACCAAAAAACACTGGAATTATATAAAACATGTTCTACGTTATTTGAAAGCAACACAAGATTATGGATTAAAATATGTAAAAGACAGCAATTCTAATATTCAGATTATATCATATTTTGATTCAGATTTTGCCAATAGTACAAGTGAAAAAGTATTTGGCTTTATAATCAAAATGTCAAATAACGTTCTGTCAAATTTAAGTACTTTACTATTAAATGTTGTAATAATTTAATTAAAATAATGATGAATTGAAAGGAGATGTTGATGATTCAATTCATAATAGGTGACATAGAGTTGTAACCGTAGTAACTAAAAAAATGTATTTGCATAAGAGTTAAGTTTTGCTTGTAACGGTGTATGTTGTAACTATTTCTATTTCAATTTAATATACGATTCATACAATTTAATCTGTTAATTAAAACCAATTAATCAATATATAATACTTATCATCATTACTTTTAAGGAATCACTAACTATAGAAAAACATTTAAAGAATCATTATTCAACACAGCAATTATTACCTTTGGAAAACATTCTTTTATTTAAAATTCTAGTTTTCGAAATTTTCTGTAATTGGAATAGAAGAACGATACTTTTTATCGTCAAAATACCTATTTTAAACCCTATAAAAGCAAATTATTTTCGAATCTATCTCTTACCTAATTCTAAAAATGCAATTATTGTTCCTCCTACCAAATTTATCGTACAAATCAAACTGGACTTCTGAACAGTGTGGAAGAATAGGCGACATCTCTTTACGTTCACAAAAATATTTTTTAGGAAACAAATGCACAATAGAAGAAATTAATAAGAGTCTTACGTCACATATAAGCAACGATTACAACATCCTCATACAATTTCAGAATCACCAGATTTTATATTCATCCAAGAAAAATGCGATGGGCAAGTGTGGTATCCTCAGTAGTAACACAGTTTTAGCTGTAGTAGTAAGTTGCTAACTTCACTCAGAAGAAAATGGTTGCGTTACTTTCAAAGTTACTTTTTGTAGTGTGTTAGAATAATGTATATGTAAGAATGATAAAGAACAAAAATAAACGATATAACAAATGTGTAACAATTACAACAAATTGGCGACGATGTGAAAATTATAAAAGTGCACGTGACAACATACGTAACTCGCGTAAGTACATGCACGTGTTTTTGTTTTTGTTTTTTGTCATTATTTTTCAACCAAATACTTGCCGAGTTCAATGCCCCATTAAACGTTAAGTACCATTAACACCGTAAAACCTCAACGGTTGTGTTTTTCAATAATTTTTCAACTTGACACAAGGAATTTCTATTACAATTTGAATAAATATGGATGCCGAACAGCTGAAACAAATTTTGGGAGTTTTCGCCGAAACTATTACAACCACCCAGCAACACCTAGTCGAACAATTTTTAAATAGACCAGCCACTACTTCCGACTCAGTATTAAATATTTCTCCATTCGAAAACTACGATGCAAAACAAGAAAAATTTACATGCTACCTAGAACGATTTGATAACCACCTTGCTGTTAAAAATGTCACCGATACATCAAAAAAAGCACAACTTCTTTGTGCATCAATTGGGTCAATTCATTACAATAACTTATCAGCATTCTTGGGGCCAAATCACCAAGTCAAAGATGTACCATACGAAGACCTTGCCGACAATTTCAGAAAAATGCTCGCACCAAAAACCAACAGTGTCGTGGCTCAACATTATTTTTTATCGTGTTATCAAGCTGAGAAAGAATCTGTCGCCGAGTATGTTGCCACGTTACAAAGAAACTTAGCAGATTGTAATTTCCATGTAGAGTGTTCGTGTAAACAAAAGGTATCGGTTGCCGAAATTTTTCTTCGGGCACAATTTATTCGAGGTTTAAGAGACAATTATACTCGAGAACAATTACTGCAAACGGATGTTACCAAATTTCATGACATTGTGGACAAAGCGGTTGTGTTAGAAGGGTCGCGCATTCAAAGCAAAGAACTAATGAAACAAACAAACTCTTCGGTCGTGTCGGAAAGCGGAAGTGACGTGAACAAACTGTCGCAGGTTCACCATTCTCGGTCCCGCCGTGAGAAAAGTCAAAATCGTCCCCGTAATCGCGACCAAATATCAAATTATCGTATTAAATCGATGTTTCGCTGTTCCTTGTCGCGATCATCATCATCACGGGACTATCGAAATCGGTCAAATAGGGAAAAAGTAGATTATCGAGCACTTGGAATTGAAAATTTGCGCTTCAATTGTGGGAAAAATAACCATAAATCTAGTGAGTGCCGCACCGATCGAAGAAATCTCTATTGCGAGTCCTGTAAAAGAAACGGTCATATCGCTAAAGTTTGTATTAAAACGCACTTAAGTCAAGCAGCTGACAGTAAGCAGGTTTCAAATGAAGATGATGCAGTTTATTCATACGGAGTCAATATTATTCTACCTTTGTTCGACTTACTGGAAGTCAATCCTGATTCAAGAAAGTATATGGTTACTCATAAATAATAAACCGCACAATATGGAAGTCGACTCAGGAGCGAAGTTTTCTATCCTCTCAGAAGATGAATTTTTCAATCTCAACCTCAGAATTGCAATTCAACCAGCTAATGTAACATTCAGAACATTTTCAAAAGATCTTGTTCCATGCAAAGGCAAAGCTAAGGTTAATGTCAAATATAAAAATAAATCTCTCTGCGCTGATTTGTACATTGTGCCACAGGGTCACGATTCCCTAATTGGACGTGAATGGATAAGAGGTCTAGATCTTGAATTAAAAGAAATTGACGATGAACTGACTCAACATACCACTTACCAGCCGGCTCCTCCCTCAGACGTGTCACCAATGCTTCAAGTTGATGTTTTTCGAGAATTTGAAGACATTTTTCAAGAAAAGATAGGTTGTGTTCCAAATTTGCAAATGTCACTTACTCTACGAAAGGATGCCAAACCAATTTTTATCAGAGAACGCGATGTTCCTTACTCCTTACGAGAACAAGTTGAAAAAGAATTGGACGCACTTGAGCATTCAGGTATCATTACCTCTGTTTCCACAAGTGACTGGGGATCACCCCTTGTTGTAATACCTAAGCATGATGGAGGTATCAGAATCTGTGTTGATTACAAAACTGGAGTGAATGAAAGGTTAGAATCAGCCAATTTTCCGATTAGAAGAATTGAAGATGTTCTCAATAGCTTGCGTAATTCTAGATACTTCTGTTAGTTAGACTTATATAAAGCATATTTACATTTGAAAGTCGATGAAGAGGGAAGTAAAATTCAAACAATTTCCACACACAAAGGAACATAAAGAATGAACAGACTTAGTTTCGGAATAAAGACAGCTCCTTCGGAATTTAATCGTATCTTGTCACAACTTCTGCGTGGACTTCCAAACGTAGAAGCATATTTCGATGACATCATTGTCCATGCCGCTACTAAAGATGAATACATTTCTAATTTGCGAATGTGTTTGCAAAGATTGTCAGAAAATGATTTGCATCTAAACAGAAACAAATGTTTGTTCTTTCAAACAAAAACTGAATATTTGGGATATGTTATCGAATATAACAAAATAAGCAAATCGCCAGAAAAGGTTCGAGCAGTGTTAGAAATGCCACGTCCTTCGAATGTAGAAGAATTGCGACAATTTCTGGGCATGGTAACATACTACTTGCGATTCATCCCTGATTTTTCAACAAAATGTTACCCTTTACGACGGTTGCTGTGCAAGAACCAGCGATATTTTTGGACCGCTGCGTGTGGACCAGCTTTTATCAACAGAACTGTGCAGTGAACGTGTTCTCATACCATACGATCCAGCGCTGCCGCTTATCCTTACAACAGATGCCAGCCCCAGCGGAGTAGCTGCAGTACTTAGTCATTCAACTGATGGAAGTGAAAAGCCAATAGCGTATGCTTCACGATCACTGACCCATTCCGAACAAAATTACAGCCAGTTGAACCGCGAAGCTTTAGCCATAGTATTCGCCGTGACTAGATTCTATAATTACGTTTATGGAAGAAAATTTTATCTAATCACTGATAATGAACCTCTTACCAGAATTTTTGGCCAAAATCGGGCATTGCCACAAATGACGTCAGCGCGCTTATTTCGATACGCATAATTTTTATCTGGATTTGATTATACAGTAAGATTCAAGAAAGGTAAAGACAATAAAAATGTTGATTGCTTGTCTCGCGCCCCAATTGTTCAAAAACAGAAAACATTCGACACTTACATCAATCAAGAAGTTGATGATTTATACTCTGAAACTTCATTTCAAATTTCAAATATTTCTATTACCGCTGATATCATCTTACAAGAAACCACAAAGGACTCAGAATTACAAGCCATCATTAAAGAACTTCGAACAAAATCGGTAGATTCGTCGTTTACCCTTTCTCGTGGTATTTTATTTCGAGCCGATAGGGTTGTTATACCGAAAACTCTTCAAGCCTCTATTCTCCAGGAATTACATGCGATACACATAGGCATAACAAAAATGAAGCAACTAGCTAGACGTTACGTCTATTGGGTTGGATTAGATCGTAACATAGAAGAACTTGTTAGAAGTTGTCAAGAATGCGCTAAACTGCGCAACAACCCTCCGAAAGTTATCGTACACCCGTGGGATCCAACGAAGACCAACTGGGAGCGTATTCATGTGGATTATGCTGGACCGTTCCAAGGACATCATTTCTTGGTGTGTGTTGATGCGAAGTCAAAATGGGCTGAAATCCGTATTGTACGAGACGCACCTACAACTGGTTCAACTATTGCTCTTTTAGAAGACATTTTTTCATTTCATGGATATCCTGAAATATTTGTATCGGATAATGCTAGAATTTTTACAAGCACTGAATTCAAAGAATATTGTTTTACACATGGAGTGTCACAAAGATTTATTGTCCCCGGTCATCCCGCTACTAACGGGTTAGCTGAGCAGAACATGCAAACCTTCAAGAATCGCCTGAAATCAATTTCAGAAGAATCATGTTCAAATACCGGGCCACTCTTCTTGCATGTGGTAAATCTCCGGCTGAACTCTATTACAGCCGCAAAATCAGAATCCAATTGGACGCAATTTTTCCAAATCACTCGCAGAAATCACAGCTTGTGAAAAACCATGTTCGTTCCTTATCAGTGGGGGAGAGAGTTCAAATCCGCATGTTCCAACAAAGTAGAGAAATCTGGGAATTTGGGTACGTCACAGAAAGATTGGGCTCTCGTCACTACCTTGTGAAGATAGACTCAGGACGTATTATCAAACGCCATATTAACCAGTTATGTTCCACCCGTGTAACTCACCAAGACTTCAAGGAATCACATTCACAAAAACATTCCAACGCAACATATGTCACATTTGATGTTCCGAGATTACCTAGTCGAAGTGTTGAAGAAGAACTTCCATAGATGCCAAATAACGCACCAACACCAAACAGAGACCAACAACCAGACTTACCTATTCTAAGGAAGTCTGAGCGTGCCAAGAGACAACCTGTATTTTTAAGAGATTATGAATAATAACTTAATTTTTCAAATTAATGTATCTTTAAGTTTAAAGTAATTTTGTGTTCCAAAACAATAGGATAGTATTAAGTTAAGTGGGGGAAAACTGTGGTATCCTCAGTAGTAACACAGCTTTAGCTGTAGTAGTAAGTTGCTAACTTCACTCAGAAGAAAATGGTTGCGTTACTTTCAAAGTTACTTTTTGTATTGTATTAGAATAATATATATGTAAGAACAAAAATAAACGATATAACAAATGTGTAACAATTACAACAGCAAGTCTTTAAAGTTTTGGTTAAAGGAAATCAATTAATATCCTCAACATGCCGAATAATTATCGGAACTACCATTTTCGATAATACAGTACCAACATTCGAAATCATTGTAGAACCTATTACTGAAGAGTTTTTTATAACACACAATTCTATATCCATACAATTTCAAGAATCCAGATGAATTAAGAAGAGATCCTGAGAGAATAAAGAATATTCCAATTCATCTAAATTTTGTAATTCATGGAGCTCATTATAGAGTATCTATCATTACGGTAATAATATTATTTACATTTGTTATCATTATTATTAAGTTTAGAGTACCTATACGTATATTTGAACTTTTGTGTAAAGCTAGGCAAATCATTAGAATCAAGAGTATAAACAAAAACTCTAAAGATCAAGAAATGTCTTTTCTTCCAAAAACTGTATTGTACCCGCGACTGAATGAGGACATTCAGACCTAAGCAAGGAGAAGTTATGATCGTCAAAACCTACCGAGGATAATTACAAAGTTAATAAATAATAAGTGATTTATGCTTTCTATAGATGTCAGATAAACAAGTCTTTTCTAATATTACCTAATTATAATTAAATGTATTAGGATTAGTATAAATATGTAGATATAAGAATTTGCGGAACGATAACATTATAATACTTATAGTTAACCTAGTGGTTGTGGTGCTCAATAAATATTTTATCAAGATTCATACTTCTGAATTATAATTATATGTAGTATTTTAATAAGTGTTAATGTCGATTCATATAAACAAAAGACTTGTAATTCTACAGAAAAAAGTTACTAAACTGCCTCAGACAAAGGACTAATCAAGTCTATAGAAAAACAGAGTGATGGAAAACTAAACACAAAGAAATGTAACTGACGAATTATGTTATTATAAAATAAACTCTAATTATAACAAATGGAACTGTAACTCTATGTACAAAACATTAATATGTTATGTATTCATGAACATCTTTTTATTTGCATTGTTTGCTCATTTTACCATTATTGTTAGACAGACATTATACACAAAACACATATTAGTAAAATCCATATTAAAGGTTAAAATTTCACTTAAACAAGAGAGTTGTTTGTTGTAATGTTATGGCTAACAGAGTCATCAACGTATTATTTCATAGAAATTGCACAACCCTCAACCGACAAGCGCTATATTAGTAGAATATATTTTACGGTTTTCCAATTTCTGTTGGACCCTACTTTGTAGAAAGCAGATATTCAAATCAGCAACGCTTCATCTCTTTCAAATTGAAAATACCTTCTTCAAACTAACTCTAATTTCCACATTAACTATAAATAATTGCTTATTATTATTTCATCTAATTGTTTTATGAACAAATTCCTCTTTTCAAATTTAGATTATCTTAGACGTTATTATGCATGTCAATTTACGATTATTGCACCGTTTGAAAAAACGGTATAAACAACCATAGTTTTTCGTTTTCACTGCATGAACAGGATGTGAAATCCAATAGATTTTATATCTATTTTATTTGGCTTTTAAAATTCTTTACCTGTGACAGATGCTAAATACCAATTTTTTAAACAAGCAACCACGTTTAATTAATTTTGTTTAGTATTTACTAAATGCGTGCGTTGATGAAGGAGCAGGTGTTGTTATTATAGCGTAATTGCGCTTAATAACGTAGACAAACGTAAGATTATCTTAAATGATCCAAAAGCGTAAAAAAATTATGTGTGTGTGAGAAATAACGTAAACGAACATTAAATTGGGTTTTACGTTACGGATTTTAAAATTACAAAAATAGAAAGGAGCTTCGCATAACATTGGTCTCTCAGACATATTCGTGGCATTCCTAAATAATGGAGGCTATGTATCAAGTTCCAAGAGATAATGCGCCCTGCGTGCCTAGCAGAAACCTTGAACGGGTCTTTATTATCCTGTCAAATTACGTGCTCTGTCCTAACTATACATTACACTGCCTCCTGCGTACAGATGAAAGAAGCGATGTCTTTCATTCCCCGTCACAGTTGTTAGATAGAAAATTCTGAATTATTCTTCCTTTCGTGTGTCACGGTACGATGTACGCGTATACATGTACTGGATAACAATTTGTTTTTTTTTCGTTTTGTACTCTTCAACGTAACAGAAAACATCCTGTCACTCTCGTTTCAAATTATAACTAACGTAATACCATCCTTTAAAACTAAACGTGAAGAAATTTGAATGGTTCAGCTTCCAACAGTAATTGTCTATTTGCTGCACTTTGGCAGACACACAAAGTGAATTCGAGATTAGGGGCGTTTTTATTTTCCTTTCATACAATTTAAGAGTTTACAAGCGGTCCTTGATAACCCATAATTGACCTACTACATTATACAGTATTATTGTCTCGAAATAAAATTATATACAATTGCATACAATTGTACTTTAAGTTACGCAATGCAACTGTTAAAAAAATTATAAAAAAATGGAGGTCATTAAGTACACCAAAAACAAATAATGCGCTCCCGTAAACCGTAAACCAATTAAAATTAAGTTTATATTTTAACGAAACTTCAGTGTTTGCACATTAGAAATTACCAGTAGCTTCATTACTTTCGTATCTTGAAAGACACTTTAAAGAATTGAAAGTGAAAATGTATAGAAAGCTGTTTGTAATTTTAACAAACACATTTTTCATTGAAATGATGTTCAATTATTTTAATACCGAAGCTGCGTCTCTCTAAAGTGAAAATTGTAATGATAATTTACAACGCGAGCGTTTGTGCTGCTGAATTGATGCTTTTTAATCTAAATTATACTTTCAAAATTACGTTTATGCATTATTCGTAAATTTAACGACGGTTGATTAGTAAACCAACAATAATCTTTGTAGTTTTAATTTTTGAATATATTTTACATCTTATATCGAACAATTAATCTTTTCATTTTTCTAAGACTAACAGTTAATAGGTTAGTATGTTTATTTGCGTTTAGGTAACATTGTGCATTGCTTTTGTTGTATAGGTGAACGCGCCTAGCGTACTGAAGTTAGTTGTAGTTGGAAGTTGTAGAATGACATGTGACTGTACACGTGCAGTAAAATTTAATAAATATAATATTACAAGTTTTACAAGTTTACAATCTTATTAACTTATCAATCACCCTATACACATTAAACATGGCGCAGTCGTATACTCACGGACCGGTAAAACTACCCCAAGATTTTGATTTGCAGGGGCAAAGTGCCGCCACAGAGTGGAAGTTTTGGAAGATTGCCTTTGAAGATTATTTGATTGCTACAGGTCAACATGAGTCCAATGCCAGTGTAAAATTAGCAATTCTGAGGAATATTATTGGTAATGAATCTGCTAGAATTATGTGCACCATCGTAATACCTGATGGAACAGCTGACCCTTACAAATATATGATGGATCAGTTGGAGGCTTATGTTAACCCACGTGTAAATGAAGTATTCGAAAGATATAAATTTTTAAGTAGAATCCAAAAAGAAGGTGAGTCATTTGAACACTTTTTAACAGACATAAAGCATCTCGTGAAGTCTTGCAACTATAACACGATAGACCAATATGAATCCGTTGAAGAAAAAGCTTTAAGGGATAAAATTGTTATGAGTATACGTGACACAGTCACACGAGAGGCCTTACTGAGGATCGATAAGTTAAAATTAAATAAGGTTATAAAAGTGTGTCGAACTAGTGAAATGAGTAGGAACCAGAACAAAATATTTTCCGAGGAGGCAGAAGTAAATTTGGCTACAAAAAAGTATAAGAAGAAGAAAAGTGTTAAACCAAAAGAGACCAACGCACAGGGAAAGTTTAAGTGTAGATGCTGTCGAAGTATGCCCGGGAGTGTCCTGCGTTTTGGAAATCTTGTTCAAAGTGTGGAATTTTGAACCATTTCGCGGTTGCTTGTCGAGTAAAAAACATTAGAAGTGTGCACCAAAATGCGATAGCGATGATAGTAATCAATTATCAATTAATAATGTTAATTTTACAGGTAGTCCTAAGGAGTTTTGGGACGAGATTGTCGAAATTGAAAATGTAAAGTTTAAAGTAAAGCTGGACACAGGAGCTGACATATCTGTGATCCCGAGCAGAATTTTCAACAAAGTAAACAAACAGATTAAGGTACGTAAAAGCAATTATATCATAAAAGGGTTTGAAGGCACTCAGGCTAAAAGTATTGGTACTGTAAACCTGCTTTGTAAACATAAAAACAAAATTGTATATGAAGATTTTGTAATAGTTGAAAGGGTTAACAAAAGTTTATTAAGTGGCCAAGCCTCCCAGTAAACACGGATTGAAACTGTTACAGTAACAAGATTAAAACAATTGTTTCATTACGTTGTTTCGTGTTAATTCCATTTTTATATCATTTACATGTAACTGACAGTGAATAAATTGAAAGAGTTCCGATTTTTCACAATCAGTTTTAAACCGTTTCAGTACTTGCAATTTTTTTCCCATAATCAGCAACCGTCTAATAACTGATTTATTAAAACCGAATATTTTTTGAATAACTAGAATTGTTCGAAGATCGATTAAATAAAACTGAATTATTTTCAAAACAGTAGAATCGTTCCAGGAAAAACGAATACTTTGTGATAAGTCAGCATTAGTCGTTGCTATACTTTTGATTACTGTCGTCAACGCTTGCGCTGCAAATTGATATCTTTCACTTGTTCAGTTGCAGTTTGATAAGTGATGCTGTGTGTACAATTACGAAATGGAACAATAAACGGTAAGTCGAAGCATTTTATTATAATCCATAAATGTAATCAATATTATTATCATTTCTGTTCTTTATGTATCATGTTTTAATTTGTATAAAAAATGTAAATTAAAACATGGTAAATCTGATGATACTTTAGGATTTATAATTACAGTTCAATTCTTCAAGTTTTCTATACGATTATGTACAGCTAAAGGTATTCACAGTGTTTTTATAATAATATAATAATATTTATATTAAGTTTGTGTTGTTTTTGAATAAAAAAGTGTAATTAATTTTGTGTAACTATGATTATGTATGTATATAAACGAAATATTTATTTCTATGTTACAGATGCGGTTAAAAGTTGCTACCCAACAGTAACTGATGCAGTTTTCTAGGCTTCCGTGAAAAGATTACAAAAATAAAGTTGCAATATGTAAAAAACTCATTGTGATGTATTTAAAAATATTTATTGTGCAATAAAATTTGAAACGTGCATTTGAAAATGTATTATTGTATTATTGAAAGAATTGTTTTAGTTCATTATTGAAACAAAAAAATCATACATGTATCGATCATTTAGTATCAGTTCAAGAACGAAGCTTTTAAAACGTAAATGCAACATTTGTTTTGCAACAGGTTTGAATTTAAAATACCGAAACTATACTGATTCAAATAAGTGAAACAGCGATGGACTTATAGCTATTTTATTGCAGTTAGGTTTCTTTCATGTTTGAAACAAGAGTGAATCATAAATTTTTTGTTTTGAAACTGTTACTAAACATTATCAGTTTTGTGTTTACTGGGCTGTGTTGACCTTGATCTATTAAAAAGAATAAACAGGGTAAACCTTCAAGAATATGATAAAAATGTAGGGAAAGATAAGTTTATATCTAAATATTCAAAGGTTTTCTCTGGAAGTGGGAGGTTTAAGGGGAAGTATAAAATTGTAACAGTTGATAATTTTAAACCAGTTAGTTACTCCCCTATAAAAGTTCCATTTGCTATAAAGACAGCCCTGAAAAATGAGCTTGCGAGACTGGTGCAAAGGGAAGCCATTGTAAAAGTTGAAGAGATGGACCCTCGACCCAGTATAAACCGCATGGTTATCGTAGAGAAAAGTAATGGTAAATTAAGGATTTGTTTAGATCCTCAGGACCTTAATAGCCAAATTATAAAAAAACAACAACCGGTAAAAAGTATTGAAGAAATCTGTTCGAAAATGGTAGGGAAAAAAATATTTTCCGTCTTCGATCTAGCAGAAGGATACCACCATTTAGAATTAGAAGAGAGTTCTTCGTGGAAATGTTGTTTTGCTATTCCCTTCGGCATATATAGATACACCGTTCTACCCTATGGTCTGTCTAATTCCCAGGACTTATTCCAAGAACAGGTAGAAAAAAATTTTGGTGACCTAGAAAATGTACAGACCGTACATGACGACATGATAGTAATGGGAGCAGACAAAGAAAAACATGATGAAGCAGTTATACGCGTACTAAAAGGGACAGAAGTTGTAGGTGCCAAGTTTAATAAAGAGAAATTTCAATACTGCCAATAACAGGTCAAGTTTATGGGACAGGTGTTCTCGGAAAAGGGTATGGAAATTGATTCAGACAGAGTTGAGTTCCTCTGCAGATTACAGAACCCAAAGGACTAAACGGAATTACAAAGAATTATTGGAAGTTTCAGTTATGTTAGGAAGTACATTCCCAATATGGCAGATCACATTAAACCTCTTTGTGAACTGTTAAAATCAAATGTCGAGTTTGAATGGTTTCCTTTACAACAAAAGTGTTTCGAAGATTTAAAAGAAATAATTACTAAATCTCTAGCGTTACTTCCGTTTGAACCTAAAAGGAAAACCATCTTACAATGTGACGCCTCAAAAAATGGAATAGGATGTTGCATGTTCCAGGAGTATGACAATAAAATGTTAAAATTAGTAGCTTCTGCTTCACGAAGCATGAATGACCATGAAGTAAACTACAGCCAAACAGAGCTTTTATCAATATATTATGGTACGCAAAAGTTCCACGATTTTATATATGGTTCTGTTGTAGACGTACAGAGCGATCACAAACCCATTGTTTCAATAATGAAGAAACCGATCTGCAAGATAGGTTCGGTAAGGTTACAGCGTTTGAGATTGAAACTCTTGAAATATTCACTCAATGTCTATTATGTACCCGGTAAGAACATTCATTTCGCAGATATGTTATCGCGTTCAAGTCTGAAAAGTCAAGTACATGATCCCGCAATGATGGAAATGGTACATTCTGTTAGCAAACACATGCCAATCAGCATTGAAACGCAATCCGAGTTACGATTGTTGACTAGCAAAGACGAAACACTTTCAGCATTTAGTAATTATTGTTTTTATGGATGGCCAAAGCAAAGTTCACTAACCAAAGAGTGTAAACCATACTATAAACTTAAAAACTCCATCTTCATCAAAGCCGGCATGGTTTTTTTTGAAGACAAAATTGTTGTTCCACAAGCTTTAAGGAATAATCTCATAAAGATTATACATAAGGGGCACCTTGGTATCTGTAAGACCATTAATCAGGCTAGGAAATTGTTTTATTGGCCAAATTTAAACAATGATATCACAACCTTTATAAAGCAGTGTCGAATCTGTGAAAAATATTAACCCAGGAATTGTAAAGAACAGATGTTACCTCATACTATCCCTAAACTGAGATACAACAAAGTCGCTGCCGATATACTGGAATTTGCCGCTAAATCGTACTTGGTGGTGGTCGATTATTTCTCTCACTGGATAGATCTCATCCCTCTTAAGGATAAAACATCAAAAACAGTCATTGATGCATTTCAAGAATTATTTACAAAGTTCTCAACGGTTAAATTTTTGTTAATTTTTCTCTTACATGTAAGCAGCCAAGCTTTAATTTATTGAGAAACTTTCCAGTCTACAATCTGCTTGCGTTGACATTAGTTGTGGATATTATTATTTTTATCGTTTTTTTTTCTGATTAGGAAAGGACATATTAGTTGAGGGAGGATACTTATTTGAAAAGGACAAAACTACTGATGATGGGCGTGTTTTTTGGAAATGTATTGAAGTTAAAAAAGGAAAATGTCCAACACGACGTCATACATTACAGAATGAAATAGGGAAGTCACTTAATAAACATAATCATGTCCCAGATGTTGCTCACATAGAAGCAAGAAAAACATTGTTATCTATTCAAGAGCGCGCAAAGGTTAGCAGAGATGCTGGTTACGCGCTTATTTTTTGAAGAAGTATCTAGGTTAGCTGAGCCTATACAAGCGAAGTTGCCCAATATTGAATGTATCAAACGCACTATTCGACGACAACGGCAAGTGCAAGGACACTATCCAGCAAACCCTAACTCACTGCGAGAACTCAATATCCCTGAAGATATGTGTCGTATAAGTGTGAATGGTCAAGAAGAACAATTTCTTCTGTACGACAATGGAGTGGCCAACGATAACAAAATATTAATTTTTGGAACTCAAAAAAACTTAGAATTGCTCGGAAGGTAAGTCTGCCTGGTCTCTAATTTAGTTCAAATTCAATATAATCTCAAAATTACAGTCCTACCTTATTCGTGTTAATACTCATAATTTATAGCTCTGACCATTGGTATGCGGCTGGCACATTTAATACAACACCGCCACTTTTTTCGCAAGTGTACACCATTCAAGGGGTGAAGTTTAATAATTGCATACTGTCCGTTTTTGTATTACTGACTGGAAAAACTGAATTGATATACCAACAAATGATACAAGCATTAAAAGAAATAAAACCTAATTTGGAACCTATCACTATTATGATGAACTTCGAACGTTTTGAAACTGAATTCCCAGGCGTGTCAATTAGAGGAGAGATTTAAAAAATCCATAAATTTTTGTTTGGTTCTAATTTTGCAGTATTTTAAAACAGGTTGCTTCTTTCACTTGAGTCAGTGCATTTGGAGAAAAGTACAGGAAAATGGGAAGGCAGCAAGATACGCTAATGATGCTGTATTTGCTCTTCAGGTGAAGATGTTGAGTGGCTTAGGTTTTTTGCCAACTCAGGATGTTATTCCCGGCTGTGAAAAACTGACTGATAGTCAATATTACATAAATGATGATGACCTACAATCTATAAGTGATTATTTTGAAGATGTTTGGATTGGTCGCCTGAATAGACGTTTTCAGAGACCGCATTATTTTCACCCATATTATGGAATTGCCATGAAGCAACAGAAAATGACCTTCCTCAAACAAATAACTCTGTGGAAGGCTGGCATCGGCGTTTTGCGGAAGTTGTATCTGCTCAACATCCAAGTATTTGGAAATTTATAGAAAGTATAAAAAAGAACAACATATGAACGAAGTAGTCATCACGCAATTCAATCAAGGCAGAGATGGACCACCCTAAAAAAAGTATATCGTGACATAAATGTTAGAATTAAAAATTGTATGGCTAGGTACGATGCTAATGATAAATTAACGTTTTTAAGAGGAATCGCTTATAATTTAAACTTAAATGTATAAATTACAATGTTTATAGGCATGCAAATGTATTTAAACATAATAAAATTTATTATTATTAAAAATCTTCCTTTCTAGACGCGTATTATGTTCATTTATTTACGACGGTCGTTGGCGGGAAATTGACCGACGGGATTTCGTCACGGCGGCTATTTCACCAGCGAACATTTCACCGCGCGGGGTTTTAACAAGGCGAACAATTTTCCGGCGGGCAAATGACCGGCGGGAAAATGACGGTGAATCTTACAATAGTTACTGAAATTTAAACGAATTTCACATTAGATTGCTGTAGCATATTAAATCCATTATAACTAAATTTATCTTTCATTTTCTAAGCGTAAACGTTTGTTATAAAAAGATTACAATAATTTTTACTAGAAAACAATTATATTAAAATCACTAATTCTTTAACTGCAATTAGTTTTATTTTATAAAGCTCCAATCCTAATAATAGCACCCATTAATTACAAAGTATCTTTAAACATTTACAGATGTACCTTATTTGGTTTCTAAATCTTATTCCCGTGTTTCTTTGTTGCAGTTTTTAAGACAATAACGTTCAAATATCAACATGGTATTTATCGGAAGAACTTGAAGATGTCGTTAACGATTCAGGTTCCCGCATAAAAAGATTCTTTTTATTTACTGACTGTAAAAGCAAAATCTTGTAAATAATTGATATTTTTTAAAATGATCCTGCTCATTCGTATTAAGTTTTATTAAAAAATAAATTAGTAAATGATTTGAAGTTAAATAAAATTGCATATATTTAAAGCACGTAAATTATATTTACGATTTTGTAACTAGATGCGCATAACTAAAAGTTAAACAGTAGTTACTCTTACAACTTTTAGAATAAACGCTGACAAATTGACATAAAATAAATGTAACGTTTTGACATTATTTTTCCCCATTATTATTTCTTGTAAAAAGCCTAACTTCTATATAATTTTTATTCATAATTAAACATAGAAAAAGTATAACGTATAATTCGTAAGGAATATGCATTGTCAACTCGTATGAATTGGTTGTTTTGCCTTCGGTTCGGCTGCAATTTTTCATACTTGATGACAATTATAACCATTCTTTACTCATTATACAATATATTATTTTGCTTCATTCGTCGAGTATCGTTGTTGTGTGATAGCTGAGTCGCTATTTCATCAAGATGAAATCGTCGTAGGATTTTAATGTTAGAAGTGATGGCAGTATCCAATAGTTCTACAACGTTCATCCAAATAGAGTTTATTTTCTAGTTTTAGTTGATATTGGCGGCTAAGTAGCCAGTACATCTGCTTGAATTTGATATCAAATTGTTTTCTTTTTGTAAACATGCGTTTACTCTATGTGAGCCGCCGTTTCCAAATTTCTTCAAATTGAGCAATTGTGACATACGACGATTTTGAAGTATTAGCTTCAATTTTATATTTTTTAATCCAATCTTCTATTACCGTAAGATTTTTTGAAAGTTCTTAGTTGCGACTGCTCTCTGTAGCTAATATTGCTGTCATTTCAGCGTAGGTGGCTATGTTTTTTCATTATGAGTTGATCCGCTGTGTCTATTATGTATAGAACTGGGTAAAGTACATTGCCCTGAAGCACTCCAGAAGCAATGGGGTATAGTTCTGTTAGTTCTTCGTTTAGTTTGACCATGTATCATCGCCTTCCAGATACGAGTCTAGTATTTCGTAGAAGTAATACGGTAGTGTCATCGTCAGTTTATAAATTAGACCTTGATGCCACACCTTATCAAATTGTTGGTTGATGTTCAAAAACATAGTCAAGCAGTACATTTTAGCTTTAAAAACATTGTTAACTGTGTGAACAATTTGATGTACTTGTTCAGTCGAGCCGTGGTGGTGTCTAAACCCAAATTGATAGTTGGGTATGATTCTTCTTTTCTCTAGTCTCGGGTTGAGCTTTTTCAATAACTTTTTCAAAACTTTTAACAGCACCGTTTATAGCCCTGTAAACCAATACAATTCGACGCTAGTTACATCTTTATCCAGTTTTAGGATTAGTATGATTTCAGCTGTGTCGATGTTTTTAGGGATATTATGTACCGATTGGGGAGGTAAAAAAAGAATTACAATCGTAGATGTTTGGCTTACCATTTGGTTAGCTTTGCCGCAGATAGTCGTGGGTCAGATGATTAGACCAAAGTGCTTTTTCGATAAGCCTTTACGCCACCTTTTCTTGGAAATGAGTTAATGTACAGAACGTCTAGGCTTGAGAAAAGGAAATCCCAGACCTGCAATCCCCAAAGTACATCTCGAAATAAAACACTGGTTGTCAATTAGAAAATGACAGTTTCGTTTATTAATTTATAAAAAAAATTTTTTTGTTTACCTACTACAACCGGTCATATGCAGAAAGAAAAAAAGGCAGGAGTCGAATCGTCGTCGTTCACAAATAATTTTTACTGCTTCTGTGGCTATGCCACTGGTAAGGTCATACTTATGACATAAATCACAAAAACAATTACAAAACAAGTGTAAAGTAGACTTTGGAAGCAAATAGTTTTAACACACCGCCGCAATTCACTAACGGTAGCAATAATTATTTACGTTCGCTTAATTGATTGATTATAATCCGCCCGTGGCCTTAACGTCAAGTTTGCGATCCGGAAAATTATCTGGAATGTATCCCTCGTAACACCACATCAACTGCGACGCGTACTTCCAATCTTTTTACATTGATTGTAATATTTAAATTAATGCAATCTAAAAAATAATTTTGTAATTTATGCAAGTTAAGTAATAGAATTAAAGTTTATAACAGTTAAACTATAATCTTACATACGGAGAAAAGATAAAAATTTAATAAACACACATGTTAAAAAACATCGTTTATAGGTATATTAATTAATTCGTTTAGTTAAACATTTGAACAATCAACAAATACAGTTAAATGGCTACAGCGAGACGTGATTCGACAGACCTTCCACAGCCCCGATCAAGTTAGGGTCGATATAGCGTTCGTTCTTCGGTTTATTCACCGTTGAAATAACGTGAAAGTAAATATCTTTTTGGAAACTCCGCCACCATTAGCCCAACTCCAACTACGTGCGGGAATATAACCTCAAAATTTTGTTATCACAGCATGTCGTAGCTAACTTAATGCTTCGAATACGCCAGAAAAGTTAGTTAGCCATAACAGTCAATTAACCGAGTATGCCACAAGAGTCAATTAATCGAGTATGCTATAAGAGCTCCAATATGTGTTGGACAGAAATATATCTGTGCGGTTTCTCCGACTCGCACATCCGAAAGATTGATTTTGGATTTTACAACCATTTTGCTTGTAACGCCCACACACCGCACCGGACCTGACCAGAACCAAAAGTGACCGGAAATGTATTTAGAAGATGAACTACGCTTGCGCCATCTGACCGCATAAAACTCAAACAAAATCTCACGGTCAAGTATTCATACGTTGGTGATGATCAGTCAGACGAAATAATTAATTGTTACAATTAGATCCCAGCCTAGTATATTTTTTGGATTTATTTCTTTTAGTATGGATTTTTCGACTTCCAAAATTGTGAATAATTTAATAAGCAATTCGATTTCTTCTTTTATTTTTATCTTTCACAAGTGGTGTGTTTGCGCATTTGTATGAATGATGACAATAGTTTTTCGTGTGCCCGTATTTCTGGCAATTCACACATTGCAATATTTTTTTTGCATACGGTGCTTCAAATTGCACCACACAGTTTTGTATATTTCTTAATTATTGTTCCACGTACTGACTTAATGTTTAAATTGTTTTAATTTAACTTTAAAGATCTGATCAAAGACAAAAGTTTTTAAGTATAACTTTAAAAAGCCTGTCTAGTTTGGGTTTTTTACATATAAAATTCAGTGTTACGTTTAACGATTGCAGAAAAACATTTTTTGTGATAAGCTTAGTTAGATGATCTTTGTCTATGTAGATGTTTTCTGTTTGTAATTTATTATAATTTTATGTCTACACTAACTGTTAATGTCATTGTTTATTTATTGAGTTTTAATTTTGTGACTGGTTCATCTGACAGCTCATCGACAGTTATAGTTAGATGTTACAATATATTTTGGTATGTACTTTTAGTCTGCCATGCTAAATTTAATATGCTTCTTTTGCTTTTTCAATAAATAGTAGCCATAGTGGCTCACAATAACGCCACGAAACGTCGCCTATAAAAAATTTACCAAGTGTGACTTTTTTGCTTCTCCTACCTAAAGATGTAATACAGCTATTTAACAATTATTATTAAAAGAAAAAAATTACCAGTGATTACCTAACTCTAGAGATTCCTGGTTAGATTTTGATTGCTTGTTTGAGTTCTTTTATTTCTTTTATACATTGTTAAACCCTTTACAAAAGTTGGCAACTTCGGTTACAACATTGACATGGTACAAATCCGAAAGACTTTTTTATGTTAGTATATATTCAGTTGTGTAGTGGCATACGACGATTAAACATATATAGCTTTTACCATGTACGATAAAACATGTTGGATTAAACGCCCACCAGAAAAGAAAGCATAAGATATATGTTTCTATCTTACATATTACACGTATCTACAATACAAACCGCTCACGACGGAGTGCGCGTGAATTGTTGTTCAACAGTACGGACAGAGGTTCTAAACAATTTATTGAAACTATTTATGTACACAAAGCGCTTTTGTAAACTTCATTGTTGGTTTTACTTACTAACTTTTTTAAATGCAGTAAACTCCTGATTATCCCAAACAGTCGGGACTGGAGCCTTTGCGGATAACTGAAATATTAGTTAATGAGTTGTTAGTAAATAAGGCAATATTATTTTGAGGGTCTTAAAAAAAGAATCAATCTTTGATTATTTAAATTTTGCATCCAAGCAGTTTTTTGGTGCAATGTGTTTTCACCTTGCTAAAAGTAACATGTTGGTGTGTTGGTTGTTGCTCTACACATAATAATGTTGTGTTTAAAGCATTAAAAACTTCTGAGTGTAAAATTTTCCTCCTTCCTTCTTCATTCCCTTTTGACTCATCATCACTAGTTTTTTCACGATTCACGATCATTAACAAGTTCAATAAGGTCAACGTCAGTTAGTACTTCTTGTTCTTGTCACATGATATCCACTCCTTGATTACTTCTTGGCTAATATCTTCCCAATCATCTAAATTTCTCATCATTTCATGGAGCGGAACTTCTTCTTTATCATCATTGTCTAAAGAGAGGTCTTCTTGGTGTATTTTCTTTACCCAATACTTTTGTAACGGTGTACTTTATACTTTATTCCATGCATTTACTGCCTAATAAATTACGTTATTCAAATTTATTCCTTTTTCATGAGTCTTGTTTACTCTTTTCAGAATGGATTGCAGTAAGTTTCGTCGATTGTGCTTGTTGAAATTCTTGTATACGCCCTGGCCCATAGGTAGAATTAATGATACTAAGTTTGATGGTATAAACAAAACTTTTAAACTATTAACAGAAGAGTTTTTCTAGGCTGACCAGATTTTCTTAAGAACCACGCAATTCTAGGAACAAACTCTTTATAAAACCAATATTTAAATAATGTTGCGTTCATCCAAGAACTTCTTTGGTGTCGATAATAAAGTAATAAAACGTTAGCCACTGTATTTTTAAACGTTCTTGATTTTGCAGATTTGCCAATGCACATTAAACGCAGCTTATGCCGTTCTGAAAAATTACTACAGGTAAGAATTGTTACCCGGTCTTTATATTTTTGTAGCCGGCCGCAGCACGTTCATTTTTTCCAGCTAAAGTTTTCTTTTGTAACATTTTGTAATAGAGAACCGTTTCGTCACAATTATAAATTTGATCTGGCGTATATTCCTCTTCTTCTATGGGTTGCTCGACAATTCAATTTTCAACTTCGATTTGATTAGCAGACAATTTTTCGCGGCAAATATTTAGTTTTTCTATCTCAATAACCAACCGTCGCCTGCTGTATATGCATCATCAAAAGCTTTAATTACGGGAAGATTTTCATCGATTTCAATTGCGTTTTGCTACAATATAGAGCCGATTGGAATACCACGGTCGCGTTGTTGAGTAAACCATAAATACGATGTCTCGTCAATTTTATTGTATTCGCCCTGTTTAATAGACTTCCGTTTTGATATTGGGAATGCTAACTGCACCATTCTTCAATTTTTTCTTGATTTTTTTCCATTTGGAAACCGTGCTTATACCTATACCATAATCTTTTCAATGATTGTCCTTTATCAAGTCGTGTAATTGCAGTTAAATTTTGCACATCAACAACAACACGTTTCCGCTTTTGTAGTATGTTTTTCATAATGACAGTGGCATATTTAGTACTGAATGTTTTGTTTTAAATGTTCATAAAATAACGCAACTATTTACTAAGCATTAAAAATGGTGCAAGATATGCAGTCGACCTACGTTAATTGACAATATCAAAACCATTGTGTTAATTGTTACAATTATAAACGAATTGGAATGTCTATTTATCATAATATCTATATAATAATTTAAGGAAACTTGGCGCATTTGATTTGTTTTTCATAGATCGTATGAATTTAAAAAATTTATTTATGATAACGCTATATGTACGTGATAATTTACTAACCGCGTACTTTGGAAAACAGAACGTGAGTATTTTGTTTCCTATTTAAATGTTCTTTTGTATGTAAAAGTTAAGCCAACAAGTTTAATGTTATTCATGACGTGTTGCCCAACCGAAGGTGGCTTGCATCAACGTTCACTGTCTGTGCTATTTACCTACGTACTCTTAACTATGTAGTTCTACATTGCTTTTTTTTGTAACTTCTCTTTCTTTGTTAAAATTCGTTGTTATAACCTGTTTTGTCATTTGTTCTCTTTCACTGTTAGATAGATTTGAACAGTAGCTTCCATTATTAGCTTTTTACTGTTTTGGCGCTTTTTTAAACTACCTATGATTAGCACACCTAGACTTGCGACCCTTTCGCCAAATTATACTGAGCTAGTCGCGTGCATTTAAGTTACAGGTAAATTCTCGTAACATACTGACAAAATTAATAAAAAACCGTTTTAAAAGTATTTTGTTATACCAAAGTGTTAAACTAACTTCTTATATATTGTAATCTTGTCATATAAAAAAATTAAACTTTTTAAGAAAACGTTGTTATGATGCTCCTGGTTGACCCTTATTTAGATTAAGCAAATAATATAGGATAAAAACAAAATTCAAACTTGCATTTTAAAATATGTTGCTTGGAGTTTAGCGATTATTAAAGTACGTTGCTATTATTTTCATTAAACTTTTTCCCAAAGATAAATTTCGTGAGCAACAACACCAGCAATTTTCAAAGTAAATAGGTACTTTGCTTTGTTTGTTAGAATAATTAATTTGAGTTTAATGTTGATAATCGATAGAACATTAGGTTGCTAAAATATATACCAGGATAACAATACAGAAAATAGCGATGGTTTTAGGTTTACTACAAATAATAATATTTAATATAGTTAAAGTAATCCATGTCTCTAAGTGGACAAATTGTAATAAAATATAATATTTTTTCTTAAAGTCAATCCACAGTTATGTTTTAATTTTTATTATAAAACTAGTTTCAACAATTTAAATTGTCATCATCAGTTATACTAAAAAGCAAATCAATTAACAAAAATAATTAAACATTTCAAAGAGCTTACACATTATATCAAATTATAAAAATTGAATGACCAACGTCAACAAATTAAAAAATTTTGAAATTCAAACTGACATTAAATACACAGCCATAGGTGATATGAAAAAGAGAAATGAAAAATGAAAAAAGAGGAGAAATATTTAAATAAAAAATTTCATTAAGACAGTTATCTGAATTTTATTTATTATAAAGACGATGAATTTCAAGAATTTCAAGATGATTAAGAAAAGAACTTTTGTTACAAAAATGAAGAATTTTTACATTAAGGTCAGAAGAAAAAGAATGACCAGTAGACAAAATATGATTAGCGAAAGAAGAACAAGTGTTTGATATACTAGAATTTAAATACCTTTTAATAAAATAAATATGTTTTTTTAATCTTGTTTTAAACTTTCTACCAGTTTGTCCTACATAAGAACAATTGGAAGAAGAGCAAGAAATTTTATATCTTTATTATTAACAATAAAATATTTTAAATTACGATTAGTAAAAAAAGAAATAGAAATATTATACTTTTTAAAATAATTTTTAAGAAAAAGAGAACAAGAATTAATATAAGGCATAGAACGATAGATAACAGCATTATCCGATTTATTTTGAGAAATTTTTTTAAAGAAATGATATAAACAAACTTTACCAAATGCATTTTTTAAAACATGAAAAGGGTAACCATTGCTATAAACTAATTGTTTAATAATATCAAATTCTTTATTAAAACTAGACTTAGAAGAGACGATTAAATAAAGAATGAAAAGAAGCAATTTTATGATTATAAGGATGATTAGAGTAAAAGGGAATTAAACAATCAGTGTAAGTAGGTTTACGATAGATTACTGTAAATAGCTATAAACGGTGGTTACATGTTGAAATTAGTTTAACACCCGCGAAATTCAAAATATGCTTTGAATAATTCGTCGGGATAAAACCACAACGTAAAAGGACATTGGGGTATTTACGATAGATTTCAAAACTAAATTTCTTATTCTCACGTAAAAGAAGAAGTTCTAAATATGGAAGGGAGTTGTGACATTCAATTTCATATGTAAAATGAATATTAGGATGAATAGAATTAATGAAATTAGTAAAATTATTTAAATCATCTAAGGAAGCATTAAAGAGAACAATGCAATCATCAACGTATCTAAACCAAAAACTAATCATATTAAAAAAAGAAGAATTAAAAAGAATTTTATTTTCAATATTATTCATGAAAATTTCAGCAGCAAGAAGTGAAATATTAGATCCCATAGCTAAACCAGATGATTGAGAATAGAAATTACTATTAAATTTTAAAAAAATTTGTTTAAAAACTAAATCGAGCAAAGAAAAAATATCTAAAATTTGGTAAGTATCCAGAGAAAGCAAATTACGAATAAGAAAAATACATTCTTCTGGAGGAATAGATGGAAAAAGCTTGACAACATCAAAAGATACAATAATAGATGAAGAAGGAAAAGGAAATGTTTTAATCTTAGAAGCAAGGTCAGAAGAATTAAGTATAGAATATTGATTAGTAAAATTAGAGTAAGTTCTTATAATATTGTTAAGCCAAGGAGCAAGTTTAGAGACAGGGGAATTGCAAATAGAAACAACTGGTCGAATTGGAATAGAAAGTTTATGTATTTTTGGTAGACCATAAAAAAGCGGTGTTGAGGGATTCATAAGTTTAAAATGATATACAGTGTGTCCGAAAAGTATGGAATATATTATACAGGTCGATAAATATGCACTTTACACGAAAAAGTTGTAAAAAAAAGTTGTTTATCACTTAGTTATCTACCACCTGGGAGATATCAATTTAAATTTTTGCTGTAAACAAAATCGCAACGAATAACACTTACATTTTTTTAAATGGCAAGGCACGTCTTTATTATACTCATTTGATAGAGTCTTTTTTTCTCTTTTCAACCATATGAAACTTGAATACCTTTACATCAAAAAAATTTCAAGAAAAACAAGGACATGTCTAACAAATGTATTTTACTGAGCAGTATTAATTATGTACGTAATATGTAGTATTGAAACAATTGAATGCACTGTCACAATAGCAAATATTAAACTTTAAATATCTTTACATAAAATTGTTATAAAAAAAATGTATTTAAACTAAACTTACAATAAATGTTCAAAATGTAAACCATTCATAATTTGACAGTGGTAAATTCGATTTTTAAAACCATCGATTGCTTTTGAAATCATATCTCGAGTTATAGCTCTTATCTCAACTCTAATGCGATTTTTCAAATCTTCAACATTATCAGGTCTATTTACATAAATTTTGTTTTTATTATAGCCCCAAAGAAAAAAATCTAGTGGACTTAAATCCGGCGAGCGAGCAGGCCATTCTATCGTACCTTTTCTGCCTATCCATGTATTTTGAAAAGTATTATTAAAAAAGTGACGGACATTAATTCCAAAATGTGGAGGTGCCCCGTCTTGTTCAAGCCATATTCTGTTATGAGGTATATCTGGATCTACTTCATGTGGAAATAACTCGGCCAAAGCAGGAACTAACTCAAATCTTAAGAAATCGAGATAAATATTCGCCGTTAAACTACTTTCAAAAAAATATGGCCCAGACGTTGACTTTCTGCTGGTATTGGGTGTGTCCTTCTAGATACCAGTGAGGATTTTGTGAAGACCAGTAACGTGTGTTTTGTTTGTTAATTGTGCCCTTTAAACAAAACGTGGCCTCATGAAAATGTGCATCTCGTTCAAGTTTGTTTGTTATTGTTTCACAAAACTCCAGCCTTCTGTCTAAATCGTCTTCAAATAATTCTTGAACTACACAAGCTTTATAAGGATGAAATTTTTCTTTTTTTAAAACGTCATGTACAGCCGATTTACCAATTTGCCGAACAGAAATTTGTGGATTTTCCTCAACAGACAAGAACACATTTTCTCGTTCCACATTACTTAATGACAAAGGTCTACCAGTTCTACTCGCATCTTTCACTGAACCTGTCTCTTGAAATGTCCGCCAAATTTTGCTTACCGTGGACTGCGAAATGTTTAATTCTGGATGCAAGTTATTAAATAAATTACATACTTCGACTTGGGTTCTTCTTCTATCTCCATATCCCAGAATCATTAAAATTTCAATTCTATGTTTGTCAGATAATTGAGCCATATTTCAAGCACTAACAAATAGCAAAGTGTGACAGTGTTCTAAAGTGCATTCAATTGTTTCAATGCTACATATTACGTACCTGATTGATACTGCTCAATAAAATAAATTTGTTAGACATGTCCTTGTTTTTCTTGAAAATTTTTTGATGTAAAGGTATTCAAGTTTCATATGGTTGAAAAGAGAAAAAAAGACTCTATCAAATAAGTATAATAAAGACGTGCCTTGCCATTTAAAAAAATGTAAGTGTTATTCGTTGCGATTTTGTTTACAGCAAAAATTTAAATTGGTGGTAGATAACTAAGTGATAAACAACTTTTATTTACAACTTTTTCGTGTAAAGTGCATATTTATCGACCTGTATAATATATTCCATACTTTTTGGACACACTGTATATTTCTATTTTCAAGAGAATTAAAAGGTTAATTACACGAATGAAGACATGAAAGAAAAGATGAACAAAAACTAGAAAGTATTCTAAAATCACCTTTACTAATAAAATCTTCAACTTTATTAATATAATCAAAACAAGAAAGAATAACAATGCAATTACCCTTATCAGCCTTTGAAACAATAAGATCATTAGATTTAATTTTTGATCTTAATAATGAACAAGATTTATAAATTGAAGTAAAATTAGGATTAAATTTGGCATTATCTAAAAGTTTCTTGAATTTCATATCTAATTTCGTTAGGTAAATTTGAAGAATAAATTATATTTTCAGAACAAACTGCTAAAGTTTTGCTAAAATTCTTCATTTTTGTAACAAAAGTTCTTTTCTTAACCATCTTGAAGTTCTTGAAATTCATCGTCTTTATAATGAAAATTCAAATAATTGTCTTAATGAAATTCTTGATTTAAATATTTCTCCTCTTCTTAGTAATAAATTTTAACTTACTTTTTTCATTTCTCTTTTTCATATCACCTATGGCTGTGTATTTGATGTCAGTTTGAATTTCAAAATTTTTAAATTTGTTGACGTTTGTCATTCAATTTTTATAATTTGATATAATGTGTAAGTTCTTTTTAATGTTTAATTATTTTTGTTAATTGATTTGCTTTTTAGTATAACTGATGATGACAATTTAAATTGTTGAAACTAGTTTTATAATAAAAAACTAAAACATAACTGTGGATTGACTATAAGAAAAAAATATCATATTTTAATAATATTTAATTTTATTATGCTATTGCTATGGTAGAAAAGTCTACTTAAACTTTATAATCAAATTTTATCTTTAAAAAAACAATCTTTTGGAACCGTGATTTTTATTCCTCAAATAAGAAAAAAAAATTGAACCCGATCAAGTTTATAAAAGCATAAGTTTGAAACCTTTGTGTTATTATTTACCATCTCTTTTGTAACATGTTTTAGTTTATTCTATATATGATAGTCTTTTCTTTTTGTCATTTGTGACCGATTATATTTTATTAGTTACGAAATGGTTTACCTTTATCTAAGCTTAAAATCGCATAAGAATGTTAATCAGTTGTATTCAGTTCACCCAATAACTGGAGTAAAAGAAAGAATTTTTATTGCCCGACCTGTAATTAAAACTAATTCGAGAATTAGAATACATTTTTCGTTTACTTGTTTAAAAAAGAAATTGCGTAACATCCTGCATTTGACTTGTAAGCATGCACTACAATATTTATAAGATTATTAAGAGGTTGAAAACAACATGACGTTTAGATATTCTCGGCGTTTACAAGCAACTTATTTAAATTCTAACGAAGTTGAGACATAACGATGCCAATTTAATGAACACTTTTCGCAGTTCTGAATATAAACATTTCTAGATCTAACGACTAGCAAAGTTTGCTTTTAATCTCTAGTTTTAGTTGCACTTGCATACATATTTAATATTTAAAGATATTGCCGCAAAACTCGTCTCCGAACTTGCCAGTTATTTGCTTCTGAAACTTTTCATCTAATGGAAACTATGAAAATTGTCTAAAACACAACGTATCCAAAACTTTAGTCATTAATTTGTTACTAAACTTGGAGTAAACACAAATAGTGAACGTTCCTTGTTCAAAACTCAAAGTTAAAAAATGTTATGTTTGCGATAACATAGATTTTATTAGAAATGTCTTTGATTTTAAACAAAAATTCTTTTTAAAAGAAATTCACTTTAAAGTGCCGACGTTTAACTTCTTTTGAAGTTTTTCTTATCTTAATTTTACAACTTGTTTAAAAGACGACAATCTTCCTCGTATAATTACAGAAAATAAAGAGTCAAAGTCGGCAAAATTTTGTTTGAAGATAGGTTTAGTAATGTTATATGGATGCGACGTTTAAATAAATGTTTTCTAAAAGGCACTTGTAAATAAAAATAGTTTAGGCACTTTTAAATTTTATGAAGTAGCATTGTGTTCAGTAACGGTTGTTGGTTCATAAACTTCGGTTAACAGTTTTAATTGTAAATATGTCAACTATATGCAAATTGGTTCACAAGACGTTGTCACTAATAGATAGAATAAAATTGTTTGAAATAATACGTATGTGCGCTTGAAATAAATATCATCGTTAATTGCATCATAAACGTTGTTAATACTTCCGGTTGAACAGCGTTCAGTTAATACGAAACCATTTAAAAAAAATATTTAAACATGAATTATATTTTCTTAAAATGTTTGCAAACTACAAACATTGTTACATTTAGAAAACCTTGTTTGTACCTGCGAAAATAATAAATACAAATGATTCAATAATTTTAGAGCAGTGGTAAAATTTTACTTGTTTAATATCGTGCTTTGCAAGATTGCAAAAACAATTATAAAGAAAGACTGTTTAATATTAATGTGCAAATTTTTAATGCAATGTAAAGTTGTTGTTGAAATTGTGCCTGTATATGGTCACACAGAATAATTAGTTATAATTAGAATGGGTATTGTACATGTAAAAAAATTGCAAGCACAACCCATCCACAAACAAATAACCAAAGCTTGTAATTTAAAACTCAAAACGAATACCTAAAAACTTGTATTAAAATTTATTTATTTTTAATTTATAAACGGAAAACTACAAGTGAAGTGACTATTACCTAGACCAGATTCTATTTTATTTTTATCGTCATTAACTCAGATATGTATTACCATAATCGATCTAAATAACATTATATCTAAACATAATTTATCATTTACTTATTTGCCAAAATTACCCCCTTTAAATTTAACGGACAATTATTGTACCCCAGAAGCGATAGATACAGTTCAAAATGGTTATTGCTCATTACCACTCAAAGAACCTATCCCATCTAAAATTAATTTTACCGAAAGAATAGATGTAGTCCCTTTAGCACAGCAAAAAATAATTAATCCACCCAAAGAAAACTCTAAACTTTTAAATATTGTAAATATAAAAAAAAAATCACTTAAATATTTCAGAAAAAGAAAATATATTAACCCTCTGTAAACAATATCAAGATGTGTTTTATAACGAAAATTATGATTTAACTTTTACAAATACAGTCAAACACGATATTAGAACCAAAGATGAAGAACCAGTTTATAGTATGAAAATCGAAATTTAAAATCAAATAAAAGAGTTATTGGACAACAAAATCATACAATCTTCAAGATCTCTTTACAGTGCACCAGTTTGGATTGTCAAAAAAAGCAGATGTCTCAGGTAAAAGAAAATTCAGGATGGTAATAGACTTTAGAAGACTAAACGAAAAAGCCATAAAGGATAAATAACCACATTTAAGGATAAAGAAAATACTAAATAATAATTTAGGAAAATTCTGCTTTTTTGCAACCCTTGATTTGACACAAATGCCTTTTGGGCTAAAGAATGTTCCCAGTACGTTCCAAAGAGTAATGGATAACATCCTGAAAAAATACCTACACAAATTTTGTTTCGTCTACATGGACGATGTTGTTATATTTTCCCAATCGTTGCAAAAACATTTTATCCACAAAAAAAAGGTTTTTAATAGAGGAAAGTCGCCTAATTTCGGATACTGTTTTTAAAAAACCACAAAATGCCTTAATAAAAAAGAATGTAAAAATTTATTTCCTATGCAATCATCAGGTCATGGGTTGAAGTAATACAAGAGTTAATGTAAACAAACATACTATAATTCGTGCGTTTTTATCTAATAAAAAAAAGGGTCCTTATTTCGGATACGGTGTTTGAAATTAGGCTCTATTTTTTTAAATCAGACTAAATGTCCAAACAAGTCACACATAGTTTTTTTTTCTGCAGAATATAAACCATTACAAAACATGCATTCTGTATCGTCATCGTCTACGTCCATATCCGAGTCATCATTCAACGCTGACTCACTTCCAGAATCTCATGAATCATCATCGCTGCAATATTTCATATTTTTTTTAGTGTTTCGGGAAGTTTTCATTAATTTGGTGGAAGTTTTCTTCGTTTTGTTGCCTTCTACAACCTTCTTTTTATTATGTGCTGCCAACTCACAACTTAGTTTTGGTTTCTTGCTTTTCTCATTCAAAGATTTTGTTCTCTCTTGTTCTCGCAGGCTTTCCTCGAGTTCGTCTTTGTATGGTGATCACGTAGCTAGACCCTGGACTAGATTTTATTCCTCTACATCCTGAAGTTTCAGCATGGGAAGGTATTCGGCTAAAGTCGTCCACTCTTATGGTATTGGCATTTTTTTCAAGCGTCTGAATGTTTTTTTTTTCTATTTTGTCTTTGTGGTTGTTCAGTCAAAACTTCTACAAAGGAATTAACTTCCTTATTCTTTTGGGAAATATTTGGTGGTAATGTCTTTTCTCTTTGTCTTTCAAATATGAAATCATAGTCAGAAAATATATTCCTGTTAAATAGACATATACCAGATTTGCGAAACCCATTTGACCGAAATCTCTGCAGTAGCACTTTGTAAATAAGCAGGACATATAAGCTTACATTAACAACTCTCGCAGGATTGTAATTAATTTCTTGCATCTCTGGTTCAAGCAAATTGAAAAATTTATTTACGTTCTCATGAGTAAAACCTTTAATTCTTCCTTTTGAGATCCCTTGCGGTTTCCTAATATTTAAATTTGGATGACGTGTAAAGAATCATCTCAACCAATTTTTACCAGCAGCTCCTCTCTCTTGAGAAAAAGGATGAGGCAAACCATTTCTTATGGCTAACTGGTATGCAAGTCTCTTTATATCGCCAACGCCCACTCCGTAGAAGCTCCTGTCCATTTCCAAGCAGTACGAGGCTACATTTTCTTCTAATTCAGGAGTAAGTGTGGGTTTCCTTCCTATTGAAACTGTAACCAGTTGCTCAGGTGTTTTATTCGTTTGTTTCACGTTATCCTCTAAAGTTGATTTAGGGACACTAAATAGCTTAGATGCTTTAAGGTACCCCATTTCTTTACTTCGGACCGCATTAATAGCAAGTATCATTTAATTGTGATCCCACTTCTTATGCTTTGTGTTTACTCTTAGCATGGTTACTCTGAAACAAATGATTTTCTGTTTATCTACTATAATAAACGTGACAAAAGACTTTGGGTTCCTGCTTTCGGATACACAAAATTGGAAATCTCATACTGTCCGAAAATAAGCAACTGCACACTTTTTAAGTTAGTTGTTTCTATTTTTGTGTATTTTAGTGGGAGGTTAATTTTGATTAGTCAATCGTATTAAGTAACGTTTTAACTTAACCAGGTCGGAAAATCAAAAATTAAACACAATTTTTTACACCAAAACACAGGCCAAAACGACGAAACAAATAAAACCTCGTTTTTAAGCTTTATAACTTTTCTGCTGCCATCTTACACAGAAGTGTCGAAATATAAAATAATTATAGATATATAGATTGCTGTACCAGTTACCGATGCCAAGGAGAGTTTTTTGTTTTTTGATACATTTGATTATCAGAAATATACCTTGCTATCCGAAATTAAGACCCTGTCCGAAATTAGGCGACTTTCCTCTAAGATAAGGGAATATAACTTAAAAATCCAGTTGGACAGATCGCAATTCCTGTGTAAAAAAGTTGGATTCTTAGGAACATAACTTCAGAAAGTATAAAACCAATCCCACAAAGATAGAAGCGATTCAATAATATCCAATTTCACGTACTCAAGAAAGAAATTAAATCTTTTCTAGGTCTTGTCGGATATTACCGTAGATTTATCTCAATGTAAAATACCCGAATTAATATTTAAGATCCAGAATATATCAGCATTTAAGTTTTGTAAAGAACTTATTTCTAACGCCCCTATATTAGCATTTCCCTAATTTGATAAACAATTTAAGTTAACAACAGACGCCTCAAACGTATCAATAAGAAGTGTGTTATCTCAATCAAATTGACTAATCGCGTATTATTACTTTAAACTTTACAGAAAGAAATTATTTCACAAATAAAAAAGAACTTTTAGCAATCCTTGATTCCACTAAACATTTTAGACCCTATTTGTTTGGACAAAATTTTATAACTGAGACTAGCCAAAATCCATTAGTATAAGTATACAAAATCAAAGAACCAAATTCCCGTTACATTCGATAGAATTTAAAACTAGATTAATTTAATTTTACTATCCAATACAAAAAGGGAAAGGACAATTACGTTGCAGATGCATTATCCAGAATTGAAATAAATAACATAAAAACAGAAGAAAACGATAACAGTTCATTAATACCAAATATTGAAGAAATTCAGGAATTAACGAATGAAGATCTAAACACAATAATTTAATCCCAAATCATTGACCAACAAGAAGAAATTGAAGATTCAGACGAAACAATACATTGAACAGTAGATCACGGAAAAGTTATCCCAATCACGGAACAAGCAGTTAAGGTTTACCTCAACCGTATAATTCTTAGTACACACGAGAACTATGACTGCAAAAGGTCAATACTTTTTGGAAAAAAGAAACATTATTGCATTAAAATTCGCGACACAGCAATCGAAGAAGTTATCCTAAAGTTTACAAAAGAAATTTTTCATACAAATAATACATATTGCCTATATTTTATAGATAAAAAACTACTACAACCCTTTACAGAAATATGTAAGGAGATGTTTAATCAATCTATTAACATCATCATCAGCAACATAATCTTGACGAAAGTTACAAATAAAGAACAACTAAAAGAAATAATTGCGGAATATCCTGAAAAACCCCGGGGTATAACGCAATCTCCTTGCCCAGGGATACGGGCAAAAACCATACCAGCGGAAAAAGCGGAGAAGAAGGGTTTTGCTACGCGTGGCAACACATGCTTCTAGAAATATTATAAAAACGCAAATTACCGAATGATTGCTAAAATAAGCAATCCTTTTTTTTACCAACAGCTTTGGGTAGAAGGGCCAATTAAAAAAAAATAAGTGCATTTTTACCGTTGGGTAGAGAAATCGATTCTAAACGCAGGCGAACTGCTAACAGTCAACGGAATAAATATACAGAAGGTAACAGAAAACCACTGCATTAAAGACTCGTAGAGTACCCTTAGTAACTATCATCATGACAATGTTCAACACTATGTATTTTGGAGTAACAGGTTTCCCAATCGGATCTCTGAACAATTGCGAACAAAGAAATGATAAGCAAAAAGAATAGAAGCATGAGAATTGCTACATGAAATTCAAAAAGCCTATACTCAGCAAAGAAATGTCCAATTACGAATGGCACATTTTACTACTCAGGAAATGAAGAAAATCATCACAGATATGGAGTGAGCATTATAATCGAACAAGATGCAAACACGTCTGTAAAAAGTTTTATACCACTCTCAGATCGAGTTATAATGGTACAGCTAGAAACTAGAACTGGAAAAATGAACATCATTCAGGTACCGACAGCCGATAAGACAGATGAAGAAATTGAAGAATTTTACGATCAACTCAAAACTGTTTTAAGAATCTCCAAAAAGAAGACGTCACCATAATAATGGGTGACTTCAACGCTAAAGTTAGGAATACTAAAACTAATGAATGCATCGGAGAATACGGATTGGGCGAACGAAACAAACGAGGAATACTGCTCATATAATTTTGTCAGAATTAAGTGTTGGTTATAATGAATACTATGTTTAAGCTTCCAAAACGTAGGTTTTATACGTGGAAATTACCTAACAAACATCATCAGAAATCAAATTGACTATATAATAATCAGAAATAGATTTAAAAACTCATTTACGTCAGCCAAAACATACCCTGAAGCAGGCGAGAAATAGATGTAAAACAACTGAAAAAACAGAAATATTTGACAAGGTACAGTTAAATTTAAACGAAAATCTTAGTTTTGTCACTGAAGACATAAATGAAAAACAGCGAAATATGCAAATGGTTTTATTAGACTGGGAAAAGACACATTGCCACCAAAGAAAGCTAAGAAAAAGGATTGGATTACTGATGAAATTCTTACCTTAATGGAAAAAAGACGAAACTATAAATGCAGCAATGAAGAGAAATACAAAGAAATACATCAAACTATCACTAGAAAAATCAAGGAAGCAAAGGAAGAATTAGATATCAGAAAAGTGCAGTGAGACAGAGAAATATGAAAGCAAATACCATAGTTTTAACATACATAACAAGATCAAAGAATATCAAGAGAACTAAAACAGCTTATATATTGAAAGATAAAGAAGGTAAAATAATTGGTGACATAAAGGGTAAGCTGAAGAGATGGACACAGTATATAGAAGAGTTGGTCAAATATGAAAAACCAGACAGTGAACATTCCATAATAGAACAAAAAGGACCAGAAATTTTGAAAAGTGCAAAAGATGGACAAGCTGAAAGCCCTGATAATAGAGCTCTTTAACACTATCTATACGTGTTATGTAAAAAAACTTGGTAGTTCAATTTTTTATTATCAAAATTTTTCAAGTATAAAATTTGTCCCGCGACTTTTCTTCGCAGTCGGCTGTCAAAACGATTTAATTTGCTGCTAACGTTTTGTAAATTACAGTCTTTCCGGCCCAACAAAAAGCTTTCATTATTAAGTTGGTTCACAATACTCCACGTGGATATGTGGGCGAAGTTTACGTAGTGTTGAGTGAAAGCTTATTTTGCGGTATGTAATTTTATAACGTTTTTGTGTTGAAGACTTAAATTAATTCTTTAGCGGGTCCGATTCCTCCATCTGTAATTTTATCAGTGACGTTCGTAACACCTGGTGGTCGAAAAATTTCCATGACGTCACGTTAGTGTTAACGTTATCGCTTATACATCGTCAAGGGTTGAAAACCTTCAGGATTATTCCTCTTTTGGGAGACGGATTACTACGAAAACTGGGAAAAGTTACTCCGCTAAGTCAAAGGAAAACGCTGCGGATTTGCGTTCTTAAATGATTGAATACTACAGGGGACCTGTTACTTGTGTTAAAATTATATGTTCGTTTATATTGGGTTTAATATTACTTTTTAAGTAACTCAACTACGGAATTAAAATTAGTTGAGGTGTTTGGCAGGGGTGTGTACTTTTTCCGCTGCTGTTCAATATGTATATACAGTGAAGCCACATGCCAGAAATCAGTACTAGAAAAAAGCAGTGGAATTACAATCAATGGAGAGATAATAAATAACATACGTTTTGCGAAAGATTTGCAAAATTTCCTTAAAAGAATTAATACCTACAGCAACAATTATGGGCTAAAGCTTAATCTGGGAAAGATTAAACTTATAGTAGTCACAAAAAACAAAACATACACACAAAAATAACAATATACAACAAACAAATTTAAAAAATCACATCATACAAGTATCTAGGAACATAGATCACGGAAAATAACGAACCAATGAAAGAAATAAAGTCAAGAATAGAGATAGCAAGATATACGTTTGTAAAACGGAAAAAGTTTCTTTGTTGTCAAGACGTAGATATAGACCTCAGAATGTGAATGTTGCGATGTTACGTTTTCTCCACACTACTCTATGGTATGGAGGCATGGACACTCAAAAAAAAAACATCAGGAACATCGAAGCTTTTGAAATGTGGTGCTATAGAAGGATGTAGAAGATATCATGGACAGAAAGAGTAACCAATCTGGAAGTACTGCGACGAATAGGCAAGGAATGTAAACTTGTAACAAAAATAAAAAAGAGAAAGTTGCAATATCTGGGCCATATAATGAGAAGAAATGATACAACCTGCTGAGGCTTATAATACAAGGAAAAATCAAAGGAAAGAAAAGTATGGAACGAAGAACAATCTCGTAGTTGAACAATCTACGAATATGGTACAACAGCAGCTCTGGGGAGTTGCTATGATGATTTCCAACCTCTGATAGAAGAAGCTACTGAAAGAAAACGGTATTTCAGAAAGATATAGCCAATTGAAGTCACACTTTTACTGGCCAAGTATGAAACAATTAATTGCCAATTTAATTAATAAATGTACAAAATGCCTTCAATTCAAATATGAGAGACATCCTTCTAAAACTCAAGCTCAAGAACCTTATTAGCAAAAAGACCATTTGAAGTACACATCGATACATTTTCATTTCAAAGTGCCAAATTTTTTTTCACTTATCGATTTATTCTTAAGAACTTATTATTAAGATACTTAATAAATTGCGAGATCTTCTAGCACCTCATAAAAAACAGAAACAATAGTTTGTAATGAAGAACGCGAATTTCAAAAACACACTGTCAAAGAATTTTGCACGAAATTGAATTACATTTCACAACAGTTAATAATTCAGAATCTAATTCTCCTATCGAACGATTTCATTTTACTATTCTTGAAAAATTAAGAATAATGAAATAAAAAACCTTAAAAAACACCTAGGGGAAAGCGGGGAGCATTGGGCCACAAAATGTTTATTTGATTGTAAACATTTTTTAAGTTGAACAAATATGAAAAAAACAATTTTATTCTAGTTTTAGTTACTTTCTTCATGTAATCGTTGCACAAAAAATAAAAAATATGTTTTCTAAATACAAAAAAAATATGCTGAAAATGTTTTCTCTAAAGGCCGAAAGCTCCCCATATCTAGCGAGTATTTGGCCAGAGAATGGGGAGCCTTCAGCCACGTATAAGAAATTACTCTAAAACACATAAAATATTTATTTATAAAAAATTCTTCACATAGCTGTCATAGAACAAAAAAATTGAAAAAATTAATTTACGACCAAAGTATTAAAGTCATAACAGAAACGAAAATATGATGCTCTTCTTGTAGTGCCACTTGTTGGAGGAGCTTTCAATTTTGTTATGATATCATCATTTGCAACCTCACATATGTCGTCAATCGCTGGAAAATAAAAAGTTGTTGATAGACCTTTTCTTCTCAAAAACTTTAAGGTAGTTGTAGCTTTCGAATATTTTAATATCTGGCCAACAAAATGCACCAATTTAGTTTTAGCTTTAAATCTTACTAAAACAAAATCCCCATCATTTAAATCTTCTCTACAATTCTCTTCAATATCTTCCATTTCGTCACTTATTTCTTCATCAGAATTATCATAAATTGATAATCCATCACTTTCGGAAGACGATGAATCCGACGGAATTTTCGTTCTACGTTTTTTCTTCGGTTGGTTGTCTACTTGTTTTTTTAGCTTAGTGAAAATGTTTCTTTTAAAGCCCTTCTTTTTTTGTCTTTTTCATTCTCAATTTGTTTTTCTGGGGTGTCAGTATAAACCCTTGAAGTCCGTTTTGTTTTAGTTTCTTCTCTAATTGCCTTCGGAAAAGGTCTAACTAATTCAGGTGTCACTTTAGTGAGATGTTTTATGTCATTTTTATAACCACTGCAAGATGGTGTATTTTGCAAAATTGTTATGTCACTTAAAACAATTATCTTGTTATTTCCCGTCAACCCTTCATTTTTTTCCGTTTTTTTCCTTAATAAAATCACTGTTTTTGTTATGTTTTTCTCCATCTTTCTTATTTATATTACCGCTATTGCCATTTTTATCCTCTATAACTGTAGTACGTTCTACAATATTGTTCGAATTATCTACATTTGGTAAAGGTTGATCGGTAACGGCACTCGGAGTGAAATCTACATCACTAAACACCAAACGGTTCATTGGCCAAATTCCTGTGGTCTCAAAACTACTCACAATATTTTCATTTGTGAATGCTCTCAAATATGCACGATGGGTTAGTTCTGGAATATTCTTAACCGTTATGGTTTTACTGGGATTGGACACCATCCAGTCATTAAATGCAATATTACAAAAATTTTGCTCAAAAACTCCGACGTCTAGTGGCTGCATTCGGTGGGTTGTATGGGGAGCAAAACTTAGTAAGACAATTCTATTTTCTCTACAGTATTGGACGCATGTAAGGCTAACATGTGACTCGTGGTTATCCACCAACAACAAAATTGGATTGCTACGAGAGCAGGACGTATGTTTAACTATATGCTTTAATACAGAAGGAAACAACTCGTTAGTCATCCAACCAGACTTGTTTCCTAGTGCTAGACTCGAAACTGGCACATCAGCTAAAAAGTCCTTTATGTTTCTGATCCGAGGAAAAACATAAACAGGAGGCAGACTTTGTCTAGATGCGCTAATAATTCCCACAAAAGTCACCAATTCACCTCTTTTAGCTGAGGCAGCTTGAGAAACTTGTTTCTTTCCAGTAGTAGAAACAATTTTCACTGGTTTCATCACCGTTGTGACTCCCGTCTCATCGAGATTAAATATTCTTTCCGGAGTAAATTTGTAACGCTCCAGTACATTTTTTAGGTTTTGGAAAAATTGACCCACCTTAAACTTATTAAAACTGGTACTTCTACCCAAGCTCGTGCTTTCTGGTTTTCTTAAAGAGAGTCTCGGATGACGTGACATAAATCCTCGGCGTCATCCGTCCTTTGCTTGCCGTTTTTGATGCCACTCTGGAGGAATTTGACAGTTTGGCAAAACAGAAGCATATTCGAAAGCTAACTTTTCGATTTGAACATATGTCAGTTCATAATTTAAAACAAAACATCTTTTAATATACGCTTCTAGTTCAGACTCATGTTCCGTTGTAAATACTTGTCTATTTGTATATTTTTTTGCATATTTGGGCGATTCTTGATCACTTTCATTACCAGAGTCTTCTAAGTTTTGAAAATTTTGACGCAAATATTCTTCTTTGAACCTCTTCTGTAATATTCTTTTTATTCGACTTTGTAATGTCGATCTTTTTATACCGTGTATCCTGGCGCCATGTGATTATACAGAAAGTGTTTGAATTTGTAGGTTAGGATTGAAAATGTTTATGAATTCTACAGTATTTGAAGATATTCTGCACAAAAAATAGAAAAAAAAACAAATGTTTTAATAAAATAAACATCAAATATATGAATCAAAAACACTTACTTTCAGGAGCACTTTTAAACATTTTTCTTTAAAAGTTGATTAAACCGCAACACACGTGTTAGTTTTTACCTAGACGAAGAACTAACGATAGGCAACCTAAAGGCTGCTGTATTGAGCGGGAAATTTGAATCACATTAAAAATATCTACCCTGGACGAATGCTCCCCGTGGCCCAATGCTCCCTGCTTTCCCTTAAATATTTAATTATGTCAGCTGTCACAATTTATAATCCATTTATTCATTTGTTATGTTTTCTTCTTTTTATTTGCTTTACGGTTCTTACGAAAAGAAAAAACCCAATTAATCTTAAAATAATTGTTTAATATTTAGGAGTATAACGAAAAGAGAAAAAATGAAATTGTTTTGACCAGGTGTACTATCAAAATTTAGAAAAAGCTTCAAATACTATAGAAAACCTTAACAAAGAAGGTGAAAATACCCTCAATTTTACGAATCAAACAATATTAGTACAAAGAAACCGTGTTAGATGAGCAGATCCTTTATTCGAACCAATACAAGTATTAGAACAAGATAAGTCAAAAATAGTAGGTTTAACTAAGAAAAATAAAATAGCTACAGCAAATATAAAAAAGGTAAAAATATTAAGACCTACATTTCTATTTCAGACTCTTAATCTTGATGAGGATAATCCACAACCGCGCCCTTCAAACCCATCCCATGAATAGTAATGGTTACTTTTTAGAACCCTTAAGATTAGCTTAGACAATTAATTATTATCATCACTTTATCTTTCATCTTAACATCAGTAATATTGAAATAAGTTATCAACATTTATTCGATAATGCAGAAATTCTCGAACAACCAATTAAAACAGATATTTTAAACAAAAGGCTCTGCTCTAAACTAATAATCGTCGGTGTAGAAATTGAAAATGCTTGTAAACCACAGAAAAAACAAAAAAGCTCTGGTTAGTGTTTTAAGAAAAGCAATAAAATTCATTACTGGAAATCTTGATGAGGAAGGTTTAATTAACAAATAATCAAAAATCATCAATTAGAAAAATAAATTCAATAACGTCCTTTGCTAATCAATGACCCAAAGATATTCCAGAAACATTAGTCATAGTATATGAGAAACCCAAAATTTCATAAATAACACTGTAGATACGTTAGATTTTAGAACATTATTACAAACAAAATTATACCAAACATATTATTTATTAGAAAAGTTAAGATTGATTGAAAGAACTGTAAGTTTAGCATTTAAAGATATAACAAATTTAGAAATCATTACTTTTTAAGAAATTACTAACTACAGAAAAACATTTAAAAAATCATTATTCAGCACAGCTATTATTACATTTGGAAGACATTCATTTATTTAAAATTCTAGCGTTTTAGAAATTTTCTGTAATTGGAATAGATAAAACAATAACTTTTACCCTCAAAATACTCCATAACAGCACAGTATTCCTGAATCTATCCCTTACCTAATTCCAAAAATACAGTTATTGTTGCTTCTACCAAATTTATCGTGTAAATCAATCAATACTTCTACTGGACTTCTGAGCAATATGGAAAAGTAGGCCACATCACTTTATGTTCACAAAAATATTTCTTACAAAACAATTGCACAATAGAAGAAGCTAATAAGTGTCTTACGTCACATATAAGTAACTAATACAAAATCATCATGCAACTGCAGAATTACCAGATTTTATATTCATTCAAGAACAACCAAGAATTAAGAAGAATACGATGGGGAAATCTTCAAACTGTTGGTTAAAGGAAATCAATTAATATCCTCAACATGCCGAATAACTACCGGAAACACCATTTGCGAAATCATCGTAGAACCTGTTACTGAAGAATTTCTTATAACACACAATTCTACATCCATACAATTTCAAGAATCCAAATGAATTAAAAACAAAGAATAATCCAATTCATATAAATCCTGTAATTCATGCAACTCATTATACAGTATCTATCATTACGATAATGAGATTGTTTATATTTATCATTATTATTAAGTTTAGACTACGTATATTTGAACTTTTGTTTAAAGCTAGGCAAATCATTAGAATAAATGGTATAAACAAAAACTCCCTAATTATAATTAAATGTATTAGAATTAGTATAAATAGATATAAGAATTTGTTGATCGATAACATTATAATACTTATAGTTAAGCTAGTGGTTGCGATGTTCAATAAATATTTTGTCAAGATTCATACTTCTGAATTATAATTATACAGTGTGTCCGAAAAGTATTGAATATATTATACAGGTCGATAAATATGCACTTTACACGAAAAAGTTGTAAATAAAAGTTGTTTATCACTTAGTTATCTACCACCTGGGAGATATCAATTTAAATTTTTGCTGTAAACAAAATCGCAACGAATAACACTTACATTTTTTTAAATGGCAAGGCACGTCTTTATTATACTCATTTGATAGAGTCTTTTTTTCTCTTTTCAACCATATGAAACTTGAATACCCTTACATCAAAAAATTTTCAAGAAAAACAAGGACATGTCTAACAAATTGATTTTACTGAGCAGTATTAATCAGGTACGTAATATGTAGTATTGAAACAATTGAATGCACTGTCACAATAGCAAATATTAAACTTTAAATATCTTTACATAAAATTGTTATAACAAAAAAATGTATTTAAACTAAACTTACAATAAATGTTCAAAATGTAAACCATTCATAATTTGACAGTGGTAAATTCGATTTTTAAAACCATCGATTGCTTTTGAAATCATATCTCGAGTTATAGCTCTTATCTCAACTCTAATGCGATTTTTCAAATCTTCAACATTATCAGGTCTATTTACATAAATTTTGCTTTTAATATAGCCCCAAAGAAAAAAATCTAGTGGACTTAAATCCGGCGAGCGAGCAGGCCATTCTATCGTACCTCTTCTGCCTATCCATGTATTTTGAAAAGTATTATTAAGAAAGAGGCGGACATTAATTCCAAAATGTGGAGGTGCCCCGTCTTGTTGAAGCCATATTCTGTTATGAGGTATATCTGGATCTACTTCATGTGGAAATAACTCGGCCAAAGCAGGAACTAACTCAAATCTTAAGAAATCGAGATAAATATTCGCCGTTAAACTACCTTAAAAAAAGTATGACCCCAAAGTTTGACTTCTAATCATTCCTACCCAGACGTTGACTTTCTGCTGGTATTGGGTGTGTCCTTCTAGATACCAGTTAGGATTTTGTGAAGACCAGTAACGTGTGTGTTGTTTGTTAATTGTGCCGTTTAAACAAAACGTGGCCTCATCAGTAAAAAGGACATTTTTATGAAAATGTGCATCTAGTTCAAGTTTGTTTGTTATTGTTTCACAAAACTCCAGCCTTCTGTCCAAATCGTCTTCAAATAATTCTTGAACTACACAAGCTTTATAAGGATGAAATCTTTCTTTTTTTAAAACGTCATGTACAGCCCATTTATTCAAATTATGGTCTCTAGCAATTTGCCGAACAGAAATTTGTGGATTTTCCTCAACAGACAAGAACACATTTTCTCGTTCCACATTACTTAATGACAAAGGTCTACCAGTTCTGCTCGCATCTTTCACCGAACCTGTCTCTTGAAATTTCCGCCACATTTTGCCTACCGTGGACTGCGAAATGTTTAATTCTGGATGCAAGTTATTAAATAAATTACATACTTCGTCTTGGGTTCTTCTTCTATCTCCATATCCCAGAATCATTAAAATTTCAATTCTATGCTTCTCAGATAATTGAGCCATATTTCAAGCACTAACAAATAGCAAAGTGTGACAGTGTTCTAAAGTGCATTCAATTGTTTCAATGCTACATATTACGTACCTGATTAATACTGCTCAGTAAAATAAATTTGTTAGACATGTCCTTGTTTTTCTTGAAAATTTTTTGATGTAAAGGTATTCAAGTTTCATATGGTTGAAAAGAGAAAAAAAGACTCGATCAAATGAGTATAATAAAGACGTGCCTTGCCATTTAAAAAATGTAAGTGTTATTCGTTGCGATTTTGTTTACAGCAAAAATTTAAATTGATATCTCCCAGGTGGTAGATAACTAAGTGATAAACAACTTTTATTTACAACTTTTTCGTGTAAAGTGCATATTTATCGACCTGTATAATATATTCCATACTTTTCGGACACACTGTATAATTAAATAACAAAAATATAACTCAAACAGATATAAATTTTGATTTTACTGTATAATTTGTACGTTTAACATTATTAAAAAAAATAAACGGTTTTTAACCCATCAAAATACAAGAAACGTAAAACTGTTGTCATAGAAATTTTTTATTTAATTATTGATATTCCCACGTCTAAAAATAAAAAATAGAAAAATAAAGCAAAGCGATAGAAATATGTTAATTTATTATCTTGAACGGATGTTATAAATAATGTTTGTTTCTATAATACCCAAAAAACTTTGTTGGTTTAGTAGAGATTATGCGCATTTATAAACAATAAAACTAATCACACGTCTTTACGTAAATCTCTCTAATATAATATTTTTTTATTGGATTTTGTTTTACTTTATTGATTATAAATAAAACACAAAGATTGCAATATTAAACTTTATTAAAATAAACACAAAGTAATTTCGTAAAAACAATTTAAAAACTAGTTAAAAAAATTAATTAAAAAATTAATCTAATTCTTTATAATTAGGGCTAAAATTTAAATTTCAACGGAAGATATTATAAAAGCTTGTTGCATTAAATTTAAACCTTTTGGCTATGTCGTGTTGTAAAATGGGCAGTTTTTTTAAAATTAATGTTTGACATTTTGTTGGACGAACTTTACAAATAATAAACAAAATCTTTTATGTTTATGTGACTTAAAAATTATTTTACAAATTAGCCTTTCTTAATTATTACTAATTTTTTTTGGTTGTATATAAATAAATTCATTTTTTTATTATTATGAAATACACATAACAACATTCAAATTGTCTTATAAAGAAATCTAGAAAGATTGTCGCTGTCAATATAATCTTGTTTAATGTAACAATTTAGATAATTTAAAAAACAAATTAAAATCAAAAACAATATAAATTATAACGTATTTATAATAATTAATGCTTTGGCAAGTGTATAAAGACATAGAGTCTTATACGTATTGCTAAGTTAAATTGTTTTTAATAAACAATTCGCCCTGACACAAAAATCATCAACTGCTAAGTTTATGTAAGGGATCATACTAAGCGTAATGTTTTTGTTTGAATAAAACGCGCTAAAAAATATATAGGATGAGTACATTTTAAAATAATTGTAAAAAACTAGTATTTATGCAGCATGTGACATTAAATAACTTGCAATGGACGTAGAAAGAACAATATACAGCATTTACAGTATTGTACAAATAAAGTGCAAATAGTTCATAAAGTTGCAACCAGGGGGCATTAAACATGTTCACGTAGAGTAACGAACAACCTTTTCAGTGTATCAGTACGTTTATTGTCGTTGTAAATAAACTGTTCTTGCTTTTACTACTCTGATCAGATATTGTAGTTTACCTGTAATTGTGCTCGCATCGTTGAAGCAATACAACTATATAATTAAAAAAAAAAGTTTTTATTTTGTTATTAAATTAACTCCGTAATAAAAAATTAAAATTTCGTTACATTTTAGAAATTCTATGGTTACTTGTAAAGCAGACTCTACGAAACACTATTTTAAAAGAATAATTTGGGGATAACACCACCTAAGTAAAGCTTAGTCTAGCAAAAAGTATTGTAAAATTGTAAAAATCGTTTTTCGTATTAAATAAATAATCAAACTGTTAAACTTGGTCACAAATATATAAATTGCGCTTTATTTGTAAAAACTGTTTTATAAACTTTGCTAGAAACTGTAAACTTAACAACACAAATTTTGTATTAAATTTAACCAAAATTTATTACTAATTTTATCGGCACCCTTGATGAATTCAGCACCATTCAATCAAAAATTGCAGAATCTAAAAATTATTCAGAGGAATGTCAGTTACTGGTATTAGAATTTGAAAATAATTTTTATAATGTTTCTGGAAAAATCAAATCTTTATTATCAGAATATGAAAACAAAATATTACTATGCTTACGAATGTAAATGATCAAAATGCAGGTGTTAAATTGCTAACCATATCTCTGTCAAAATTTTCTGATCAATTCGAAAACTGGTTGAAATTTTGAGATTCCTTTAATTCGATGATTAATTTAAATAATTCATTAACGCAAATTCAGAAATTTCACTACCTAAATGCGTCACTTTCTGGTGTTGCTGCCCAGGTAATTAAGTCATTGCCGATCTGTGAAGCAAACTTTTTTACGGCTTGGGATATATTCTGCCAAAGGTTTGATACCCGTAAGTCACTCGTATTAAATCATTATTTCACGTACCTCATATTAAAAAGGCCACAGGAAATAGTTTGCGTGAACTAATAGACAGTAACTTTAAAAACTTGCGAGCTCTTAAAAATCTAAAATTAACAACTGGTGAGTGGGATATTCTTTTAGTATATCTTTTAAGTAAAAAATTAGATGATATAATTGCTTCTAAATGGGAAGAAACAAATACGTGCGATGAATTGCCTTCACTCGCGTCATTTAAATAATCTTTAGTAAAACGTGCAGACTTTCTTGATAAGATCATCTCAAAAAAGATTCGCGTAGGAGTTTCATCAACTTCCAAACATAACACTTTAAATGGGCCACGATCCTTTTTGTCGACGACCGAGATTTGTATCTACTGTAAAGATTCCCACAAAATTTACGAATGTAGTAAATTTAAAATTCTTGAACCTTCCAAACGTTTTGATCGCGCTAAACTTTGAATCAATTGTTTAAGAAGTAGCCACCCAACGAAATATTGTAGATCTCATTCTTGCTGAAGGTGTAATGGGCTTTATCATTCATTACTTCATTTCTCTAAAGACTAAAACTCTGTCAATGAAGCTAATAATAATCAACAGGTCACCTTGACCAGTCATATACATTCCCAAACTTTTCTTTCCACTGCATTAGTCGAAGTCTTCCACAAAAATAATCAGGTGCATGACTGTCGTGTACTACTTGACAGTGGTTCACAATCTAGTTTTATAATAAAGGAACTTTGCTCGAAATTGTACCTCCCCATTGAAAATACGTATTTCTCAGTATCAGGTATCGGTCAAATTTATACTAAAATAAATTCAAAATGTAATGTCAAGTTTCCATCAAAAAATAATAATTACACTGATACTATATCTTGCTTATTAATACCTAAAATTAGTAGCCATGTTCCTTAATCTTTTATTGATGTTTCTTGATTGGACATTCCTTCATCTATTCAATTAGCTGACCCTCTCTTTAATAAACCACATAAAATAGACATTCTCTTAAGAGCTGAACGTTTTTGACGTCTCATATTAATAGCATAGATTAAACTAGGCTATAATCTTCCTATGCTACAAAAAACCAAACTTTGCTGGGTAGTTTTTGGTCCAATGGCTACCAGTCCTCTAAAATACTCAATATCAGCGGTTTCAACATTCAGATCACGCTTTCTAAATTTTGGGAAATTCTAGAATGTCCGGAGATAAGGGAATTATCTCCTGATGAAATTGCTTGCAAAACTCATTACGCTACTACTATAAATCGAGATAAAGACGGTAGATTTATAGTATCAATTCCCCTGCTTTCTTCTATCAGTGAATTAGGAAACTCCAAGCATATTGCCATCAAACGTTTTCGTTCTCTTCAAAGAAAATTTAGTGTTGACCCTGATTTTCATAATATCTATTCTAGTTTTTTGCTGGAATACGAACCACTTTGACATATGTCAAAGTAAACTGAAACCGAAGTACCCTTATATTATTTGCCCCATCACGGTGCTCACAAACTTGACAGCACCACTACTAAGCTTCGAGTAGTTTTTTTATGGATCTGCAGTTGAGGCAAATGGCAAATCTTTGAATAACAGACAATTAGTTGGTCCAAACGTACAAGACAGCATCTTTTCTATATTATGTCGTTTCCGACAACACAAAATCTGATATCGCTAAAATGTACCGGCAAGTTATCGTTTCTCCTGAACAAAAATTGTTGCAGTGTATTCTTTGAGCCCCGTCAAATTCTTCTGAACCTTTAACATATAAATTAAATACTGTGACATAGGGAACTTCTTCTGCGTCTTTTTTTGGCCACTCGTTGCTTGAAACAGCTTGCGATAGACTACTTTAAAACATTTCCTAAAGCTTCCTTAATTATTAATTTTGACTTCTATATCGATGATTTGCTCACTGGAGATGATAGTGTTGACAAGGCTATATTTGTGCTGAAATAGTTGAAATTCTAAATCAAGGCTGTTTTTCTTTAAGAAAATGGATTTCTAATAACATGCGTATGTTAGACAATATTTCTTCGTCAGAAGATCATCCCACAGATTTAAAGATCGGTAATGACAACTGCAAGACCCTTGGCATACCATGGTCTGCAAGTTCTGATTCATTATTATTTAAAATATCTTTAGAAGAAGCACCCAAGTCAGTCACAAAACGGTCAATTCTTTCCATTACTGCCCAGATATTTGACCCCCTAGGCTTAATTGGACCTTGTACTGTAATCTCCAAAATGATTTATAAAAAACTTTGGTTAGAAAAAATATCTTGGGATGAGTCTGTTCCTATGAGCATATTTTCCGAGTGGTCCAATTTTGTACATTCATTACATATTTTAAATGATCTCGCCATTCCACGTCGTATAGTATGTGATGCACCTAAAAGAATAGAATTGCATGGATTCTCATATTCTCCCGAAGTGGCCTATGGTGCATGTGTATACTTACAAAGCATTGGAACTGACGGCAATGTTTCTGTTCGTATAATAACGTCGAAATCCAGATTTATCCATTTAAAAATTCAAAACATTACTCGTCTTGAGCTTTGCAGTGCAGTACTGTTAGCGAAACTAGTTTGAACAATTCAACTTTCATTACGTTTAAAAATTGACGCAATTTTCTTATAGACAGATTCCACCGTCGTACTAGATTGGATACACACTTTAACTCATACCTTAAAAACATTTGTAGCTAATCGAGTGCAGACCATTTTAGATAATTCAGGCCTACACGATTGGCAACATGCTCTTTCTAAAGATAATCCTGCAGATGTCATATCTCGTGGCATATCCCCGACTAATTTAAAATCTTGCTCGCTTTGAGGGCAAGGTCCTTGTTGGTTACACACCTCTTCTGATTTGTATCATAAAACCCATCAGCTTACTAGTGACATTATTGAACTGAAACCAAACAAAGCCATCCTTACAGCCATCAATCTACCTATAATTATTTTAATTGAAAAATTTTCTAATTACTTAAGACTAAAGCTAGCAGTGGCTTATGCTCTTCGGTTTATAAAACATTGGAAATTATCTGCAGAAAATCGCACGTTCGGTGCGCTAACGCCTCTTGAATTAAATGCCGCATTTATATGCTTAATAAAACTTCTAAATCTCTTAAGAGTGATAGCAAAATAGCTACCTTGAATCCATTTGTTGATATTAAAGGCATACTTCGTGTTGGAGGTCGATTAACCAACTACAATTTACCATACAATCAAAAACACTCTAAACTATTTTTATGGCTACGTTTCGTGCCTCTAGTGTGCACTTCTTCAGGCCAAAGAAAAGGTTATGAGTGGAAACAGTCCACTGGTCCAGCAAGCATACCGTCTGATATTATTAATACTTATTCTAGTTAACATAAAATTATTGTCAGTAGAATTAAAATTTAAATCTATATACAAAGAAAAACGACGGACATTAATGTTTTAACAAACAATATACACTGAATCATAAGCCATAAAAATAGTTTAGAGTGGTTTTTATTGCCCCTCCTAAAGAAGACAAGATCTAATACCAATTACAACCTAACAAACAGGAGGATAAACTACTTTACCATTAACAATCAAAAACACCCCATACTGTTTCCCTCTCATTATCACTTTACTAGAATATTATTTTGGTATGAACATCTAAAATCACATCGTGCTGGTCCTCATCAATTATTGTATATTGTTAGAGAAAGATTCTACCTATTTGGGGCAAAAATACAGCTAAACAAGCAGTTCGCAATTGCATACGATGTTACAAGGTAAATCCAAAACCATTATCACTTCTAATGGGTAACCTGCCTAAGGAACGGCTTACACCTACTTACCCCTTTCATGTGTCTTGCGTTGATTATGCTAGCCATTTTATTATAAGTGGCAGAAAGGGTCGTGGTGCCAAATTTTCCAATTGCTACGTTTCATTGTTTATTTGTTTTGTTACGAAAGCTGTGCACCTTGAACTGGTGACAGATTTAACCACCGATGCCTTTATAGCACATCTGAAACGATTCATCGCACGTCGTGGAAAGCCGTTAGAATCTCACAACGCAACCAATTTCGTAGGTTTAATCAAAAATAATTTTAATTATAATTAATTTCTGACTTTGCCAGCGATGAAGGAATCTCTTGGAAGTTCATACCACCTCGTTCTCCTCACTTCGGTGGAATATGGGAGGCAAGTGTTAAAAAAAAACAAAATGTCACCTAAAAAAAGGTCTTAGGGTGTGCTCATTTAACATACGAGGAATTTCATACATTACTCACGCAAATTGAAGGCTTATTAAATTTTCGACCATTGAGTTTAATATCCTCGGATCCAAACGACCTACAGCCCTTAACTCCGTCTCACTTTCTAATAGGTCGGACGATGACTTCCATTGTCGAACCAGAGTTAGGTCACCTTCCAGAAAACAGATTAAATCGCTACGAATATGTTCAATGTCCGCGCTTAAACTTTTGGAATAGATAGCACAAGGAATATCTCTGGCAGCTTTAAAATCGTCCTAAGAAAATAAACAACGCAACAGAAGCTGAAGAAAGTGCCTTAGTTTTAGTTACGAGCGACAATTTACCACCCTTATGCTGGCAAATGGTCAGAATCATCAGTATCTACCAGGGCGGCGATAAGCAAGGATGTGTAGCTTTCGTGAAGGTTGTAAATGGAGTGATAAAACGTGCTATTAAAAAACTGTGTCCGTTAAGTGTGTAAACAAACTTATAGAATTTATCAATTATTTAACAACGTCATGAACACTAATATTTATTAGAATATTTCTTTATCAGAATAACTTTTACAAGTTTACTTATATTTGAGTTCGCCATTTTACTTATTTATGATATTGATAAATTTGCTGATATTTCCCAATTTCTTTAGGTAGCGGCAAACGGTTGATTGTGACGTATTACACTTCTCCGCTAATTTTGTCGTTGTATGACGTGGATTCTGTTCTAATATTGACTTTAAAATATCGCCATCAAGGAGCGACTTTCCCTCAGTTCGTCCATTTTTAAAGTCACATCTACATACCAAAATTTGACAAACCAATCCCTTACTGCCTGATCGGTTATCACTCGTTCACCATACAAACTGCACATTTTTTGAACCGTAGCACTATTGTCTTGTTTAAATTATCACATGGCGTAAGTGTATTTTTTGATTCTTCACTCTAAAGACAAAAATAAAATTCAACGTAACGTGCCCAACACTGAACAGTTGTGTAAAGACTAACAGAAGTTTTACCTGCGTAGCGAAAACAAAAATTCCTTTTCTAGGTAACTAATGTTATGTGTATACAATAAGTTCCTAAGCAAAAGTTATTTATGACTTAACCCAAAATATATTACACTCAGTTTCCACCGTTATCGGTCCTCTACGATAACGTTTAGCAATTAGTAAATAATAATAAAAAAGAAGAAGAACTCCTGAAGAGTATACAGATACTAACACGGGTCAACCAAAATTGCACTATTGGCTAAGTATTCCCGCTTCCACTTTTACGGTGTATGCGTTATTAGTTTTGATCATGCTACAGCTTGAGAAACGATCGAATTATCAAAGATATTAATCAGATTAAAATGATTTCATCTGCTCATGTCTTTTTTTGGAGCAATTGGTTACATCGTGCAAGGAAGTGGCATGAAAGAAGTACTTTTATTATTTATGCTCCAAAGTCATTAGAAAAACTGCTCAATGGGCATGTTCACGCGAGAGCTGTCCGAGCTCATACATTACTTCAACTTACTTTAGCAATCATAATATTTACAGAACTTGTTCTTGATGATGACATAGATCCAAATCTTATCATCAGTATTGAAAACGTAATAAATGACACTATTTCCTATAATGACATTGAAAATGACAATAAAACATCTGAAGCATCGCTTTATCAGTTTAATCAAAAGCTGAGAGAACATAAAAAACGAGGACCTACGGTTAAACTATGGATACAATATTGTTACGAATTTTATTAAAACTAAATTATTTATTTATACTAAAAATATGTACACGTTTATTATTATTAACCGAACTAATTAAAACTAAGGATATTTAATAAAAATACTTACACTAATTTATATATAGCGCTCTCACTACACGCAGATAAAGTTCGCGGATAACGTCACACATTTATCTCACACGCGTTAATCATTTATTTATTTAAACTTGAGTAATCTTCTTAACACTGTCGTCTTCAAATTACTAGAAATAACTGACCTCTGATTTGTTTGTGCCGCAGTTATACATTTTGGAAATCCTTCTCGAATGTTCTATATCTTTCGGTATACGTTCTGGAAAAGTACAAAAACCGCGCAAAGACTCTCGAAGTTGTGAATAACTTCTCGAACGTTTCACTGCTCCCTTCTTAGGACTGTTCTGTCTCAGAACAGGAGTTTGGATGCGACACCGGTAGAAAGGATCGTGGCGATAGCGGCAGCATCCTCCATTTCGGCAACTTCCATGACGATAAAAGTAACAGTTAATGAACTTCAACGGATATGGTGATAGAGCAGTCAATGATGAAATATATGAAGACAAATAGAGGTTTTGTTTGAGAAAGAAGTACTAAAGAAAGTATCATTAACAAATTTGTTTATAGTGTGCATGCAATGAATACCGTTTGTGAAGCATTAGAAGACCCGTTGTCCTTATTCTCTGAAATTGGTATGCAAAAATCACAAATATCACCATTTATGGTTGTTTTCAAAAAGTAAACATTGATATTGACAACATAAATACTACATATATTATCGATGGATATATATCTTTATTGCACCGTGTGGTCTGCAATTCAGAAGGTACATTCAGCAACATCTCAGATAAATATGTACAGTAAATACGCGGACATTTTGATCAAAGAGTTACCGTAGTGTTTGATGGCTATACCGATTCTACAAAAAATATTAAAACCGCAGAACAAAACGTCGCTGTGTGGCAAAAACATCGGCATCTTCTGATATTTTCTTTGACCAATTTATCACAGTCCCAACTAGCCTACAACAATTTCTGTCAAACATTTATAATAAGCTTTTCAGACTGTGTTAGTAGGTTGGTTCGTCACTCCTCTCCACTTTTCTTTCTTTTTTTTTACTGTAGAGGCCGTTGTGTTTCCTTGCCTCTTTCACTATTTTTCTCCATATCTTCCTATCTTTTATTTTTTCTCTCCATTTGTCAATTCCCATGATTTTTATATCATTTGTTACTTGATCTTCCCATCTTATATTTGACCTACCCTTTGCTCTCGTTTCTTGTGGCTTTCATTTCATGACCTTCTTCGCAATTGATTCTTCTTCTTTTTTATTTACATGTCCGTATCAAAGTATTCTCCTGGTTTTAATTTTCTTTACTATGTTTTTTCCTTTTAGCATTTCTTCTATCTCTTGGTTTGTTAATCTTATATATTTTTTAATTTATCTTTTTTGGTCCATATATTCTTTTAATTATTTTTCGTTCAAATACTTTCAATTTCTCTGCATCTTTATTTGTGACGCGCGTGGATTCACTTGCGTATAGTACTGCTGGTCTTATTGCTACTTTGCACATTCTCATTTTTGTTTCCTTTGTTATCTGTTTGCTTTTCATAATTTTATTATTTAATTTTATCCTTTGTGTTATTTCTACGTTTCTCTCATTTTTGCTGCTTATAACTACTCCAAGATATTTGAAGGTTTGAACATGCTCGAATTTGTATTTTCCTATCACGATTTCCGGTTTATTTTTTAAAGTCTATTCTTTGCTAATTTTCATATACTTAGTTTTCTTTTGATTTGATTCTAATACTCGTTTTCTTGCCTCATCCTCTATTTTCTGTGTTATTTCCTCTAAGCTTCTCTTGTCTCTTGCCACTACTGCGATGTAGTCTGTATTCGCAATTACTTGTATTGACTTTTGAATTATGGATCTGGTTATTTTACAATTTCTTATTATACATTATCTAATACTATGTTAAATCGAGCTGCGGATAGTCCATCTTCTTGTCTTACTCGTTTTGCTTGTTTCACTGGGTTTGGTAATCTTTCTTGTGTTATTACAACTGTCTTTGATTCTTCCAATGTCATTTTAGTTAGTCGTTTCATTTTGGTTGGTATACTTAATGTTAATATGTCTTTCATTATCGTTTTTCTCTCTAAGCTGTCAAATACTTGTTTAAGGTCTATGAACAAAATATGCAGATCAATCTCTCTTTCATAGCATTATTCTATCACTTGATTTAGCATGTGTATTGCGTCAACTGTAGATTTTCCTTGATTCAATCTATTTTGGTATTCTCCTACCTCCCTTTGCGTGTATTTATTCAGTCTTTTCAATATTATTGATGATAGCACTTTATACACTGTATTTAGTAGCATTATTCTTCTATATTACTCGTATATTCTTGATTTTAGTTCGTTTCCTCCGTTTCTTAGCATTTCATTGTATATATACATATGTCTGTCACTGGTGTTTTTCCATTTTTTAGGTTATATATAATAATGTTTCTTCTCTCTTCTTGTGTTGGGTTTTCCACTGTTTATTCTTCTTGCGCATTATTTGTTTCTTCATTTCCGCTATTACCTTCTTCTGATGTTTCCATGTTTTCTAGGTATTCTTGCCATTTATTTAATTTATTCCTGTTATTGCCTTCTTTCTTGTTTGCTGTCTTATTTATTAATATAATTTTGTGTTGTTTTTTGTTGTCATTTTCTAACTCCTCCACTTTTGCGTTTAGCCATTTCAGTTTATTGTTTTTTATTAATTTTATTTCGTCTCTTCGTATTTGCCTGTACTTTTCATGATCGTCTTCTTTGTTAGTTCTTATCTATTTTAATTTTGCTTCTTTCTTTTCCTTTATCATTTCATCGTCGTACCAATTGTTTTCTCTTTATGGTTTTTTCTGATGTTTTAATTATTGACGTTTTTATGTTTCTCCATTCGTCTTCTATGTTTTAATTTTTGTTTCTTCTTTCTAGTTGTGTTTTGAGTTCTTTTTGCAACTTTCTTTTGTTGTCTTCATTGTTTAAGCTTTTAGTATTCCATTTTTTTGCTATTGTTTTGATTTTGTTATCGTTTGCCAGTCGTAACTTAATTTGGCTATTACTAAGTATAGTGGTTTGTTACATAATCTTGTTCCATTATCATTGGTTTTTTCATGCAGCGTTTCTTTGCCTGCTACATTTTGTAAGTGTTATTCTTTTCCTATCATTGCATTCAGGTCTCCTAACAATATTAGCGTGTTGTGTTTTGGGATTTTCTTGTCTATAGTTTTGTAGAATATGTCTTTTTCTTCACTTGTTGCTACTTCGGTTGGTTTATTATAGAAATATTTGCTATCTGGTTTTTAATTTTTAGATATGATACTCTATCACTTATTTTCTTGAATTCCAGTACTTGGTTTATATATTTTTTATATGTCATAAACGCTGTTCCATTACTTTCTTGTTTTTCTTCTCCTGCGTACATTATTGAGTATTTTTCTTTATCTAATCGGCCTTTATCTCCCCATCTCACTTCTTGTAGTGCTAATATATTCATTTTATATCTTTGTATTTTCTTATTTACTTCTTCCATCTTTCCGATTTCTAATAATGTTTTTGTTTTCCACGTTCCTAATGTTGTCTTATTTCCATTCTTTCTGGTTTTTCTGTTCTTTCTTTATTTCGTCGCCATTGTCGTCATATTTTTATTTTTTGTATTTTCTGTTTGCATATCTAGTTTTTTAGTTTGGTTTCGTTCTTCGTTGTTGGGAACCTTGTGCCCATACAGTTTTGTTTCCTGATGGCATTGAATTTTCTGCTTCTTGAGCTATTCTTTTATTGCTGTTTTCTTTATTCGTACGGTAATCTTTCTGTCGCTGATCGTTTCTTGCTTTTCGCTTCTTCGTTCTCATTTTCTAAAGCGTCTTTTTCTTGCTGTTGTAATTGCTCGAGTGTGTAGTATTCTCCATTTATTATTAGTTTATTGCCAATAAGATTTGCTTTGTATTGCTTTGTTCTCACTTCTTTTATATAGGTAATTAATTTTCTTTTTTGTTGCCGTACCTGTTTTGTATAATCTTCTGAAAACTAAATCTCCGTCCCTTTTAATTTCTTGGTTGCTTTAAGGGCTTCTATTTTTTTCTTCTATGAGTTAAATTCTATAATAAATGGTCTATTTTCCCTTTGTTCTTGTGGTTTCCTACCTATTCTCTTTATCTCGCGGAGTTCCGTTTCCATGTTTAATGTTATTTCCATTTTGCTTAGGATTTTTCTTGATTCTTTCATCAGTACTGGTTTCTGTTCATTGTCGTTTTTTTTATTCGTTCTATAATTATTTTGTTTTTGCGTACTTCTTTCTCTAGTGATTCCATTCTTATGTTTTGTCCTATAATTTTGGTATTTAGTTTTTCATTCATTTCTTTGAGTTTTTGATTTTACATTTTGTATTTCTAATTGCAGGGCGTCTATTTTTGTTTTAATACGTTTGTTCTTTTTATCCATAGCATCAAGCTTATTGCTAATTTTACATAGTAATTCTTCCATATTGTACTTCTTTCAACTGTCTTTTTTTTGTTGTGTTTTCCCTATTGTGTGGTGGAGCTCATTGTATTAGCTCGTATTTGGCATGTTGTTTATCTACTAGTTAGTTAGTTAGTTAGTTATCTATTCTTAGCTTACTTAGCTTGTCCAACAACCCAAACGGGCGCTGACTTCAATCCGCTATTGTAGAATAGATATCAATGTACTTTTAAAATCTTTTAATTTTAGAGAGTAAAACCACTGAAGTGTAATTTAAGTTAATTCAAAATCATTTTTTTGAAATAAACGTCACCAAAGTTGTTTTGTTTTAATTTTAATTTCAATAAATTTTTATGCAAAGAATGAAGATCTCCATTAATGCATAATGCATTGAAACGCACAAGAATGCACATCGTCGGTATTAAATTTCAGATTAATATTAATCGGAATATTGATCCAACAAAGAAACGCATATGACTGAAAACGTTTTTAAATTGGTATTTAAATTAAGCCCTCGCTTTAATTAATAATTCAATTTTAATTATTTGTAAATAAAAATTTTGTAATCACGTTGCATTGAAATGTATAGTCAACGCATCATTAGAAAGTTTTTGTTAATAAATTAAAGCGAAAACATAATTTAAAAGAAATTCAATTTACATACATCATCGTCCCTTAGGTTTATGAAAATAAATTACTAAATTCGAAACCAGAACGAGCGTGAAAAACACAGGAAAAACAAGAAATAATTTATCCGTCTAAAGATCCTTTAAGAGGTCTAGAAATCTAAAGAACTTCTTTTTCATCTTCTTTACTTGTAAAGAATTTATTTTCGCATTTTTACTTTTAAAAATAAAATCTACGTCGTAAATTAATTAAGTAACCATTTTTGTTAAGTTGAATTGAGTAGATTTGTTTGTAGCTTTTGAAATTTACTTGAGTGCGAAGAAAAAGTGTGTTCGCTTTTGGAAAACGAATTTAAATTTTAAACGTAAAATATTATTATTCAAGATGAAGTTTTGTGTCAGTTTTAAGTTTTCTTAGTAAGGAAAATTAAGTTTCTCTTATGAAAAATATTAAGTACTGTGATTTATTTGACTTTCAAACACAGTCTTTAATTAGTTTTAATTCAGTTAATTGCATTCTTGCGCCAAGTTTTTATCGTAAAACGAACAAAGTGTATTCAACGTTTCTAATCGATATCAATAAATCATTCTCGATAAAAGCAATAACTGCAGAATTCGACCTTTATATCATAAGAATTATTGATGAACGATTGTGTTTTAAGACTATAAATAAATGCGTGGAAGAAAATGAAGCTGGCAATAATGTCCTTAATGATGAGTTTGCATACCTCCTGGTGAGAACTCGCCTACATAGCTAAGATGATTTTATCTCAAAAAAGTTTCAAATTACGTAACAAATTTTTAATTTAAATTTAAAATAAAACGCCGAGATGTTCTCATGTAAAATAATACTTGACGTAATTATTTCGAATGCAATTAATTATTTTTGCATGAAAGAAAACTCGTTTCAAACAAGCGTTCCTTTAGGAGATGATAAAACAAGTAATGACTGCAATTTTGCACTTCTAGTTGCATATAAAAGTACTCTGAATAAGAATTGTCTGCTTCACGGAGTTTTGGGGTGAACGAAACAGTCCTGGGGGCCACGTCACAGCCTTTCAAACACGCACAATAACTACACAAAGTAATAGGCCACATGCAGAGAAGTAATTTAAGTTGAGTTTTCTAAAAATTGCTTAAAAACACATCATAAACTTTATTATATCCTTAATGTAAAAAGAGCTACATGTTTTTTGTTAAATTTTTGAATGTCATTGTGAGTTCTTTTTTGTCTTATTAAATGTTACATGTTTTTCAGCTATAAAGTTAAATTAGAATAAAAGGGGGAAGTTGTTATGAACGTCGTTTTTGGCATCTGTCGTAAGTTGTAATTAGGGGTTGCTATCGTGAGCTGATAGTTTTACAGGAATGATGAGACAGGAATTTAACACTCCAGGGGATATTTTAAATTGACTACTAGCAATTTGATACTGCTATCGTCACTTGAAGGGTGTAATCTAATGTAATATATTTGTATTTGCATTCATATCGACGTGCATAAAAGAAATCAAGATTGAGATTGTCGTTGCAAAATATTTATAAGAACAAAGAATTAAAAAAAAAAGAAAAAACACCGTTTGTTAATTTTTTTAGTTTTTCTAAGATCGAATGAATTTTATTTGATGTTTACTTGTTCTAAATTTTAATAACAGTAATTGATGGTATTTCTTTTCTTCTATTAATAAACTAATTATTTGCTGCCACTTTCAGCGTTTTACGAAAGAACAAATTTTTGTTTATACTGTTAACACTTCAACCAAGATTTTAAATAAATGTGCATGTTTTTTATTGTTTGATCAAAACATTAGAACCAGTGGCGGTCCCAGGATTTGGTAAAGGAGGGGGCCCAAACCCAAACTTTGAGCCAGCATGACAAAAAAATAAGAAAAGCTCCCTCTATGAAAATATGTGTGTTTTATTTATAATAGAGATAAATAAAATATAGAAATAAATATGAAATTAAAAAATAATTATTCATGATTGTTGCCGCATCCGCTCCAATCTGTTAATTGCATGCGTCTTGGCTTCATAGTGGCAAAATGGTCAATTCCGATTTCGTAGTGGATGTTCAATAGTGCGAGTCTATTCAAACGATCCTCTCTCATAGTGGACCTCAGATAAGTTTTAAGCCGTTTTAAGGTAGAAAAACTTCTATCGGATGTTGCTGTTGTAACTGGCAAAGTAGCAAAAATCAAAAGTAGTGTCTTTATGCTAGGAGTTAAATCATCGCAAGCACTAAGGGCTGCAACGGTTGTTGATGGAACACCCGTTTTTCTCTCCGCTGATTGTTGATTTTCGTTAACGCTGATATCATTCTCGTATACCATACCAGCAGCATTTATCGCAGAAGTCGTATGTTTCATAAATTGGTCTGGAATTAACCCTTCTAAGGCTATTACAGACTCCATACGATGGTTAAACCGCGATTCCAATTGTTCAATGAAATGATCCAAAAAGGGAATAAATATAGTTCTTCTGTAGTAGTCGTGAGGGTGTCCTAATTCCACATTATTTATATTCGTTTGCTTCTAGGCATCTTTATCTCAATCAAAAGCTTATTGGCGTTGCTCTCGCCCTCCTCAAATAAATGGTCAAATACCTGATCGCAGTCAGCTCGCATAACCTTAAAAATAGCAGTAAGGGTCTTAACGTTTTCAAGAGCCATAGGAAGTTCTATGTTTGGTCTTTGGTTAAATAAATAAACTGAATGCTGGAAACAATGCACAGTTATCCATACTGCAATGATGAAGTCACTTCTTTGAATTGCAGCATTATAGCTCACTGCATTTTTTGATGTTTCGGGATCTTTGTCATGTTCCAAAGTTGCAAGTGCTGTTAAAATCATAGAGTATAGTTCATGAAACGTCAAAATTATATCGTGCCTTTCCACCCATCTAGTGGCACAAAGCGTTTTCAGCCTTTTTTTCTAGTTTCAGAGATATTTTTTTAGGTAATTATACACTGCAATAAATTCACTCGTTTTGCAGACGCATTCAAAAAGTCAGAAACACTGCTGACAATTGATTATAGCACCTATTCCGCAGCTTTCAGAAATATCTAAATTTTGTGAATGACTAAAGCAGTGAGTGTAGAATGCCAAAGGTTGTTCGTTTAATTTAAGTGCCCCCTGGAGGTTGCTTAAACGTAAGCCCATTCTCGATAACTTGGCGACAATTGCTTTTTTGATTTCTAACCCCGTTGTAGATATCATTTCGACAAAACCAAGGAAATCCTCAAGAATCATGAATTTTTCTACGTCGACACACCTAACACATAGGGTTAGCTGTTCCATTTTTGCTGAGTCTGTTGTTTCATTACACAAAATAGAAAAATATTTTGTTTTCTTTATGCGCAGCAAAATAGAAGATCGAACTTGCTCTCCCATAGAATAAATTAGATCATTTTGGATTTTTCCACTAACCATTGTGCTGTTTTCACCAGCATCTTGAAAGTGCTGAATTAAGATAGTATCCCCAGCATCCATTCTAAACGCTAGCAAAGACCTAAATATACCCTGTGTACCCATTAAGGCAGTTTTCTGTGTAAGTTCGTCTTTTATTGAGCCCTCTTCACGATGTCCTCGTAGAGGTAAATTATTCCGGCTACAAAATTCAATCGTTTTGATGATTGGTATTAAACGCATTCCATTTTTTTTATTATATTGTTCTTCGCTTTGTAAAGCATAGTAGTAACATCTTTTCCCGACTCAAAATTTCTCATAAACTCTCTAGCGCGCACACAGTTTAGGTGGTATGTCTTACTGGCATGGTCCTGGCAATATTTGAGGGCATGTTTATATTTTTGCATAGGTACTTTAACAAGGGTTTTAAACGGCTAAAATAAACATAACAATTTAGCACGCGCTCATAATTATGTACAAAATATTGGAACTTACCTAGAACCCGATACCGGCGCCAAAATGGGAAAACAGTACACAATATTTACAAAAACCACCTTCTTTTAGCCTACTGTAAGATAACCATTCAAATTTCTTCAGCCAATCTCTTTGGAGCTTTTTGTTGTGGCTTTTTGTGGGTATAGTTGAAAAAATAAAATTCTCGGGTAGCTCCCAAATATTTTTCAAAAATGCATATCTCTCCAATGAACTTAAATTTTGACATGACGTCCGGCCAATATCAAACTCGTGCAGTTCCTGATGGACTTCATGGGTAATTTTTGAATTCAAAAAAGGTTCGGAAAAGCATGGGTCATTGTCAAATACATGTGCTGCTCCTGCTCTCCCAGAACTCCCCGCAACGGTGGTAGTTTTATTTTTATCCACAATATCGGAAGTTTTACTTGTTTTACTTTAAAAAAATCTCTCGAATATCATCACCAACTCGTTTCATTTTTGCTGACACGTATAAACCGTATAAGGTAAGGTATTCAAAAGCAATAACATGAATCTATGGCCGAAAGCCGAACAGAAAATGACTCGGCCAAACAAAAACAATCCAACTTATCCAACAATAGAGAAAGTTAAAAGTAGTACGCAAGGCAAACACCACTGGCCAAACGCAGAGTGAACTGAATTACTGACTTTTGTGACGATAATATTAGCATTAGGAGGGAGGGAGTTGCGCAATTGAGACTGTTTCTTAAGCGTAATTTCCAATACAATAAATTATTTTAATGGGAGAATTCTCGCTCGTGAAAAGATTCACCTTATAACAAATACGATCGACATACAATCGATGAGAAAAACGATATAGGGTAGACAATGGGGGGGAGGGGCTTGACCCCCGCTGGCTCCCCTGGGACCGCCACTGATTAGAACAGTTGCATTTGTTTAAATTTAAAAGTTTTTACCCAATAGAAATGAAATTTGATGCTTTATGTACACTGGGTGTCAAATAAAATGCACCACATAGAAGTAGTAGATGTGGAAGGCTAAAATTTTGTATGTAAAACTATTACATATGGACAAATAAATAATTACAATTCAAAAAATATACATCTTGTTATCGACATCTCCACGCTTCTTTTGGTATTATTTTTGAACCCTTATCGGTGTAGTTTTTAAAACTTTTTTAGATCTAGTTATCAGTTGTCATTGTTTGTAAGTGTCACAGGTTCGCAAACAAAGTAATTTTTAACAATTAACGTCTTTTGAGAGAGGGCGAATTATTGGTATGCAAAAAACTGGGTTGGGATATTATGAAGTTGCCAGAAGATTAGGACGTACTCATTCAACAATATTAAGTACATGTCGAGGATGGCAGGAGGAACGCAAACACGACGTAGAGGTCTGTTAAGAAGAAGTACCGTTTAAGACTTTTGGGAACCATTCCGTTCAGTTGGAATAAACTAGAACCTAGCAGTTGGTCGCAGAGCCTCTATGAGTACTGTTTATCGTCAAATCTGCTCTTTTTGGATTGCGATCACATCAACCAAACTCTCGTATTCCTCTAACACCTCACCACCAAGAAGTCAGACTTCAATGGTGCCAAGCCAGACAACATTGGCTACATGAATGGAACAGCATTATTTTTTCTGATGAGTCTAGGTTCTGTTTATGGCACTCGGACAGGCGTACACGTGTGGGGGGACCTAGAAGAGAACGCTACGATTTACAGTTTGTACAACGAAGACATATTGGCTGAACACCTGATGTAATGCTTTGGGTTGGGATTTATTGGGGAGGACATTTATCTAAGGTACGTTAAATGCTCGACGTTACATCGACAACGTCTTAGAACCAGTTCTTGTACCTCTTCTTCAAGAACATCCAGAAGCTATCTTCCAACAAGATAATGCGCGACCGCATGTTGCAGCAATGACACAGAAAGTTTTTGAAGAGAATGACGTAAATTTGCTACCGTGGCCTGCTAGATTGCCAGATTTTTCGGCAATAGAACATGTCTGTGACAGGATGGACAGAAGACTGCGTCATCTAGCTCACCCTCCAAATACCATAGAAGAATTGCGACAACAGCTTCAAATAGTCTGGGATGAGATACCCGAGGACGCAATAAATCACCTTATTTCCAGCATGCCTAAAAGGGTAACTTCTTGCATGCAAGCACGTGGTGATGTTACACATTATTTTTTTAATAAAACGTTGTGTTGCTTCTTTTAAATTGGAAGCATTTATTTGTCTATATATAACAGTTTTACATAGAAAATTTTAGTCCTCCACTACTCCTTCTATGTGGTGCATTTTATTTGAATAAATTTGTATACATCACGGTAAAGCCAAAAAAAATAATAATTAATTTAAAAATTAAAAATAATTAATATAGTTGTAACTACAAGATAATTTATAGCACAACGACTTGTAAATAAGTTACAATTAGTTGGTATTGTTACGATCAAATTAATGATCCCTGTCTATAGGAGGAAGAAAAAGAAGCAACTAATTAAGTTAATTGCGACGTTTCGTAATAGCAATGAACATTTCATCGGGTTGTTATGAAAAATGTATCCTATAATTATACTTATTTTAATACATGTTTAATTAATTAACTATCAAAAATTGTAATATTTTATATCAATCAATTAGTTAATTTACAATCTATTTTTAAACAACATAATTGCGATTATTTAAAACATATAAATGATGCTCTTGTCTTCTAAAACTCAGTTTTATTATTTAATGTTTCCAAATAAATGTTGTACTCTCCGTATTAGTTTCATTTAGAGCAATTATTGATAATAATTTTCAAATTGGGCGGAAATTCATAATTGTGCATTACGCATTAATTTATAAACCAACTCTGGTGTCAAGTGACAAACAAACCCACCAATTCCACAACATAAAATTGGTGTCAGGTGTGGGGTGGCAAAAACACAAATAAATCTGGCGTGTTCCAACACCTTAAAGTCAAGAACTCCAGCATCCAGAACAACACACTAAGTGGTTTCCGGATCATCAGGACAACAAGAAACATAGAAAACTTCAAAGCTAATCAAACCAGTTCCATGCAACCATCATTCGTAATCCTACTATAAGTCAAAGTTTGAGCAAAGACTCCTACCAATTAAATTTATCCTTCTTTAATACCAGAAACAGAATTAGATTCTGAAATCAATATCTCAGATACAGAAACAATCCCAATTTCTACATTATTTAAATTTGTACATCCCTTTGCTGGAAATTGGAATTCTTAGCTGATTGTAATAGAGCTTGCACTAATAGAAGATTTTCATCATGGGTAGATCTTAAAAAAAATCTTAAAAACAACGTGCCACGATAAAAAATATTATGCACAAATCATCAATGACCTAACTTCTCTTCAACAGTACCCTAAATAAACTGTTCAGCAATATACCATCAGAATTAAATCTACATTAAAAATAGCCATTAGTGCAGTCATCGCATTGAAGAATGTTGGAAACGACCTCCTAATAACAATCATGTTTCAAATCAAAACTCCAATAATTATTTTCAACAAAAAACTTTTCAAAATCCAAAAAACGCGAAGAAGTCATCTGACAGGAATGCAAAGAGGATATTTCAATTGTGGCACAATTTTAACTCTCAATCTAAATAATATTTTTTCAATCAAAAAATGGTTTTCTTCGATTACTAATCGATAGTAGAGCAAATGTATCTATTATAAAAGCGCAAAGTCTTAAACACTCATTTAAATTAAACCAAGATAATAAAATCCATATCAAAGGAGTCAATAAAGACAAATCAAATTCTACTCTAAGAACAACTAAATTAAATATTTTTGATGCAGTTTATACTTTCCAAGCAATTAGTGAACAAACTAATATTCCTTACGATGGAATCTTAGGTAACGATTATCTTAAAGGGAAAAATTCTCTAATCGATTATCGTAAACACATTCCAAGCAATGCAATTATTTCTATGTCCATCTTTCAAATTAACCAAAACTAATAAAGGAATAATTCCAGAAACTAAAATCTCAGATCAAGTATATCTAAGTAACGCTATTGTTAATGTAAATTCAAAATCTAATCCTTATGCTACTATTTTAAATGTATCTGAACAAAAACAAGAAATAGGTAATATTTCTATAGAATTCGAACCTATTCCAAATTCTCTCTATAATGCATCTACTGATTCTCAGTTCCAATCGCAATGTACTTATCTACAAGATATTGATTTAAAACCTCTATTTTCTCTTTATGATATCAAATCAAACAATTTAATCAAATCTACTAATTAAAAATTACGAAATACAAATCTAATGAGTCAGTTACGCATTCAACACTCAAACCCTAAAGAACAAGATAATCTTTTAGAAACTTCTAAAGGGTTCAGTGATATTTTCTATTACTTGTACCAATGCCATTTTTCATGAGATTCCTACAACTACTTCTACTCCAACAGTTAGTAGAACTTATCGGTATCCTCATATTCACAAAATTGAAGTAAATTCCAACATTCTCGTATAATATCGGCATTCTATAAAAAATAATCAATGGATATTCACCCCATCACAGCCTGAAATTCTAACAATACTATGCTCAAATAAACCTCTTAAAGACGTAATATTAAATCATGTTGGAATTGTAACTCTAGAAGAAGGTGATCGAAGATGATTGCGGAAATACAAAGACTTTGGTGCTGTACCTCTCAGTCCAGTCCACTTTTCAAACATATGCTTAGATGAACTCAAATTGGCCTCCCACAAAAAAAAATTAATAGAAAAAAAAAACAGAAGAAATTAATCAAACACATATTATTAGACATAGTAGCTGGTTCACAAGTATCCCATATGCCATATTGCCATTTATAGGAATATATGTGTTTTATAAAACGTGTAAATATAGTGGATTTATCCACCTTTTTAGAAAAATATTTAAATGCAAAATAACAGACACAAATGGAAGCAATGGTTGCTGCATCTAAATGCCACTGCTACAATGACACACCTGGAATAAGAACTTCTTATGTTCATTTTTTTTAATAGATTATTATATACTTGCAAAAGTTATTAGTTTTTTTTACAGTCGTACTTGTGGTTTTAAATACGGTTTTTTAGTTTTTGTTTAGTCTGACCGATATAACATTTGTCGCAGTCATTGCAATCAATTTTGTAGAAGAAGCCAGATTTTCGAGATCATTAGTTTTTTTCTTTTAAATCAGTGTAAAATTTGTTGTATAATATGTTGTTATAATATAAAGTGACTAAGACCCAGAACATTAATTAAACTGGCATACACGATACTGTCAGTATTCGTGGTACTTAACACAGTGGTCATCGGAGGAGAATCAGGATTGGGCGTTGGAATGTTAGTGGTGGATACACGTTTGATTACGTAAGACGAATAATTATTATTATGTAGGATTTGTTGTATAATTTTTAAGTTTTTCTTGTAAAACTGATTTTGATTTTGATGGATTTGATTATGTTTATTTTTTGATTATGGGAATGTTTTGATAGGGAATTAATAATTTTTTTGGATGCCGTAGTTTTAGAGAACCAATTAATTAGGATATTGTTAGAATTTTTAATAAGAGGATGTCTAGGAAATGAATTTGGTTATTATTTTCAACTTTTATGGAAAATTGTTTAATTTATACTGCCTGTCGAAGAACTTAGCTCAAGTTCGAAAGCTTGTAGATTAATATAAAATAAATTATGCACCATTTACCCTAAAAAAATATTAATTAAAAAACATTTCAATTAGAGATTTTATTTTAATCCACCAAAATTAAAACTACAGAAAGGACGTTAAATTATATATTTAAAAATTGAAATAAAAAAAATTTAAAAATGACGTTTTAATATAGTGTTTATTAAATTTCAATCAATCAAAAATAAATTTAAAAAGTAATGGCGTTGACTTATTAGCTTATTACTGTATTTATTTATAATTAAAAAATAATGTTGTTTCTTCAAAAAAAAAATGCGTTAGAAGAAATTAATTTGTTAAGTATCAGATAACAATTTAAGAAACAATTTTTTTACTCGCTTAGCCTATTATTAGTTTTACGTTTCTTACAAAACAAAACTGTAAATGTCGTATTTATTCTAACAAAAAACTTATTTATTATTTTGCAACTGTAAACAACTTTTTTTTTTAAATCTTACAACTTTTTTGCTTTGGTATAATAACTGCTTTTAATTTGCATCAAAAATAAATTAAATATCCGCAATTTAATCAAAAAAAAAAGTTCTGTTTTTGAGATAGCCAATAATTATACAATATTAATAAAATAAAAGTAAATTTCAAAACGGCTAGATGGTATAACGTTACATCAGAAACGAATTGTTCGTTCTTATTTACCACCATTATACACAATTGTGTTTAATGTTTATTTAATGCTCAAAGGTTGTTAATTCGTTATACATTTTCAAAATATGTATATTTAAAGTTCATGAAAAAATTATGCATGTACGCATCAATAAATTAATAAAATCACCTGTAAAAAACATTATTTACTGCTTGTGTCGTTTTCTAATTACTTTAATATATGATTGTATGAAATAATAAAGATTGACTAAATAATTTTAGGTTACATTAAGTGTTGAGTTGCATTAAACATAATAAAACGTTATAACGGTATAAAAAATTAATAAAAATGCAAATCCACTTACAGTTGGTATAAGATAGATCAAACTTGTATATAATTACATGAAACAAAAAAAACTTACTATAAATATAAAAAAAAATCGAGAAAAAATTTAATAACTTACAATAAAAATATAGCAAAAATACAATTTGCATTCAAATAACGTTTAAATAAAACTGTGCAAATGTGCAAATAATAGAAAAAAATGTTTTGTAATCAGGTGCTACTAAACATTTAATAAAAAAACATTCAGTGTTTATGTACTAGATTTTGACAACTTCTAATCTTTCGCCCTGTGATTTATGGTTTACGTTACTTGTAACATACACGTTATCCTGGTGTTATGTTATATTTCTCAAATCGGTGTGACGTATCCCCATTAACAGTTTTGTATTTACCGTTTATGTTATCTTGTAACATAATACCAATTACTTGACGTCTCTATTTAACATGCTGTTTTGATCTAACGTTTGGTAGCATCTTATCATATCCATCTAAAAAAACGATTTATTTTAAACTCAGTTATGAATTTTGGACATATTTTAAATTTAGCACTTTTTGAAGCACTCGAAAATGCTTACAGAAGGTATGTAGAGTAGTTTACACATTAAATTTTTGAAATCAATAAAGTTTGAATTAAGGGAAGAATAATTTCAACGTTGCTTTCAATTGTCAAAAATATTTCTCTATGTTTTTGGTTGATATGTTAAGACATAACAGGGTGCTACCAGCAAAGTATTGCACACAGTATGCATGTTGGGTGTGGAACGTTCGACCTTCAGTAAAGTTATTACTGAAGTAATAGATAATATAGTCGAGAATTTGTTTGAAACTTATAAGAAATTTTCTCAAACGAATATGGAACAAGCAGTAAAACGAGGATATACACTATCGATGATGTTGATTTCTAGTATGCAATAAAAAAGCTGTAAATAATTATAAGTTTCACGAAAATTTCAATTCCAAAACCAACAGTTAACAGTAAAATTTCATATCCTTAATCAAGCTACGAACGTCCCTAAAGATATTTTACTCACTGAAAATGCAAAAATAGATTTTCAAACAAAAACTTTATCTCTTAAATCAATTTCAAACCTATTACAAATGTACTCTGAAAATACTAACGTTGATTCCATTTCTAATTATACTTCTAAATCGAACCTTCTAACTTCAAATCGGGTTCCAAGTATTAAATCACAAACAACGTTAATCCCAAATTCACTTTTAAACTCTACTTCAGATTTACTACTTTAAATGTAATTACTAATCCAAAAATAAATGAATTTTTATGTTCAAATCAATCATTCAATTCTAACACAAATTCTCAAAAGAATCTGAAATCACTTAATCAAATTTTTACTCTCAAAGCAAGAAGCAAAACCCTAATTGCAATCAATATTCCGAATCCAGAAATCAGTGAAGATATGGTTTCAGAAATTGAGTTACAAAAAGGAATTCATCTATCAAAAGCAATTGTCAAAGTTAATCCTAATAACAAAACTTATGCTACTATTTTAAACTGTAGAATCATTCATCAAACGATAGGCCAAATTTAGGTTCATTTAGACAAAATTCCATCCGAATCTCTTAATTTGAATATAAATTGCAAAGATGAAAAATCTAAAATCATTAATCGTAGGGCAACATTAATAAAAAATTGAAGATTAGATCAATTGAACACTGAAGAAAAAAATTCAATCATAAACATTTGTAACAATTATTTCGACATATTTAATTTACCAAAGATGTATTAACAACAACTGGTGCAATCGAACATAAAATCGATCTTAATTTTCATGTTAAATTTGGAAGCTTCCAAGTAAAATGCATGTGCCAATCGTTGCAGGTCAGCTTCGTTTTCTGCTATTAAGGCGCCATCATCCGCGTAGCATAAGATGTTTATGCTTTCTTTACTTAATCTGTAGCCTCGATTTATAAGTTTGATTTTAGGTATAATTCTACCCATAACGATGTTGAACTGTAAAGGACTTAAGCTATCTTCTTCCGAATACCTGCGTTTATTGGAGTTTCTTCAGTACAGCTGTTGTTGACGCTCAGTTTAGCCACGTTGTCAGTAGAGATTTTTTATTGTCATAATTATTTTCTGGTGTACTCGGTTTTCTTCCAGTATTTTTAGAACGTCATTTAATTGTATGCGGTCAGAAGTCTTCGTCAAATCATTAAAACATAGAAAGCGGGGTTATCAAACTCGATGGATTTTTACGCAATTTGTCGTAACGTAAAAATTGCATCCATCGTCAATCGATTTTTCTTCGATTCTTGCTGGCTCTACTGGTTGATTTTTTTTTGTAATTCTTTGTTGTTAAACAAGGAATTGATGTACTTAACCCATTCTTTCGATGATATATTGGTTATTTGGATGAACTCGTTTATTGTTTATTTCCAGATTCTGATTGTCTTCCACACTTTTCTCTGTGAGTCGTATAAATCTCTCTCCATATCTTTTGTGAAGGCTTGCCAGTCGTTTCGTTTAATTTCCCGAATTTGGTTGTTTACCCTGTTTCTTTCGGCTACATACAACCAAGGTTCAGCAAGTCGCCCGCTTGTGGTTGACGTTCTTTTCCCTAAAGCTTTTTTTGATGCCTTTAAGATGTTTGTTTTTAATTTATTCCAATTTGTTTCCAAGTCGTTCAGTTCTTGTATGGGATTATTTTGAATAATGCTCTGGAGCCTAGATTTATATAGCATCTTTATAGTCGCGTTCTCAATAAGTTCTTTGTTTATTTTTTCCGTAGTAGTCGTTGTTTTTTTCTTCAGAAATTGTATGGACATACGCAGCTTGCTAAGTACTAGAGACTCTCGCATCTAAAATTTTCTATGGATCTACTGCTCTAATTGAAATTATGTAATCTATAGTGAATCTGCTTCCCCGGGTGTTGGACCACGTTATCTTATGCTGCAGTTGATGAGGAAAGAAAGTATTCGTGATCCTCAGTTCATTGGCTGCACAAAATTGTATCAGACTTTCACCACTTTTGTTTATATGTTCTTCGTTGAATTTATTTTCAATGCCTATTCTTGCATTTAAGTCACCCAATATCAATATTTGCTCTGATTGGTAAATTCTATCTATGATTTGTTGCAGTTCATTGTAGAATGAGCTTATTTCCTCGTTGGTTTTTCTTGTATCTGGCGCATACACAGATATTACATGTAAGTTTTTATGTTCAAATATGAAAGATGTCTTTAGTAATCTATAACCCGTGTATTTGATGTGGATTATATGTGGTTGCAGATTTTCATCACTATTATTTCTTGGCTTTTTCTTGCCCAAGATGCTACATTCCAGCTTCCTACTCTTAAAATGTTTTTCTTCCAATTCTTAGTCCTTTTCCGCGCATGGGTTGCTAACCTCATATGATAAAGGTTTTTATAACCTCGCCTCTGGGCCAGTAACCATTAATTCTACTTCAAAAATGCGACTAATGACATTTAATTATTGTTCTTATTGTAAATAGTTGTAATCTCACAATAAAAGAAAAATATCTAGTTATTTTAGCGATATGCGTCTGAATTTGATAATAATAATAATAATCGAGTTTTTAAATGTAATAGTAATGTAAAACGGTTCCAAATGTAGTTGAACTTTGATATAGTGATGGTCAAAAATCCCCACATCACTATATAGAATTTATACTTAAAAAATTAAATTAAATAAAAATTTATAACTTTCAAGTAATTTATAGATTTATTTAGAATTCCTTCGCGCACGGCACCATACTTTCCGGAATACAAACATATGAGCATTTGCCTCCACTAGACCGTCTGGTGATGTTCCAAGATATTTGTTATCATGATCCACAAACAAATCACACTTTTGGACTTTCAACACAATCTTCTTTTCAAAAGGTTGAATCGTTTTGTCTTCGTTGGAAATTCCGTGTTGGATGGATGAACTGCATCTTAGATTTGGAGCACATAAAATTGTTTTTACTATATTGACTGTGAAAGTGTTTGTGCGCATTCACACTATTCCAAAACTGCTAGCAGTTTGTCTTTCGGAACGAACTGCAAGCAAACGTGGATTAGAACTTTGACCTTTAGTTTCTTCTTCAAGTTTTTTATGTCTAAAACCGATAACGTTGCCAAATAGTTACTCTTGAATTCCTCTAATTAATCTGATTGTAGATCATCTGCAGGAATATGACCGTACTCAGAATTTGCTAAAGCACAAGGTTTCAAAAAGTTTTTTTTACTAATGGTGTCTTCTTTTTCTTAACAATACAATGTTTTTTAGTATTTAGACCTACAACAGTTCACCCCTTATTTAATTTTGCCTGCACATTAGTAAGAGTTGGTTTTCTTATGTTATAATTGAGAGCAGCTACCATCATCTAGCCTGATCATTTCCTTTTTGTGAAAAATTTATCCGCTGAACTCCCACTAATTTGTTTATAATTGAATTTAAATTTTCTACGTGGTTAGTATTTTCCAATAGACTTGATGCGTGATTTTTTACCCTACTCACAATAATTTGAAACCGCAAAAAAATGGAGTGCAATTTAAAAAGTGAATACAACACTTTTTTACTTGGTTTAGAACCATTACAAAAATATATGCCGCGATCACTATAATCCCCCATTATATGTTTTGGTTCATTCATGATATCTTGTTTTCAATCAATATTTTTTCTTTGCAAAGGTACATCTCTGCATCTATGATAATTTGCTGCTTTTACAATTGTCGTGCGAAAACGTAGAATATTTTTTGTTATAAATGTTGTAATGGGGCCCCTCTACTAGATTTATATAAATCGTGGATATGATTACAATAATTTTTTAAAATGTGGTTTCTGCATTCAATTTGTTCAATGAAACAACTGGGTCCATATAGTTTTCAATCCTGGAACGTCCGATATACATTACTATCTCCATTCCCAACCATTTTATTATATTTGACGCCTTGAACGTCTAAAGAACTCTTAAATCCCTCTAAAATCAAAGCTGCTTCCATTCCCGTGAAGGATCCTGACCAATTCTTAAAACACTTGTGAATTGGAATAGTTTCATCTTTAGCAGCACACCTTGTACATAGTGAGCAATATTTATTTTTTACAGCAATATAATAACTTTTTTGGTAGCCACACCAACGATGGCAGCAACACGAGACGAAGCATTATAATTGCGTTTGTAGGACCTTTTAGAACAAGCTCTATCAACAATAACGCTGATCAGTGGAATGCCGTTATTATCCACGTTGTTATTTTCAGGGGCTAAACGAGCTTCTTCTCTACCAGTTTCAACCATGCTTTCCCAAACACATTCATTAATTGCTTCCCGAGCGTATCTTGATTCGTTAAATAAGTACGGGTTGACATCTTGGGAATATCAAGCGCAGCACATAACTCGAAAAACTGGGTACATCCTATTCCAGTAGTCACTGCTCCCGAAACGGCAGTTTGGTTTACGTCAACGTTGGTTTCATCTTCCGAAAAAAAGCTTTCTTCAAGATTACACACTTTGCACTTTGTATAAAATACGGATCGTAGGCCAAATCTCCTCTCCGCAACAATATCGATATTAAAGAAACAACAACCGAATTTCTGATGCTGTGTTTTTTTAAAGAGTTAAAAACGTGTAATATGTTTACGATACGACGTTCATAAATTCTTCGGAGTAGGGAATGTGACCGCACCGCTTGATAAAATCAACCAATACCAACTTGGACGCTACATTAGCAACAATGAAGCAGTATGGCGCATCTTATCATTTTCAATCCATGAACGACATCCAACAGTAGTACACTTGGCGGTGCATCTCGAGAATGGACAGCGCGTGTACTTCACAGCAGATAATGTACGTGCAAGAGCATTGGTTCCACCGGCAAAAACTTTAACTGCATTTTACTCATTGTGTCAAGATGATCTTTTTGCAAAGATTCTATTTTATTCTGAGGTACCGAATTCTACAAATGGAATGCATCGGCTAAAAAGTTTCAACGTTACAAACAAGGTAAAGCAGTTGAAGGACATCCCAATTTGTATTGCAGTGACGCATTGGGTCGTCTGTACACTGTTCACCCGAACAATACAGAATGCTTCTATCTGCGATTGCTGTTAATCAATGTACTTAGACCGACATCCTTCCAAGATTTAAGAACAGTCAGCGGTCAGCTGTGCGCCACTTATCGTTAAGCTAGCCAGGAATTAAATCTTCTTGAGAATGGGGCACATTGGGACACTGCGCTCGCTGATGCTTCGAATACTGCTCGTCCGCAACAAATGCGCACGTTATTTGCTATTGACAATCTGCTTTCTATCTAATCCAAAAGATCTTTGGGCAAAATACAAGAACTACATGAGTGATAATATTCTACATCGTTTGCGCGCTGCGAATCAAAATCCGGACATTCCATTCACACCAAACGTGCATAATGAGGCATTGATTTTGATTGAAGACATATGTTTGGCAATCGCTAACAAGGCACTGGTGCAACTGGGAATGCCTGCTCCGAACCGACCAGCGAACGACCTTTTCGATTGTGATTTGCAACGAGAAACACACTTTGATTTTGACCAGCTGGGGACATTTGTTCAGAGAAATCTTCCGCAGTTGGTTCCAGAACAACGCATTGCGTATGACAGAATTATGAGTGCAATCACAGAACAAAGCGGTGGACTGTTTTTTATAGATGCGCCCGGTGGTACAGGCAAGACTGTTCTTCTTTTGCTCATTTTGGCAACCATACGATCACAAAATAATATTGCACTGGCCATTGCATCATCTGGAATTGCGGCAACTCTTTTGGATGGTGGCCGAACAGCGTATTCAGCATTGAAACTACCGTTGAATTTGCAAAACACTGAGGTACCAATGTGCAACATCAGCAAAAACTCTGAAATGGGCAAAGTACTCCAAACGTGTCAAATTATCATATGGGACGAATGTGGCACAAGAAAGCATTGGAAGTGCTTGATCGTACACTGCAAGATTTAAGAGGAAACGCACGGATCTTCGGTGGCGCACTCATTTTATTGTCTGGTGATTTTTGACAAACTCTGCCGGTTATACCACGTTCAACACCCGCTGATAAACTTAATGCATGTCTCAAATCATCCGTTTTATGGCGTCATTTACAGAAATTAACCTTAAAAACCAACATGCGTGTACAACTACAACTGGATGCATCGGCTGAAAATTTTGCAAAACAATTAATGAATATTGGAAATAGGCAAATGCAAATTGATGAATCCTTGCCAGCGAACTTCTGTCAGATCACAGAAAGCATAGACGAATTGATGCAAAAAGTTTTCCCAAACATTGCACAGAACTACAAAAATCATCAGTGGCTCAGTACGCGTGCTATATTAACGACCAAAAACATCGATGTCAATATCATTAACTTCACCATTTAGAATAGAATACCCGGCGAAACGACAACATATAAGTCCATCGATACTGTGATGAATCAAGACGAAGTTCTCAACTATCCAACTAAATTCTTGAGTTTGCTTGATTTGCCAGGCATGCCACCGCACGTTCTTACATTGAAAATTGGCGTACCCATCATTCTTCTTCGAAACATAAATCCACCACGACTTTGTAACGGAACCAGATTTTCAGTCAAAAAAATGATGATGAATTTTGACTGGAAAATTCAAAGGTGAAGACGTACTGTTGCGACGTATCCCAATGATCTCGACAGATATGCCATTCGAATTCAAACGTTTGCAGTTCCCGGTGCGACTCGATTTTGCAATGACTACCACCAAAGCACAAGGACAATCGTTGCAAGTGTGTGGATTAAATTTGGAGAATCCGTGCTTCTCACATGGGCAGCTCTATGTGGCCTGCTTATGCGTCGGAAAACCTTCTGATTTATTCGTTTACGCACAAAATGGAAAAACAAGAAATATTGTGTATCCCACAGCACTAAATATCGAATTGAAACGAAACGCTGCAATGTCACAACTTTTTCGACATGATCAAAATCAATAAAATTACTCAAAATAAATTGAATATTTGTGTAATGGCTTTTCTTCAAATTTATGCAACGCGCGCAGGGTACAGCTAGTGTTTATATAAAATGCCTGACAACAAAGCCGTTTATCCAACACTGGGTCACAGTTAGACCATCTTGTTTTTTGAAGAAGAATTGCCTGTACTACACAGACAAATTCAAAACCTATCAATTAGTCTGTTAGGCGACCTATTCAAAGAGAAAACAAAAATTGGCGCTTTTTGATGCATCATTATGTAATTTTACAAGATCGGCAAACTAACTGTCATTACTGTCATTTGAAAACTACAACGCGTTGTGTGAAATGCGATATTAGATCTTTTTTGGATTACCATAGCAAAATTCAATTTTAAAGAAATGTAAATGTTATCTTGACGTCCTACGTATAGGACGCCCATTCTTTAAATACTTCTGGATTTTCAAAAAATTCTTATGGTTAAAATGTATTACTTTACAAGATTTTTTTTCACGTTTTCATATATCAGGAACAAGTGGGTTAATAAATATTATTTATAAATTGTTAAACGTTTTTCAAGGATTACTTTCTAATTGTGTAAGTTGTTTCCTGTCATTGTTTACCACTACTCAGTTTGTAAACGTTATTATTTTTTATTTTGCTTTAAGTACGTTCTTAAATTTAAATATAAATATTACGTTTGAGAACAGAATTATAAGTGGTATTATAACACGAATGAAATATGTAGTGTACGTAACGTGATAAATAAGAATAATAAATCATGTTCTCATTAATAAGTAATTTTGACGTTTGAAAGTGAAGAGATTTATTTTATTAGCAAAATGTATTACACCAAATATGTCAAGTATAACCGCTGGCGTATCAATTATAAACAAGATGCCACTTTTTCCACTTGTGTTATTGCTACAACTTTAAGGACAAAAGGACGTTTTATTTAGTTTTTGGAAAAATTTAGAATATTTTTTTTATTGGTTGTGGACGCTGGCTTTACAGACGCTTCGATTCAAATTTAATATTCATTGAAGATTCAGTACAAAAGAAACCGGAAAATATCGTGAATAATACGGGCAAACTTTGACAACTGTAGGGAGAAAATCATTGTAACGAGGGTACGGACGTCGTGTCTAAATGTCAAATCATAAAAAATCATTTTAAAAATTCATTTTGAGTATTTTGCAGTTTTTAATCCTCCTATTGGTTAAAAATCTACTGAAGGTTAGTTTTAGATTATTCATATTTAGTAAGCAATTAATAATTACAGGTATTTGCAACAAAGGTACTGGTAGAATTTCACATTAGAAAAGTTTAATTTTGCAATTCTAGTTGTGAGGTATCCATCATACTATTCATAAATGGTGCACGTAAATTAACTTTCAGTATAAAACAAAAATTTAGATTATGCATTTCCTGTAGATAAGTGCAGTTAAACTGACTAATTTACTACATTCGTTTTAGTTTAACGGAAACGGATAATGAGAACCTGACCAAGTTTCAGCAACTCCGCCAAATTTAATTTTCTCTCTTTTCGCTCTTGTAAAGAATATTAATCTCTTGCTTGAAACTTAGAAAATAATACTCATTTTTTCAGAAATCCTTTGAAGTCTACCCTTTTGACGCATCTCTTATTTTATGAGTCGCAAAGGTAGGGGTTCGACGAAACCTTCATTGTTGTATTTAATTAACAGTCAGACATTTTCCCTACTGCATGCTTTACCCAAGTTTTGAATACTTAACATTCTTATTTGAATGCAAAGTTAAACCTTCTAAGAAAATACTTAAATAATTATATCTATGTTTATAATCTGACAGTTTCATACCCATTGCCTTTAAAATCAACTTATCTCAGTAATTCATATTTAAATCACAAAGCGTAATCCTATGCTCATTTTTGACGGTTTTATTACCTCAAATTCTAATTGTTAAATTTTACTACGTACCTAAAACGATATTTTCGTTTCGCTTTCAATTTTATTACTTCAAAAACTTTTATATGAAGCGCAAAGTTTTATAACGTCACTTTTCGAGTTACTGTTGTAAAAATTTCTTTGTGAACAAATTACAGCAATAGTTTAAAGAAACTTGTACATACACAACGGCTGTTTCGGTTTTCTTTAACTTTAGATAATTGCAAAACTCAGTTCTTGTAAATTTTAAACGACCGAAAGGAGGATTCTTGTTTTCTTTGTTATTAGCGTCAGAACCAGGGAAGCTCGTAAGAGGAGAAAAGCAGCAGACTAATACATATTGTGTGAATTTATGGGGTGTTTGTGTAGCTGAAATATGAGCAGGTGTTTCAGCATTTCAAATATTCGATTCTAATATTGACATATAGTTGGCTGCAATATTACTCTTCTCAACCTCAGTCTCTGAGGATAACAGTTTGAATTTTATATCTCAGACAGGTAATAATTTACTCGTCAAAACTTTGACGCGCAAAAGCTTTACCCAAACATAAATAAATAAATTAATTGCCACAATAGAAATTCTTTGCTAATGTTTTTTTCTTCAAATTCAACTTTTAAAATATATGCCGAACTCCCCTTTTAACTTTTATTGCTGGAATTTACATTTACAACGTTATAAAACCTTTTACGTTCTTACAGAAACCGACTTTGACTTATTCCTTAACTTACGCAGTCCTTTTTCAACTAATTTTTAATATTGTTATTATAATTCCTTTTGTGTCGGTGTTACTACATTTCGAATCTAGAACGCCATGAATATAAGCTTAAATGTAATCTTCAAAATTACAAGACTTTTGATAAAGCGTTTTGTTACGAAAGGTACTCGAAAAGCTTTTTTCTTTCAAAAGTTTCGTCTTTTAACACTCGTGGCTTTTCATATACATTCTACTTTGGCATTGTAGCTGCTTATTTCAAATAAAGAGTTCATTTTATGACATGAAAGATTTTTAAATTTAGTGCACTGCCTGCTTGTAAGAGTATGAAGAACGTGTTGATGAAATATTCAAATATGTGACGCTAGCGAAACGACGTATATTTGACCTACTTTAACATTTACTCTGTACGTGACTTGAATTGCAGGTAACTCTTTAAACAGTGGTATTACATTTACAATTTTAATCTAAACAGACATTCGCATCACTCACAATTGTAGATTTAACGTAGTTAATATGCTCCCGAGGTTTACATTTTCCTCGTTTTTGTTAAATAAAATGCAATCAGTCATTTTCAGAAGTCTTTTCTTTGTATTATTTTAAAGTTTGCTTTTTTTGTCAACACTGTAACCGTTTTTAAAATGCTTTTGTATGGCAAACAACAGTAAATTTTAATATTGCTCACATAATTCATAACTTAAAGTAAAGCTTTTTTTTTAAATTTTTAGTTTATTTTATTTGACAAATTTATATAATAACTAAATATTAATTTTTTTTTGTATTAAAGTAAAGCAAATACGGATAAGTAACTAAGTAAAAATGTAATATTATCTTTAATATAAAATTTTTTTATTAACAAAAATATTAACTTTTAACAAAATCATCAGAAGTTTAGCAGGTTAAGAAAACAAATTAGTAGATGCTTTTAATAATGCAAAATCAATATACTCACAATAACAGAGACAAAAAAAAGAACAAGAAAAAATGATATTAAAAGATGGACATACAGTGTGTCCGAAAAGTATGGAATATATTATACAGGTCGATAAATATGCACTTTACACGAAAAAGTTGTAAATAAAAGTTGTTTATCTCTTAGTTATCTACCACCTGGGAGATATCAATTTAAATTTTTGCTGTAAACAAAATCGCAACGAATAACACTTACATTTTTTTAAATGGCAAGGCACGTCTTTATTATACTCATTTGATAGAGTATTTTTTTCTCTTTTCAACCATATGAAACTTGAATACCTTTACATCAAAAAATTTTCAAGAAAAACAAGGACATGTCTAACAAATTTATTTTACTGAGCAGTATTAATCAGGTACGTAATATGTAGCATTGAAACAATTGAATGCACTTTAGAACACTGTCACACTTTGCTATTTGTTAGTGCTTGAAATATGGCTCAATTATCTGAGAAACATAGAATTGAAATTTTAATGATTCTGGGATATGGAGATAGAAGAAGAACCCAAGACGAAGTATGTAATTTATTTATTAACTTGCATCCAGAATTAAAGATTTCGCAGTCCACGGTAAGCAAAATTTGGCGGAAATTTCAAGAGACAGGTTCGGTGAAAGATGCGAGTAGAACTGGTAGACCTTTGTCATTAAGTAATGTGGAACGAGAAAATGTGTTCTTGTCTGTTGAGGAAAATCCACAAATTTCTGTTCGGCAAATTGCTAGAGACCATAATTTGAACAAATCGGCTGTACATGACGTTTTAAAAAAAGAAAAATTTCATCCTTATAAATCTTGTGTAGTTCAAGAATTATTTGAAGACGATTTGGACAGAAGGCTGGAGTTTTGTGAAACAATAACAAACAAACTTGAACGAGATGCACATTTTCATAAAAATATCATTTTTACTGATGAGGCCACGTTTTGTTTAAACGGCACAATTAACAAACAAAACACACGTTACTGGTCTTCACAAAATCCTCACTGGTATCTAAAAGGACACACCCACTACCAGCAGAAAGTCAACGTCTGGGTAGGAATAATTGGAAGTCAAATTTTGGGGCCATATTTTTTTGAAGGTAGTTTAACGGCGAATATTTATCTCGATTTTTTAAGATTTGAGTTAGTTCCTGCTTTGGCCGAGTTGAAGTAGATCCAGATATACCTCATAACAGAATATGGCTTCAACAAGACGGGGCACCTCCACATTTTGGAATTAATGTCCGCCACTTTCTTAATAATACTTTTCAAAATACATGAATAGGCAGAAGAGGTACGATAGAATGGCCTGCTCGCTCGCCGGATTTAAGTCCACTAGATTTTTTTTGGGGCTATATTAAAAGCAAAATTTATGTAAATAGACCTAATAATGTTGAAGATTTGAAAAATCGCATTAGAGTTGAGATAAGAGCTATAACTCGAGATATGATTTTAAAAGCAATCGATGGTTTTAAAAATCGAATTTACCACTGTCAAATTATGAATGGTTTACATTTTGAACATTTATTGTAAGTTTAGTTTAAATACATTTTTTTGTTATAACAATTTTATGTAAAGATATTTAAAGTTTTATGTTTGCTATTGTGACAGTGCATTCAATTGTTTCAATACTACATATTACGTACCTGATTAATACTGCTCAGTAAAATAAATTTGTTAGACATGTCCTAGTTTTTCTTGAAAATTTTTGATGTAAAGGTATTCAAGTTTCATATGGTTGAAAAGAGAAAAAAGACTCTATCAAATGAGTATAATAAAGACGTGCCTTGCCATTTAAAAAAATGTAAGTGTTATTCGTTGCGATTTTGTTTACAGCAAAAATTTAAATTGATATCTCTCAGGTGGTAGATAACTAAGTGATAAACAACTTTTATTTACAACTTTTTCGTGTAAAGTGCATATTTATCGACCTGTATAATATATTCCATACTTTTCGGACACACTGTATACTTATATATAGCGGAGTGCTAGAAAATAGAAGAGCCACAGCAAGAGTAGGTTGTATAATCAAAGAGAATTTAACACGATATATACAAAAATGTGGCAACAGAAAATGGCTAAAATATATAGCAAGTTAAATGGTAAAGTAGGTTAAAAAGAAAATAAAATTATAAGAGTAGTAAGAAAATATAGAAAAAAAAATTAACAAATAGAAATGGTGAACGATTAATAGATTATAGCATACTAAACAAACTTATAATATCCAACACATTTAATAATAAAATAATAAAAGTCCATAAACTAAATACGAATGAAGTATGAAAACAATATAAGCAAATTATAAATAATAAAATAAGTAAAATAGATAAAAACGTGGAGGAAGCCAGCATAGAACAACTATGGAAACTATTTAAAAATATTGTGTTAGATGCAGCTAAAGAAGCGTGTGGGACAACTAAAACATCGAATACTACAAAACATACAGCGTAGTAGAACGAAAACATCAAACAAGAAGTAAAAATTAAGAAAGTAAGATGGAAGGCATACCTAAGTAATAAAAATGAAAACTACTACAATAGATACAAAGAACAAAGAATAAAAGTTAAAAATCTAGTAATAAAAAAGAAGCAGAAAACCTGGAAAAAAATTAGAAAATAATAGTAAAATTAATCAGAAATCAGGATATCGATAAAAAACAATACATCACCAAATAATAATAGCATAGAAAATAAAACAGGAAAACTATTAATAAAAAAAAACAAGAAATTATGGAAAGATAGAGAGAATACTTTGAAAAACTACTTACTTCAGTAGAAGGGGAAACGAAAAAAGATCGGAAGAGAACAAAAAGAAAGGAATGAAAAAACTATAGAATGAAAACAATGAAGAGATTGCGGACCAGGATAATATAGAGAAAATAGAAATAAAGGAAATGAGAGAAGCTGTTAAAAGTAGAAAACAGCACCCGGATATGACCAAATAAAACCAGATATGATTAAATATAGAGATTAACCGGAGAGAAACAATTATTAAAGATCTACAATAAAGTGTAGACAGAAAAAATTATACTAAAAGAGTGGGGATTTGGAATAATTGTTCCTATTCACAAAAAAGGAGATCTGACAGACTGTAATAATTATAGAGGAATCACATTGTTAAGTGTAGCTCTAAAGATATACGAACAAATACTAGAAAAAAGACTGAAAGAAGAAATAGAAAAATCACTTTCAGAAGTACAAACTGGTTTTAGAAAAGAACGTTGTGTACAAGATCATTTGCGCAACTTTGTTTGGAAATTGATCACTATATTTGAATTGCTTCTATTTACTCTTCGATTCAGTGTTGGAATTCCTGGAGAGTAAAGACGGCACAAATTAATTATCTCAAAAAATGACATCGCTTATGTGACTGATTTATTTGCCAGGTTTAACGAGACTAATTGGAAACTACAAGTGTAATTTCTGCGTTTGTTGCAAAATTTTTGGTGTACAAACAAAACTTGAGAAAAGAATGTTTTCAGTTTCAAAATCTTTCAAAATTGTAAAATACAGATGAACATTTGGTTGCTTATTGTCAACATTCAATGGCGTTTTATTCGGATCTTAACCAAAAATTTGAAGACATTCTTCACTTGGATATTCCCGACTGGATGTTAAACCCTTTTGCAAGTAGTCAAACTCAGAGCACAGATACAGATGAATACATAATTATACAGGAGTAACTGATTGAATTATCCACAAATGAGAAGTTGAAAGCAAAGTTTAAACTATGATATGAGAGATTCTAGTTAAAACATGAATTCAGTGCCGTTATGAACTCCATCACAAAAAAAAAGAAACCGACTAGAAATTAGTACTTGTGGAATATGGGGTTGCTACTTACAAACATTGATCCGAGCATAAATCGACTCATAACATCCTATCAGGTTCATCCAAGTCATTAATTTTTTTTTGTAATTTAAAACAAAAGTTATAATTTCAATAAATACTTTTTCAACAAAATGTTTAATTCATTTTTTATTTTTACGTCACCATTTACAAATACAACAAGACCTTAATTAAATTTAAATATACACACAATAGTAATGAAACGTTCGAGAAATTATTTGCAAATGCAAGACCCTTCTAGAAGCTGTTATCCATCTTTTAGAAGATATACCGAAAAATAGGGAACACTCGAGAAGGATTTGCAGATGTGTATAAATACCGAAGAGAGAAATCATAGGTCAGTTATTGCTGGAATGCGAATACAGCAGTGTTAAGTAGATTATTAAAGTGAAAATAAATAAGTCGTTAGCACGCGTGTGTCTAGATAAATATACCGAGAATAATCGTGTACGTGATTTTTAGTGTAAACAAGTGTGAAGCTATCCGCGTTTGAAGAACACTTGAACAATTTGAAGGAAGTGTTCCAGCGATTACGTGGGGCTAACCTCAAACTGAGCCCAAAGAAGTGCCACGTATTTAAGAAGGAAGTCCAATACCTTGGCCACGTCGTATCTAGAGATGAAGTAAGGGCTGACCCAGACAAAATCCGAGCAGTGCAAGCATGGCCAAGACCAATCGACAAACATCAGGTCCGAAGTTTCCTTGGGTTGTGCTCTTATAGAAGATTTGTACCCGGATTTGCCAATATTGCCAAACCATTGACAAAAGTAACCAAAGAAAAAGCAGAATTTAAATGGAATGAAGACTGCGAAAATTCTTTTAATCAACTCAAACAAGCCCTAGTCACTTCGCCGATTTTGAGTTATCCAAGAAAAGATGAAAAATTTGTTTTGGATACCGACGCAAGCAATCTGGCCATAGGCGCGGTCCTTTCGCAGGTTCAAGATGGACAAGAAAAAGTTATCGCGTATTTTTGCAAGGTTTTGTCTAAGCCAGAAAGGAATTATTGCGTGACTAGAAGGGAGCTGTTAGCAGTCGTTAAGTCCATCGAAAATTTCTACAAGTATTTGTATGGACGAAAATTTTTACTGAGAACAGACCACGCCGCTCTAAAATGGCTACTGCAGTTCCGTAACCCAGAAGAACGAGTGGCAAGATGGATCGAGAGACTGCAAGAGTATGACTATGACACAGAACACCGTGCCGGAAGCAATCATCGAAACGCTGATGCCTTGTCCAGAAGACCATGTCCGGCGGACTGCAGCCATTGTTCGCGACTGGAAGAAAAGGTCGAATGCCTCTGGAGAACTGCTATGGTTGATAATGAGTGGGAACCTGAGCAGTTACGTCGCGAACAAGAAGACGATCCTGAAATAAGACTACTCCTGGACCGGAAAGAAAGCGGGCGACGACCAACCTGGGAAGAAGTGAGTGCTTTGGGCAGAAACATCAAAGCGTACTGGGCGCAGTGGGGCTAGCGATCCCTAGAAAGTGCCGAGGGCACGGGAAACAGACTACAGTTGGTAGTGCCGAAGAGCAGGGTGCCAGAAGTGTTGAAGCATCTCCACGATGGGACATCAGGAGGACACTTTGGCATTAAGAAGACGTTGGGTAAAGTGCGAGAACGATTCTACTGGATGAACTGCAAAGAGGACGTCATGAAATGGTGCCGTAAATGCACAGTCTGCGCATCAGGAAATGGTTCAGCGAGAAAGCGCAAAGCACCCATGAAGCAATACAACGCAGGAAGCCCTTTGGAAAGAGTAGCGATTGACATCGCAGGGCCGTTCCCAGAATCCGATTCGGGAAATAAATACATCCTGGTGGCGATGAATTATTTCACGAAATGGACGGAAGCTTACGCCATACCCAATCAGGAAGCAGTTACAGTCGCAGACGTATTAGTAAAGGAGTTTTTCTGCCGGTTTGGAGTTCCGTTGGAATTACACTCCGATAAAGGCCGCAATTTTGAGTCTGGGCTGTTTCAAGAAGTTTGCCGACTGTTAGGAATTAAGAAAACTAGGACAACGCCTCTCCATCCTCAATCTGATGGCATGGTTGAACGGAAGGTAGTGTCCGAACACCAAAGAGACTGGGATCAGTACTTGCACTTGTTCCTTATGGCATACCGATCATCCGTTCACGAAAGCACAGGCCAAACACCATCCTGTGTAATGCTCGGTCGTGAAATACGATTGCCATGCGACCTTTAATTTGGACGAAGACCGGAAGAAGAAGTTGCTGGAGAAGATTACGTCAGCAAGCTGGCCAAGAGGCTAGACGAAGTACATGAAGAGGTCCGTAAAAACACACAAATTGCCAGCGACAGGATGAAAACAAGGTATAACGTCAAGGCGCAAAATGGTGGGTTTCAACCTGGCCTGGTCTGGTTGTATAATCCTCAAAGGAGACGTGGTTTGTCGCCGAAGCTGCAAAAGCAATGGGAGGGCCCTTATGAAGTTGTGCAGCGTAGTAACGACGTCATATACCGCATCCAAAAACCGCCCAGAGGCAAGATAAAAGTGGTCCACGTCCATCGTCTAGCCCCGTTTGCTGGCGATAACCACAATATGCAAGTCCAGGTCCGAACCAGAGTAATAAGTAGCAGAAACAGGAATCAAATCGAAGAAATGGAGTTCGAGAAGTTTATGAACTTATACGGAGATTCTGGAAAAGCTAGGTTCGGAGGACACTGAGGAACAACAAGACCTGTTCCAGACACAAAAAGATTACGCCATCGCACATTGTGTGAGCGAGGATCTTGACATGTCCAAAGGGGTTGCAGTCGTGTTTAAAAAGAAAGTTTGGGCAGCTAGATGAATTACGAAGACAGCAACCGGCAGTCGGAAAAGTTTTAGGACTACGTGGTGACGGACGATTCGTTTTCTATCTGGTCACCAAGAAATGCTCACGTGTCAAGCCGTTATACAAAGATCTGTGGCCAACATTATGGAGTCTCAAGAGAGAAATGGAGTTCCATCATGTTAAGAAATTTGCAGTACCCAAGCTTGGTTGTGGCTTAGATCAACTGAATTGGAGGACAGTTCGAAACATGTTGGAGGTCGTCTTCCGAGGAACAGGCATTCAAGTGTTACCAACCAAGGAGAATATTGGGTCAGGAAAAATCCATTGACTGTTACTTTTATAGTCAAGGAAGTTGCCGAAATGGAGGAAGCTGCCGCTATCGCCACGATCCCTTTTACCGGTGTCGCATCCAGTCTCCTGTTCTGGGACAGAACAGTCCTAAGAAGGGGGCAGAAACGTTCGAGAAATTATTTGCAAATGCAAGAGTTTTCTAGAAGCTGTTATTCATCTTCTAGAAGATATACCGAAAAATAGGGAGCACTCGAGAAGGATTTGCAGATGTGTATAAATACCGAAGACAGAAATCATGAGTCAGTTATTGCTGGAATGCGAATACAGCAGTGTTAAGAAAATTATTAAAGTGAAAATAAATAAGTCGTTAGCACGCGTGTGTCTAGATAAATATACCGAGAATAATCGTGTACGTGATTTTTAGTGTAAACAAGTTTGAAGCTATCCGCGGACGTTATCTTATCTTCGTGTAAGTGATAGTGTTATACAACGGTTATACATAAATTAGTGTAAGTGTTTTCATTAAATATTATTAGATTTAATTAGTTCGGTTAATTTAAAAGTGTACATATTTCTAGAATAAGTAAACGTATTTTTAGTCGTTTAAATAAATTAGTTTTTAATAAATAAATTCGCAACAGTAACTTAATTTTGATGATCAAAAACACACATCAGAATTAAACTTAATTTGTAATAGCTCGTTTTAATATAGCACCCTTAGATGTATGTATTGTAACTACTCGCGCTATACGAGCTGAACTACTTGTGCGGTTGGCCAATAAAAAGGTTCAGCGTTTGGTTCAGACAAGAATACTAAGGGACTATTAGCTGTTGGTCTGAAACGTGTTGCCATTTTATGCGTCGTTGAAATTCAGGTAAAACATCTCTAGACCACCGCTTCCAAAAACGTTGGAGAAGTTGTTTTCGTCGTTGGAATAAATTTAATTGATTTTCCATGACTGATTCTAAGGATTTCTCTGGCAAAGTCTCAAAAGAATCTCCAATTAGGAAATGATAAGATGTAAAAACTCGGAAATTGTTTGGATCTTTGAACAAAAATGAAAGAGGTTTGAAACCCAATACTGATTCTATTTGGGTTAATACAGTATACAAACTTTCAAAAGTTAAATTACTTTCACCGATTATTTTTAGAACGTGTAATTTTGTTTGCTTTATATTCGATTCCCACAAGGCTTCAAAATGCGGAGAACTCGGGAGAATGAACTTCTTAAATACTTCAATAAAAGCTGGCGTAGATAAACTTGTAATCAAATCCAAATGTATGGCTTTAGTCGTCATACAAACAAAAAGAACAATATACGCCTTTATGAGTTTTGCATTTCGCGTATAGCGATCTTTCGTTAAAACAGGATCAGCAAAATCTACCGCGGTGTTGTAGAAACACCGTTTGTAAATAGCAAATCGCGCAGATTGAAGATCACTCATAAGAGGCCTTGTTTTAAAACATCTTAAACAGCTATGAACATTTTTTCTACAAAGGGTACCAGAAACCGCGTACTCGTATAATGTCCTGATTGTCTAAAAATAAATTCAAAGATTTAACATAGTAATTCGTCATTTCTTTACCAGAATTATGACGAAGTAGTTGAATCTCATTAGAAAAACACGAAGATTGATACAGTTAGGAAACCAACGTTTCTTTCAGATGATGTTACTGAATAGTTTTTTTAAGAATCAAAGAACATAAGCGACAATTTTTTGTAATTTTTGGAAAGAAGAATATTTTGGAAACAGTTTGCTTGAAAATATTTGAAAATAATTGCATGTAAGAGTAACTTGAACGAATTTTTGCTCTGGTAGAATATTTTGGTCGACAGCTATTACCCCAGAGACGAAAACAATTTAACGAATAAAAAAATCGAGGCCCATTAAATCAGAACTTAAAGGTAAGCACCGTATACTCGTGTACTAGTTTAGCATGTTCAAATTTTGATAAAAACACCATTCTAAGGATGCGCAACGTAGTGCTAAAGAAACCCATTCGTTCTGTAATAAAGCATGAATATATTCGTCCCACGTTAAATGCAATTTCCAAAGAGCTTGCATAATTAACTTTGCCTTGATAATAAGAGATAATAGACCAAACCGATCAAATAATTTATAGAGCAGATAATATGCTTCTTTTAGCATTAGTGCTGAAATCGACATGTTTTCAATCGTAAGTAAAACAATCGAAGTTGGAATTCCATTAAATTCCTAAAGTTTTTGCTTCAAAATTTAAGTTCGAATTTCGGGTTGCGGATTTGTCAAAAACAGCAGAATATTTTGATAAGAATTTTCTGAGAAAAAATCCACCTAGAGCAAGGATTCCTGTAACCTTGTTTGCATTATTTTTGGCTTCAATTACTGAATTGGCGCCGGAAATAAAATCGTCGATATAATCATGAATGATTCTAGATGATGCTTTAGGATATGTTTTTTGATACATATGATCTAAGCTACGAAGACACTTAGTTGCTAAATAGGATGAACTAAATAAACCGTAAGTCACTGTACTAACATTAGAATGTCTTCAGGGTTTGGACCGTGTCATAGTTGCAACCGAAGCTGCCAACGTTTTGCCCATTTTCGTAAAGGGCTTTATCAGGGCGTGAGATAAATCGCAAAACTCAAACAAGCAATCGAAATCTAACTAAGAACTTCTCAAAAGTTAGGTTATCCACTTGTGAAACAAGCCATAACCTAAACTCTGAAAAGGTAAGAAAGAAAACGATAACCTGAAAAAGCAAAAGAAAATCTAACAAAGAACCACTACCGAGTTAGGTAATTAACTTGTGAACCAAGCCAGATTCTAAACTCCGTAGAAGTGACTTAAGAAGAAATAGTCTCCGTATTTAAAGGAAAAGGATCGTCACGGATGGTTGAGCTGGTCCATTCTGTTTATCGCAAACCCACCCATACGGACAGATACCTTCATGCTTCGTCTCATCATCATCCTGCACAGAAACGTTCTGTTATTGAATCTTTGGTCCATCGTGCCTTTTCTATTTGTCAACCTGAGAATCTAGACTCAGAACTCCGTCATCTTACTAGAACCTTAGTGAACAATGGTTATGTAAAGCGAGATATTCATAGAATTATTAATCGTCGTTTACATCCACGTACTCGATTACCTAAGGACATTTCTACTCCCGAATCCAACCCGAAATTGGCCTTTTTACCATACATTCACAAGGTTACAGATCACATAAGGAAACTCCTTCGTAAGAATGGTATTAAACCCATGTTCAACTCGACAGGCAAAATCTCTCAGATTCTTCCTTCTCCCAAAGACAAATTTCTTACACTTTCATCTGAAGGTGTATACCAAATTCCCTGTTCTTGTGGTTTAGTCTACATTGGTGAAACCGGTCGTTCCGTCATTACTCGCATTTCAGAACATGATCGTTGTATAAGGAAAAGGTATACTTCCAAGTCTGCGGTCGCGGAACATCATTTTACTACAGGTCACAAGATAGATATTGATAATGTTACGTTGATTGCCAAATCTTCATTCTTTTTCAACAGAAAATTCCAAGAAAGCATAGAAATCATCAAACACCCCAATAACTTCAATCGCGATCATGGTTTCGAACTATCCCCTCTTTGGTTCCCGGTTATAAGTCATTTATCAAAAACACGCCCTCTAGCAACCGTAACCCAATCAGGGTTGAGCTCAACCATCCGTGACGATCTTTTTCCTTTAAATACGGAGACTATTTCTTCTTAAGTCACTTCTACGGAGTTTAGAATCTGGCTTGGTTCACAAGTTGATTACCTAACTCGGTAGTGGTTCTTTGTTAGATTTTCGTTTGCTTTTTCAGGTTATCGTTTTCTTTCTTACCTTTTCAGAGTTTAGGTTATGGCTGTTTCACAAGATAACCTAACTTTTGAGAAGTTCTTAGATTTCGATTGCTTGTTTGAGTTTTGCGATTTATCTCACGCCCTGATAAAGCCCCTTACAAAAGTGGGCAAAACGTTGGCAGCTTCGGTTGCAACTATGACACGGTCCAAACCCGGAAGACATTCTAATGTTAGTACAGATTCCGGCCGTGGAAGCCTTAGCTATTACGTAAGTCACTGTGTTTAGTTAAAACATTTTACTCTCTAATGAATACACTGAAATCTTCTTTGATCGGAATTTACTCAAAATTGACCACACATTTTTTCACAATCAGTATTGATTGCGACTAAGTGCGAAAACTTAGAGATAGTCCAGAAGAAGTTTTTACACTTCCGTCAAAGACTACACGCAATTTGGTCGTAGATGAATCGGGCTTCTGATATGAATTACGTAAATTAGAAATGTTGTCGTTAAATGGAATTGAAACTGTAAACCTTCCATCTTTAGCTCGAAACATGGTCTCTTGAAAATAAGCTTCACAAGCTTGTTTCCTTTTTTACAGAAGTGAAGTTGTTTTCTGTGGAATGACATTTTTTATTTCCCAGAATTTTTGTAAATCATAATTGTTATTCCTAATGGAAGTACAATTTGCAATAAAAGTTTGATTAATGGTTGTCAAGTTTTTAAGATCGATGGGAGCCGAAACAATATATCCTAATACGGTATTTTGAAGTCATGGTAATTTTGGAACTAACGAATTTTTTTCTCAATAAGCAAATCAATAAATTTATCTCACCTGTTTGATTAAAACGATTGTTTACTAACGTAATGCTTCGTAATGTTTTCTATAAAAAGCAATTACGCAATTTGGAAATATTAGATACTTTGATTTGAGTTTTATTAGTAATAGATACTGACTTTGATCTGACGCCCATTACAGATATATTAAAACGTTCGAGAAATAATTTGCAAATTCAAGAGCCTTCTAGAAGTTCTTATCCATCCTCTAGAAGATATACCGAAAGATAGGGAACACTCGAGAAGGATTTCCAAATGTGTATAAATACCGAAAAGAGAAATCGTAGGTCAGTTATTGCCGTAATGTGAATACAGCAGTGTTAAGAAGATTATTCAAGTTGAAATAAATAAGTCGTTAGCGCGTGTGTGTACATAAATATACGGAGATAGTCTTGTACTACGTGATTTTGGTGTAAACAATTGTGTGAAGCTATCCGCGGAGTTTATCTTATCTTAATTAGTGTAAGTGTTTTTATTAAATATTATTAGATTTAATTAGTTCGGTTAATTTACAAGTGTACATATTTCTAGTATAAGTAAAACATATTTTTAGTCGTTTAAATAAATTATTAGTTAATAATAAAAATTCGTAACAATATTAATAAGTTTTGTATTTAATTTCAGTTTGTTGACCATTCTATTAGTAATGAGATTATTCATTGACTCATTAATTATCAAGTAAACAGCGAGTTTCATGAAATACACCAGCAGAATCTTTAATTAAAATTTCACTTTCACTTCAGAAAAATAGGACGTTTTGAAATCGAATGTTGTTCTCGACATAGTTTGCAAATAATAGAGGATTTTTCAGAAGTAACCATTGCGACGGACTTGGAACGTTCAATGCCTAAGCCCTTCCACAATTGAACACGATCTTGCAAAAGTTGAACAATTTCTTCGATAGTTGATATTTCTGAAGGTTTATAAGTTTTTAGTTTCTTTCTGTTTCCACGTCGAGCTTTTTCTCGATTACGTATGCTAAAACTACCTAATCAAACATATTTTTGACATCAGATTGGATTATTAATTTTGGACGATTATAACGCGAATTCAGAATTTGCAAAGCAACACGATTGTTGTCAGAAGCAGGAAGATTAGCAATACAACTTGCTGCATCGCCTTTTAACGCATTTTTCAAATAATTTAATTTTTAAGAAGGCTCTAAATTAGCAACGCTTATCATAGACTTGAAAATATTAATAAATGCTTGGTAAGCACTAATGTCACCTGAGAATGTAGATAATTGCAGTTTTGGTAAAACTGATTGTTGGAAATTTAAACCTTGACAAGTATTACCTAGTTACTATACGTTTTCGGGGTCGCTGAATACGAATCTTAAATCTAATCTGCAAAATTAAAAATGGCGGATCCAATATGGCCAACCAAAGAATTTTTGTTCACTATAATTTAAAGCAGAATTTCAACTTATGGGTTTTCGCGGTCGGCAAAAGTAAATTTATTAATAGATGTGTTAAATTTAAAGTAAAAGATCCTATATGGCGGATCTGAACATAAAAGACTCATTTTTTTAACCGTGCAACATATAGGTTGAATAATATAAGTAATAAAATTAAACTCACATCAAAAACTTAGTCAGCTATTCTTGGACCGTACAAGATTCCTTCCTCAATTTCAAAACGTTCCTGGTTGGCCTTTTCCAGCTGCCAGAATCTTTATTTCATCGGCTTCGGTGGAGTAGCGGCTGGCTTTGATGCCAACACCGATTCCCAGTGCGTTTATAATCTTCTGCAAAGACGATCTTCCTTAGTTAAACAAGCTCGCAGCAATGCATGTAGAAATTTCGACCACCTATCGGCAGAGAGAGCTTCGTAGATTGGCTTGATGGCTTTTTTAACTTTTTCATCAAGAGGAGGATGATGTCCAAAGTTCTGCAGTTTTCCTTCTTTCTTCGCAACTCGCCACTTACACCAGCTCTCACCTCCTTCCGGACACAAGTGGTGTTGCGGATTTTCATTTGTGGAGCACTTATGATAATAAGCCCAAATGGCGTTTTTCATCTCGGCGGCTGAATCATGGTTGCGTCGAATCGCTAGTCCGTAATAGAGCGTCAAATCGCCGATAGGTTTGTCCGTCAATTTTTCAGACCCCTTTCCACCAAGCCCTTTTGTTTCCTTTTTTAACTTTCGAAGTGTACTTCCCATCCGCTTCTGAACGTGGCCCACGCATTCTTTTTTGGATACCGGGCAGTCATCATATGGATCTATGTCAACGATAGCTTTGTATGTTTCCGTGTCTCCAACGCCAATGTAATTTTTATATTTCACACCCAGGAGATCCTCTGATCGCGAAAACATCTCATAACGCCGTTCACCTTCATTTTTCCCGCACTGCCCGTGTGATTTCAAATTTATTCACTTGTTCTAGGGCGTATTCGTTGATTTTTAAAATTCTCACCTCTACTATATTTGAAATATTTTGTTTTATTCTTATTTACTGTCAGCCCTATTTGTCTTGCTTTTTCGTCTAGGTTTGTGAATATCAAAAGCTTGCTTAAAGTACAATGTCATATCTTCATTGCTTTTCTCTAATATTTCTCTAATTATGTGGATAGCATGTATTACAGATTTTCCCTTGGTAAACCCAAATTAGTAGCTACCTATTTTCAAGTGCTCTGTCACTTTTCTATTGAGCATTGTGGAAAATATTTTATAGGCTAAATTTAGTAACACAGTCCCTCTATAATTACTGCATACTTCTTTATCTCCTTTTTTGTGTATTATCACGATAATACCTTCACTCCAGTCTCTTGGTATTCTTTCCGTACTTCAAATCTCCTTTGTGCACTTTCATCACTGTACTTAATCATTTCTCCACATATTTGATCTGTTCGTGAAGTTTTTCCATTTGTTTGTCTCTCTATTATCTCCTTAATTTCTTCATACGTTGGTTCTGTTATTTGTATTTCCTCTCCGTTTTTACTAGCCCCTTCGTGCCTTTCTGGGTCCTTGTTCATATCGCAAAGCGGTGTACACAGCAGCTTTTGAAAGTGCTCTTTTCATATTTCTTTAATTTGTCCAGCACTGTTTTGCAACATTCTATTTTCATCTTTCATTTCTCTGCTTCTTATTTTATTTCCAGTTTTTTGTTTTTGTATTTTCCTATATAACTCCCTCATATTATTTTTCTTCCCTTTCATATTTTCCATTAATTTATTTATCCATTCGTTTTTCTTTGGCTTACATAATTTCTTTTTTTTTCTTTATATTCATTTATGTCTTCTTCTGCATTAGTCCTTATCCATTTTAGTCTTGCCCTATTTTTTAGTTCTACTGCCTTCTCACAGTTCTTATCAAACCACTTCTGCCTTTTCTTATTACTTTTGTATCCAATTGTATCCGCTGCTTTATATATGTCGTGTTTCATTTTTGTTTGCTGTTTACATCTTCCTCTATTTCTACTGTTGCTAGTTCTTGTTGCGTTACTTTCTTGTATTTCTTTTTTTATAAACTTGCCTACTTCCCAACCTTTCTCTTTTTCCTCTTTTGTTCTTTGTTCGTTGAAATGTTGTTTTATTATTGCTATAACCAAAAAATGGTCGGTATCGGCACTTGCACCTCTAAATGTTCTTACATCTCTTATGAAGTAGCGTTTTTCTTTGCTACCAGTACATGGTCTATCTGGTTTTGGTTTCCTACTGTTTCCTCCTGGTATTATTCATGTTATTTCATGTCTTCTCTTGTGCTGAAATTTTGTGCTACTTATTATCATGTTTGTTAATGTTGCGAATTCGCACAGTTTACTTCCATTATCGTTTGTGTCATCATGTATCGTATGCTTTCCTGCCACTTTCCTTGCGAAATCTTCTTTGCCTATCAGTGCATTGAAATCTCCAACCACCATTATCATATCATGCCTTGGTGTTTCTTCTGTTCGTTTTTCTAATTCTTGGTATAATTTCTCCTCATCATTTTCATCAGCTTTTTCTGTCGGGGCATATAAATTTATAACTGACAAGTTTATAGGTTTTGCTTCAATTCTTATATAAGCTAGTCTACCGTTTATTGGTTTAAAGCATAATAATATTTTTTGACTTGCTTTATTATTTACGTAAAAGGCGGGTTGCCATGTGTTCCTTGCTTTTTTTTTCTTGAGTATAATAGTGTGAAATCTTTTTTTTATTATCTCCCCTTTTCCTTTCCATCGTACCTCTTGCATTGCAGCCACATCTACTTGATATCTTGTTATTTCTTTGGTACTTTTATCATTTTTTCTTCTTTCAGTAACGTTTTTATGTTCCAAGTCCTTATCTTTATCTCATTTTTATGTTTTCTTTTTTGTAGTTTATTTATCCATTTTCCAAAATCATATCCTTTTTTGCATCCTCTCGTTACCTTTAATATTTCTATCTCTTCTAGGTTAAATTCTTTGCTCTTCACGATTAATTTATTATATCTCATTTTTGCCAAGCATCCTTCTTCTTTTGCTTTTTTTAAATAGTATCCTATTTTTTTCCTTTGTTCTCTTACTGTCCTAGAGTAGTCTTTAGTTATCCAGGTGTTTGTGCCCTTTAAAAACTTTGTAGTTTTGAGAATTTCTGTTTTTTGTTTCCATATTGCTAGTTTTACCATTATTGTTCTATTTTTTCTTTCTTAGAATTTTCCCATTTTTGTTATTTCACTACCTTGCAGTACCTTCTTTTCATCTAGTCCCATCTTTTTATACATTTGTTCTATTTCTTATTAAGTTGTCTTCGTTCTTATCATTTTCTTCTGTCATTCCATGAATTATTATGTTTTTCTTCTTTACCTCTTTTTCCAGTATCTTAACTGATCTGTTACCTGTTTTTTTAGTGCCCCATTTTCTCTTTGCAATTTAGTTACTTCCTTTGCAGTTTCTTTAATTTTGATATTTAATCCCTTTCACTCGGTTTTTACTTCGCTCAATTCTTGTTTTATGCCGTTTAGGATTTCTATGATTTTTTCATTCATTTTGTTTCGTTTACTCTGCTTCTGGTTTCTTTTCTTAAATTTGGCAACTTTGCTTTTCCTCTCTCAATGAGCTTCCTCCAATTGTCAAAATACTAATTGTACTTTTATGTTATATTAAAAGGATACTTCTCGCTTACTTCTTTTTACAATATTTCTGTGTTCTTCTTTTCTTTATATTATTTGCTCTCCAGTGTTCCAAAACAATTTATATTGATTCTTTCTTCACTAAAAATCACTTTTCTCATAAGTAATTTCATTTGCATCTACACTTTACACTGTTGCTAATTCCCTTGGAGCTATAGAGTTTAATTATTAGGTTGTATTAGACGTAAGGTAAAGCGAGGAGAGTTCGCGCGGTAGGAGTGATTGCGCGGTTCTCAAGAAGCGAAGAAAGAGAAGGAAAATCGGTCAGATAATCTAAGGTAATGAATCTGCGTCATCTGCGGACAGGCCAGTTGAATTCATGAGCCGAACGACGCAGTACCCTGTTTGTTATGCAAAATGTTTTGTGAAATGTGTTAAAGTAACTGCGTGAAATTTCAAAATAATTTCTTACATTTTTGTAGGAAATACTTTTGTTGAAAATAATTCTTAACCAGGTAATTTCTGAACAAGTTCTATATGTAGACTAACGTTTTATAATGTTTCAAGTTTATCTTCAAACTTTTATGTTTATCACGTGGCCGCGCAATCTCTCCTACCTAATTAGGAGAGTTTGCGAAATGTCAAAATAGGAAAAATTGCGCACGGTATTAATTTAATTCATTGAGAGGAGAGTTTACGCGACAAATTTTACTTATTAGGATTATTAAAATATTAATTCGATGTTATTTTTTTTCTAATTAGGTCAAAATGCCTAACGCTTATGTGCGGAAGTCAAATAAAGGGTCCTGGTCACAGAAGGATTTGCTGCAGGCTATTCGGGTCATCGAAAATGGATTATACATACGGTCTGCATGCAAACAAATCAAAATTCCAGAGGCCACCTTAAAGAATAGATTAAAAAGAAATTCTTTTGAAAAGAAGGGGATGGGTCCAGAAGCACAACTAGACGTTGACACCGAAAAGAAATTGTCTCTTCACATAAAAAAACTTCAGGCCGTTAGATTTGCACCAACACAACGAGATGTAAGAAACCTGGTGTATGATTTAGCAGAATCATTGAATAAAAAACACACTTTCAATAAGGAAACAAAATGGCAGGAAAAGTTTGGTTTTCATCGTTTATGCGACGACATGTTGAGTTAAGTATCCAAAAAGCTCAAGGAATAAGCAGAGCCAGAACGGAAGGAATGAATCGTGCTAAAATTCTAACCGAGAACGATCTTAGAGAAACCAGCTTGAATATGGAATTGTGACGAGATTGGAGTTCAGCTAAATAACGAACCCGGAAAGGTTATAGCAACTAAAGGTAGCAAAGATGTTTATGTCGTGACAAGCGCGGAAAAGGCTGAAACAGAAACAGAAGGGCAATTTTTACCCCTTTACTGTATTTTTAAAAGGCTCTACGCAAAATCCCAACATATGAAAGGCGCACCATCTGGAACAGTAATTAAAATAAACAAAAAGAGCGCTTATATTACCACTGAGTTATTTATGAACTGGATGACGCAACATTTCATCCCACGAAAACCGGCAGGTAAAAACTAGCTGGTACTTGATGGCCATGCTTCGCACATATGCAACAGCGCAGATATGCTTCAAGTCGCCTCAGACAACGATATTATCATAGTTTGTTTGCCGAGTCACACCACACACTATTTATAACCGTTGGACCGGGTTGTATTCAAACCTTTCAAAACTTATTTCAAAGACGCGTGTACAAAGTAAGTTTCTACTCGTCGTGGAACCGGAAAAATTACAAGAGATGACTTCGGGGAACTTTTAAATTCAGCTTGGTTTCGCGCGGCTACTGTGCAACACGCAATTTCTTCTTTTCGTGCTGCAGGCATCTATCCTTTAAATATGGATGCAATTCCTGAACATGCATATTTGTTATCGTGTGATCAAGGTGCTTCAAGGGCTGATATTGTAATTCCTGACCATGAACGTCCTGACACACTAGTAATCAGAACCATATCTACTTCACCCGATTCCTTAACTGCAGCTACTCAGACTCCCTCCACAGCTCCTAATACATCAGACGTTTCATTCCCAGATGAAATTTACTTTCAGCCTTCAACTTCTAAATTAAATTTGCAACACTTCTCAAAGCCTTCACTTTGTAGTAAAACTGTGATTTCGAAGAAAGCTAAAATAACACTAAACAAAGCTTTAGCAATAATAGCACCTATTCCTTGCAGCTTGGGGCAATCGAAAGTGAAAAGAAAGACAAGTGCAGCAAATGTTACTTCTCCTGAGTACATCGCTAGCAAACGAAAGAAAATCCAAAAACATTAGAAAACCAAGAGAAAAAAGAAAAAACAAACCAGTTGCCACTTCGAAGATACAAAAAGATAAACTACCAAAAGGAACAAAAAGTAAAACGTTGAAACATGATTCTCCTCCGTCAACTTCGTCTGATAAAGACAGTAGTAAAATGAAACTTCTATCAGACACTGTTAGTGGATCCGAGGATGAAGTATGCGTTGAATGCTTAGAGATTTATGAACTTACGACTTCAAAATCGGACTGAATCAAATGCATGTCATGTTCTAAATGGCTTCACGAATCCTGTACGGTTTATGAAAACAAGTGTTGTGACTGTAGCAGAAATGAAATCCGCCAAAAGAACGCAATCAAGTGATTAAATTTTCATTTTGTTTTAGTTAGTTATTTCTAGTCTTTTATTTATTTTATTACGGAGATCATACATTTATTTAAGTTCATGCATTCAATGATATTTCTATGTAATCATTGTACTTTCTAACATCCTATGTAATAAATTTCAATAAAAAAATTATTATAAAATAAAAAAACCTAATTTTCTGCACACGCGCAGTCTCTCCTCGCCTTGTGCACAATCTTGCCTACCTGGTTAGGAGAGATTGCGAAAAATGTTTTTTTTCAAAATTCTCTTGTTGTGAAAAAGAGAAAATTGAAAAGTTTTAATGATATAATGTATAAGCGCAACATACCAAAGATTACATTACCTTAGTTAAAAAATTTAACAAAAATTCTAATTTTTATAATTTTTTTCCGAATTGTGCGCAAACTCTCCTCGCTTTACCTTATCTATTTATGTTAATTTATATGAATATTATTAAGTATGCTTTGTTAAAGGTATGCTTTGGGTTTGGGCTTTTAGAATTAATTTAAAAAATTTTTTATAGTGAATTAATTTGATTTAATAGACACAGCTCTGTTCACTGTATTGTGTTGCAACTTTCTAGTATAAAAAATCATGTTCGAAAAATGTTTTCGTAAAATGGAAGCTATTTGATTTACTGAATTTATTTCAAGTTACAGACTCGCACTGTATATTAGTTTAATTCAATAGAAAACAAATGTAATTAATTTGATATATACAGATAAAAAACTATAAATATGTTTCAAAAACGTTTTAGAATTATAAAATGTTATGTTTATAAGTTATTACGACGGCTGTTGTAGATGTCCACTTATCTTGTAATATACATACGTTATCGGCAATTTAAACATATTGCGCATAATAAAATAAATTTTAAAACATTGATATTCATGTGTATTAATAGTGGTTTAATTTTTATTTATAGTTGCGCAAAGCGCGTAAGGTATCAGTTATAAACTATTTAAACTTACGATATCGTTATTGTAATCTAAAACGATTTCTTATAAACAGGCGTCATTTATAACAAAAATACAAATATTGAAAACACGTTTAAAAGCTAAACAGGACATCCTGCATATGCTGGTAGTTTTTATATTTGATAATGCCAGCACCCGTAGTAATTGTAATCATTATGCATAATTAGTCACCTGAAAATGCTATATTTCAACAACTGGTATTATTAAACGTAATCACTTCTTAGGACACTATGCAATTTAAGAAAATTTCTATTTATTATTAAAGTTGAATAACCCTTTAGAAACAGCTGGAGAACATTTGAAAACTCTCCTAAAGAATTGTAAGAAACGAATGCTTATTCGTGCGAAACTAACAAAACATAAACAACTTAAAAGTTGTATTTCAATGTTTTGTTATACGTTTTTATTCTTTTTTTACTAAATATGAATTAAAAGTTTTTATAGTTAGTATTAAAACCACCTTCCTCAACATAAAAAGCTAGATATAAAATTTCTATTGTTTCAGCTCTTTTGTTACATCCAACAAAATACAAAATTTTTAAGTCTAGGTGTAATAAACTTTATGATAATTAGATAGATAAAAGTAAGAACCTCTTTTCGCTGCTCAAATTTGTATTAAATAACGTTGTTTTATACCTGTCTTACATAAAGTTACATAACTCCAAATATAAAAATGTTATTATTCGGTATAACAAAAAAAGTAATTTATATGTATTCTAAATACTAATTAAAGAAATAATTCTTATAAATAATCCTAACGGAATTTTATGTACGTATAATAACGTATATAAATGAAAAATTGTACTAACAACGCGAGTTTAACAAAAAAATGTGCTTTGAGCAAGTTCGTACAGATAAAACTAAATAAATTACCACTTTTTACTGCAAAGAAATATTTTGTAGCAATAGTTGTCATACAAAATGGCGGGAACTTCCAAATATATTACAGGCAATATTGGGGTAGAACCTAAACTTTATGTGTCGTTTTGTGCTATCCATTTATTAGGGGGCACTTTTTATTGTAAGTACTTTATTTAGTATAGTGGTGGCTGTAATTGACTTTGGTAAAATATTAAGACCAAATGAAAATTAAATTCAAATTAACTTTATTTTTTTGATCATTACTTAAAAGAATTATGTATACATTTATTACTCTAATGTCTCTACAAAATTATCTAACTGTAATAAAAAAATTCAATTACGAAAACAAATATTTCATTAAATTTTATAGTATAACTTTGTATATAACATAATTTATATAAATAAATTGTACCTAACATAAATGAAAATTCAAACTACACTTTTGTCAACTAATTTACGTACTTTTGTACTGTCACTAATTTTAATAATGTTATCAAACAACAACAAAATTAATTAGAACATGACTAAATGTAGACATATATTGATAAAAATTAAGAAAATTGATAACATTATCGATTTCGTTTTGATTTGGTCACACATCAAAAGATCGCCGCTAAAAGATCGCGTGACAAAATGTGACGGTCAAAATGTCGCACGACGAATGATCGCATGCGACGAAAGATCGCATACGACTAGTGTGGTATGCACTTGATACTTATCAGCCAGGGATTCAGTTTTGGACCGATCACTTTCTCTATGCTTTGCTTGTAGTTACAGAAGCTCCTCACAACAGCTTTGTTTTTCAGCTGAAAACGTTCGCAAAGAGATACAACTTCATCTCCTTAAAGAATAACGATGTTATCGTTTCAGTAAATGAGAAACAGCACAAAAAGTTCATCTGCACTTTTATCCACTCCTGAATTAACAGCACTACGACCTGCATGTGAAGATCTCACGCTAAACATTTTTTTTTGTAGACTTCGATAGAACTGAACGCGGAGTATCACTATCACAGTTGCAACACCTCTATTTCGACCACCACTCTCATGCAAAGTGACTTCTGCAAATTTTGATTTTCCAGCAGCGTTTAAAGCTTTAGAGTCAAAACGTCTAGGTTCGTCCACTCTCGCCTCAAAAACCAAGATCTGAATATTAATACCATGATGTGCCTCAATGATCAAAATTACACGTTTTTGCAGTTTGAGGGATAATCCACTCAGTTTACATAAGCAATCCTACAAAAGGTTTTAGAGGAATTTAATCCAACTGTAAAGACACGCACAACCACCATATACGGCTTTCTCATTACTATTACGTTTCCCGCCTGATTTGGATTTCTATAAAAAATATGTTGCTCGAATAACTTCATATACATAAACAACACAGACTGATAGTTATCTAAAAATTATTTTTTAATGCATTAATTGAGAGCGACGTTAAAATTTAAATAGCAATTCATTAATAAACCGCACATTTAAAGAAGGAATTCAAAATCGCCATGAGAGATGTGTTTTTATCGCTACCATTCAAGTAATTTGTCACAGAAATGAGTAGTAGGTACCCAGTAAACACGGATTGAAACTGTTACAGTCACAAAATTAAAACAATTGTTTCATTACGTTGTTTCGTGTTAGTTCCATTTTTATATCATTTACATGTAACTGACAGTGAATAAATTGAAAGAGTTCCGATTTTCCACAATCGGTTTTAAACCGTTTCAGTACTTGCAATTCTTTTCCCATAATCAGCAACCGTCTAAAAACTGATTTATTAAAACCGAATATTTTTTGAATAACTAGAATTGGTTAAAGATCGATTAAATAAGATTGAATTATTTTCAAAACAGTGGAATCGTTCTAGGAAAATCGAATACTTTGTCATTAGTCAGCATTAGTCGTTGCTATACTTTTGATTACTGTCGTCAACGCTTGCGCTGCAAATTGATATCTTTTCACTTGCTCGGTTGCATTTTGATAAGTGATGCTGTGTGTACAATTACGAAATGGAACAATAAACGGTAAGTCGAAACATTTTATTATAATCCATAAATGTAATCGATATTATTATCATTTCTGTTCTTTATGTATCATGTTTTAATTTGTTTAAAAAAAAATGTAAATTAACACACATGGTTGCGTTAATGTAGATTATTGCGTAAATCTGATGATTTATAATTACAGTTCAATTCTTCAAGTTTTCTATACGATTATGTACAGCTAAAGGTATTCATAGTGTTTTTATAACTTTCTAATGATTGCTAAAGTGATATTTATATTAAGTTTGTGTTGTTTTTGATTAAAAAAATTTAATTAATTTTGTGTAACTATATGATTATGTATGTATATAAATGAAATATTTATTTCTATGTTACAGATGCGGTTAAAAGTTGCTACCCAAGTAACTGATGCAGCTTTCGAGGCTTCCGTGAAAAGACCACATCTAGGAAAGTTGCAATATGTAAAAAACTCAATGTGATATTGTATTTAAAAATATTTATTGTGCAATAAAATTTGAAAAGTGCATTCGAAAATGTATAATTATATTATTGAAAGAATTGTTTTAGTTCATTATTGAAACAAAAAAATCATACATGTATCGATCATTTAGTATCAGTTCAAGAACGAAGCTTTAAAAACGTAAACCGAATGCAACATTTAGTTTGCAACAGATTTGAATTTAAAATACCGAAACTATACTGATTCAAATAAGTGAAACAGCGATGGACTTATAGCTATTTTATTGCAGTTAGGTTTCTTTTATGTTTGAAACAAGAGTGAATCATAAATTTTTTGTTTTGAAACTGTTACTAAACATTATCAATTTTGTGTTTACTGGGTATTTAACGATTCTAAACAACAAAGGTTACTGCGACCTTAACGTTGTTTCAGGAGGAGGTTGGACAATCGTTAAATAGGTGTAAAAGTTGCGTTGTTATTACTGAGGTTTTAACAGTGTCGAATGAAGGTAATGTCCGCGCAATTGTTATTGTTGCAGGAGGTAATTAGAAATGCAATTAATTTTAAGGTGATTGTTTCATACAAAGTCTGCATTTAACAATGTCGAATGAGGGTAACGACTGCACAATTCTAATTGTCCAGACGGTAATTAAAGATGCAATTAATGTCAAAGTGACTTTTACACACAAAGTCCGCACAATTGATATTGTTGCAGGAGATAATCAGAATTGCAATTGACTTCAAACTGACTCTCATACACAATTGTTATTGTTGCCAGAGGTAATTAGAAATGCAAGTGACTTCAAGATGATTGTTGCACACAGTTGTTATTGTTGCAAGAGGTAATTATAAATAAATTTATTAAGCTACAACTACACTACCATGTTTATTCTACGACGTCCATCGCAATACTGATATATAAGTATCGATGCGGTTTAATTGTATTAAAATGTACAAAAATTATTACGAATGTTATTTGCTTTAAAGAAGCAATTGTGTCAACTTCTGTTGGAATCAAAACACCAAGTTCCGTTGTTTTCGAATTGTTTTCTAAAACGATTAAAGCAATTTTTGGCTGGACATTGTATATCAGGATCAGTCGGTATAAAGGTTTTTAGCCGCGGCCTTTGGAAGATCGTGTACGAAACAAAAAATTAATATAAAATCGTGCAAAAATGTAGTTTTTGAAGATGTCAACTTCAAACTATGCTACAGGGCAGGCGGTAAGTTGTAATACTCTGTCTTAAAGTTTAATATAAATGTGGTAAAGTGTAGTTTACTGTCGGTTTGATTTGAAATGAATAGTTTTGAAGTTACTTGTGGATTGATAAGAATTATTCACGAAGCCCTAATTTCGGATAGTCAATAGTGCCTAATTTCGAATATCGGAAAATAGAAAAATAATATAAACAAGAAATTTAAAAAGTGGGAACTTGTCCGCAAAAAAAACTTAATGTTGGCGAGACTGGAGTGAGCATTGTACAACATAAAACCTGTAAGGTTATTGGTTTACCAGATCGCCAGCATTTCCTTTGCTAAACGTGGTTCTCTGGTAACGCTCAGAAAGAACATGAAAAAGGAGCTTCTTCGGGATCTATCTCATCATGTCATGTGTCAGGATGGATACAAAGAAATAGCTTCACAAAATAGTTACATCATTTCATAGCAATTACAAAACCATCAGTTGAAAACGCTGTGATCCTCGTTCTCGACGGCCATTATTCGCACACGCGTAACATTGATGTTATCACTGTTGGAAGGGAACATGGAGTCATCATCGTCTGCCTACCCTCTCATTCAACTCACAAAATGCAAGCGTTACATATGGCTTTTATGAGTCCGTTTAAAATTTATTATGCGCAAGAAATAGAAACATGGCTAAAAACTACTTCTGGAAGAGTAGTGACCATATATCAAATAGTAGAACTAGTTGATAGAGCCTATGCTTGTGCTGCAACCATTCAGACTACGATTAATGGGTTTAAGAAACCGGTCTTTTTCCATGTAATAAAAACGTCTTTGGTGAACATGAGTTTGCCAAAGAAAGCGACCCAAATGTTGAAGAAAGAACGGCAGAAAGCGACTGGAAATCTGCGTTATCCAAAAAATAGAAAATGTTCTTAACTCTCATAATTCAATCAACTCAAATCAGAAACAATCGAATCTGTCTCTAAAGACAAGCACATCTGTGTCTCAATTTATAAAACCGACCGATGTAAGTTTTTAGCCTACTTTCAAAAAGCATAAATTTATGGCGATTGAAAATACAGTAGAAAAACTAGAGCAAAAAGCAGTTCTAATCACTTGATTTCCTTGCAAAGCTGCCCTTGAAGAATCTCTGAATAATACTTAAAAAAAAGAAAAAAACCCGTTTTAAAAATTAAATTAGAGAATTCTAAAAAAAACAAAGCTAAAATAATCGAAGAACCACAAACATCGACATCGGCAGTCAAAAAAATAATTAGAAAAAAGATGGAAAGCTCATTTTATCCGATGAATCTGATGAGCATACGATAGATGCTGACGATGCCGAGTGAATGATATGTCTAGGATTGTTTTCAGCAGACACAAATGCCGAAGAGTAGGCAAGATATAAATGTTTTAAGTAGAGCCAAGAAAAGTGCACAGGATTTAATAAAAAGACTACTTTTATTTGCGCAGAATGCCTTGAATAAAAAGATTGTCGTTTTTAGTTTTATTTTTAATTTTAAATTTTGTTTTAATTTTTTATGTATCGTAACATTAAAATCATTTTTTGTCTTTTAAAAGTTTTCAATAAATACATATTTTTTATATTACATAGTTTTATCATATTTTGAAGATTATTATCCTAAAATTGTTATGTATTCGAAATTAAGCACCCACTGTATCCGAAATTAAGACTCCATTTGCTTCACACCAAAAATATCAAATCTTGAATACAATGTTATTACTTTTTTTCCCTTATCTCAGATATTTAACGACTTGGAATCTTAACTTACTTACACTACTTATAGTAAGAAATAACGTTACTCGCTTAACCAATGGTTCAATTTTACACATTAAAAACAAAACGGTATCCGAAATATGGACTCTTTCCTCTAAATAGTACCACGGTACCAATATTATTTTATTTGAAAAAATTGATTTTAGTCCTCAGTTACTTAAAAACATAATCGTTGTTACTGGTACTCTTCGAAAAGGCAAAAAAGAAACTTTCGGAGTAGTTGCGAATGCCAAAATAAGAAAAAGCAAAATTTTCTCAAAATATTGCAACGGAGTAGCAGTAAGCAAATGGGAACATAAAAAGGAAGTTCTGTTTCTGGTAACAGAATTTGAAGAAAGAATGGTAGATTTCAGAAAAAGAAGAAGAGGAAAAGAAACGAAGAAACCTAAAACTATAGTAATGTATAACAACAACATGTTCCGCATAGACAAACACGATCAGATGCTTTCTTATTACACCAACGAACCGAAAACTCTTCGATAGTACAAAAAAATGATCTGCAGTTGATGCTTTTGAATACCTACTTGGTATTCAACAAGTTTACCGATGAGAAGATGAATCTTTATAATATCCGTAAGGAAATCATTAGCAACTAAATTTCTCCAGAATTATCAAAATTTTGTCAAAATTATCTACACGTGTTTGAACATTATTAAGACATCACAATTACTTTAAATCGATTACGATTTTTGACACTGATTGCGAATGAACGTGTGAACATTCGTTTAACTTAATAGTAAGTACTCAATTTTGTAGGCAAAGTAATAGAATGGTTTTGGGTTATTTGTTCGCCGATGGTTGCTATACATTATCTGTACAATTGGATTAAAACAATTCAATATTTTATCTTTCTTAAACTTATAGCCAGCTTTTGGCTATCCTAAATTATAAGTCACAGTGAAGAACTTTTTGCGTAAGTAAGTTGCTGGTTTGCCGCAACAAAGTAGAAATTTAAAGACTTATCAGCATTAGTGGAGCTTGACAGCGTCGCTACGTCACAAAGTATAGTATAAAAAGTCGACAAAACAGAGCGGCAAAGTAAAAACAACGCAAATAGAATTCGTTCCGGCTTTTTTACTTTACATCTGTTGGTTACGATCTTTTTAGGAAACGAAATGTTGACTATTGTAGTTACGCCTTTTTTCAAAATGCTATTTTTCCTAAAAATTTAAAATGAATATCCAGAACTATTTAATGCGGGGGTCAGAAAAATTCTGCAGAATTTTTTTTTTAATTTTAGCACGATCAATCGTAAATTACGGACCTGTAGTCTCCTAAAGTGGTTGACACCACAAATAAAAATAAATTGTTTTAAGAAGTGCAAATTCCTATTCGGCGATTTGCTGACACCAAAAATAAAAATAAATACAAAATAATGTTATCGAATCACATCTGCACATTGTTTTCAAGTACATTAGATAATATCTCCTCCATTCGATAAAGCACAAACGTCTAAACATCGCTCAAAATTATTTGTTACTTGCGTAAATAATTGAGCATTTTATCTAATTGCATTTGCTGCTACAAAAAATTGATTTTGCAGCTCTTGTTTATTATTTACGGGGGTTTTAGCATTAGAAGAAAGTCAAAAAAATTAATATCTGGCCTACGGGCTGACCGGCGTCTAATGTCGTTTCTTCCAACCCAACGACCCGTAAAAATTATATTTAAAAAATCGCAAACGGGGCGACTTACATGCGAAGGAGCTCTATCCTGCATAAACTACATTGTTTTGCAAACTTGAAGGGTTTAGTCAAAAGTACAAGTCACCTGTATGTATTTCTGGTAAAATAAACGGTCCAAATAAAGTATTTCTTAAAATACCCATCCAAACATTACCGAAAGTTACTTTGTTGAATTTTTTGAAGGTTGTTTTCATTCTATACATACGTGTTGTGATTCGTGTAAAACAACACTTATCTAAAAATAATATTTTGGCATTAAAGTCATGCTTAAAAGCTTCTTGTTGCTGCAACCACTCACAAAACTAAAGTTGCGGTTCAAAATCAACGTCGATTAACTGTTGGACTCGTTAAAGATAATAAGGGTACAAAGAATAATTACTATATGACACGTTAGCTGCGCAGCTTTTTTTTCTAGTGCTACTTCGTCTCTAAAACAAATATTAAAGTTTTGATTTTATTGAAAAGATTTCCTCTTCTTCTGCTGCTAATAGACGGGGTGGTTTTTCTCAACCTCGGCTTTTGTAGGTAGGAAGAACACCTTTAGTTTCTTTAAGTCCTTGCACACACGCCAGAACAAAACCTATTAAAGGCAATTATCTATTAAGATATTGCTCAACCCACAATCTACTTGTGGTGTGGATTGTATAATTACACTCACCGTACATTAAAACAGTATCACTGTTGTACATAATAAAGAAAATTTAAAATAATTATTATAAAGTACTAGTAAGTTAACATGAATCACTTAACATCAACTAAAGAAATCCGTTAAAAAATCAAGACATAAACAAATCAGATTGTCGGAATCAGTACTAAGAAAACTGAATTTTGCATGTGATTATTAATTAAGTTTTGTTCTGGTTACAACCAAAGATAAACGTGATTGTGCACACAAAATACATGTTGTTAAGCTGGGTCAGCAATACTATTAACAACTGATTTTGTAGACTTTTGTTTTATTAACATCGATGGCAAGTTTACAATGTGTTCAATTACAAACTATCAGTAAACGGTTTAGCAATTGATAGAGATTGACATAGTAGGAGATAGCCCACTGGCTAGCTGCTGTAAGATCTTAATATAAATAATATGTATAAAGTACTAATTATAGTAAAGTTTGGCTACATAGAACAAAATTTAATCGCACTATATGCTCTATTCGGGAGATCCAACGGATCGAATCTTTTTAGTCTGTATTCCGTATGTCTATACTGGCTTTAGGATTGCTTTGTATAATAACGTTTTGTTTTCTAATGACATCTGGAATTTGCGTTCTATTAGCTAGTACATTTTAGAAAATTAAAGACCAAGTTGTTTACGTTTAGTAAAAATGTGCGTACCCGACTACGTCTTTTTCGGGGAGTATACAGTTATTTAGTTGGACAGTTTGACAATATTTCTTTTTTAGTGTAAAAGTAATATGGGTTGAGTTCGTTTCGTTAACTCTTATGCGCCAGTGTTTAAGCCAATTTTAAATTTCGTTTAGATGTTTCTGCAAGTTTTGATCCTTGCTTGAGGCTAAAATACCTGTGTTGTCAGCAAAAGTGGCGATCGAGGTTAATCTAACTTTTGGCAAATCTGCTGTATACAATAGGTACAGTGGAGTACTTTTCCGGTGATTAAATCATATCTAGGCGCTTTTTGGTATGAGTATGTTTAACAATTATTTTTTTGACTTCATCCAACTTTTTCATTAGAAGATCCATTTGAAATAGCGCTTTGAGCACTTCATGAATCTGTGCTTCTTCCTCAGTTATGAGTTGTGAAGAGAACGGTTTAAACACATTGACCAAATATTTAGCAAAGCATCCGCTTTTTCGTTGTTGTTCCTTGTCCGGGTGTTGTCACTTTTTCGAATGGGCGGTATTCACTTTCGTGGCTGATTCAATTTTTTTGTTGCCTTCCATAATGAGTAATCATTTGCTTCTGTCGGAAAAAGACCAGCTAGATATTCTTGGATTTCACGATTTTTGTTATTTCTTAATACTTTAACCTGCTTTGTGATTTGATTTAGTTTGCTTTTATCCTCCGTGGCTCTGGTAGTTGGCCATCGTCCACTAAGTCTACGGACTACGACTAAGGGACACGGTTTAGTGTTTGATTTTATTTTGGCATCTGAAGTTGCTTTCCATGCTGCTTGTTAGATAAAGCGGTTGAAGATTTCTATTGCTTTATTTATTTCGTCTGATGTTTTGAACAGTAGCTTTAATGGAAAGTTTTTGTTTACCTCATTTCTGAAGGTTTCCCAGTCTATTGTTTTATTGTAAGCTTGGAGGGAGTGTTGTTATAAAGTACTTGTGTACTGACATTAGCTAATAACGGTGAGTGGTCAGAAGACAGTTTGAAGTGGGACTTAATTTCCAGATCATTGTTTGAAATGCCTTTGATTACACAAAAATCTATGGCATCAGGAACCTTAGTCAAATCTGAGGACCAATACGCCAATAGCCTGTGGCTAGGTATGTAGGTTACTGTTTCTCATTGCTTGAAATAGTTGACGTTCCTTAGGTGTGGTTAATCTCGACCAACATAAGAGCTGCGTAGCATTATAGTCACCTTCTGCAATAAAGCGGTGGCCAAGCGTTTGAAAAAACAGCTTAAACTGATTTTTTTTTGGTTTAGGTTGACAGTAGACGGTAGAAATTACTAGAGAACCCTTTCAGCCTTCTATCGTGACGCTGGTGCCTTGGAGATGCTTTTTACTATATCTGCTTAGCTCGTAATGTTTGATACTATTTTTAATAATGATCGCAGTACCTCCATGACCTGTTCCATCTCGATGTTTTGTATTGTATGTAGTGTAATTAGGGATTTTTATGCAGTTTTTGTCTTGTGATTCAAAGATCAGCATTAAGTCGAAACTATGTACACCTAAAAAGTTTGTGGTCTCTAGGATATGGTTTGTTAAGCCATTAGCGTTCCAGACTACAATTTTTAACTTGTTTAGAGCCATTATGGAAACTTAGCGACAACAGAGGTGAAGAGGTTTAGGAGTACGTCCATTACCTCCATGATTTTTGTTAGCATAGTTTCTACCCTATTGTTTGACAAATGTTGAGAGTGAACGTGAAAGTCAACTGCTTTGACATTTTTCTTGACTCAGTAATTGACTGTTGCTACTAGCAATCTGGGAGTAAGTATATCGACGTTGCCGAAGTGTTGTATTAGGATTATATGTTGATTGCACCGGTTTAGGTGTTTTCTTTTCCCTTAGAACAGGAAATTTGATTTTTTGTAGTTCCTTATATATCCTACATCCTTTGTAATTTGCGAGGTGGTTTTCTACACAGTTTATGCATTTTACGTCGTTGTTGGCTTTTTTTCAGAAACACTGGGATGTTGCATAATTTCCGGTGCATTTAACACAACGTGTGTTTCTGTAAGACAGAACTTCTTCGTATGGCCAAAGTGCTGGCAATTCATGTACTGTGGCATCTCGCGTTTTAGATGGGGTGGTTCAAATTTGACAATTGTAAGTGAAAGAGAATTGACGTTATATATTTTTTTGTTATTAGGCTGTGCTTTAAGTTCGACGTGCAAAAGCAGTAAAGCTATTTTTGTTTTACGTTGGCGGATATTGGATACATTCTTTACCTTATGCCATAGTGCATTTATTTTAGTTTCCAATTGTTCTATGTAAGTATTTGCTTGTATCTTTACTTCATCATTATTTAAACATTTTTGAGTGTACTGGTTTGGTGCAACTTTTATAAGCCAATCTACCAGAGCCTGTATAAATTTTACACCCACTATAAATAGAAGTGGAGGTTTAGTCACTTTAGTTGTAGCTTTCTGTTTATAATCTATTTGTTCCTAGTCTTCTAATTTCTTGTATCTGTTGGAGGTTTTGTGGGTTGATTTAGCCTGTAGTCTTTCAGCGTTGGCTGTTTTAATATTTGCATAGGACCTTCTGAACTATCCTTTCTTGAACGTTTTTTGTATTCTACCGTTTGCCAATCGTACTCTTGTACTTGTGCAATTGAAATTTGTGGAAATGTAGCAGTATAATGCCCTGTTAATGATGAAGAAGCTTGAGGGAGTTGCGTTACTCTATTATAATTTGTTACAAACTTTTAAGTCTTACAAACCTTGCACGGCCAACTCACACAGTCGGAGATAGGGGAGGTTCCACTAAATAAGAGTTAAAGAACGCCAGATCTTTTATAAGTAAAGCTTCTATCTCAATCAGGACAGAAGGTTCAAGCCTGTAACGAATTCCAGGTTCGTAACTCTTGTTCCACTGGTGTTTGTGTAACTAACCACAAAGAAAGATGGGTTACCATAAAGAAAAGATAAAACGGGTATAATAACTTTAATTTAATGAGGTGAAGTATTTACAACTATAATTCAGCAACGTAGAATATTAATAAATCTGTTTGAATGTATTAAACAATATTGCTTGATGCGAAGTAATAACATTCTGTTGAACTTTCATTGTTTATTATTTTGAAATTATAATTTGAAATTATATTTTGAAAATAATAAACAATGAAAGTTCAACAGAATGTTATTACTTCGCATTAATAAACCTCATTCAATAATATAGAGTATTAACTAGTATAATTCATTAACGTCGAGCCTTAATAACTATAATTCATTAACGTGGAGGATTAGTAATCATAATTCAGAAACTTTTATGATACACAATAAGTACATAAATGAAGGAAGGGTCAGCAACACACAATACATAGATACACCTCGGGTGTCGATAGCGAAGAAAATTTCTCATTACCTAACGAAGGTGTACAGCATGCAATATCACAGAATTAGATATTGACAATACCTAAATGTTATTAAAACTATTGAGATTGCGGATATTATAAATAAATTAAATTTCGTGAGTGACCTTCTTTGAGAGCGACATAATAATTAAAAAGAGAACTTACCCACAATCCAGCACTTCCCCGAAGAAAACGTTTTCCTCGTTGAGTAGCCTGAAATAGTATGAATGTAAGTCGTGTCAACGCAATGACTCACGAAAGTCGAAGTCTACAAAATTATTAATATAAGAAATTAAATATAAGAACCCGATATATCGAATGCTGTTTGTTCTAATTATTAAAAGGTGAGTATCGCAATCGACTGATGTCGAAGAAGTAACATTCCTTTTTGGTGTGCATAATTAATAAGCCTTCAATTATTTATCGATGTTCATTCCTCCTTGTACTTAATTAGTTAAATCGGAACATGTAGCCAAAGCGTGGCGGAATGGCTATCAAATTAAGAAAGAAATTTCAAAAGAATCCTAACAAACCGGATGCAAATATCTTACCCTGTGCCGAATAAATTACGTTAAATTCGTAATTAACTTATAATTTCCTGTCCATCACAGTTGATGTACTTAAAATCTTTGGATCTTAAACGACACAGACCATCTTAAGTAGTTGACAGCTTGAAACTGAATTCCGCAACATGTCAGTAACCAGAAAGATCGGCAGAGGGCGTCAAAACCGGAATCTAATTTTAATTCGATATACAGGGTATTACGTTATGAAAATTTTGCACGTAACAAATTATTCTGCATTTGTGGGATTAATTGTTGCATTTGGGACAAGTACGGCCCTGGCATATGTTGTAGGTTTAAGTTTGAATATTTTGATCCTAATAAATTGGCGGTGCGTATTGTACTGAAAAGTTTTGCGGGTTTGACATTATTTCTCACATACCTAATTTACTACTTCTATTTAATGTTGTTTATCTGTATTGTGACCTTATGGTCGTAAGTATATCAAACGAAATTCAATTGTAAAAGGATTTTGTAGATGATGGTAAATTAAAGAAAACAATAATTAACACAATACATCAATACGTTTCATGGATTTTACAGCATTTACGCTCATCATTTATCGCATATTTGCAATCAACAAACAATTTCTATTTGTTTAGTCGTTAACTTGAATTACAAATATCTCAAACCTGGGCCACTTTTAACCAAATCTGCAAAGGAAAAATTTAGCAACCTATATAGTCAACTACAAGCAGAAAATGATAAAAATGTATACTTTGAACTATTAACGCTTTTCTTCATTGTTATTTTTCAACATTCTTTGTTATTGTGACAGGCGGTAGATACAATAAAACAAAAAATAAAAGAATGGAATGTTAAAATAGGATTGACAAAATTGCATTAAAAAAATCTTTTGGAATAAATTATAAATAACTGAGATTTATAAAGAAATATCGACAAAAAAACATCAGAATTATTGCCAACATTCAAACAAATTACTCATACCAACCAGAAAACAATACTTGGATCTATAAACAATAGCATTCTTACACAAATGCCAACTATAAGAAAAAGTTATAAATCTTCTAAAATTTATTACATCAGTAACAAAAAAAAATACAAAAATGTAGCGTTAATAACAAACAAAACATTAAATTAGAAAAATTGCAGTTTGTAGCTCTTAACTTATTAAAAATTAAAAGAAAGCATAATTACAGAGTAATGAAAGAAATAACGAAATAGTGATTGCAATGTTAAGTTCCGATGCGTATAACTAAACGCGGTCTTATTAAAATAGTATAAATCGTATAAAAACTCGATACGTACGATGAAGAACACAAGCCTTCAGATTGAATAATTTCTAAGCAGATGATAACTGTTTCCATTCTTTATTTGTTTGCGTCATATGCTTTTTCACGTTTATTATACCACTTCTTTGGTATCTTTTATGTACATAAATAAGATAAATATGTTCCTGACGTGGAGAAAAATTTTCAAATGCCAGTAGAAATTGTAAATGGGTCTATCAGTATTACTCGGCTAGGGTAGTTGAGGAATGTTTTGTGAATACCGACTGGTATTATATTGCCTATTGTGTTCCAAATGTAATAAGAATTCACCACCAAAGCTCTCTGTCGGACGTGTCCCAATTTCAATTCAAACTACAAAAGTTCTTCAACACTGTTATGCAAATTTAGTTATTAATGTTCGACGTTGCTTTCGGAAACAATAAGTTCTACAATTATATAAAAATATATGAAAAAGGCGTATAATTTATTTTCCGACCACAATTTATTGCGTAAAAACGAGGTCAAGCTTATTTTAAATTCCGATACAACCAATTTCGGCAAGAGAATTAAAACTGTTTTATGTGAAACTGAAAATACGTGATTCGCATAAGCATTGCTTTAAAAGTAATAAATTTTTACATTATAATCACACAGACCAAAGAAAACTTTTAATAGCAATAATTGCTTAACGTAAAAGTTTAATAATTTTTATTGTGTTGCTTTACACTTGAACAATTTTTGCAGTTGAACGTACTTGAAACTCGAATAACTTTTCTTATCCAACTTCTACTTTTATGAGGATTATATGTTATTGTTGTTAGAAGTGCGGTTGCACAACACTGTTTTCAAGACAATATTGTAAAATTTGTCAATTTTTTTTTATATTTTTACAAATATAACGAACTTTTCATATTTTTCACTTAGGAAATTTATTTTTTCAAATTCTTTTTTACGCTTAATGAGCGTTACAAACTTTTTATTAAAAGAACTCGCTACTTTTTTATTTATATTAAAGTTGCAAATTGTTTGCTAAGCGCAAGAAATTACACATAATTAGAAGAACAACTAGAGCTAATAAAAAAAACGAAATGGTAAAGAACAAAAAAAAATATGCAATAGATTATGACGACTTTAAAGAATTTCTAGAAAATTCTTATGGAAATCCTGATCCATTAAATCTTGCGAGAAAATATACTTAAAACATACCTGATTTGCTAGACACTATATACACACTCTACCCTAAAGCCACTGACAGAACCTTAAAAACCAAATTCTCTAAAATTATCAACAAAAAAAAAATAAGAAAACAACTAAAAAATGAGATACACCCAGCGGTATTCTCAAGTCAACAATCACTTCAAATAACATCCAGCAGAAAATCCGTAACACAATGTTATTACAATGGAACTGCAACGGCTTTTTCTCCTACATAGGCAAAGTAAAATTACTAGTAGCAAAACACGATCTAAAATTATCTGCATTCAAGAAACTCACGTATAACGACACAAAACATAACACTAAACAATGATAGTGGAGTAGTAGCTGAATATAAGCTATAAGGGGTGTCAATGCAATTGTGGGAACTACATTAGAGTGTATCTCCTACTGCTGATGAGCCCCAAAAGGGCGAAACGGCCGTCCAGTTCACTCTGGTGGCGTTTGCACAATTGCATTAACATTGCTTACCACCAATGTCCTTTTACGTTGTGGTTTTATCCCGACGAATTATTCAAAGCTGATTTTGAATTTCACGGGTGTTAAACTAATTCAGCGTGTTTACCGTCGTTTATAGCTATTTACAGTAGTAGCTATCTTTACACAAAACAAAACTTCATACAACAAAAATCAACACCAACACAACCTTAGAAGCCGTTGTAATTCAAACGTATATACTAACTAAAATCACAATATGTATTATTAAATTATCCCTCCCAACCTGAAAATAGACAAACAAGAAATAAAACACCTACCGGAACCGTTTCTTATTCTTAGAGACTTCAACAGTCATAATAACATATGGGGATCTAAAAACACAAATAGAAGTGGCAGAATTATTGAAGATATTATAGATACCTACAACTTAACTCTCTTAAACGATGGAACCAGCACGCATTTTTATAGTCGCACAGGAAACTTCTCGACAAAAGACCTTACCATATACCAACGACAAATACCCCACAAATGTAAGTGGAATCCTCTAAACAGTCTCTATAGCAGTGACTACCTCCTTATATTATTATTATTATTGAACGAGCAAGAAGCGGCATAGCCGATTATCTCGCACCAACAAATTATATTTCAGTACAGTGCAAAAATAAAAAATATTACATTAGAACGTGTTACAAATTATAGAAAATAACATAGAAAAATATGCAGTAAACAATAGAGCAGGTAATTAATAGTTAAATAGTGCATTTAGACATCGTTCAAAGTGTCTGATTGATCTAGCGTTTACAATATCATTAGATAAAGAGTTCCATATATTAGTCACTCGAAGAGCAAAGAAATTTTGGCGACACTGACAGTGAAAGCCCAAATGAGCTAGTTTGAACACATTTCCTCGTAGGTGGGTGTTGTCACTTAATGTAAACATGCTGAACAAAAGGCAGTAGTACTGATTATGCAGAATTTTATATGTCTCTATCAGGTCTACATGATTTCTTAGTTCCCTAAGTGTGGGCAATTGTAGAATTGTTAGCCGCTGGTCATAACGTAGCCTTCTTATATTGTAGACAAGCTGCGTTGGACCCTTTCCAGTACTTCAATGTCTTTAATTAAGTAAAGATTCGAGACACTACAATTAAACTCTAAGACTAGACGCACATAGGTTTTATACAGTTTTAAGAACACTTTAGGTTTTAGACACTTGAAGTTGATCTTGATCATATACAATAAATTGTTGACTTTTTTTACAAGATGGGTGATATGCGACGAGCATTTTAAGTCCTTTTTACGGTTATAGTCTAGCATGGGATTATTAGCTCCAATGTGTAAGATGGTGCATTTGTCTGTGTTAAGTATTAGCAGTCACGTTTTAGTCCAGCAACTCACTTAACGAGGTCTGACTTCGTAATGTGAGCATTCTGCAATGGATTATTAAAGAATTTTGTGTCATCGACAAAAACACTCGATGTTGATTGAATATTTGAAGTTAGATCTGCTATATAAACCAGGAATAATATGGGCCCATGGACTGATCCTTGCGGTACTCCACTTCTTACTTGATAAGATGTAAATAGAGCGTCATTTACCCGCGCTTTACAGGTACGATCACACAAGAAGTTTGTGATCCATTTCAGTAGATTTCCTCTCACGCCGTAGTCTTCGAATTTCAGCAGCAGCCTCTGGTGAGGGACTTTATCAAACGCCTTCTCAAAGTCTACATAAATGACGTCAATTGGTGCTCGCTCGTCGATGGACTTAGTTCACGAAACTAAGTTAAGCAGCATATATGAAAGAACCGATCTGCTCTGCATGAAGTCATGCTGGCAGTTCGGAATAATGACATTCGCGATTAAGAATTCCGTAAGTTCGTTGGCTATGATCCTTTCAATACATTTGCAGACGAGAGAGGTTAAGCTTACAGGGCGGTAGTTACTGGCTACGAGTTTATCACTTTTTTTAAATATGGGGACTATGACAGATTTTTTCCATTCGGGGTGGAGCAATCCTTGGCTCAGCGATGGTTGCAATAAGTTTGCAATAAGTTCGGCCAAGCTACCGGCACAGTTCTTTAAAAAAATTGGAGATACGTTGTCCGAACCTGGCGCATAATCGGCCGTAATGGTTGATAGTTGCTTTAGGACTATATTTCCTGTAATCAGCATATCTGGTAGTTAGTTTTGCACTCTTGTTGATTCTTCCATATCTGGTACAGGTAGCGATTTGTCCACGAATACACTTTGAAACTGTTGAGCAAATAGTTCGCTAGTCACAGCAGGAAGGGAATGCATAGCTTTATCTGCTGTGCGCAGGACTATTGTGGTTACCCGTGATGTTAAATTTTGTTTTATGTATTTATAAAACTGTTTGGGTCCCGCGTCAATTATCGATTCTTCATATCCGGTTCGTGCATTCCTAAGTTCAATATTTAGTTTGTTGGCGAAGGTTGGCGAATATGTTCGTTTTGTATTTATCCCATAACCTGCGTTTTTGTCTTATACGTGCTTTCTATTCAATTGTAATCCAAGGTTTACACTTTCTAGATTTGATGATGTTTTGAGGTACATATCTGGTTTCTGAGATAGTGATGGCGTTCAATAACTTATTCCACTGTGTGAATGTATCGGGGTGGACTTCGCTTAAGGCTACGGTTTCTTGTAAATATTGATTGATGTCAGGGTACTTTGCTCTACATATACAGGGTGGTCCATTTTGCGCAATGTTATTTTTCTCAATTTTTATAAATGGCACACCCTATATTTTATTACAGATTTGAATAGCATTATTTACGAGCTTTCAATAGATACTTATTTTATACTACCTATTCCTAAGTGTTTTTGAATTATTTAGTCTTAAAGTTGAAAATTGCAAAATTTTGTTACTTTTCTTGAATTTGTCACAATAAGGGTCTATAAAATAAATTAGGACAATGAAACAATGGACTACATAAGGGGAACTATTATTTACTCGTAGAACGGAACAGTATAACCATAATCTAAAAAAGGGATTTAAAGGACACAATGAATTATAACTGTTATATTAAATGTTCAAAAATGTTTCTATTTTCATCAACACACAATGCCAACCGCCTAATGAAAGTTGTTTTGACATTTTGAAGGGTAGTTCTTCGAATTCTTCAAAAGGCCTCTCCAATTCGAACTTTCATATTGGCCGGTGTAGTAGGCAAATCCTTATACTCCCCTTGTTTCACATATCCCAAAGAAGAAAGTCTAGGGGAGTGAGATCGGGTGATCTCGCTGGCCAAGCAATGGGACCACCGCGACCTATCCACCGATCTTCGCGCCAATGTTCTAAATACCGACGTACTCGATTACGGTAGTGCGGCGGGGCTCTATCATGTTGGTAATACATAGTTTGTCGAGTATGTAGATTTACATTTTCAAGCAACTGTGGTAAATCTTTGTGAAGGAATTGCAGATATTTTTCGCTTTTCAGGGAACCATCAAAAAGAAAAGGTCATATTACATCCGTATTGATAATACCACCCGACACATTCACAGTCCACTGATTCTGGTAGTCTATCTGTCGTACCCAGTGTGGATTTTCAACGGAGTAATAGTGCTTATTATGTTTATTAACGACTCCTACGTTATTAAAACTTGCTTCGTCGCTGAATAGCACAAAGTCAATAAAATTGGGTTGTTGGTTAATTTTTTCTATAATAGTATTGCAAAATGCGACGCGATCTGCGAAATCTTGCGGTCGTAGGCTTTGATGCAAGCACAAATGGTATGGGTGAAATTTATGTTTGCTTATAATTCTTTGTATTGAAGTTTTGCTAAGATCTACTTGCACCGCGATCTGACGAACACTTACGTGAGGATTTTCTTCTACGCTTAATAAAACTGTCAACTCGTTTTCGTCGTTTGTAACTGTACGTTGCTTTACATCTCTTTTTTTTATATTTGACATTTCCTGTGTCTTCAAATCGTTCTCGAAGATGTTCAAACGCTTCAGATCTTGGATGTCTAGCAAAAGGGTACTTTTGTTCATAAATTTGTGACGCCAACAAGTAGCCTCTCTTAAAGCATAGATCATATTAATCAGCTCTTCTTTTTAGAAATTCATCGCACAATAAGTAGATAACCAGTTATTAACAAGGTAACTATGCAGATTACTATCAACAATGATTTCACGAACTATTGACAATAAAAAACTTTCATTTGTTAAGTTGCTAAGTAACAGAAAGGGACAAGCGGAAATCGGGCAACTATGATGTGAAGAAAATTCAAGAAAAGTAACAAAATTTTGCAATTTTCAACTTTAAGACAGAATAATTCAAAAACACTTAAGAATAGGTAGTATAAAGTAAGTATCTATTGAAAGCTCGTAAAAAATGCTATTTAAATCTGTAATAAAATATAGGGTGTGCCATTTAAAAAAATTGAGAAAAATAACATTGCGGAAAATAGACCACCCTGTATATGTAGAGAAAAGAGTCTGCAATTTGAGTATAGAAATCAATACTAAACATATTAGATATATAAAAACCAAAATTTCACATCGATATATTTAAAGATGGCGGAACAGGAGCCTACTCAATTGACTAATTTTTTTACATAACAATGTCAATAACTCAGGAACCGTTGGTCGTAGATCCATAGTACTTTATACCATTTTGCTTCGTATTTATCAGAGAATTCAAATATATAAAAATATATAGGGCATTCTATTTAAAAAAACACAAGTTTGGTGTGGTACACAAAAATGGGCCACCCTGTATACACCAAAATATTTTTACGAGATGCTCCTCGTTGTCGATTACAAGAATCTGTTATAATATATTTTTTTAAATCAACAGTATAGGCGTAATCTTCCACCCCCAAATCGTTGGGACACACGGTATGTGTTAGGTACTCAATTTTGTTGATCAGGTTAGGATCTGAGATGACGACTAAGTCCAATATACTCGGTTTGTCGTTGCCGCGGTATCTGGTGGGCGAGAGGATATGCTGTTGTAGATTAGAGTCTATAAACATTTCAAGAAAGGATGCTGAAATATTTGCATTTGTCGCTGTTTGCTCCCAATTGATGGTGGGATAAATAAAATCACCAAAACTTATTAAATTACGGTTGTTCGATGCTGCTTTTATCGTGATTATTAATGCAATGTTGCTGTTGTAACGTGAAATTGCTTTACAAAATGGATTATTAGTAAGATTTTTAGTATTTGCTTATAATAAGCCTCTAATACAGACTGAATCATTGATTAATTACTAATTGTATACATCTTTAAAAAAATATTTTACGTAATCTTAAACAAAAAGTTTTCTTAGATTCATTTTATCCCATTAATTAAAATTAGAATATAATAATAATTAAATTTATGCACACGTTAATAAATTATTACAATCCAAAATCGTCATCAATGTTTTCAAAAATTTGTCGTGTTTGAGTTTCTTTCTTAAAAATTCTGTTGGTAATAAACAATCAAGGTTCAGAATAATTTAAAAAAATATATTTTAAGTGGAAAAGAAACGCACTTTGAACTTTATTAAAGGTTTTTTGTTAAAAAAAATAACTTATTTATTTTAAGAAAACGTAATTTACTAACATTCACAAGTGTTTGATGGCAGAGCCATCTCATAGTATAAATTTACTATGTGATTAAAATTAACTGTAGATAGCTATAAACGATGGTAAATACGTTGAGTTAGTTTAACACCCGCGAATTTCAAAATATGCTTTGAATTATTCGTCGGGATAAAACCACAACGTAAAAGGACATTGGGGGTGAGCAATGTCAATGCAATTGTGTAAACGCCACCAGAGTGAACTACTAGACAGCTGTTTCGCCCTTTTGGGGCTCATCAGTAGTAGGAGATACACTCTAATGTTGTTCCCACAATTGCATTGACGCCCCTTATAGCTTTATAATTAAGAACGACGAACTTAGCATTCACAAGTGTTTGATGGCAGAGCCATCTCATAGTATAAATTTACTATGTGATTAAAATTAACTGTAGATAGCTATAAACGATGGTAAATACGTTGAGTTAGTTATAGTTATAGCTATCTACAGTTAATTTTAATCACATAGTAAATTTATACTATGAGATGGCTCTGCCATCAAACACTTGTGAATGCTAAGTTCGTCGTTCTTAATTATAAAGCTATAAGGGGCGTCAATGCAATTGTGGGAACAACATTAGAGTGTATCTCCTACTACTGATGAGCCCCAAAAGGGCGAAACAGCTGTCTAGTAGTTCACTCTGGTGGCGTTTACACAATTGCATTGACATTGCTCACCCCCAATGTCCTTTTACGTTGTGGTTTTATCCCGACGAATAATTCAAAGCATATTTTGAAATTCGCGGGTGTTAAACTAACTCAACGTATTTACCATCGTTTATAGCTATCTACAGGTAATTTACTAAAATAATTGAATCATTTGGTTAAACTGAACTACTTAACTAAATACATATACAGGTGCGCCAAGTTTGTCGGTGGCTTCGAAAGTTTGGTGAAGAAGAAGAAGTTTCTCTTATAACGAAACCAAAAGGAATAAATAGAGCAACTACCATAGAGAAAAATGCATATATTCTTAGGTGTGTTCAAAATTCTTCTTTTACAACTTCTGTTACATGCCAAAATTAACACAAAGTCACTGCCTGCAATGTAGTAACATAAACGGGGGTTGTGCCACTAGCTCAATGGAGAAGGGTGGGTTTTATTTAAAATTCCGTGAAAAATTGGAAACGCGATCGTCGTAAAAATGGAACTAGAACGGTAAAATAGTCAAATAATCGGTAAGGGCGCCAATCAAGGATTTCTATAAGGGTAGCTTTCAAACCCCTGATTACCTGAAAGCTCATCTGGTTGGTTACAACCCCAGAACTTACCTTGAGTTGTAACAATTCTGAAAAACACTTAAACAAAAATTTACGTATGCGGCGGCTAAATGAATAAAAGCTCTTTACATTTAACAATTTAACATTTATTGATTGAAAATTTAAAACAAAAACAAAATAAAATAACAAGTACTAATTGATATCAAATAAATTTGAATAAAAGAAATGAAATAATCTTAAGCAAACAAAAATGAACAATTTACACACAAAACATTACATTAAAATTTATAAAAAGAAATGCTACTACAATAGCGTTAACTCGACGTTTTCAAATATAACATAATTAAATCTCAAGATCTTGACCGCATATTTATAACAAACAAATTCAAATAACACAAAAAAAACAATACAGTTTATAACATATATGTCCGAACTTTAATTCGAACTAAACAAAATATAGTTTATAAGTAGTTACATTATCATATATTCGAAATACGAATCACTTCTCAAACGCATCAAAACAAAGTTAATTGATTTTAATTTCGCGCAAACACTATACGTGTTCATTGAAATAATTAAATTCAACGTTAGTCGTAATTTCAATTGACTCAAAATTGAAAGCTTTTACTGCATTTTTAATCGCGGGTCACTGCACGATCAAACAACAAAATCGATAAATACCTTAATTCTTAATTGGTGATACCATTTGAACTTTGGTTCCCAGTGGTTTTGAAAGCTAACACCTTGGATGGACTTCGGCTGCTTCCCAAACAATAGAACAACGACGGAAGATATAACTCACAATCTAATTTTATAACCGCCACAGGCGAATTTAGGATTTAATCATATACCACTACAACATTAAACCCCACAAACGTAACAGTTTATGTTTCAGAAATCACGAATTTTACACAAGCCGTACTATACGAAATTTGAAGAAAATTAACATTTTTCTCCACCACACTTAATTTTCACGATTTCTGCCTAACTTCCGCGGTTCTACATAACGTCAGAGGGTAACGTCCCCTACACTCTCTCTCTACATCTTACGGTAACCGGTATTTGTCATTACGACCCACGATCGAATCAATCGAATGATCCCCCAAAAAATCAAACTTTTCAAAGTCCTCCTATCCCCTACTTAACTACTTAAATGTGCGCAGTAAATTTGTGGTAAAAGAAAGAACATTGAACAAACGAGAAAAACAAAGATGAAAATTATAATTAGTCGCATGCGTTTTTGCACGTAGACCTTGGTTCACACAAGAACGCTGAGACTTGCATAACTGCAGGTGGCTTAATCAAAGTGTAATTACCACGAAAAATGTATCAACTTACATTCCACAAAGGAAGTCGTAAATTATATTGAATTGGTATTCTACGAAGATAACTAAATAAAGTACTAAATCAAAAACAAAACTACGGATCTGTATGCATTTAAAAGAAAATTTCAATAATGATTGAAAACAACTTGAAATATCATTAAACTCAAACCACACAAACAATAAACAAAACGTTCTCGATGCTAATACTAAAATAATCAATCGAAACACACAAAAAAAAAACTTACGGTGTCTTTCACAACGAAATTCAAACGCAGGTAACACCTCCCCTAATTAAAGAGGGATTTCTTAAATCACTCTAAAAATAGACAAAACAAAAAAAAACAAACGAAAACCCATAACCCAACCCTCACATGGTCACAAAACGACGAGAGAAAAAAAAAAACGAGACCCAGCCGTTGTGGTTTGACCAAATGACCCCAACCCACCACAACGGAACCACACTGTAGCAGTGGACGCTAAAACTGATTGGTGAAGCCAACCAGGGCAATTAACGAAGCACGACTGAACAAGGCAGTACCCCTGGGCGGGAGGAGAGCGACTACACGGGTGCCGTACCGGCGGTGCCCACAAAAGAGTACTACCCCGTGCCACGGGCCATCAACGTAAAAATATCAAAACAAAAATCCAATAAACGGAAAACGTTTAAAAGAGCGTAAACACGCGTCAGGTACCAGGGGGTTGGTTTTGCAAGGGACACATGCCCAATGCTACCCCCAGGTCCTAAAAGAAAAACATCAAAGTACAACCGCCAAAGCCCACCACGGTCGAGCGACCGAGGTACGCGAGAGGTCCTGACTAGGCTTGGGAATTCGGCCAATAAACCCCAACTTAAGGTTACCTAGACAGTCCCTAACACGATTTGTCCAAGTACATAGCGAAAGAGTCGTCAACAAGAGGCATAAAGGGCGCGGGGCTTCCACGCAGAAGGGAGTCGCTGGTCATAAGGAAGAACGAAAGAAGAATGGAAAAGAAAGGATAGAAAGCAGAAGAAGAGAAGAATCGTCATATCCGGTACATATATATATAAAAAAAAAAATAAACGTCATAATCGGTAAAAATGCAACACGGCCGACCCTGGGAAGTGTCTGGCTCGACACGATGTATCCGACATTGACAAAGGAAGGAGGCACGCCATGCGTCACGAGATCGGCATGTTGTGAGATCCTACAACCCACAACGTCGAATTTAAAGCACCTTACCCCTTGACCACTCTCAAAGTCAACTGCGGCAAGCGTCAACCTAAAGATAATGTAACTACTAACTAGAGATAGTGTTTACTTACCACTATCTAACAACACAATGATGTCATCCCAAAACCTGAACGATATGACTTCTTCGTGGTTTATCAACTAACTACGAAAAAATCCGACCCTTCGAGCAGAAACACCCACCGAAGAAAGAAAAAGACTAAACCTAAAGGAAGGGTAGTATATGTTTGGGTTCGACACAGATCACTCGATGCGGTACAGACGAAGAGGGCGCGCTGCGCTTCACGAGATCCGCGCATTGCGTTTTTCCCACAACTACTGCCCTCACCGAGCGATGGCACCTAGCCACAAACACTACAGAAATAAAAGATAAGAACAGACAAGATAGTAGAAGAAAGAAAAATGGAAATAAAAGAACCGTTGTTTAGTCGCCTCTTACGACAAGTGGTCTCCCCACTGTAGAGAAATATTCTTAGTCCGTCTCTACACGGAACCCAAAAACGAAACTAACTAACCTAAAAAAAAAACGAAAAAGAATCTAAAAGGTAAAACATAAAACTATTTATCCCCAGTCGGGTTTAACTTTAAGTCCTTGGCGTTCCATATGCCTTTTGATGCTCCCGTGTCATCAGACAACTCATAGGTCTGATACGAAATTTTCCGTTTCACGTAGAACGGACCGATAAACTTAGGTGCCAGTTTGGCCGAGAAATATCGAGATGCATCAGAAAGAACATAATTCTTTCGCCACACTGTGTCTCCCACCTCAAAAGGTGCTGGACGACGACGTAAATCGTAATAATGTTTAGCGCGGACATAAGCGGCATTCAAGCGATTCTTAATGTCGACGTAAACTTCTCTAAACGCTGGGCCTCTTTCGGCCAAAAAGGTACGATCTGCAAAAGCTAGATCGTCGATAGTGTCTGAATCGGTAGTTTTTCCATGACGTGATCCGTCGAGACAGATTTCACGTCCAAAATTAGCGAAAAACGGCGTTAAGCCGGTGACTTCATGTACAGCGGTACGAATAGCACATGCTACTTTAGCAAGATACTTATCCCAATGTCGATGGTTGTCTTCGATATATGACGATAGCATTGTCTTCATGACTCGGTTGACTCTTTCAGTTGGATTCGCTTGTGGATGATAATTAGCGTTAAAAATAATTTTAGACTTATATGACGAAACCATTTTTGTAAATTCTGAACTACGAAACTGTGTGCCGTTATCACACAAAAGATATTGAGGAACTCCAAACATTAAAAAGACATCTTCTTCAAGACGTTTAGTAACTGCTGCTGCAGTAGCGGAACGCAACGGGAAAAATAAAACAAATTTCGAAAAATAATCGGCAACTACAAGAATATACGAATAACCACTCTTAGATCGCGGTAGCGGTCCAACAAGATCGGTAGAAATCAACTGCCAAGGTTTGTCCACAACAGGATGACGGGTCATAAGGCCAGCAGGACGTTTCTGTTCTGGCTTATGCGTGATACAAACTTTACAACCATTGATGTAACGAATGACGTCAGCCTTCATCTTAGGCCAGTAATAAAGCGGAACTATTCGTTCGAGAGTCTTAAAAATACCAAGGTGTCCAGCGGTAGGCTCATCGTGAAACTTTGACAATATTTCGAGTCGTTTAGACTTAGGCACAACTTCTCTCCAATTGTCATTCTCAGAACGAAGATCGGGATAGTCTACGGTAACATGCTTAAATAGCTTTCCGTTACTAATTTTCCACTGTGGAAAAGCGTTAGGTTTTGAACGTACACGTTCCATAAGTTTCGTTAACCATTTGTCCGAAGACTTAGGTTCGGTAATGTCACAGTCGGTAGTAATGTTGTCGATAGCTGGTACTGAACGAGATAGTGCGTCAGGTACGACATGATCCTTTCCTTTACGATGAATAATCGTAAAATCAAATTGCTGAAGTCTAACAGCCCATCGTGCTAGACGACCGGTAGGTTCCTTTAAATTGTGTAACCAGACTAATGATGCGTGATCGGTAACTACAGTGAAAGTTGTTCCTTCAAGATAAGGGCGTAATTTTTCAATAGACCAAAGGACAGCCAAACATTCCTTTTCGGTAGTTGAATACTTGCGTTCACACTTTGTGAGCGACCTACTATTGTAACAAATAACACGTTCTTCACCGTCGATAAACTGTGTAAGAACTGAACCAAGACCAAAATCAGAAGCGTCAGTTTGAACTGTAAACGGAACATTGAAATCAGGGCAAGACAAAATAGGTGCGGAAATTAAACAATTTTTAATGATCTGAAATGCTTCATCACAATCACTAGTCCAATTAAAGCTGGAATTCTTCTTTAACAGAGACGTCAATGGAGCGATAATTGTCGAAAAATTCGGTACAAAACGGCGATACCACGAGGCCATGCCTATAATTCTTCTAACTTCAGCGACACCAGTGGGAACTGGAATACGCAAAATTGCATCGACCTTTTCCGGGTCAACCGACAAACCAGTAGAATTGACGATAAAACCAAGATACTTAAGTTCAGGTTTACAAAAATGACATTTGTCTTTACTTAGCATCAAATTAGCCTCTCTAAGGCGACGAAGAACTTCAGTTAACACTTCCATGTGTTTCTCGAAGGAAGGAGCGCAAATAATGACGTCATCTAAATAAACAAAAACGTAAGGTTCTAATTCGGGACCTAAAACTCGATCAATCAACCTCTGCCAAGAAGCTGGTGCGTTAGCTAAACCAAACGGTAAGCGCGTGAATTGGAATAACCCACGGATCGGAACTGTAAAAGCGGTATACTGCTTAGACTCTTCGCTTAAAGGAATCTGCCAATAAGCGGACTTAATGTCGAGAGATGAAATAAACTTAGCGTCACGAAGACGATCCAAAATAGACAAAACGTAAGGTAAAGGATAAGCGTCCTTTTCGGTAACTTTGTTGACTTTTCTAAAGTCCACGCAAAAACGATACGAGTTGTCCTTCTTCTTCACCAATAAGATCGGGCTCGACCAAGCGCTGTTTGATTTTTCTACAACGCCTAACTTTAACATCTTCTCTAACTCCAGATCGATTTGTTTCTGGATAAACGGCGAAACTCGGTAATACCGTTGCTTAATTGGTTCGGAAGTAGTCTTGATCTGATGTTCGATCAAGTTGGTGCATCCAAAATTTTCATTCGAAGAAGAAAAATGATTACTAACTAAATTATCTAACTGATTGAGCTGTTCTGAGGAAAGATCGAGACGAGACTTAATAACTGAATCTTTATCTTCCAATTGTGAAATGGTGTCCATATTTTCGAAACGCCACTCACCTTTTCTAAGATCAGGAACGATACCTGCTTGTTTCCAAAAATCAACGCCTAAAATTAAATTATGCGGAACGTCAGGAACAACTAAAACTTCTAAAACAATAATTTTTCCTTTAAGTTCGATTGGGACGAGAAGTGAACCTAAACTTTGTACTGATTTACCATTAGCTACAATACAATTAACTTTAACTGACTTATTTAACTTCAAACCTAACTGACTAAAAATTTCCCAACCCTTAGAACCAACAATAGTGCGAGAAGCGCCACTATCTAATAAACTTAAAATTTCGTAACCAAAAACTTTAACGTAGACAAAAGGTCTTTCGTCAGACTCAGCAGACTCTAAAACCTAATCTAAAACGACTTTATTCTTAACAAAACTCTTTTTCTTCGAAGAATGTAAACTATTAAAATAGACAGCCGATTTAACTTTGACCTCAGACGTCACTAAACGGCTTCTTAGTACGTCCTTTACTCGTTTCCCGAACACTTAGAACAAGTGCGGACCGTAACGTTAGATTTTCCACAACGATAACAAAATAAACCTTTCTTAGGTTCTTTGCAAGAAGCAGCTCGATGGTTTGGCTTCCTACAATTCCAACATAATTGCGGACTACTTCGATTAGAAGAAGCAGGCGCATTAACGATAGCTAACCTTCGTGAAGAAGGTGCGATATTCGAAGACGGTAATCGTGAATTTTTTCTAACAGGTGGTGTCGATTTTTCACCACTACTAACGTTATTCGAAGAACGAGAAACTACAATGTCCTTAACGTGAGATGTTACATAAGCGAGATCAGGCTCCATGTCCTGCTTTCGACGAGATGGAGGCGTGTAAGCTTCAATAGCTTGCATGCGGTCCTCGATAATACGACCAAATTTAATTAATTCCTCAATTGAAGTAACCGACGACAAACCAAGCTGAGTTTGATAAACGGGAGAAATATTTCTTAATAAAATCTTTAACTGCTTTTCTTCAGAAAAAGGTTCATCGAGACGTGAAAACATGTTGCGAATAATTGCAACGTAAATACCCATAGGTTCATCATTAGCTTGAGTACGACGCTTAATTTCTTCAATAAGACGTTCGTCATAATCGGTAGGCTGAAATTGTTCACGTAAAAACTTAACTAAGTCTTCCCAAGAATTAACCGAATTACGAATGGATCTAACAAAAATCAATGCATGACCTGTAAAAAGATCAGTACACTCCAAAAACAACTGATGGCTTGAAACGTTACGCGATAATTGAAGTTCGGCAACTCGTTCTAAAAATGCATTCAATGAAATTGACTTTGCGTCACCGGAAAACTTTAAATTCCATTTTGAAACTGAAACACTCTTAACATGACTAACAAAATTTTGACTAACAGCAGAAGACGTCGGTAAAGCGTTATCAACTACAGAAGGTTGAACGACAGGTTCGATGACTTCATCGGCGGAAGTAGACGGATTTGAAACAACAATTTGCTTATCCAAAAGTTCGTACTGCGAAATTAAAACAACTAAGTCTTTTAAAAACTCATCTTTAACTTGTGAATCGTCACCTTGAATAGGAATTGAATTGCCAATACGGTTTAACAAATATTTAATTTTGGTTTCAATTGTAGAAGAAATTTTTGTAGTCGGAGTAATTTTTAATGAATCTATTAATTTTCTAAGCTCATCGATACCTTCACGAATCGCTAATTTATCTGCATTAAAATCGAAAGGGTACACGGGACGAGATATTTTGCCGGTAGCTTCTTCAATAAGAAAATTCTTGAGTAACCCTCGTAATACGGCAACACCTAAAGATGCATCACCACCTCTAATCAAAATTTCATAACGTAATTCGTTATGCGATAAACGATCAACAATCAATTTGTAACCCATTTTAAAATGTAATTACAAAACGGTAAAATCTTCCAAAAATCACGAAACTTAACAGGCAAACTAAAATTCGAAAAAGGCCACACGCTGGAGACGCCAAATTATTTATGTTACATGCCAAAATTAACACAAAGTCACTGCCTGCAATGTAGTAACATAAACGGGGGTTGTGCCACTAGCTCAATGGAGAAGGGTGGGTTTTATTTAAAATTCCGTGAAAAATTGGAAACGCGATCGTCGTAAAAATGGAACTAGAACGGTAAAATAGTCAAATAATCGGTAAGGGCGCCAATCAAGGATTTCTATAAGGGTAGCTTTCAAACCCCTGATTACCTGAAAGCTCATCTGGTTGGTTACAACCCCAGAACTTACCTTGAGTTGTAACAATTCTGAAAAACACTTAAACAAAAATTTACGTATGCGGCGGCTAAATGAATAAAAGCTCTTTACATTTAACAATTTAACATTTATTGATTGAAAATTTAAAACAAAAACAAAATAAAATAACAAGTACTAATTGATATCAAATAAATTTGAATAAAAGAAATGAAATAATCTTAAGCAAACAAAAATGAACAATTTACACACAAAACATTACATTAAAATTTATAAAAAGAAATGCTACTACAATAGCGTTAACTCGACGTTTTCAAATATAACATAATTAAATCTCAAGATCTTGACCGCATATTTATAACAAACAAATTCAAATAACACAAAAAAAAACAATACAGTTTATAACATATATGTCCGAACTTTAATTCGAACTAAACAAAATATAGTTTATAAGTAGTTACATTATCATATATTCTCAAACGCATCAAAACAAAGTTAATTGATTTTAATTTCGCGCAAACACTATACGTGTTCATTGAAATAATTAAATTCAACGTTAGTCGTAATTTCAATTGACTCAAAATTGAAAGCTTTTACTGCATTTTTAATCGCGGGTCACTGCACGATCAAACAACAAAATCGATAAATACCTTAATTCTTAATTGGTGATACCATTTGAACTTTGGTTCCCAGTGGTTTTGAAAGCTAACACCTTGGATGGACTTCGGCTGCTTCCCAAACAATAGAACAACGACGGAAGATATAACTCACAATCTAATTTTATAACCGCCACAGGCGAATTTAGGATTTAATCATATACCACTACAACATTAAACCCCACAAACGTAACAGTTTATGTTTCAGAAATCACGAATTTTACACAAGCCGTACTATACGAAATTTGAAGAAAATTAACATTTTTCTCCACCACACTTAATTTTCACGATTTCTGCCTAACTTCCGCGGTTCTACATAACGTCAGAGGGTAACGTCCCCTACACTCTCTCTCTACATCTTACGGTAACCAGTATTTGTCATTACGACCCACGATCGAATCAATCGAATGATCCCCCAAAAAATCAAACTTTTCAAAGTCCTCCTATCCCCTACTTAACTACTTAAATGTGCGCAGTAAATTTGTGGTAAAAGAAAGAACATTGAACAAACGAGAAAAACAAAGATGAAAATTATAATTAGTCGCATGCGTTTTCGCACGTAGACCTTGGTTCACACAAGAACGCTGAGACTTGCATAACTGCAGGTGGCTTAATCAAAGTGTAATTACCACGAAAAATGTATCAACTTACATTCCACAAAGGAAGTCGTAAATTATATTGAATTGGTATTCTACGAAGATAACTAAATAAAGTACTAAATCAAAAACAAAACTACGGATCTGTATGCATTTAAAAGAAAATTTCAATAATGATTGAAAACAACTTGAAATATCATTAAACTCAAACCACACAAACAATAAACAAAACGTTCTCGATGCTAATACTAAAATAATCAATCGAAACACACAAAAAAAAAAAACTTACGGTGTCTTTCACAACGAAATTCAAACGCAGGTAACACTTCTCCGCGAATTCGAGAAGATCAACAATACGACGCAGATTAAACGACGCGGGATTATTTGCAAGTAAGCCTGCGACAAAACCTGAATTAACAGAAAGGCATGCTCAAGCAAGAATTATATTCTGTTAAAATAATTTGCACAGAGACTAGAGTACGGTGATTTTTACGAACGAAAAGATATTTTCATCGACACAAGAGTCGTCTATGACACTTTGGCAACCACGAAATACAAGATTTAGTACCGTAGTTCGTAAAAATCGACAAAGTGGAAGAATTTCTGGTGGATTTTGGGGGTGGAATTCAAAAGCTAAGCCGGGTGAATTAGTTCTAGTTTCTCCACCTCGATTTACGTCTGAAAGTTACGTTCGACTGTTAGACGAAATTTTGGTGCCAAGTCTGCGAACACTTTATCCAGAAAAAGAATTAGAAGAAATTGTTATTGTCCAAGACAATTTGCCAATTCATAAAAGCAGAATCGTAAATGAGTGGTTTGAGGACAGAAACGACGTAATTTCTTTAGAATGGCCAGCAAAATCGCCCGATTTAAACCACATCGAGAACGTGTGGGCAGCTATGAGCAGAACTTGGACTAATAATCGCCTTGACATTCCGACCAGAAACTTAAATAATATAGTGCAAACTGCAAATGAAGTTTGGGAACGTTGGTGAGGATCTAACTTCTGCGTAAAATTAATTAACTCGATGCCGAACAAGTTAACAGAATGTTTGGAAAATAACGGTTTATATACAAAATATTAATTAGTTTGAGTATTTTATTTATAATATAAACGTATTTTTATAATATATATACTATATTTAAATAAATGTGGTTTGGTTGAAACAATGATTTAAATTAGTCGATATTACTACAAATATGATAAAGTAATCGTTATTTTACGAAAAATGTAAATGATATTAATTTTAGAATCTGAAGGTCGTTTTGCACAAAAGAACAGTACGATATGATTTTTTATTTAATTGACTATTTGAAGTATTTTCACAGTATTCATATTGAAGTATTTTGCTATTAAATACATTAGCACAGCCAAAAATTTTTTTTAATCACCAGACAAATATCAAAATGATATTATTTATACATTGTTATTCCGAATGTGCAATTAATATAACATTAGTGATAGTAGCATTAGTGGAGGCAATACTTTATATAAATATTTGATATAAGAAATAAAAATTTTAGAATTATTAGCTTGTGTAAGATGTCAATTCTCTAAAAATGCATTTTAAGTATTAGATACATTTAAAATTTGAAATAAATGCCAATCTGACGTACCGTACGTATTATTTACAGATCACTAAGCTTGAGTTTTTATTATTTTATTGAACTATGTAGGTAATAAAATTGCAATGCTTTATTTGCTTCAAAACTCTAATGAGAAACTTTATACTAATAGAATGTGAATAGGTGCGATCTTAAGCGGTCATTTTGGTTGAAGGCGAGTGTACACTTTTATTATTATTATTTAATAAAAGCACTCACACTAATTTATATATAGCGCTATCACTAACGCAAAAACAAGATAAAGTCCGCGGATAACTTCACACACTTGTTTAATACTTATTGTTTACGTTAAAGTCACGTACCAGGTTATTTATCTCACACGCGTTAATCACTTATTTATTTAAACTTGAGTAATCTTCTTAACACTGCCGTCTTCGAATTACTGGACCTCTAATTTGTTTGTGCCGCATTTATACATTTTGGGAATTCTTCTCGAATGTTCCATTTCTTTCGGTATACGTACTGCAAATGTACGAAAACTTCGCGAAGACTCTCGAAGTTGAGAATAACTTCTTGAACGTTTCAATAAATCACACTGTAAATACGTTAGATTTTAGAACATTATGACAAACAGAATTATACTAAGCAAATTCTTACTTAGAAAAGTTAAGATTAACTGAAAGAACTGTAAGTTTAGTATTTAAGGTTATAACAAATTTAGAAATTATTACTTTTAAGGAATCACTAACTATAGAAAAACATTTAAAGAATTATTATTCAACACAGCAATTATTGCCTTTTAGAAGACATTCATTTATTTAAAACTCTAGAGTTTTCGAAATTTTCTGTAATTGGAATAGATAGAACAATAATTTTTTTCCTCAAAATACTTATTTCAAACCCTATAAAAGCAAATTATTCCCGAATCTATCCCTTACCTAATTACAAAAATACAATTATTGTTCCTCCTATCAAATTTATCGTACAAATCAACCAATAAATTTACTGGACTTCTGAGCAATGTGGAAGAATAGGCCACATCACTTTATGTTCACAAAAATATTTCTTACGAAACAATTGCACAATAGAAGAGACTAATAAGTGTCTTACGTCACATATAAGTAACTAATACGAAATCATCATGCAATTGCAGAATCACCAAATTTTATATTCATCCAAAAACAATCAAGAATTAATGGAAGAACGCGATGGACAAGTCTTCAAACTTTTCGTTAAAAGAAATCAATTAATATCCTCAACATGCCGTATAATTATCGTTTGATAATACAGTACCAACATTCGAAATCATCGTAGAACCTGTTACTGAAAAATTCCTCATAACACACCATATAACAATTCTACATCCATACAAAAATTCTACATCTATACAATTTTAAGAATCCAAATAAAGTAAGAAAAGATCTTAAAAAAACAAAGAATATTCCAATTCATCTAAATCCTGTAATTTATGCAACGTATTATACAGTATCTATCATTACGGTAATAATATTATTTAGATTTATTATCATTATTATTAAGTTTAGGGTACGTATAAAGTTCTTGCCATAAGAGAAGAGCCCTACGTCATCAACGTATTCATATGAATTAAGATTAACGCACTAGTCAAATTAAGTGTTAGCTTATTAGTTACAATTAAAAATTCAGTGTTGGCTATCCTGGTTAGTTGGTACCTATAAGAATTTTAATTTTGCTGTCACAACACGTTTAACCTTCAAAATTAAAAATGACTGCAATTTGTTTGTTTGATTAATTATATTTATTAAAGTGAAATTTAGATTTAAACATATGTAGTTATTACATTTTTTGTAAAATCCAGTTATAGAAGTAATTTAAAATGAAAAAACGTTTAAGCACAGTGAAGTCATATATAATACAGATTAAACGTAATTTTAATACATTAAACAACGAAATGAGCAACATCTTGAGTAACAATTGGTTTTATAAAAATGTTCAGTTTAAAAAACACTATGAACCTCATTTATTTTAATCATCACTATCTGAAGATTCCGATGAACTTGAATCGTTTAAACCAACATTAATTATTAAAGGTTCCACTGTAACGTCTAAAAACGTTTCTCGGTTATACCACTGTTGTATTAGTTTTTCTGTATGAATCACACACTTTTCCCATACTTCGGAAGTACATTGTTGTAGTACTTCGTTCCACATTAAAATTACTTTTTCATCTCCATACCCATCCCCACCAATGTGTTTATTGTAATATGACTTTGCATGGGCCCATATTAATTCAATTGCATTAAACTCGCAATGATAGGGTGGTAGTCGTAGCACTTCATTTTTTCTAGTAACATGGAATGATATGATGCATTATCCAACACTATAATTGACGATTCTTTCAAATTATTAAGTAAACGTTCCACAATCCATTTTTTAAACGTTTCACCATTCATATCTCCATGATAATCTTCATGCTGAGATTTAGATGAAAACAATAAAGAAGCATTTTTTACAAATCCAGTTTTTGTACCGGCATGTACGACAATAAATCGTTTTCCATCGTAGCCCTCAGGTTTACGTACACTTTTTAAATTATCATCTTGCCACGATCTCCCCATACTTCCGTTGGCAAATATCCAAGTTTCATCCATATAAACTACTTCACGTGGAAATTCTGAGTTTAGATTTTCTATGTAACGTCTTAGAAATTTAATCCTCATAAGGGCTATACGTGAAGTCTCCATTAAGGATCTACGGTGATCGTCCTTCTTGAATTTAAAGCCAATTTCATGCAGAGTTCTATTTAAAGTGCGATCACTTAACAAAAGATGTTTATGTTTGAGTTCACTGTTTAGGGAATTCACAGTCACATGTTGTTCTAGAAAAAGTTAGTTTTTAGAAAGATTATGAAGGTTGCTTTCATCGGAACTTACTGTTTGTGTACATCGTAAACAACGTGTTTCTTATAGTCATTTTTGAAGATTCCGGCAAGTCGACAGTTTTTGACTTCCTTCGTGACCTTTTCTTTCCAGGACTTGATAACACTGGATTCAATTTGTGTTCAGACTTTATCCGCTTAACAGAAGCTAAGCTTATGCCCAATGCAGTTGAAACTCTCTGTAAATAATTTATTGTAATGCAAATTAATCATTTCTTTCTTTAGCTTACCTCTTGAACAGACGTTAATCGAATCAAAGGACCCCCATTATCCTTTTCTTGTTGAAAGTATGCAAGTAAATTAACCACCATTTGGCGAGACTGAGAGCGTAATGTTTTACCTTGTATAAAACCCGACATGTTTTTGTTCTAAAAAGAACAGTTTGAAATAAAATAATGCAAAATAATAATAATAACCAAAGATACAAAACGAAGCAAAAATGACAGCAAACCGTGTTTGACAAAACGTCAACTTGATTGAAGTCAATTGAATAATTTTATTCATAACGCATGCAATCAATCTTCCATCTTTGTTTTACACATAGTTTATGTCTTGCTTATATAATAGTCGGCATGTTATTTCTTTCATCAGTAGGCAATGACGTAGGGATCTTCTCTTATGGCAAGAACTTTATTTGAACTTTTGTGTAAAGCTAGGTAAATTATTAGAATTAAGAGTATAAACAAGAACTCTGAAGATCAAGAAATGTCTTTTCTTCCAAAAACTCTATTGTACCCGCAACTGAATGAGGACATTCAGACCATAGGAGGGAGAAATTATGATCGTCAAAACCTACCAAGTACTTTCTATAGATGTCACATAAACAAGTCTCTTCTAATATTCCCTGATTATAATTAAATGTATTAGAATTAGTATAAACAGATATAAGGATTTGTGGATCGATAGCATTATAACTAAAGAACGGATAGTAAGGCAAGAAAAAATACAAAAAAAGGTAGCATAAAAAGCATATTAAACCTGCCAAAAAGGCAATAAAAAAGGCACAAATATCTATTGAAATTTACAGTTTATTATTTTGTTTTACAATGTTTATTAAGTGCTATTATTTTCCCAAGCACAAATCAAATATTTTACAATATTTTGACCAAGAAGCTGTTGCCTTTTATTATTTAAAATATTTTTATAGATGGAAAAAGTTCTTTCAACATCACAAGATGTTAGTGGAGCAATTGTTAATGCCGATGTTTCCGTTATTGTTAAAGATATTTTCTGTTGCTTTATGACCTCCCCTTTTTAAATTTCAGTCAGTTGTTTAAAGAGGTCAAAGGAAGGGTCTTTTGATGTGACTGAATCCAATTTTTGATTAATTTTTGTTCCTATAGTTCCTGGACATGCACTTATAATTGTTCTTATACTTTCGAATGTAGCGAAAGATTCGGTCATTGCGGTTTCGCTTTTTTCTAGCTTCTTTAATTCGTCAGGAATGCCGGAAAAGTGTGTTTTTATAAAAACTCTTAAAAGCTTTTTGAGATTTAGCAATCGCTGCAGAGGCCGTCTCGTCAAATAATTCAACCACCTGAAGTAAGACAATTCAATCAATGTATAAGACAATGTCAGATTATAGTATAAACTTTAATTTTTTCAAACTGTGTGGCATAAAAAATGTAAGCAGATAACCAAGTTCCCCATCTTGTTATGATAGGTTCCGGTGGAAGTTTAACATCTGGAAGTTTTTCTTTATAGGCCCTTACCCGTAATGGTGCTTTCACAAAAACCTGAAACAAGATCCAATAATCAAAAAGAGAATCTAATACGTTAGAGATTTTTACCTTTTTGGTGGCAGAAATGAACTTGTTTGCTATTGCAAACTCGCCTCTAATGAATTCACACACCCTATGTATTCCATGTGCTAGGCAAATTAAATGATTAAAATTCGAATAAAATATTTCTAATGCCTGCGCGGATTTGATCATATAAAGTGCTGCATCGGTTACGATTAAGAGAACCGTTTTTTACGCCATTGGGATACAGAAGTCCTATAAACATAAAATTATATAATTGTAATTAATAGATTGCATTATATTAATCAACCATAAAAAAAAAACCTACGTAAACGATCATCGAAAAAATTTGCAACTGTTTTTTGATTGGCCTGTGGATTTTTTTTGGATGCTAGCAAATGAGCTTTTCCTGGTTCTAGTTCAGACAATTTACCAACTACAAAATTTGCTATATTTCAACCTCTGAAATCGGTTGTTTCATCAACCGAAGTTCAAATGTAATGGTTCCCAATGTCATTCCTTATTGTCTGTATTTTCTATAAAAAGTAAACTAGCATTTTGAAAACTATTAATACTTTAATTAAACTCCTTACCGATTGGTAACATATGTCTAAATAATTTTTTCTCAAAGTTGATTCATCTGGAACAACTTGTTCGGTGTATTTTTCGAGAAAATTGCGAAAATTGATATCATTAAGTTTTTTAAGAGAAATTTGAGCCGATACCGATGCTTCGGACAAATCTAGAGCAAAAGATGTTTTTGATGGGCCAGGTTTATTCTGTTGATCTTCTATAACGTTTTTAACAATGGTTGTTTCATAGTTTTTTTTTAATATTTTTTAAATGTAAACCACTACCGAAGTGTTGTTTTACATGGTATTTTTTAGTAGCACCGATCTAAAATAATACATATACTAGTAATTAAAAGGATTTAAATTAAGATAATACTTACTAACTGATTTTGAACAAACTTGACAAAAAAGGTTTTCTTCGTCGGTTGTTAAAGTATTGTCCAATTTACTCCACTTGTAATTATTTTCAAATTTTGATTGTTTATTAGGTGGCATTTTCAAAACTTACTCACAGCACAACAGCAATACACTATCGCAGTGTGACAATACCACAGGTATTTATAACAAACAAAGAATATTTTAGTCATGTGTTTCAGTCATTAAAGGAATCCCACCGGACAGAATTAAAATTATATATAAATATGTCAAACACAACTTTAAAGAATTAAAAAATAAATTTATTTAAAAATTACAAAGTTAATGTTTGGAGAACAGTATGTTGTACAATTCTGTCTTAAAATTAATTTTCGTTTTCTTTTAATAACCCGGGAAAAATTGCTAATAAAGAGATTTCGTCAATAGCCTAGATTAATGTCACTTACATATTGCAATAAATTTCTTAATGTAATAATAAGCAAAAAAGAAGTATTAGTCAATTATAACAGTTGGAAAATTAGTAATAATTTATACAAAAGGTTATTGAATTCTAATATAATTATAGATTTGTTTACTTTACTTAGGTACTGATAGACCTATAAAATATGATTCATTCCGAAATCCTTCCGGTTTTGTAAATAGTGTTCTGTTAAGCCTGTCATTGAACATAATCCTAGTATAAATTCTTACAATAGTTCTTCTCTATAAGCGGCTTTTGTATTTAATGTTTTCTGGAAACCATTGTTTAACAAAACATAAAAATCCCTGTTGTTATTTATAAGTTCGTGGTAACACCTTTTGAGCAAAAAATGTTAGTTATATTATTGTACGTAATTTGAGTAAAATTCTAAAATGCGTTATTGTCATCTACCTATTAAAACACTGTTTACACAAACTTTTCAAAAAAGGCAATATAAAATAATACTCTTTAAAAAGGCAAAAAAGACAGTTACACAAAAAAGCAAAATAGGCAGGCTCCAGGAATTTGCCTGACCGTCCGCTCTTTAATATAACTCTTAGTTAAGCTAGTAGATGTGATTCTGAATTATAATTATATTATTTGATAACTATTATTTTGTATTAGTTAATTTTAATGCAATATTCCTTTAATTTTTTTTAAGTGAATTAAACTACTACATAACAATAGTTAGTTTTAACATTTAAAATTTTTATTGGCTAGTAAAGTGTCAGTTTTACCTAAAGTTTATTTGAAAGCATTTGTATCACTAAAACGATTGCAATATTCAATTCTGTTTATGTTACGAGCTATACCTAGTGCTTCTAAATTTCAATTGATATTAGACGTATTTTATTGGAATTCAAAAACTAAGATTATAAACTAAAGTTTATTATGGTATAAACCTACAAACCATTGTATAAATCTACTTTTTAAGGCTACTAAAAATGCGAGACAAGGACGAATAAAATTTTCTTGGCAAACAAAACAATTTTAAAGTGCAATAATGTTTATTCTATTAGTAGTGCTAAAACAACACCTAAAAACGCATATTTTATACAAAGCAGCAAACTTTGGGAAGCATTGTAAAGTAAAATATATACACGGAATATAACTACTTATTGATATTAAGGTTAAAAGTTATCGCACAACTTGCAAAGTTGTTAAATTGAGTATTTATTCGTTTATTTGTCTGGACGTTGCGGGTAACAATTCACATATGATATTATTTCTCAATTCCTTTTAGTGGACAAAACATTTCCAAAAATATATAGCAATTTCCGACAATTTCTATTTATTACCCCTTATGATCTAATCCAGAGGTTCCCAAACTTTTTTGTGTCGTAGACCCTTTGCCATGTTTTTCGGTTTTGGGTAGACCCCCTACTTATCTGATATTGATTTTTTGTAAATTTCTAACTGTAGTGAAGTTTAGTGTTAAAAACTTAAAGTAAAAACACATGTTAAGTTTTATACATTTATTAATTGAATTTAAATTAAAACTACTCAAAATAGAATTTTTTATCTGTTATATAAAATATACGTAACATAAAATAAACTAAGCAATAAGTAAATGTTTTTAGTGAGAAGAATGAACCTGATGCTTTAATAATAAATTATCAACATTTGGCGTCAATTTTGTAAGGTTTAATCTTAAATCTTCTCGGCTAATGATGTCCAGTCTGTTTCTTTTTTTCGTTAAGAGATTGGTAACAGCGCTGAACCCCCTTTCTACTAGGTATGACGATGGAAAGGAAAATAAAAATTTCCTCGCTATATTCCATAATACGGGATAAGTAACGGGTATGTTGTTTTGCAGCCAGAATTGCTGATATCCGTTTTTAAACTGCACTTTAAATTCTTCGATTGTACTTAGTTCAGTCAGTTCCTCTTGTATTATGACATTCGTTTCTTCTAGGTCACCATATGGGTTAATTATCTACGATGGTATTACCATAGTCAAAAGATCCTCAAACCTAGTTTCAAAATCTGAATAGAGGGCACTTAAATGTTGAACGTAGGTTGAAACATCGTTTTCCTGGCAGTTTGTCTGTGACAAATTGGAGAACTGGGAAAATTCACTCCGTCCAATATTTTGCTTCATTAATTTAAATCTGACAAGAAACGCTGATAAGATGAACTTTGTTTTAATCAAATTTAGACTGTCGCCTTGCAAATTAACCATATTAAATTTTGTAAACAAATCTGTTAAATAGGCGATTTCTGTTTTCCACTTTATTAAATTGTCTTTTAAAATTTTATTTTTAGTATCTAGAAATTCTAAAATAGTCTCAAAAAGTGCAATAATGGAATGAAGTCAAATTTTAAATAATAAACACTGTACTGTCTACATTTCTTTTTAGATTCGGACATAGCATCAGTCATCTGTGGGCAAAATTAATCTATTTAAATAAGACATCAAGTCCAGCAGCTGTATATTAAAAAATCAAAGTCAAATTTAAATCGTATGGTCTTTGATTTTATGGCAGGCATAGGCGTACAGCCATTATAAGTGAATGTGAGAAAGTGAATGTTATGAATGTTACTTAAGGTTTTGATATGATAGAACTTTAAGGAAATTTGAAAGTAACATGACAAAAAATGTTAAAATAAAGTATTATACAACGAATAATAATAACAAATTGTTATGCGATTTACCTCTACGTACATTCGACTGTCATGTGTAAAAATTCACCGGTTCCACTTTAGCAAATAAATTAATAAAAAATTTAAATTTTAATATAGAGAAGTATGTACAGTGCAATATCCATAATCCGAACTTCCGTAATCCGAACATTCCAGTAATCCGAACAGGCTCACAGTGTAACGACCAATAGACAAACGTACAATTTTTTTTTACTTTTTTTGTGAAGTTATTTGGTAAGATATATGTATTTATAAAAGAATAATAAATGCCTAGCAAGATCGTAAATAAGTAAATATTGACACACATACATATTTATTTATGTGACCGACCAAAATATTTAGTTTGATTCCAAAACAATTTTTTTTAAATATGTTTCCTATATATAATAAACATTTAAATTTTATGAAAAAAAAACAAACAAATGAGAGTGTGTATTGGAAAACCCCCATTTTTATTTCATGGACTCCCAAATTTTTTTTCGCTGACGTAGACCCTTTGCAAGTTGTCATAGACCCCTGGGGGTCGATATAGACCACTTTGGGAATCACTGATCTAATCTAATTGTGTGTTTTGTAGATACAAGCTGCTAGTCTTTCAATTTATATCGTTTTTACCCAAAATTTGTCAAAATATGTCGACGTTAAATAAAATATTCATTTTTGATGACATGTTGAACGTAAGGTCACGTAATTTTGAATTTATATTTTACAATGAAAACGTTTAAGCAAGTTTTAAGTAATTTTATCGACTACTAAACAGTTACTTAAAAACTTTTTTTTTAATGTTAATAGTGTTTTTAATAGCTAAATTTGTTTGAGTTATTTTGGAATAGATAAATTAATTTAAAAATGTTGCTACAGAAATTGTACATAAGCGTGATTGCGACTACAGATCTATTAACGGCCTGTATTTTCTCCAATTACTCTTACTTCAGTTCATACGGTAGATAAAAGAGCTTGAAATGTACCTTGTCTATAGAATGAATTGTTTGATACTTCTGAAACTACATATGTCTATATCGGCATTGGGGACGATTCAAAAATATTCGTTTAATTAAAACGTATGCGTTCAAGGCATGCGAACGAATGGTATCTATCGTTTCGTATTCTGCAATACTCTTTGCTTTAGTCGTTCGTTCGTAAGCTATTCGTTTGACAAGTGATGCTAACCGCTCGTTTCATATTTCTTATGTCAAAATTATTATAATTTTACAAGATCCTAAAAAGTAAGCATTACTATTAATGGGATGCGTTTGAAGATCACGGTTGTGGATTATCGTTATCAGGATTATGAGCCCGAAATGAAAATGGTGGTCTCAATCTTTTTGTCTTTTTTATATTTGCTGTAGTTATTTTATTTTTCTTAGTTTAACCTACTATTTTTGTTTCATCTTATTTTGATACTTGTATTGTATTTCTTTGTATTAATATTGTTGGATTCGTAAAATCGCCGGTATTTTCACTACCATGTTAATGTTCTTTATAGTTTTGAAACTTTTTCTAAATTTTGTTGGTACATCTGGCCAAAAAAGGGTAAAATTTCTTTTTTTCTCTTTTCGTTATAGTCCTCATAAATAGTTATTTTAAGATCAATTGGGGTTTTCTTGTAGTAAGAACCATAAAGCAAATAAAGGGAGAAAACATAGTAGATGAATAAATAGATTGATTATAAGTTGTGACATCTCAAATAATTAAATTTTCAGGTGTTTCTTTACGGTTTTTTAATTTCATTATTCTCAATTTTTCAAGAATAGAGGAATGAAATCCTTAGATAGGAGAATTAGAACTTGGATTATTAACTGTTGTGAAATGTAATTCAGTTTTGTAAAGTTCGCAAAATACTTTGACAGTTTGATTTTGAATTTCGCGTTCTTCATCAAATCATCACAAACTATTTTTTTTGGTTTTTTATGATGTGCTAAAAAATGTCGCAATTTGTTAAGTAGGGTAATACCTGTTCCATATTTTAATAGATAGGTTTGACCGTATCTTAAGAATAAATCGATAAGTGTGAAAAATTTGGCATTTTGAAATGAAAATGTATCGATGTATACAACTTCAAATGATCTTTTAGCTAATAAGGGTCCTTGAACTTGAGTTTTATAAGGATGTCTTTCATATTTGAATTGAAAGAACTCTATATATATTTATTAATTAAATCGGCAATGGATTGTTTCATGCTTTGCCAGTAAAATTGTGACTTGAATTGTATGTTTCTGAAATACCGTTGTGTGTTTTTTTATGATATTCCGCAATTAGTTCTTTTTGTTGTTCTTTATTTGTAACATCTGTCAAGATTATGTTGCTGATAATGATGTTAATAGATTGATTTAATATCTTCGCGCCGTGTTTATCCAAACGCCTTCGCAAAGTTGTTTTGGGAACCTTGAAGGTCTTAGCAGCCCACATATAGCCAATATTGTGGTTTTTCACGTTATGAATAGTCTGTTGCATGTCATGCTTATCCCACTGTTGTCTTTTTTTGGATGCCATTCCTATAAATGAAAAAGAAAAGTAAATCGAAGTGAAATTATTTCATTGCCCATGATGGACCCCCTCGTCCATCATAAGACACAGATAAATAGTCCACCATAGGCCACATTGCAAAAATCAGATATAAATCTCAAACTTTTTTGTTCTTTCGAATAATCTCAATTGTTGCTCGACAATTAACATACAATAGTTCTTTCAAGCTGCAGTAACAAAAGCAGATTATAGTTGAACGTAAAACAAAAGATATCTAACATCATGCCAAACTACTTTCTAACATCGATACTTACCAATTTTAAATTATTTATGTAGTTGAACAGAATCTGCACATGTTCACGTGAGCACTTGTAAACAACTACTTGGGGACTTCAATCATCCTAACCAATATGTTAGTAGTGTATTATGCGCGGTATATTTGAAAATACAGCTAGTGGTCCGTCATTAACGAGAGTCCATCATAGGCACATTTCCCCTACATAATAGGGAAATAATTACAAATACAATAATAGATCAATTACTATTAAGACAAGATAGTCATTATTCATTTCCTGTTGGTATTGAATTTACCAAGATTTTTAATAAATTGTGGATTTTTTGGCGGCTTTTTTTTCTGCAGCTTTTTTTCCGTCGACTTTTCTTCCGCGACTTTTTTTTCCACGGCTTTTTTTTCCGCCGAAGGATAGTACATAGGTAATAAGTGATTTATACTTTCTATAGATGTCACATATCAAAATCCTTTCTAATCTTCCCTAATTATAATTAAATGTATTAGAATTATTATAAATAGATATAAGAATTTCTGGATCGATTATAACACTTATAGTTAAGCTAGTGGTTGTGATAAATATTTTATCAAGATTCATACTTCTGAATTTTAATAATATAATTCAATAACTAAAAATATAAATCAAAACATAATGCAGAAACAAAAAATTCAAAAAACAGATATAAATTCTGATTTTGCTGCATAATTTGTTTATTTAACATTATTGATTTAAAAATAAACGGTTTTTAACCGGTATGATCTTCATCCGTATCTCTGGGCAAAGGGATTGTGTTGTACCCGATGTTTCTTCATGATATTCCACAATTATTTCTTTTTGTTGTTCTTTATTCGTAACATCTGTCAAGATTATGTTGGTGATGATGATGTTAATACATTGATTAAACATCTTCTTACATACTTCTGTAAAGTGTTGTTGTAGTCTTTTGTCTATAAAATAAAGAAAATATGTATTATTTGGATGAAAAATTTCTTTTTTTTAGAATGTCTTCTTCAATTGCTGTGTCTCTAATTTTAATGCGATAATGTTTCTTTTTTCCAAAAAGTGTTGACATTTTGCAGTCATAGTTCTCGTGTGTACTAAGAATTATACGGTCGAGGTAAATGTTAATTGCTTGTTTCGTGATTGAGATAAGTTTTCATTGATCTTCTACTGTTGAATGTATTGTTTCGTCTGAACCTTCGATTTCTTCTTGTTGGTCAATGATTTGAGATCGGATTATTGTGTTTAGATATTCATCCGTTAACTCCTGAATTTCTTCAATATTTGGAATTAATGAACTGTTATCGTCTTCTTCCGTTTCTATGTTATTGATTTCAATTCTGGATAATGCATCTGTATCGTAATTTTCCTTTCCCTTTTCTTGTATTAGATGGTGAAAATGAATTTATCTAGTTTTAATTTCCATCGAATTAAACAGGAGTTTAGTTCTTTGATTTTGTAGAACCATACTAATGGATTGTTGTCAGTTTAATTATAAAATTTTATCCAAACAAATAGGGTCTAAAATGTTTAGTAGAATCAAAGACTGCTAGAATTTTTTTTCAATTTTTTTTTCTGCAGAGTTTAAAGTTCTTCTTATTGCTACGTTTGAGGCGTCTGTTAACTTAATTGTTTAGCAAATTTGAGATATGCTTATATAGGGGCGTTAGTAATAAGTTTTTTTACAAAGGTTAAATGCTGATATATATTCTGGATGTTGAATATTAATTCGGGTATTTTTTTGAAGACACTTTGTCAAGGGAGAAACTATTTGAGCAAAATTGGAGATAAATCTACGCTAATATCCGACAAAACTTAGAAAAGAATTAATTTCTTTCTGAGTACCTGAAGTTGGATATTTTTGAATCGCTTCTGTCTTTGTGGAATTTGGTTTTATACCTTCTGGAGTTATTATGTGTCCTAAGAATTCAACTTTTTTACACAGGAATTCTAATTTGTCTAACTGGATTTTTAAGTTGTATTGTTTTATCTTATTAAAAACCTTTTTTATGTGGATAAGATGTTAGTGCAACGATCGGGAAAATATAACAACATCGTCCATGTAGATGAAACAAAATTTGTATAGGTATTCTGTCAGTATGTTGTCCATCACTCTCTGGAACGTACTGGAAGCATTCTTTAGCTTAAAAGGCATCAATCCCGCGCCGTACATAAGGGCAAAGTCGTGTGGTACATGGCCGAAGGTGCCGAAAAGCCTCAAAACTAAAAAGTAAAAAAAAGAGAAAGCAACAAACAACATTGTCAAAACAAAATTTATAATGATAAAAAAACCAATAAGAAATTGCTAGCTATTACATTGTTTTTTATTTGTTTATTTTTTTATTTTTACTATTTGAGACGAGGAAACCGAATTACTTCTCAAAAATAATATATTTTCCAAATGAGAGTACGCAATAATAGCATTTATTCGATCGAATACGTAATACGTAACATGATAACATGAATTGTGTGAACTTTAACAAATCTGATTTAATTCATATTTGAGCTTGAAATTTGGCCTGCAACGAGCCAACGAGCGAACAACCGTTTTTTTTCCTGTCTGAGCTTGCAATGTACAAAACTTTATATATTTAAGCGCTGCATTGGTCGCGATTTCATTTGTTGCCTGATACCCGATCGATAATTAACTTAGCGAAGTGAAAAGGTGCATGGAGTAAAAGATATCTGCTTTCGAGACTTTAGTTGTTGTAGTTTTACAGACTTTATAGTGATGTGTTTTGTGTTGTGACTTAACACTAGAACCGCCGGAGTTTTTAAATAGCTAGAACCGCCAAGGAGGACAAAATTGTCCCCGTGGTGAAACAGCTATTTTGAGCTGGTACTTATTATTTTTTTGTTATAACAATTATTTTAGTTTATTTATTGCTTACAAATATTTAAATAATTTTGTTAAAAAAGTAAAAATATAGTACAAAAACAAATGTAGTTCAATAAATATAATATCAGAAAAAATACCTTTTTATTATTAACATTAAAGTTAAACGACAAAACAGTAATAGAACAAAATTCTGTGAAAAAAAAACTTGTTGCATAACAAAGAGTTTCTAGAATTATAAACACTTCACACAAACTACTGTTAGTGTTTCTTTTCCCATACACTTTTTGCAACTAATTTTATTGCACTTTGAACATATTTTGTTACCTTTATTAGAATTGCAAGATGCTTTGATTTGACATTTCCGCCGCGTTGTTGTTTTATTTGCTCTATTTTCTTCAAGACCCTGAGAATATAAAGGCGTTTTTGAGATATCTGCCAAAGATTTCAGCCAAAATTAACAGAAAATTTCTGCGGCTGATACTCTTTTCTGTTGTTTTTTTTGTATAAAACCCACGAATTTATTTCCGCAATATCAAGGATATTGTATAACGTATGCACAGGCCATCTGCGGGATGCAGCTTTTACGGAATACTTCCTACACATTTGGTCATTTGTGTTCATATGTTTATTCTGCCAAATTATATCTCTTAAGCATCCTGATATTAATGATGCCTTTGTTGTTTGAGCTTTTACTTTGTCCTTGAGGTTCCCATTACTTGTTATGTTTGCTCCTAGATATTTGAGGGACATCAATTGTTCTACACTTTGATCGTAAATTGCTAATTTACATCTTCTTGGTTCTTTAGATATTGTAAGGGGTTTTGTTTTCTTTGTGGATATTTGCATGTTGAACGTTTTTGCTGTTTGTTGAAATTTATACAAGAGCTTCTGTAGGTTATCTTCGTCTTCCGATATGATCACTGCGTCATCAGCATAGCATATTATTTTTATTTCTTTATCACCCATTTGGTATCCTCTCCCAGTTTGCTTTACTTCGTCGAAGATTTCATCCATTATGATGTTAAATAAGCTTGGGCTTACGCTGTCTCCTTGTCTGATCCCAGATGCCACAGGTATTTTATTACCTAATTTATTTGCCGTTCTCAAATATGTATAATTCTCGGTATTCAGCTTTTTGATAATTTTTGTTATATTGGGGTGAATGTTTCTTTTTGTTAGTAGGCTGTATTTTTTCCACTGAAAACCTTATTTTGGGTGTAATTGACGTTTTCAATCTCGTCATGTAATTTCTGTGTTTGGGTGTTGGTTTCTGTTAAGCTATAAAGTTTTTCAAAATATCATTCCCATTCTTCTGCAGTAATTTTTGTACTTTGTAGGTATTCATTTATTGGTTTTTTTCTATTTCTCAGCAAACTCCATATTTTCTTTTGTTCTCCGTATAAATCATGTTCCATATTATTCGAAAATTTCTCCCAATGTTCTCTTTTGATTTTTCGAATATTTTCATTTATCCTGTTCCTTACAGCTTTATAGTTATTATATGTTATTGCATTAGATCTATATTGCAGGTACGATTTCCTTTTCTCTTCTGCTAAGGTCCGAATGCTTCTTCCGCTGCTTCTAGTATATTAGTTCTTAATTTTGTCTATGCTGTTTCAATGTCATCCAGCTCTTGGATATTATTTGGAGCTATTTTTTTCTAAGTCTTTGTTGATATAGATATTTAGTCGAGTCGTCTAGTAGGAATTCTATATTCAGCTTACTCATTTTCTCGGTGAGTTTGTTATGTAATCGTTGCATGATTGTTTGCATTTTTGTCATTACAAGATGGTGGTTTGTTCCTGCATTTGCTGAGGCTAACGATCTAACGTCCTGAATCCTTTTCGGGTGAATATTTTTATTAGTGATTACGTAGTCTATTGCTGATCTTTGTCATCGTGTGTTTTTGAAGCTGTATTTATGTTGTGATTTATGTGTATAGAAAGTATTATTAATTCTGTGTTCATTTTGTATGCAGAATTGTATCATTTGTTCGGCACTCTCATTAATTATTTCTTCGTTAAATCGGTTTTTGATACCAGGTATAACCTCATCGCCTACTCTTGCATTAAAACCCCTAAGATTATTATTTCATCTTCTTTCGGTATATTGTCTAAGACTGTTTGTAAGGTCTGGTAAAATAATTCTCCGTCTGTGGTTTGCTAGTATCGGGTGCATAGATACTTATTATATGAGTTAGTCTTGATTTTTGTAATTCGATTGTCATCTGGAGTGTTCTGTCACTAAAGTATCTTGTGTTGCTGATTTGATTTTCATATCTTTCATGTATCAATATGCCAACCCTTGATGTTGCTCTTTCATTTTTATCCTTGCCGCTGTATATTAGAATGTAGTTTCCACATTTGCTGTTTCCTTTGCCCTTTTTTTGTCTCCGAGAGTGTACATGTGTCTTTTAATTTCAAGTAAGATTTCTTGGTCTTGATTGTTAAATGATGTTACATTCCAGCATCCAATCCTAAGTATAGTCCATTTCCTTATTCGCTTATTCCTTGTTCTCGCCATGTTGTCATTATTAAATCCAGTCAGTTCCGAGGCCAAACTATTGGTTCTAGGAGCACTTTTTTTCCCCAAGCGAGTCGCTAGCCTCACTTGAAACCCTCTTCTTTTATCTGGGGTTGGGACCGGCTATGACGTCACTGAGCTATTCAATCCACCCAGTTCTGTCATAGGCAGAGTTGCTTGTACTTGTAAAATATAAAAATGAAAATAAATTTATAAAAATACTTTTTAAAATTATTTGTCAATAGTGGATAATACCTAACTTAACCCGTATCTGTACTCACATATGAACGTAATACAAATTTGGAGCGTTATTTTAAATTTGCACAAAGGCGCCTAAAGTGCTAGGCGCGGGCCTGAAAGGCATTTGTCTATATTTGTAATTTCTATTATTTACCGTAAAGGCCGTCATTTTAATAGAGTTTTGGTCCATTTCAATTTGGTGAAATCCTTCCCAGCAAACACAGATGGACTTAAATTACTGTTGAATTGCCATTAAATTACGGTAATTTAAGTAGTAATTTAAACAGTAAAAAGGGCGCCATTAAGCAACCGCTTAAACTACCAAAAATTCATTGACTTCTAAATTACTAATAAGCTACCATTAAAATACTGTTGTTATATTACCATTAAATTACTGTTAAACTACTGTTTTGAACTATTAGCAAAACTATTAATTATTATTAAAACCACTAACACATTTAAAAAAATAGTATTTTTAGTTAATTATTTGTTTCTGTAATTTTTTATTTATTTCGTTTACAGAATTTGACGCACATGATTGATAAATTGTCGGATTTTTTTAAAATTAGAATTTAATTTAAGTACTTACCTGGGGTTTGATCCCACGAACATCAGGAAAATCCCTTGCAACCTAAACGTGTTAGCCACTACTCTACCTGACCTCATAGTATAAATGCTAACTACACGTTATATATTATGTTGAATATAAAATCGAGTAACTTATTCGTAATTTAATACTTTTAACGTGAACCATTAAATATTTCACATGACAATCAGACTGATGATGAATTAGTCCTATATATACATTTGCATCGCTACGTATTAATTATACTCTTGTTGTTTTTGTTATTCTGTAATCAGGATAATTCATGTCTTAGTTGCTTAAGTGGTTTATATAATCCGAATATTTTTGGATACGGCAGGTACATAATTTCATGCAATATTGATATTCTTGTATCATAAGTTATAATATTTACTTTTGTTTTATATTGTGTTACTGGATCCCGCAGATTAATCAATGCTATTTGACTTTCCAATATTAATATTTTTGTAAACTGTACGAAATCTTTTTAGTTGTCGATAATAATTGCCACTTTCCTTCTTTCTATGCATTCTTCAAGCAATTGTTTGATAGCAGACCTAACTGTTTGGCAAATGTAACGACTATTTTTAAAATAATATAGCTTAAGATTTATATAGCAACTCTATTACTACTAACTATTAATTTACCTTGTATTTTAATGGACATTCAATTACCATTAAACTCCCCAACCTAATTATGGAATTACGACTAAGTTACTGAGTAAACTATTCAAGCTACCAATCATTACATTACTCCTAAATTACTTTTGAATTGCTGGGTAGTATAATGGTAACTCAATTACCGGTAAACTACAACGTTCCATTTTTTAATTACACTTAAGTTACTGGTTAAACTATTTTTGAGCTACCCACCATTACATTACTACTTAATGACTTTCTAATTACTGTGTGGTATAACGGTGACTTAATTACCATTAAACTACAACGTTCACTTTTTTAATTACTCTTAAGTTACTGGTTAAAACTATTCTTAAGCTACGCACCATTACATTAGTCCCTAATTACTTTCTAATTACCGAGTAGTATAATGGTGACTCAATTACCATTAAACTACAACGTTTAATTTTTTAATTACTATTAAGTTACTAATTAAATTACTTTTATGCTACTACAACACTAAAATACTCCTAAACTACTTCGTATACTACTGTTAAACTAGTAACCATTTAAATTACTGCTAAACGTCACCTTAGACTACTCTTAAATTACAAAAAAAATTAAATTACTTATAAATGACTTTTCAATACCCAATAAACTACTAAATTAAGCTACCTTGTGTTTGCTGGGTTGTGTCAAGTCAATTGTAAAGTTGTAAAATAACAGCATTTTTCTAGGTTATCTAGTATTTTCTCTATCCTTGGAAGTGGATATTTATCCTTTATTGTTTTTTAGTTTAGTCTTCTACAGTCTATTACCATTCTGAATTTTCTTTTACCTGAAGCATCTGCCTTTTTTGGTACAATTCAAACTGGTGCAATGAAACAGTATCTGCTCATCACTGAAGGATTTGTAGAACGTATTGTGTCCGTTGATGGTTTTTCCTATCTCTTGTAAATCCGTAGGTTTTTTTTTCTTCTAGCACAAGAACTTGAGAGCTACTAATTTGGTTTTTCGCCGAAGTTGTTTTTCTTCACCAATAGAACACCAAACTGTTCAGAAGTATGAATCTTGATAAAATATTTATTGAACATCACAACCACTAGCTTAACTATAAGTGTTATAATGTTATCAATCCACATTCTTATATCTATTTATACTAATTCTAATACATTTAATTATAATTAGAGAATATTAGAAATGATTTGTTTATGTGACATCTGTAGAAAATATAAATCACTTATCTATGTAAGGTTTTGACGATTATAATTATATGAAATAGTTACCTGTAATAAAGAATTAAGTTACACGTTTGTTTATTATTATTAATAAACATTTAAGTAATATATTTTTAGGAAAGAAAAACATGTGAAAAACCAAAACAAAACTCATAACCTGTCAAAAGAGTCACAGTGCTGGTTACGGGCAGTGTTGCTTGAAAGGTGGCGGTGTAGCCAACCTGTATATAAGTCATACATAAATTATAACTATTGGAATGACACAATACAATTTTCATATTTAAAAACTATTTGATTGCAAATAATTAAGTAACTTCAGGGATTTAACTGCAAATAAATACTCAATCGTGATACTTTCTTTTACGCTAGCGGAAAGTAAAATCAGCAAGTTATTGCATATTAAATGCACGAAACAAAAACTCACATAAAAATTGTTAATTTGAAATAAACAAGAAAATAATTTATAATTATGTTGATTCCGGCTTAAAAAAACAGTCAAAAATGTAAAAAACGTTTTACAGTTCTTAGTTTGACCTCTATACGATAGTGAATTGTTCATTTTAATCAAAAATAAAAAATTTTGTTACGCGATACTTATCATTTGATCGTCCTATATACAAATTGCGTTTTAAAAGCGAATGACATAAACTAAATGTTAAATCCCTGAGGAGCGTTTGTTCGTGTTTATGAACCTTCGCGCTTAAACTAGACCCGCACTTTTGAGATTAGAAAGAAATAATTTTCTTCGTTTAACGTTGAATGGCAATAAAGTTTCTCTTTATTAAGGGTTAGCTGTACACAAAAGTAACGAGTAAGTCAACTCTTAAATCCCTAGTGTACTATTCTAATAAAAGTTCGTTTATTACTTCAACGGCCTATATAGTCCGAGAAGCGACTTATCGATTACTCTTAACAAGTCTAAGTTTTAATTAAGGATTCGCGTCATTGTTGCAATTTGCAATAGACGTTGTTTCACAAAGTGCATTTAACTATTATTTATCCTCGCAAACGAGCTTTATTTTTAATGAAGATTTTTCACGTCTTTCTCTTAAATACTCCTTCTCCTTTCTTTCATTTCTGCTTATTCCAATAGCTGCAGGCTAATAAAGCGTCCGTGTTCGTATTTTAACTTCCTACTTGTTAGATAATGTACATGCAAATAGGCGCATTAATCCTGGCAATTTTTCTAAACGGTCAGATACAAATCAGGTCCTGAAGTAGAAGGGCCCTAGAGAAAAACTAGGATAAATGTTAGTGCATGCAAGTTCTGCAAATACCTACGTATATCCTTTTTGTATAATATATTAGAGAGAGAAAGAAAATTTCAAAGGTGTGCCAGATTTGTTAGAGATAACCTACCAACGTAAATAACGTCGAGCGAAGGCCTGAATCCTCCCAAGAGACTAGTCTTTACTTAGGCGAGACGAAGGCAAATGTCCGACAATTTCTAAAAGATTTGGGTCGCTATTTTTTGTTTGTTATTTGAATAATGGCTCTTAGTAAAATGCGTCCTTTCAATATACTACCTTTTTAAAAAAAATTGATTAATTGCACCGCTATTGAATTACAATATTACTAGTTTCACTAAGTTTTCTTAAAAGATTCTGTACTATAACTTGACGTTTTTATGACGATTCTTTAACGAATTTATACATTCGAAAATGCTATTTGAGATGATATTACAGATTTATGCGTTGGCGGATACGAAATTAAGGTCGTATTCAGATTAAACCCAGATTTATTTATGCACTGGAAGGTTAATTTACATGCTCGACTACAAAATTATGTCATGTCGTGTAAAGTCCTGTATAAAACCTAAAATTAAATCAATTAAAATCTACTTTAATTTTCTTCTTGTTGTACAAATTCAATCACGAAATTTTTTCGTAACTTCTCCCAGTTATATCTGCAACATTGTAAATAAAAAATAAAAATTCTTTGTTACGTCTGCTGAACGCTATCCGAAAATCGTGAAAGGAATCGAAACGTGATTTTATTTATTGTTTCGGAACTAAAGGGCATTCGTGATTTGCAAAAGTTATAGACTACATTCTGAATCATTCACAGTAATAACATAAAATAAATCATAATTATAGTTCAATTCATAATAAATTATATTTCATTAATGAAGGTAAAAGTATTACAGTTGTAAATAATAAAGAAGACATGTAGAATGTTATGCTACAGCAGAGCTTTCTAGCATTTTTTATCGATTATGTAATTAACATTTTTTTATTGCTGGTATAATTTTTCTTTGTAATTAATATGCATAAACTTTTAAAATAAAAACATTGTCGTTTTTAGACTGAAATCAAATATACTTTCGCATAATTACTGTTAAATACCGAGCTGGAATAATTATTGTTATTGTAAATTTATAAAGTAAAAAATAAAATAAAAACGTCTTATTCTTAATAGGTCCGACAGATGTAGATGTGGTCGAAAATATTTCAAATTAAAAGTTACGTTTCTAACACTTACCCTCGAGACCACCGGCACCATCACTTGAGTCCCTTTGTCAAACCAAGTAACTCAACACACTTCACATGCTTTTTTTGGTCAGTACCTTTGTCAAAACGTCAGCAGGCATTTTTTCAGATGGTAAGTGTTGTAAATCTAAGCTACTCCCGACTCTACGATCTTGCGAACAAAATGATGTTTGATATCAATATGTTTTGTCCTAGAGTGGTAGATTGGATTAGAAGCAAGTTTCTGAGTGCCAACGTTTTCATTTGACAACTTGATTACGTCAATGTCTTCCGCTAACTCGAACATAAATTGTCGAAGATAGACGACCTCTTTAGCGGCTTCACTTAATGCCATATACTCCGCTTCTGTTGATGAAAGTGCCATAGTTCTCTGCTTCCCTGAATCCCACCGTTCATACTGAAAGCATAACCATTAAAGGATCTTCTATCGTGGATAGATCCAGCCCAGTCAGCGTCCACAAAACCCTAAATGGTATCTCCATCATGTCGGAACAAGAACCCGAGATCTGCCGTCTCCTTTAGGTAGCGCAAGACTCTTTTCACTGCGGCCCAATGTTCCTTACCGAAGCAGTCGTTGAACTAGCTCAATAAGCTAGCAGCATGAGCTACATCAGGGCATGTCGCAACAGCAAGATAAAGTAATGCCCCGACCAACTCACGATAGGGCGGCTTTCGTCCGTCCGATGCATGCCAATGTTCCAATTTTATCAGTTTCACACTAACTTCCAATGGTGTGGATACTATGTTACAAGCTTTAGGTCTTACGAACCTTGCATGGCCAACTCACACAGTCGGAGATAGGGGAGGTTCACAAGAAGTATGCTTAAGGGCGCCAGATCTAATCCAAGTTAACACTTCTGCCTCGATCGCGACAGACGGTCCAAACTTGTAACTGAATTTGAGGTTCGTAATCCTTATTACTCTGATGTTCGAGTAGCCAAAATTAGTTAATATGTAACGATAATTACAGGAGAAAGAAAAAATAACAGAAGAGATTAACAAATATAACCACTTTAATGTGTTAACGTAGAATATTAACAAGAGTATATGAAATTTCTCCACTCATCCATGCTCGAATGATTTCTAAATATAATTAACAAATATAACAACCTTAATTTAGTAGCGTAGCAAATTGACAGCTATATATTAAATTCTCAATCCATAAATACTAGGAGGACTAACAATTATCATTAACAAGTGTAGAAAACTTTGATTTCGCAACACATAAGATTTACAAGATTATATCTAATTGTCAGTGCATGAATGCCCGCAATATCGGCAACACATAATACACATTTAAGTCAGGTCGAAACGAATAGTACAGAAAATCTCGTAGAAAATATGTTTTTTACACACAGCATGCGATACAAGTTAAATGAATAATTGAAGTTACCTTATTGGTATATAAGCAGTAAACGTAGTTACTGTCATTAACATTAACCAAAGTTCTGTGAGTAACTTTCGTGACAGCGATATAAAAATTAAGCAAATAAACTCACCCGAAGTCCAGTGTCCATTTTCGCAAAGAAAACGTTTTCCCCGCTAGCGGCCTGTAATAAATATTGAATGGCAAATCGTGTCACACACTAACTCACGAAGAATAAGAAGCTACAAAATCAGTATTAATAAATCATTAAAGGTTATATAAGAACCCGTTGTATCGAATGCTGTAGGTAGTAATTTAGAACAGGTGGTTGATAACACAATCGACTGGTATACACGAAATAACATCTCCCACAGTAAGGCTTGTCGAAACTCCGTTTCCGTGGAGGAGAATATGCCTTCCCAAAATCTTAAGTGTTCGGTAACGGTATTTCTCAATAATAATTAATCTTCATCATTTCTTTATTGAAACGAACATGTGCTCAAAGCGTGGGGAAACGGCCTGTGACGACTCGAATATTTTACGAACGTAATGAAATTATAATTTGATTCCCATTATTAAGGATGTCCTTCGAAATTATTTCTTATTATTATCCCCTTTTGTCAGATGTACATGAGTTTATTTTTTAATAATAATCTAAATTAAGTATAGATATGCTTTATTGACATCGAGCAAAATAATAAACAAAACAAAATAATAATGTAGATTTAAAATTTTTCGTTCGTAATATAATTGTCTATATCAGGATTAGCATCTCTTTGTAGCTCCGAGGAAGATTGTAAGTTGGTATAGAAGGGCTTCGCGCTTTCGTTTATAAGCTCTATCATTTCATGCAGGTTTTTTAGCTTCTTTATGTCAATTGGTCTTTTAGAGTTATATAACAGGTTTAACTTAATATTTTGTGATGATGCTGTTTTTCTCTTCAAGTTCAGGCTTGTAAAAGGAACGTTTTCTTCTAAAGTTGTTTTTAGTGTTATCATCCCAAATTCTTTGTCATTCCATAACCACTTAATAGGTCTTCATGAAAATTTTTGTTTATCTTCAGTGACTTTTCTGTCGACTAAAGGTCCTTTCAATAATGCTCCAAAATCTAAAAAGTCTTCCCTCTTCATTTCAATGACGGTACATTTTTTCATATTTTTCGAATTTTTTGACTGGATTTATTTCCAGCTAATCTTACAAGATTGTACCAGTCTCGTGGCAGGTGTATACTAAATGCACTCTTCTTCTTTGCTTTTTCTATGAGGGCATGGTCCGAAGTGCATTCCATGTGAGTGTGACCGGGAACAAGAAATTTGTGATCAATCACCTTAATCTTATTTGAACTTGTTAAGTTATAGGTGTGAGTTGTCTCTTATAAAATGCAATTCCTGTAGAAAGATTATTATTTATTGATACATGTTTAGCCATTCGGCCTTACAACGGGTCACGTTACCCCCACATCCCCCCCCCCCTTACACAACAATACAATACTGTAACGTGTAAATTCTAATTCGAGCAAAAATCCGCCTGAGAGTAGGCAACTTACCGTAATATACTCGACCTCGAGTCGTGTTTCTAAGTTACGCTCGCAGAGGGCGCTCGAAGGTAGTCGGCCATCTACAAACCTCATTTTTATGCTGTCATTTGGTTGAGTAGGAACGTGAAAACGTCGGAGAGGTGAGATACATGGAATTCCTTTTTCATCTTTTAACATCTACTACAACGACGCTTTATTTTAGCAATTAAGAATAAACCCGACTAAACGTTCGATGCGGATAAGACCAGCGCGATGTATTTGGTGGCCAAACGCATAAAGTGGGTTAGTATTTCACACGTGGTTTAGAAATGGAGGCGTATCAACTAATTCTCGCTATTTTAGCTTCTTGGTTCTTACTTCGTAGTCCTTAGTCCTTAGTTACTTCGTTCGTTGTTCTTTCATCTGTAGTCTGTACTGTTGGGGTTTCTACCATGGCTGGGGGAATTTTATTATGAATCCGGTGAAGATGGTGGAATCGCTAAACTAATACGAATCGTAGTCGTAAGGGGAAAACAACAAAAATAAAGGATCCCAGGGGATCGTTGGCGCTGTGCTCAAGCGAGGGAATAAAGTATCGAGGTATTTATAAAATCCTTAACTTCGAGTCGCGGGAGACTCACTAGCTGTCGGCTCATTTCGTTCACGCGCTGCAGACTCCTGTTATCGCTACGTGCGGTTCGTGTTAAGTGAAATCGTGCCCTCGTAAATCTCTCTTTTTTTGTCGACTACAATTATTGTAAATTTCTTGGAGTAAGAATAATGAATCTTCTTTGTAACGGACATAAGTGTGAAAAATAATATTTAAAGTAATTTTTCTTTAACCGATTAAGTTAATTAACGTTGGTAATTGTAATGCACTTTTGTAACTTTACCTTATCACAGTAATTGTAATTCAATTTTTTAACCTGCCGATTTAAGTTTAAGATTATCTAACGTCATTTTTGCTGTATAATATTAATAGTATTTATTCTCACGGTTATCAAACGCCTTATTTGTAATGGTTGATTCATTACAATTATTTATCGTAACTTCCAGTTTGTAATTTGTGTTTCATATCAAGTAATTGTGCTATTATCAAGGGTAGAAATTTGGGAGCTATGCCGTCTCTCGGAAACTAATTACATGTTACTCTTATTACCGGTCGTGCTGAACTTGATCAAGGTCAACGGGCGGTATTGCGTACGTTAACGCGATTGCGAATTGCTACGATCTACAGTAGCCGCGGAGATAATTGTTTATAGCAACGTTTTAAATTCTGTTTGCTTCCAGAATCTATTTTTGGGGACCTGCTGTACTTTTATGTGTATTTGTATATATATTATTACCATTTCTTGTTGGGGGTTATGTAAATAATTAATAGCGGATTATACCAGTGGCGTAACCGTCGAGGGGATTTTTTTCTTCCGTTCTGGAAGGGGGCTATGAGTCAATAATTTCAATAAATGGTTATTGTTAATTCACAATATGTTTCTTTTGGGGGATCTCGGGTCTAGGCTCTCCTTTTCTCCTACCTAGACTGGATATCTGCGATAAAAACATTTCGAGAAGAGGTGGCGCACTTGGGCATTTAGCTTACCGAAAGAAAACTTGGTGTCTTACGATTTTCTTTTACCCGACGACCATCTACGGTGAGGCTAGCCGAAAGGTAAGCAACAACATCTCGGTAATTACGTTTAGGTAATTTATTTTTCTTTTTTTCTTTTTATCCACCTCCCCCATTGGATCATAATAAATATTGTAACAATACATATAATACGTACAGATATGTATAAACTAAAATAACTTTCTCCCATAAATTATTCCCATCACCATCTTACTATTTTATTTCGTTAGACCTAACCCTTCCCTCTTTCCTTCTTTCCTTTACTGCTTTCATCCAATCCAATCCCTTCCCCTCCTCCCCAAGCAAAGTCTTCCTCCCCCTCTTTTCTTTCCTTAGCTCGTTGCACTCCTCACTCAAGTGCTTTATGCCTTCCCATCCCTCCCCACATAATCTACATCTCCTAATTACATCCTCCTTCCAATATTTATTTAAATTCTCCTCATTTCCACATCTAAACCTGGCTATAAGCCGTTTCTCTCCTACGCTTCTCCTCCCCATCAGATACTTAGGAACCCCCCTGGACACTATATTCCCATACCTTACGTTATACTTTCCTTCCCTTATCTTTCCTTCTCTCTCTTGCACCTGCGAGTTTTTATCTCTTTTTACTATCTCTTCCGTATTTAACCTCCTTTCCTCTCTCCTTCTTTCCACCTTTTCTCTTGCGAAACTTCCTCGTTGGTAGTACAATTTTCTTTCTTCTTGCCCATATATATTTTTGCTATCTTTTACCGTCCTCCAGCAACATTCCAAAGTTTTACATTCCCTCCTTACCTTTATTGTCCTTTCATAACCCATCGCCCTTTTCCCTGCTTCTATTCTAATCTTGTCTAACTTCCCCTCCTCCTCTATTATGTACCCTGGCGTCTCCCTGTCTAAACCTAGTATCCATTTCCAACATTTTATTTGCATTTATTTATTTCCAATAGGTTCCACTCTTTCCAACCCCATACCTCCACCCCGTACATCATCACACTTTTAATTAATTAAAGATATGGTGTTGGTAATACCTGTTGTAAATCAATAACTAGAACCTTCAGTTTTGAGGAATTCTGGCTTAATAATTTGTCGTCCTTTTTAGAAGTATAACCTTTATCAGCTTCGTGGTGATGTTGTGTTAATTGAGTTTTAAATTCTTCGCTTCTTTCACCACTACATCTTTTAATTTTCATGTGCAACACATCACAAACATTGCATGTGTCATTTCTTGGATTTTTAAATTTTAAATTCAAATTGTCTATAGACTGAGAATATATTTTTAAACAAACTGGTTTAACGTTTAATTGCTTCATCTCTTCGCAATATAGTTCGTACATTTTACTTTTGGTTAAATCCGCTGATAAATATTTTTCGCAGTGTGTCTTCTGGAATAATGTGATTCATATGCAGAAAACTTTTGGATATGATCTATTACAGTTTTTAGCGACTCATTTGAAATTTTGTGTTTAGGAACATGTTTACCCCTTTGATCGCCGTCGGGAATTCCGCTTTCAGATGTAAGTTTCTTTTTAGTAACATATAGGATAAATTTGTTACTTTCATCAAACGTGGCACAAAAACATTCTTTATTCATTGATTTTTTATTTCTAAACAACACGAAAATATTTTTTTCTATTTTTACCTTTTACAGTTTTATGTGTAGTAATTTTTTTGTCCTCACTTTTGATTAGAGTTGCTATGTAAGACAATCTTCTGTCGTAACTTCCTAATTTCCAGTAGTCTCTGAACAGTAAACTTCTAGTTTCCTCATCAATTCTATCTTTGCATTTTTTGTCTGCCCTCCTTCTGACTTTTCGTAACATACGCTTTTCCAGAGTTTCTACATATTTTTCTTTCTTGGTTAAGCTGTTGTTGACTGGGAAACTTTCTTTCTTTAATCTTTGTAATATGTTTTGTTTCTGACTTTTTATGAGATTTGTTGTTTAAATTAACGTCAATTTCCTCAGCTGAATCTGAAGTCATCGATTCTTCAATTTGATAATTTTAACACTGTCATCAGAATTGTTCACAAAATCAATTTTTGTGAAGGAATCTGCGAAAGATTAAAGTATAAGTTTTATGTTGTTAAAAACACGATATGATAACACAAATACAAAATTTCTTTACACATGTAATCCGTTTTCTCTTATTACTATTTTTAAAAATATTTTGTTTTTAGTTTTGTCAGTAGAATAAAATAATGAAATCAAACTGAACATTTTTATTGTATCAAATAAAAAAATATACTAAAGTTGTAAATTTTATACACTTTTCCAACAGAATTCTACATAGTGGTCCAAAATGGACACTTTTAGTAGTAAACGCCAATTTATAAAGGAGTCATTTTTTGAATTCGTCTAAAATAATTTGAAAACATTAATAGAACAAGAGTTTCAACAAAAAACTGACAAGTGTTGTATACGGTTTAGTTGATGGCACAACACCAGCTTTTACAAAAGAAAAAGTAGTGACACCTTTGGATTTCTTTAAAACAAGTTCCTTACTCACATTTTTACAGACAAAGACAGTTACTGGGATGAGTTAAAATACGTACATTCCTAATATCTTATGCCTTTATGCAACAAAATAACTTCGTTACATAAAAGAGTTTAGTTATATCCTTTTGTCAGATTATTTATCTTCAAAAATGATGTTATGCCCTTTTAACTTCTTGCCACAGATACGTCCTTTGACTTAGTTTGATGTTGTCACCATCCCTCTGGAAAACAATACCGAGAGATCTTTTCACGTTGCCGAGATCCTTCACACCAAAGCTTTTGATCAGGCTGACTTCGAAACAGTCGATTTTTTTAAATGTTACCCGACATGACAAGGATATCGTCAACATAGACAACAATTCACATCAAATTGTCTTTCTGTCGCTTCAAGTATAGACACGGGTCTCACTTAAATGGAATCGCTCCGTGTCTTCGTAGTTCTTGACCCAAACGCTTGTGCCAGACGCGTCCTGCTTGTTTCAGGCCGTACAGCGCTTTTTTCATACGACACACCGCACCGCTGTTTCTCAGACTACTCAACATACTTTTGATTTCAGAGACTGCTCGACAATTCAGGCCTCTCTCCCCAACCATGTGTTGTAATACCTCATTCATTATCTCGATAACTTCTAGGTATACTTTTTCTTCTCAAGTACCATTTAGATAAGAAGTAGTAATGTCGTACTAATGCACCTTTTTACGCACTGCGAAAGCATCTGCTAATCGTATGGTGCACAATCAGGCCACTGGAGCATACGTTTCTTGAAAATCTCTTCCAGGTTGTTGTGTGAAACCTCTTGCCACAATCCTGACCTTCCGTTTCTCTAGAATCAGTATAAATCTACTGTCAATGACACTCTTTCTTGCTGGTCCGTTCACAAGCTCCCATGTGTCATTTAGCAATATTAATTTGTCCTCAGTCATCGATACCTAGGTATGAAACGCTGTGTAAACACCTTCGCTATTAGCATGTTTGGCCTTGTCGTACTTCTTAGGATGTCTTCTTCGTAATCCTATAACAACTTTACGTGGTCTACCAGGTCCAGTTTAACGACAGGCGCTGAGTCTGTCGCCGGAAATTCTTTGAAATCGCCTGAAAAATCGTTTTTGTTGTTTTTGACATCTTGATGTCATACACCAAGTTACCTGTCATGTTGTCGTTTTGCTCGTTTAACCTATTTCAGTTTGGTCTGATCAGTTGAACCTCGGTACATTCTTCATTATTTATTTTTAAATGCTGGGATATTATTTTCCAGAGAAAAAAAATCTACTGGTTTTTCCATGATCTGCCCTGTGATCTGTGTTTTCTCCAAGAATTTTACGTCGCGTAACCTCTCGATCTTCCCAACGATTGGAATTCAAATTCTGTACTCCTTTGAATTTTAACTGTAGCCTACGAAAATTTCTTTTTTTGATCGGGTGCAAGTTTGCTTCGATTTGAACTTGTATTCAAAGTGTGTACTTCAAAACCAAACCACTAGAGGTAACTAATGTCTGGAGTTTTTCTGTGCCACGCCTCATATGCGTCTTCCCATCTAATTTACTTTTTAGGCATCCGTTCCTGATAAAGTTCGCTGTGTTAACAGCCTCTGTTTCCGTTAGAGTTTTATTTCGCCTTTCGGCCACGCCATTTTGTTCGGGTTGGTATAGCACTATTAAGCGCCGCGTTATTCCATGCTATCGAAGAAACTTGTCAAACGGTTTATTTACGAAATCAAGACCATTGTCAGTTTGTAACATCTTGATTTTTATTCCTTTCTGAGTTTCAACCATGGTCCTGTAAGCTTCAACATGTATAAGAGTCTCACTTTTGTGTGTAATAAACTTTACTTCACACCACCCGGAATAATCATCAATGAAGGTAATTATGTAACGATTCTTCCCGTTTGACATCACACGCATGAGACCACAAACGTCTGAATGAATAATCTCTCCAACCTTTGTTTTTCTTTCAGACCTTTTATGAAATGCAGTCGTGACATCTTCCCCTCAATGTAGATCTCACATGTGAAATCCGTATTCAGATCATCAACACGCAAACCTTGGATCGTCCCTTTTTTGATCGCGTCACGCAAATATTGTATATTTACATGTCAAAGGCGTTTGTGCAAATTCTCAAATGCGTTGACTCTCGGTAATTTGACAGAGTTCTCTTTTTCGCCGATTGCCTTACAGCTGTCGTTGGTGCCACTTTGGATGTAGTACAAGCCGTTCTGCGACAAATGCAACCTTGCCCACCTTGTCAATGATCTCGGAGTTTTCTTTGTTAAAAAACACCGTAAACCCCTTGTCGGTTATCTTGCCAACGGAAACAAGATTTGTACAAAGATCCAGCACATACAAAGTGCCGTAAAAGAGCACTGTCTTTTCATACCCGTCGACACTTATCGATACTAATACGACACCTCTCGCAGCAATATCCGCATAAGAACTGTTCGCTAAGTTTAATTTTTCGTGCCTGTGTGTAACAATGTCCGTGAATACGTCAATATTTTTGCACATATGTGCTGTACAACCACTGTCAATACACCATTCACTGCTGTTCTTTACTATTCTGATCGCTGGCAACTCTCTCCATCGATCTGTCTCAAATTTTCTATTCGATTTGCATTGTTTCGCGGAATGACCGGGTGTTCGACATTTAAAACACCTAAAAATTTGTTTTTGATATTGCTTCTAATTTGTATTTTCATCACTTTTACATTTATACGTTTGGTTCTCGTGTTCTCGACCTAACAACGTGTTTTGAACCGAATCATTCCTATTACTTTCTTTTCGAGCTTCAGACTTTTTTAAGCAAAATGGTTCCAGCGCCGGAAGTGCGTCTTTCGATGTAATCGGACATCGAAAATTATCAAATGAATCTGGTAAACTTTGTAAAAGCATCATCGTCAAGATATCGCGGTTTATTTCGATATCCATCTTGGCCAGTTTGTCAACAATTTACAGGCTTAATTTCGGAAGGACTTATTGACAAAACAATGTCCGACAATAATTATTGTTTTATGTGAATTGCATTCAGTTGATCACAAAATTTCTGTTCACTTTAAATTATTTCTTAATTATTGTTTAATTTTTGCTACTCAACCATAATATGTTTGTAATTTATAAAACTTTTCATTAAACAATATTATTAGATTGTACACAATCTTTGAAAATTTTGAAGTTGGTTTATATAAAAACTTTATTTTCTTTAATTAACTAAAATCTTTATTACGTTTTAAAAACATTTATTTCATTTGTTTTATCAACACTTAAATATTGCTTACACTTTTCGCACTTTTTTTTACTAAAAATAGTCGCAATATGAGCTACAAAACACTATTCTGAAAAAAATTTAACATACACGTCACGTTAAAGCGACACTTTCATGTCGTCATTTATTAAGTTGCTATCCTTTTTCTTTTCTTCTATCATTTTTTCGTCGTTAGGTTGTGCTGTAATGCTATCCTGAATTTCCGAATAGATGGTTGGAAATTATATCTTCCTCTGGTACGGATTATTAAAAACAAAGTTTCTAATCTTTGACGTCAATAAATACAAATTTTTTTTAAATCTTTCCATTACATTTAAATCGCATTTGTAGTCCATTGAAATCCTTCTACGCAAGATATACTTTTTTGTTGCTGGTTTTAAAAAATTTGAGTGTCAAAATATTTCAACAAATTTCTTAATGTTTTGTAGAAAAGATTTTTTTATATCTAAAGTCTACGTTTATAACCGAGTTTATAACAAACCAGCTCAGTACAAAACTATACTAACAATCTCTTGTGCGTAGTACAAATTTATGGGTCGCATATCCGTGCAAGGCAGGCGCGGCTCCAGCAGTTTATTTCGGTGGGGGCTCTATCAATTTAAAGCGGGAGGGGGGGTGCTCATCACATTTTTAAATAATAATGTATTGAATATGGCGTTAATATAAAATTGAATAACACTTCGTTATGCACCAAGCTTTTACTTGCAAGCGATAAAGCATCACAAGTTATACAACTATAAAAAAAGCGAATGTATTACATACAAAGTGAGAAACACTTCAGTATTATTTTCAATTTGGGGGGGGTGGCCATAGCCCCCCCGGCCCCCCCTCTGAAGCCGCGCCTGGTGCAAGGTTAACTATCTTTCAGAATATCAATCAACGGTTATACGTTATGGTTTTAAGCCACGGTTTATTCAAAACGTATTCGAATTACGCGGGTATAAAAATCAACTTTCAACGTTTCCATCTCTATAGCCTTTTACACACAAAATTATTCTATTTATTGTAAAGACTTGTTTAAAATAATTACTGTTTTGTAGTTTCACAAAAATGGCAACTTGTAATACATTTTTTGTTTTTATTAATTTTAACCATGAATAAATATTAACCTTGAACGTGATAGAAAATTCATAATATCGTTGCTTATACCTAAATACAATGTTTAATTTTTTTTTTCAAATTTGTTCTAATAAAGTATTTATATTTGGTTCTTATGAAGTCTAAAGCATTGCCGTTAAAACTTAATATATTTTATTTATTGTTCGTCTATCGACTATCTATATGTCAAAAGTTGAAAACGTAAAATTATGATTAAGTGTATTAAGTTACAACACCTAAATATAGATGCGCAAAAGAAAAAAAAAGATAGATTCACTTCAATTGAATTTACGTCAAAGATAATAAATAACGTAGGATGTATATTTTTGAAATCTGTTTTTGAAATCAAATAATAAAGAATTTTATATCTGAGTTTATTAATAATATATCACAGGTTTTGCTAACTATTGTTATTATTTTAATTCTAACAAAAAGCAACATTTCATTGAATTTTTAAATGTTTAACAAAAGATTGTTTAAATTTTTTATATAAAGACATGTGTAGGGTATTTCCTTATTTTGTCAAAGATTTTTCAGAACAATTTACGCATGTAAGCCTTGTTCTCTAGTTTCTCACACTGAATAAACGACAATAACCAACAAAATTCTATTCTCATTCAAATAAACGAATATAATATTTCATAAAAAGAAACTAAAACATTTTATTAACGACTTTAACATTTACTCAAAAAATGTTGACTCCAATAAAGAACGCCGGTAGCTACTACGTTTCATACACTGTTGTAACGTCTCTTTTTGATCACACTCAACCATCCTGACTTTGAACCGTCCAACAGCCTACGCAGTTTCTTTCTAATTCTTTTTGGTCGCTCTACTACCATTTCCTTACTTTCCATTATGTTCCATCTAATAAATTATTGGCGATTTTACGTCCTAAGTAGAATATAAAAATAGACAGGTGCATAAAATACAAGTAATAACAGGTATCGCGGTGTGTCAGGCTTATCTATATAGGTTTATACAGCAACGCAATACAGCGGATACCTTCACTAACTAGCCTATAATATGAGTCGTGCATCTAATCAACAATTTCTGGTTTTATCCGTAATGTAAAGTGCGTACAACAAATTTTCCTAGTTTTGAACAAAAAATACGTAAGTATATTTGAATAAATTTGTACAGTAATACCTTTTTATTTATTAAGGATTTCTTTTTTGTCAAAAACTTTAAAAAGAGATTGTAAGTTTTTCTAACACAGATGTGTTTCTAAAGAATATATTATTAATGATTCCGTAAAAGAAGTTAGACATTGTAAGAATCCGTCAATTTATTTTAATTTAAATTATAAATGCGTAAATAGTGTAATTATTTTCAATTATAATTCATATAATAGGCGCGAGTGGCGTTGTAAGTATGAGGTGATAATCCCCGCTTTTCCATACCCTAAAACACCTTCCTAGTTTCCGTCCAGAATTGATAAGGATCCCTATAAAACCAGCAGCACGACAATTAAACAGACAGAACCAGGTTCTCGAGCTTACCTTCTAGAACTCCCCTTAAACTCCTAAACCTTCCTGTCGTAAGGACTACCGACGACGATTCCACCTCTATTGGATGTATGGAATACCTACATCTTAGCTCCCTCGTTATTTATTCCTATTCGATGTATGGAATACCTACATCTCCGATACCCTCGCCTTGTAGTTGTAAGTAATAACGACAACTGTCCACCCGTCCATACGAGAACAATCATCTAGAATTCAATTTCGTTCGCCAGAAGACAACATGCAAATAAATCAATTACTTACCGATTAACTACAACTCTTTGTGCTATTAATCCGTCATTGCCTAGTAGTTAACCGACATCCGTTTAACCAACGACGAGCTTCATTGGGAAGCAGCGTAAACATTTAAGTTGTCAAGTGGAAGTAGAAATTGCCAACCGGGGAAGAATAACGAACAAGAACGGACTGCAATTCCACCTACAACTGAATTTAGGGTTAAAACCACTAAACTTAATTATTCTACGCTACTTACACATTAACTGCAGCGGTGCTGAATCCCTAAATCCCAATAAAACTACACAAAGCCACATACTTAAAATACCAACGGCCGTAACACGATTAAAGGTAATTTAGAAGAATTAACCTTATTTTATTTCAGGCGCAGTACAGGACCCTGCCGTACCGTTCCCGACCAGAAGCGTCCCGTCTGGGGAGTATATAACCAGAAATTAAATTTTGTTTTTTTATTGTATACATAGATGCGTTGTAAATTATTTTATTTTTTTTTAAATGTTATTTAGTTTTGTGATTTTAATTTTTTTTTGGTTGAAATGAATGTATTAAGCGGTATAGCGAGTTATTGAACCCTGGGCACCGCTGAGACACCCGACATTTAAATCTAACCCTAGTGGCAACCGGGGAAGGATTACAACATATTGGGTTTTATAATTTAATATAATGCATCGTAAAAGCTATAAATACTGTTTTATATATGTGTTTACTTTGTTTACTTCCGCGAATAATCAAATCCGCCAAGGTTTGGAATTACTGTACAATCGTCTTGAACTGAAAGACCGCTTAAGATCGAACCTATTCACATTCTAATGGTATGGGGTGTTTCCCATTAGAAGCTTAAAGCAAATAAACCATTGTAACTTTATTACCTGTCTAGCTAAAGAAATAATAGAAATACCAGATTGCTTCCCAAACTTCATTTGCAACTTGCGCTACATTATTTAAATTCAGAGGCGTAGCTACATATACAGCGCCCTGGAGCAAATAAGATCTGTGCTCCTCCTTTTTTTTTTCTCACAAATGTTCTAATAAAATTCTAATTTTTCTAGTCTTTATTTTTAAATTTCAATTTTAAACATTATTTAATGACAATTGATTTAAAATTTTTAAATATATGACATATTCACACAGTAATATTGAATTAATTATACACGATTATGTTATAAACTACATTAAGACGTTTACAAATCTTAAAACTGTTAATCGGTCAATTAATTTACCCAGATCAAGTTGACCAGCAATTGGTTTTTCAATTGATATTGTGGCCAAAGAGCTAAGACGAGATTGAGACATACTGCTTTGTAAATATCTTTTGGGAGAGACTGAGGTGTAAATTTAGAGTAATTCAGCAACTTCACGTATAGAAGTAATTTGTCTTAATTGAATAAAAAAACACATTTTAAATGTTATTAATTGTGGTCCAAAACTACAAAAAATATCTAAAAAATAAGCCAATTTTAACAATTTGGAATCAACCAAAATAGTTTCATCAGATGATGCGACAAGATATACTAGCGATAAACATTTAAAAAGTCTACTTACTTTACGCACGGATTTAAATTTAATATTTAATTGAGTAAATACTATGTCAATTACGTTATTAAAAAACTCTCACTTTAAAACATTCTTTACTATTTTAAATGGGGTGATCCAGTTTGTTAAAGATTTTTTTTACTAGACGCAATCTCTTTTTACCGAAACAAGGTTCAATGCTCCATTTATTTGATAATTCAACTGTTTTGTTTTTAACCTTTCGTTAGTGTTCCGGGGTATATTATACCCCAGTGTCTCTATTTACAGCTATAAACTTAAAATTAGAGAACCTAGAGACCTCTAGCTGTCGATAGCTTTAGTTCATACATATTTTAAAAGAACACGCGTGCAGTACCCTGTCTATGGCCTTTTAGTTTGATATCAGATCTCGGCGAAGACGGTTGGGGTATGCTATACCCCGGAACACTATTTGCGTAATTTTTCGTGTACATCGCATTGAATGGTAAATAAAACGGTTTTTAGTTTACTTCTCAAACGTTATTTGTCAATGTGGTATATTTTAGCAATATGTCGTATGAAGAAGGCCAGCGAAAGCTTCAGAGGTTATGGGACGAGTTTGGTAAGTTGTCAGAGGATGATGAATTTATTATAAGCAGTGAGTCTGAAGGAGAAGAAGTTGAGGCAGAAATAAACATAGAAGACGGAGAAGAAAGCTCAAAAGAGGAAGTGGAAGGATTGCCTGAAAATGTAGAATCGGAAGAATGTTTCGTCTGCCAATAGTAACAGGTATTTATTAGATAAATGTAAATCAAAATGGTCAAAACTTTCAAACACCCGAAACGTTAGAACCAGATCAGAGAATATAATAATTCATTTACCCGGCGTGGTTGGTGTCGCGCCAGAAAAGAATACCCCGTTTGATTGATAGCTACTTTTTTTTACAGAAGAAGTGCTGGATGATATTGTTCGTTATACAAATGTCAAATTAGCAACTAAAGTACTTGGCAAAACCTACCGACAAACTTGAAATCAAAGCAGTCATTTGCATGCTTTATTTGACTGGATTATATAAGGCAAATCGGCAAAATACTGCGGATCTTTGGAAGACTGATGGTAGTGGCATTGATTTGTTTCGCACAACAATGTCACAGCAAAGATATTATATTTTACTACAGTCACTGCGGTTTGACAACTTCACCAATAGAGCACAACGTAAAGAGATTAACAAATTCGCAGCAATTCGAGGAGTATTCGAACATTTTGTTGATAACTGTAAGAGGCATTATACGGCTAGTAAAAACCTAACATTTGATGAGAAGTTGGCCATTCAGAGGACGAGTGTCATTCTTTCAACGTATTCCCAATAAACCTGCGAAATACAGGTTGAAGGTATTCGCCCTCGTTGACGCAAATACATTTTATTGTCTGAACATGGAAGTATACGTTGGCACACAGCCAGGAGGTCCTTTTAAAAGAAGTAACAACCCACAAGATATAGTTAAACGAGTAAAGACTTTTTATGTCTGTATGCAGTGTGACACTCCACTGTGCTTAGAGCACGCTTTATTGAGCTGCGAAAATTGTGCCAGCTTCGAGAGACCATAACTTTTTTATTTTCAGTGACTTTGTTTTAATTTAAGTTGTGTTTTGTTTTTCAGGCATTTGTTTTAAAATGTGTTTAAGTTTATTGTAGTAGTATGTAGATTAGCAATATAATTTTTATAATAGTGGGTGTCCTTTTTTTTGAAAACTACAATTTATGTTTTGGGCAAATTAAATAGAATTTAAAAAAAAGTTGCTGTTACTAAAATTTTTTGTTTTATTCGACTCAAGAGTAAGTAAAAAATCACTTTAATAATTAAATTAAGAAAATGTCAAAAAAACTAAATTTTGAGTAAATTTAGTTTGTGGGGTATGACATACCCCAGAACACTTACTAAGTAATTTTTTTACGGTACACTAACGAAGCGTTAACAATATCCCAATTATTTAATATATATGTTTTGGAATTGGGTTAGAAGTAAAGGCAGCATCTCAATTGATTGTTCTACATCTTCTTGAGTAGCATTTTGGAGACAATATTAATGTTCCAGTACTTTATTTTGTACAATTATCAAGATAATGGTTGAAAATTGTTATAATAAGTTATCAAACTTTTAGGTTTGCGTTGTTCGTCTTGGCTTCTTCAGTTTAATTCCAAGTAGGCTAATATTTTAATAACAACAAAATAGCGAGAACGTAACGCGTCAAGAGCCTGAACACGGGAAGACCACCGTGTTAGACAAACCCTTTTTTTCTATTGAAAGTGAATAACAAGTTTATGTAAAACCCATGCCGCCTGGTATTTTAAATCCTGTTTTTGTAAGAATTAACAAGAATTAAGGGCTTATTACAAAGGCAAAAGTTCAAAAACACCTTTTTTGTGAGAACCAAGGACAACAAATTGCAACTTTGCATAGATGTTTTTTTAAACCGCTTATCGCCGCATTTATTTTTTTTACACCATAGTGCATTTTTAAAGTTGAAAGTGGCTACAAATCACGATTACGCATAACACAGCGACCACGTTTTGCACATGTTTCTAGTTTATTACCTTGTTGTTGGTCTTCTGGATTATCCGTTTCCAAAATTACACGAATGTTGTTTTTATGTATTTAGGTAGATGTTCTGTTGATCGTTCAGCTATTAGTGATTTTACTAGTTCCATCTCTATTTCTTGAACCAACAACCGTCTTCTGAAAGCTTTTCTTTTCTCATAATTATCGTGTTTAAGGATGAACAAAGTAAATGCGTTTATCGCTGCCAAATCCAAAATATGAAAGAACAAACCCAATGACCACTGTTTTGTGTTACGAGAACGTGAGTATTCTTCAACCTTGCGATCCAAGGAATGTGTAGCTCTTTTGCACTTGTTATAGTTAAGTATGATAGTTGATTTGCAATTAGTTATTTTGTCTGATATATCAAAATCAAAATGTTGTGTTAATACTAAAAGTACACCTTTATTTTTCTTGGGAACATAGGAAATCATCATAGCACTTTGAAAATATAAAGCTTGCGTTGAATAAGCAACATTTTGTCTATTTGGACGAGTTTCTTAAAGAACTTCTTTTCTGTTTTGCTTCATTGTTCCGTTTAAGGTTTTCTCTTGTTTCAATAATTTTTGTACGAGAGCTAGGGATGTAAAAAAGTTATCGGTGGTAACTCTATAACCGGAAGACAAACTTTTCACCAAATCTAAAACAACCCGTTTGCCTTGTTCCTTCTCTGGGGAATTGTTTAACATTCTTGAATAAACTTGCATGTTCCAACAATAAGAATTTTCCACGTCACATAGAGTCCATATTTTTATTCCATATCTGGCTAGTTTTCATTTTATATGAACACGGAACGGACACCTGCCACGAAATAGAACAAGCTGTTTGTCAATGCAAACTTCAACATTAGAAATATATGATTTCTTGCATTTCAAAGTAAACGTATCAATTATGTCTTCAATTCAATCTCGTCTTTATATTGTCAAATCTCAGTATTTTTTTCATTCTGTTTAAGTACATTGTAGAAAAAAAATCGTTTGTTGTAATGCTGGATGACTCCATAATTCTAGAATTGGCTCTTGACATGTTTTCAGTGAACCAGCAATAATCCATAGACCTATAAATACTTTCATTTCAACACTAGCTACATTTTGCTATTTATTTCCTTTCAACAAAATAGCTCTACTGTTAGTTTCTTGAATTATAATGTTCAACATTTCATCAGTTACAAATAACTGAAATGCCTCTTAGGTGTAACTCTATTTTCATTATAATTTGTAAATCCAGGTTTCTTCTTCTTTGGTAACAGTCGTATTTATATTTTCATCGTTGGGTGGTTCACTACCGCTATCGTCAGATGAATGGTTAGCAATATTCACACTGTCGACATCACTGTCTTTAAGTAACAAATCTTCACTCTCCGATTGCAACTCGTCAGAAATATTACCAGCAAATTCATTGATCAACTCTTCAAGTTTGGCGTCGGAAAGACCTTTATGCGACATCGTTGAAATACGAACTAAACGCAAATAATTTTGCAACTACAAAGTTCCTTAGCAAAAGTAATGCGCGATGAGATTCCATTTTTTTAGGGCGGTAGCCATGTTTTTTGGAGATTGTGAGTAGTTGTGGACAACACATGTTTAGGGCAATTTAACAAATTATGATTCCGGATGATTGTACCGTAATCAGCCCACATGGTAATTAACGAATTTTTTTTATTTCGTTTTGTAAAAAAAAATTTTTACAGTCTTTCCTGTCTCCGGATTACATTAATTTCCGGATGAATGATTATAACTAGAAACACTAAAATCACTCAAATTACTTATTGGTATTATAGTAACAATAACTTGGACCTCAGTATATACATATATCGTACTCATGCTCCAAGTCCAAGCACGGATTGAAAGGGGCTACAATTAGAAAACTATTTGTGTTACGACACCAACGGCTAAATGGGGTTATCTGCTACGAGGCAAATCCGCTTCTTACAACTAAAAATTTTCTTGAAACCATAGAGTTCTTAACGTCAAGAAAAAAAATATATGACAAAAACGATGCCGCAACTACTGTTGCAATGGATTCGGTGTAAAAGCATCCTATGCTATCATTGCGAGCACGTTCACCTAATATTAGTGTTAGTAAATCGCAATTGCAAACAATTTACAAATCTAATAAGGTGCAGCCATTCAAACCAAAACTTGTAAACACTCTCAAAGCATGTGATGTAGGTTGAAGATTATTATTTTGTCTTACCATCGGGGAAAAATGTATTGAAGAACGAAATTTTTATAAAAATATATTATTTTAAGACGAAGTAACTTTTAATACACATAGCGCTATTTCTTTTCAAAGTTATCGTTACTGGTCTACAGAAAATTTTTGAATTTATTGTAGAAGACAATATAACCAAAACATGAATCTGTGGTGTGTTATTTCATATCGTTTTGGCATTATTGGACATTACTTCATAGAAGGACGGTTAAATGAGAACAATTATCTATAGCTGTTTAAAAATATATTAGGGAAAAGTATTTACATGATGTGCCGCTGATAAAAAGCAAGAAATTTATTTACATCAAGACAGATGCCCTGCACATGCAACAGCACACGTAGCTGAATGTATGAATTTAATGTTTGGAGTGGATAGCAAGAAATATGCCGATTGCGTGGTTTCAAAGATCACCCGACCCCACTATACTAGATTTTTTTATGGAGTCGCTTCAAAAATCTGGTTTATTCCCAACCGATACCAAACAGTAAAAATGCACTAAAAAAAAGAATACGAAACACTGTACAACTAATACAGATCGAAGAAATTCGGAACAGTTTCAAAGAATTCAGACATCGCATTATTGCAAGTAGACATTGATCAGCAAATAATTTTAGTTGTTATTATAAAATACATATAGTTGAGATTAGTGTAAGTAATTAATTGTTAAAAATAATCAAACATGGGTAGAGGTTTTGGGCAGAGAGATTCCAGTGTAAAAACAAGAATTGCAATTTCTCGAATGGCTGCTAATGGAATTCCTCAATGTGAAATTGCTTTACAAAATGGATTATCGGTAAGATTTTTAGTATTTGCTTATAATAAGCCTTTAAAATAGACTGAATCATTGATTAATTACTAATCTTAAACATCCTTAAAAAAATATTTTACGTAATCTTAAACGAAAAGTTTTTTTAGTTTCATTTTATCCCATTAACTAAAATTAGAATATAATATTAATTAAAATTATGCATATGTTAATGTATTATTACAATCCAAAATCGACATCAATGTTTTCAAATAATTTGTCGTATTTGAGTTTTTTTCTTACAAATCTATTGGTAATAAACAATCAGGGTTCAGAATAAATTAAAAAAATATATTTTAAGTGGAAAAGAAACACACTTTAAACTTTATTAAAGGTATTGTTGTTTAAAAAAATAACATTGGTTTTAAGAAAACGTAATTTACTAATACATATACAGGTGCCCCAAGTTCGTCGGTGGCTTCGAAGGTTTGATGAAGAAGGAGAACTTTCTCTTATAACAAAACCAAAAGAAATAAATAGACCAACTACCATAGAGGAAGTTGCAGATATTCTTAGGTGTGTTCAAAATTCTCTTTTTACAACTGCTCCGCGAATTCGAGAAAAAGTTCATTTAAACTGCAGCGCTTCAACGATACGACGCAAATTAAACGACACGGGATTATTTGCAAGTAAGCCTGCGACAAAACCTGAATTAACAGAAAGGCATGCTCAAGCAAGAATTAGATTCTGTCAAAATAATTTGTACAGAGACTGAAGTACGGTGATTTTTACGGACGAAAAGGTATTTTTATCGACACAAGAGTCGTCTATGACACTTTGGCGACCACAAAATACAAGATTTAGTACTGAACATGTTCGTAAAAATCGACAAAGTGGAAGAATCTCTGGTAGACTTTGGGGTGGATTTTAAAAGCTGGGCCGGCTGAATTTGTTCTAGTTTCTCCACCACGATTTACGCCTGAAAGTTACGTTCGAGTGCTAGACGAAATTTTAGTGCCTAGTGTGCGAACACTTTATCCAGAAAAAGAATTGGAGGAAATTGTTATTGTCCAAGACAATTCGCCAATTCATAAAAGCAGAATCGTAAATGAGTGGTTTAAGGACAGAAACGACGTAATTCCTTTAGAATGGTCACTAAAATCTCCAGATTTAAACCCCATCGAGAACATGTGGGCAGCTATGACCAGAACTTGGACCAATAATCGCCGTGACATTCCGGCCAGAAACTTAAATAATATAGTGCAAACTGCAAATGAAGCTTGGGAACGTTTCCGAGGATCGAACTTCCGCGAAAAATTAATTAACTCGATGCCGAACAGGTTAAGAGAATGTTTAGAAAATAACGGTTTCTATACAAAATATTAATTAGTTTAAGTATATAATTTATAATATAAACGTATTTTTATAATATACCTATATACTATATTGAAATAAATGTGGTTTGGTTGAAACAATGATTTAAATTACTCCATATTACTACAAATATGACAAAGTTATCGTTATTTTACGAAAAATGTAAATGATATTAATTTTGGAATCTGAAGGTCGTTTTGCACAAAAGAACAGTACCATATGGTTTTTTTTACTTAATTGACTATTTGAAGTATTTTTACAGTATTCATATTGAAGTATTTTGCTATTTATTATCATTAGCACAGCCAAAAAAAATTTTTAATAATCAAACCAATATTAAAATGATATTAATTATGCATTGTTATTCCGAATGCGCAATTAATATAATTAGTGATACAGGCAATACTTTATATAAATATTTGATATAAGAAATAAAAATTTTAGAATGATTAGCTTGTGTAACATATCAATTCTCTAAAAATGCATTTTAAGTATTAGATACATTTAAAATAAATGCCAATCTGACCTACCGTACTTATTATTATATACAGATCACTAAGCTTAAATTTTTATTATTTTATTCAATTATGTAGGTAATAAAATTACAATGCTTTTTTTGCTTCAAACCTCTAATGAGAAACACTATACTATTAGAATGTGAATCGATCTTAAGCGGTCATTTTGGTTGAAAGCGAGTGTACATATATTACTGTATTATTATCTGTTGTTGATTAATTTTTGAATTACTTATTTTTCTAAAAAATTCATTGGTACACAATTTGTAGCTATCTGACATTTACATCTCAAATATCAATTCAAAAAAGCGTTACTTTGCAGAATTCCATTGGTAGAACGTGGCTTTAGTGCCGTTATGAGCCTCATCACAAAAAAATAGGAACCGACTAAAAATTAGTACTCTTGGGGATTTGCAGTTGTTGCTCACAAACATTGAGTCGAACATAAATACACTTATAACATCCTATTAGGTTCATCCAAGTTATTAAAAATTTTTTTTTATATTTTAAACAAAAGTGATAATGTCAATAAATCGTCAACAAAATGTTTTATTTATGTTTTCTTTTTACGCGATCATTTACCATTAAAGCCATCAAAATTAAATTTGTAATTTTTCTATTATGCAATTATGTAGTTTTTGCATTCCTGGGTCCATGGGCAAATTTTGACTATGTAAAGGGGTCAGTAGGCCAAAAGAGTTTAAGAACTACTACTATAGAGTAAATTTTTGACAGCGTTCTAATGATGCTTGGGATTGCTTCAAATATTAATTTATTTGTTTGAATAGGCTTTGTTTAACGCAAAACTTTTTCATTGAAGATGTCTAAGCGTATTTTATAAATTCTCGTAAATTTATCAGCCATAAACTGCGGCTCGTTACATAATGTACTTTGTATATAAATACCTATTATTTGATTTTAATTTGCTAATTACAAAATTTTTATTTGTCAATAAAATTAATGTCATCTACTTTTAAACAATTTTAAAGCTTTCACAATTTTATAGTATACTAAAATTGTCTAACGAAACTTTAATTGTCTCCTTACGTTCTTACAGCAAATTAAAGATTTAAAATTTCGCTTCAAAAACACAGAAAATGTATAAAAAACTTTTTGATAACAAAGTTATACTTAACTTACAAAAGAGTTTAAAGCTATCGAGAAAAGAGGCTTTTTGCTGTAAGTTGAAAACAAAGGACAAAATTTAAACTTATTGTCGAAAGCTGAAACGCGAAAATTGGTTTACTTGAGACGTAGTCAACAACAAGCGACGGTTGACATTTAGTTAGTAAACGTAATCGCATTTAAAATTAGTACTTTTCTGTTGATGACATTGAATAAGTGTGAAAATCAAAGCTTAATTCTTCATACTTAATTACGCTAATTGATTGTTTTGGCAACTTTTATTGAAGCTAGTTGTAGTTAACCCTTGTTTTTACTATTACTAAATTTGAATTGCATTCATTACAGTTTTAGTTTGTAATTTATAATGATGACCAATAATCTCAGTTGTGTCTATGAGAATAAATAATAAGTTTCCTCAATCAGATTAGCGTAATTCCGGTAATCTTTTTTTTTAATGTAATTTAAGTCTGTTTAAGGGAACTTCTCATACATTATTACAATAATTGGTGTCCCGATGTGTGTTGAGACAGGGACGGTAAATAAGCGTAAGGGTCGGACCCTCATAGAATGCAAATGACCAGAAGGGTGCGTACATCAACCGGTCTTGATAGGATAATAATATGTTACGCCACAGCTCCTATCTACATCAGTAATTGCTTTATCTCAATCTGTATCACTAAACCCTTTTATCTTTCACTTTTAGATTTTGTTTTTGTTTTGTCCCCGTTGTTAATTTTAGCGACACGATTTTACTCAAACGGCGTTTACGGTCTATTGTCATATTTGCTTTTCAATGAACTTAACCAATTCTAATTCTTTTTTAAGTAGAGACGGTTAAACTAAAATAAACTTATTTGCACTGAATATGCTTTTTTTTAACATCACGTTCATTATTAATGACACAACAATACAAACATAAAACGTGTTTTTTACCTTAAAACTGTAATTTACGGCTATTGTAGTTTTTTTGACGTGTTGTAGCCTTTTGTTTGAGAATTTATGTAATTTATCAACGCTGGTATTATGTATCTGATTTACAAAGTGTGTTACAATCTTCTTTTCTGCAAAATCATCTAATTAATAGTGCAGTTACACGAGATTATTTATTGGTCAGTTGCTGCTCAGAAAATTGTTTTAAAATATAATACGTGAAAAATAATTTTAATTACATAAACAGCATTTTTGACCGACATTGAAACAGAAAATTGCTTTTTTATTGAAAAAAATACTCGACGACAAAAAACCGAGAATGGCAGATACTCAAAAACCGATAATTACAGTCAATTTTTTACTTACAACAGTTTAAACAACTCACAAAATTAATTTTTGTATTTATTTATTTTATTGTATCACAAAAGGAGTTGAAGGAGACAGTATATAAGTATAGTTACATAAACGTTGCCAACAATATTACATGGGTTGATATCACAGGCCAAATATAAGTTACAACACGTCGCACATCTACGTGCCCTAATCAATCCAATTTTTACGTTTTACGAAGGAATGACTTTACTTCATTAAGCTAAATTTCAAGAATACGAAAATCAAAGTATCGGGAATCAAAGCGCACCCAATAAGTATGTGACACACAAAAAAAGACTTTAATATTAATTGTGATTAAAACCTAGTATATAAGTGTGGCCATTCTAATAATAGAAATGAACAACAAAGTAAAATAGAAAATGCAATACTTACAGTTGTGTATTATCCAGTAGGGGATTAGCTGATTCCGTACCAGTCTGACCTAAAACGTAATATGCAATTTGACACAAGTGTACATACTGTGTGAGCACAAGTAATTCGATTTAATGCATACAATATTTGACGCAATTTCCAAAACGTTTACACGAGAATGAATTCGTTTTGACAACTGGCTACGAAGAAAAAGGTCGAGGAACAAATTTTATACTTGAAAAATTTTTATACTTGAAAATTGAACTAACAACTTTTTAACATAACAAATCCCCCCCCCTTGCAACATAAAAACCTGGGAAGTGGACACTAGCTAAAGTCAAGAATACAAATTTAGGCATACGCCAAGGACAAAATCCTGAAATTCAAAACCTACCCAAATACAATAACACCCAACCTAAGAAAAAACGCAAAAGAAAGTTTTCCCAATTTGCTAAGCATCACCAACCAGATGTGTCCAAAAATCGCATGAAGCGGAATAATACTCCAAAGAACCAAAAACTTCAACCAACAGAAGAATAGTATCAGAACATATACTTGTTGAAAGTCGACATCAGTCGTTACGCTATAAAGCAAGAGAGCAACGCAGTCCCATAGACCTCATTGACGGATAATACTAAGCAAACCAAAAGAAAAAAAAAAGAAGTACAAGAAAGAAAAAAGTTTAGACCACGATCAAGAACAATGCTTTCAAATCCCGTGAAACCCCAGCCCACAAATACAACTCCAACCCCAAATGTAAGCCCCAAAACTCAAGAAGTAAAAAAGAAAAACCAAGTATCTAGCAGATGTTGAATTGTGATACGCGGATTTAAAAAAATAGTCAAAAGAAAAACTAATGCAGTTTTGTCCAAAAAGTCGTCAACAGATGATATAAGATTCTTCCACCAAAAAAATAAGCAGACCCTAAAGATCTAAGCAAAGAAAACCAGAGAAATCTTAAGCAAAAAGAAGATTCTGGCTAAAAGTCGACACAAGTCGGACTACCCAAAAAGGCAGAGAAAAAAATCAGTAATCCAAGAGTCACAACAACAAAGTCACCAAAAAGTTTAACACTAAATGAGTGCCAATCTAAGAGAAATCCAAACCGCAAAACTTGAAACAAAACCAAAAAAAAAAAGTAAAAGTCAATGAAGAAGAACAGGAAGCTTTACTTGCTAATTGAGCATCGTGAGTTACTGCTCTTGGTGTTGGTATGTCACATTGGAATGTAAATGCCAAAAAACGGATTATTCCAAGAGTCAAAGAAACCCAAAGAAGAGAAATATCCTAACGGTGACTGACAACATCAAAAATGCCGACTAACCGGAAGTACAGAGTACTAGAAGCGACGTTGCAGTCTATCCCAAGCACAATAAAACAAAAAACCACTAAACCCAATAAAGCGAGAGAAGTAACTGAGAAAGAAAAAAAAACAAAGTTACAGTGAACACCAAAGAAGGAAGTTACTAAAAAGAAAGAAAGTATTCAAGCAACAAATCAAGATAAAAGAAAATGCAAAAGAGATAATTGCCCTAAAGGGGAACATTTAAAATCAAAAGAAAAAGAGAATGAAAAGTAAGGAAGACAAGAAGGGAAGAAAAGAGACAGACGGAGAAAGATTAGACTGTCTGATTCGTTCTTCTCTCTGTAGAAGAAACGAAAAGGAGTTACCCGCCCTTCAATGCCCAACCAACTGCCCTAGAGGCGACTCACAAAGAGAATCAAAGAGAAAGAATAATGGTTGGTACACAGAAAAGATAGATACGCTCAAGAAAAAATTAAAGAAAAGTAGAAAATATAAGAGATAGAGAAAGACGGAGAAAAATAAGGCCTGATGTTGATGCCTGATTCGTTCTTCTCCCCGTAGAAGAACGAAAAGAGAGACCACTTTACGGTGCCCAATCAACCGCAAAAAACGAGAAAAGATATCACAGTTAGTCATCGAACGAAAGCATAACAATTTCTGTTCCAAATTGGAAAGTATACTTCAAGACTTTAATGACGACGAGCGGAACAGAAAACTCATGAAAAGAAAAAACCAAATCCAAAAGCAGAAGAGAAAATTCTATATATGTCGTACCAATCCAAAAAAGCCGACTAAGCAAATATAAATATGTACAGACGGAAAGGTAGTCTGTCTTGAAGTAAGATGTAGAAGAAAATAACAGAAAGAATTTTAGCAGAAACTTCACCAAAAAAAAGAATTTCGGTGACAGTAAGATGGGTGAAAGCAAATAGATAGCATCCGAACCACAACAAAAAAGATACTAATAACGTATTTAAACAATGGAACCATCAAAACAAAAAAAAAGAACCAAAATAATAGCAAACGTCGAAAGTCAAAAGCCCAAAAAGTGAACTAGCATTTACGACGTTTGCGACGCCGATGAAAAAAAAAGAAAACGGTTAGAAGAAGGAGACAGCAAAGATTAAGCAGAAGGACGAAGTGGATGTAAGAGCAGTGGCTTTTACATCAGGAGAAACAGCACGAACCCTATGTATACGCGTAGATCTTGTAGCGACATGAATGTTGGAAAGCTTCAACGTTGCTGGCAAGGCGTGACGTAACCTAATCTGATTGCTTCGTTGTGGGTTCAAACAAGAACAATAGCGTATGAATTCGGCAACTTTAGGTCTCATACAACGCCAGTAGAAGTGACAGCGAAGACCTTCTAAATTGCGCCTAACACTGCGGTGATCACAATCAGATGTAATATGGTGATCCTGAATAAGTTGCTTGCGCTGGTCCGATGGTACAACTAACTTCCAAACGCAAGGATCAGAAGAGGAAATGCGTACACGTTTACATAAAAGATTTTTCACAACACACTAACGAAAGGAACGACGCGGAGAAGCAGTAACTTTAGACATCATACCTAAATACCAAGGATCAGTGGTAGGTCTAATATTCCTATAAACTGAAAAGAAATTAGAAGGAAGAAAAAGAAGAGAACGAATAGTACGTAAAGGCTTATCACCTTGAGAACGACAACGAACACAAGTATTTGAAGTAGAAGTAGATACAGAAGAAGAAAGTGTTGAAGTATTAAGGAAACAAGTAGCAGGAATAGCAGAAGGGACTCTTGAACTTTTTCACCAATCCCTGTTGTTGAGAAGTTGAAAGAATCAAGAGAATTGATGTTCGACTCCAAACGCTTGCCTAAAGATATTAATGGAGCGATAGATGTGATTTAAATTAACGCTAAAGGAAGTTGATAGAACGGTTTTAGATTCCGGCGAATAACCTTGAGCTGTATTTGTTCTGAGACCGGTTTCCATAGCTGAAAAAAAAAATCGCATGGTGGTAATTTAAGTACCAATAGATTCGTCAGGCCCCATAGTACGCTTGCGAATGGTCTCTCTCAAACGATCGTCGTAATCTACAGGCAAAAACTCCGACTTCAACAAAGCAGCAACATCATTTCACAAACGTAACGAACTTCGATTCGTCCTAAAAACAAGAAGGGCTTTGCCAGATAAAACCTCAAAAGCTGAAAGAAAAACTTGATGTTGTGAAACACCACGAGACAAACACAACTTATCAATACGAATAAGAAATTCTATAAGTAAAGAAGGACCTTCACCAGAAAACGTTACATGGACATGTAGTCCGAAGAAGTAAGAAGTGGTGGTTCTTAATCTGAAGAATACATAGCTAACACACTAAAATCACAATAAAACCTAAAAAAAGAAACTAAGCAAAGCAGTTAACCAAAGCAGAAATTTGCTAACACTAAAACTCAAATCTGAGCAAAGTAAGTACAAGTAGTATCACTAATAAGTAACTAATCTAATAAGCAGAAAATGTTAACCGACGTACTAGAGTTAATCTAAAAATCAAAGCTAAAGTTCACCGAGTATCTGCCTAGATATCCAAATAAAATAAAAATAAGTAAATAACTAACGTAAAGTCGAACCGAAGCACCAAAATCAAAGAAGTAAAAATTAGTGAAGTAACTCCGACGTCAAGTCTTTTAGCAATAACTAAAGAAGCGAAGCAAAGTAAATCGAACCCACGAAAGACATAGAAAAGGTAAAAGGATCAATAAAACTAGAAGAAATTATAATCGCACACACAAAATCGAGCCCAGACAGTTGGGTGCCAAATTTGTTACGCTGGTTTTCTTGTAACTATAAAAAAAAAGGAACACAGTTTCCCCGAAAAGGGAGTCGCAGGCTTTGTGATGCTAAATTATAGATTAAAGCTAAAAAGGCGCCAAGACGATGAAGGTTTAAATTAGGGAGATATCGTCTAAATATAAGTTACGCCCTTTGTCGGGACAACACGTCTCACATCTAATCAATCTAACTTTTAAATTTAACGAAGGAATGACTTTACTTTATTAAGTTAAATTTCAAGATACGAAAATCAAAGTAAAATAGATAATGCAATACTTACAGTGGTGTATTATCCACTAGGGGATTAGCTAATTCTGTACCAGTCTGACCTTAAACGTAATATGCAATTTGACACAAGTGTACATACTGTGTGAGCATAAGTAATTTGATTTAATGCATACAATATTTGACGTAAAAGAATGCGCTTCCCTCTAATTAACTTCGTACTTGTATAAATATTTCTTTCCATAAAGTGGTGTACAACCCCTTAGCCTTCAGCGACCTGACGTCATGGAAACTTTTCGACAAACAGGTGTTACCAGATGTCACGAACGTCACTGATAAGGTTACATGTGGAGGGATCGGACCCGCTAAAGAATTAATTTAAGTCCTCAATACAAAAAAACATAAAACCACATACCCCAAAATAAGCTTTCACTCAACACTACACAAAATTCGCCCACATATTCACGTGGAGTGGCATGAACCAATTTAATAATGAAAACCATTGTTACATTAATTTTGTTACGTGATTAAAATCAATTAATAATTTTGTGTTTTATCTTTGGTTCTATTTGTAAATGAATAAATGGTAGTGAAAGTTGCCTATACGTTCAAAATTCAAATTTGTTGTTGTTATCAGAGGAATTTTTTTTTTCAAATCGATTGATAAAGGTCTGTTTCCTTTTAAATATTGCACTTGCAATTGGTGTTTGGTACGGTGATGTTGTCAAGCTCAAATCATTTAGACGATTACGCAAATGCGGATTTATTTGAAACATCATCTACAAATAAGAAATCTGGTCAATTTATTTAGTATTAGTATATCGTACAGACTGGTTTCTTTATTGGATTTTTCCATAATTAGTGGTACTACACCTGAGCAATACTTCGTTAAGCCACCTCCATCTTGGCTTCTTCTCCTATGTGTTTCAAAACTTTTAATATTACAAAATTTGGATGAGAGTTTTCTGTTATCCAATTTCACTAAATCCTGTTGTACGTACCATGTGGTGTATCGCACAATATCCAAAAAGCGGATACATGCAAGTTCCTCCTGCAATCCTTAGGCTAGCCGAGCACAACATCAACGAACCCTATGGTAGAAGACTACGGTTGATTGTGCCTCCTTGAATTAAACAGGTACACGGGACACGAGTTCTCCGCACAATCGTTTGTTTTGTAACTGCAAAGGGGACATTATCCTATTTTTGATTATAATTAGTTAGGTTAGATACTTACCATATTTTTTTTTCTTTTCGTTCAAAATATTTTTTATCGTTGTCAAATTTACCTTTTTTTGTTGTTCTTTTATAGAAACACATTTATTTAATTTATAACAAATAATCGTAGAAAAAAAATCTTAATTAACTTGATACTTGAAAAATTATCGAAAAGAAATAGTTGCTTATGAATAGTTGCCAAAATAGTGGCAGTAGTAATTTTTTATTTTTTTTTATTGGTAATGCGGGTAATGCTTGGGCGCATTCAGTTAATTGGATTTGGACAAGGCCTTAACAAACGCAATTTAAATATTTTGTTTAGATTATATAGCTATTTATTTTTCTTATTATTACAATTTATTATTTTGTTTCTTTTCGATAAATTAGAAGCATCGGTGAGAGTAATAATATTCACGTTTCTGCCCTGCAGAAAAAATAATGCTAGTTCGAATAAATAATTAAATTTTACATGTAAATTGTTTTATTTTACATAACATTAATTGGCGCCCAACGTGGGGCTCGAAAAATATTAATACGAGTCACCGATTATTTGCGACGATAGCTTTTTGCAATCTTAATTTAACTTTATTTTGCAATGGCATTTCGTTTTGATATCGATAGGATGTCTAAAGATGAGTTAGATTATGAATTGAAAGTTAGAGATGTAGGGACATCTGAAGGTGTAGACAAGTTACGATAAAGTTTAAGAGGCGTGTTAGCTCTTAAAAAATCCAGTAGTTCTTTTGTTTGTTCCTTAAAATTAGATGAAAAAAATGAATCAATTGTTTGTGAACAAAAAGTAACGGAGCTTAGAAAAATAATGTCATCTTTTACGGATCCTGCTTGTGTGTCTACTACTAAGAAACTTTAAACAAAATTTAGTCATCTCTTTAGTCGAATAAATAGAATTTCAAGTACTGACGAAGAGATCTGATTTATTAGCTTCTTTAGCGGAGCTTATTGCTGATTACAGTTCCATAAAGGTTGATGCTGAGACTGCTTCACTTTATTCTCAACATGTAGCACCAGCTACTGAAAGTAATTCCAATTGTCAACACGTTAGTACAATATCTTCAAGTAATACTCCTTCTCACTTGATTCCGGTTTCTAAGTGGATATGAAATTTTCTGGTCGAGGGGACGTAAGTTTTAGTTCATTCCTCGAAAAAGTCGATGAGTTATGCAAATCACGCAATGTGGGTAAGCAACAATTATTTGCTTCTGCTATAGATCTTTTTGATGAAGCGCTTCTTTGGTTTAGATTGGTTCGTAATCAAGTTAAGGATTGGAACAGTTTAGTTGTATTAATGAGAGAAGAATTTTTACCTGCTCATAGGGCTGATTCAAATTTTAAAACGAACCCAAGGTCCAAACGAAACTATTGGTATTTACGTTGCTGCAATGATGACACTTTTTGATAGGATGCCTACTCCTGTATTAGACAGTTTACGTCTCAAAGTCCTTCGATCAAACATATTGCCATTTTATCAAGAACGTTTGTTATTAGTAGAAATCAATACACCTCTAGAATTGATTCATTACTGTCGCAAATTAGAAGCTGCGAGAGAGAAAATTTCAGAATACAAACCCTCTGTTCGTGGCCAGTTAACACTAGAACCTGATCTATATTATGCTCAGTCATCTTCCAAATGTTATCAAGATGTTAGAAACTCGCCGTTGAAAGTTAGAGAGGTGGTTTCCTCAAATATAAAAGCATGTTTTAGATGTAACAAACCAGAGCATATAGCGCATCAATGTCATGTGAGAACTGAACTCAAATGTTTTAATTGTGGAAAAGCAGGTTTCACCAAAATTAATTGTCCAGTTTGTAACTCTTCATCGGGAAACGGAGGTCGGAGACAGTTTTAGACCGGAAACTGCTCCAGCAATCACAATCAGTCAACGGTAATAGTTTAGTTCCAATGGAACAGTTTAATCAAAGACTTGTATTGGATTACGTTCTCGCTCAAGTTGCTGACGGTGAATGTCCGTATGTGCTTGTAAATATTTTAGGTATTAAGTTTTATGGTCTGCTCGATTCCGGAACGAACAAAACCTTTATTAATCAAAACGCGTGGGAACACTTGCAAAAGTTAGGCTTAAAATTAGATATTAGTAAAACAATTTTTTGTCATGTAGCGAATAATGATCAGTGTCAATGTTTGGGCGTTGTTAATGCACCAGTATAACTAAAAGGCGTCGTTAAGTTAATTGATTTGTATGTAGTACCCAATTTAAGACAAAATTCAATCTTAGGGATCGATTTTTGGGTTAAAATGGGGATTGTACCGATTATACGTAAGGGCGAGTGGTACTTTGCCAAAGATACAATTTACGACGCAGAGATGTAAGATATGAAGTTGGGCAGATGGTGTGAAAATGGAATTATGCATTATCAGATGCTGCCAACTTCTTTAATAAAAAATTAGCTGGAAAATATGAGGGACATTATAAGATTAAACGTCAACTTGGTTACTGTGTTTATGAATTAGAAGACGACATTGGTAATTCAAAAGGACGATGGCACGTAAAAGATTTAAAACCGTACATTGTAGATAATGCAATTAGGGAAAATTAGTTATTTTATATTTTAATCAAATTAAAAAAAACGTGTTTTTTTTCCTTAGGAAGGGTGAAAATTGGAACCAAATCCGCTAACAACGGTTCGTAATTTCCAAAACGTTAACAGGAAAATGAATTCGTTTTGACAACTGGCTATGAAGAAAAAGGTAGGGAACAAATTTTATACTTGAAAAATTTTTATACTAAAAAAATGAACTAACAACTTTTTAACATAACAAGAAGAACTGACTTCCCAATAAATGCCACTCCAAACTATTACAGCGGGTGTTAAGCCAGTATGTTTTTGTTGTACAAACTGTAATTTGTAGTTTTGTCCTCTAGGTCTCCGCACACGTGTACCCCCGTCCGAGTGCCATAGAAGAGTTTGGTCGATATGATCGCAATCCAAAAATTCGTATTCGACGATAAACAGTACTCATAGACACTTTGCGACCAGCTACTCATATCTTCTTAAGTCACTTCTACGGAGTTTAGAATCTGGCTTGGTTCACAAGTTGATTACCTAACTCGGTAGTGGTTCTTTATTAGATTTTCGTTTGCTTTTTCAGGTTATCGTTTTCTTTCTTACCTTTTCATAGTTTAGATTATGGCTTATTTTACAAGTGGATAACCTAACTTTTGAGAAGTTCTTAATTAGATTTCGATTGCTTGTTTGAGTTTTGCGATTTATCTCACGCCCTGATGAAGCCCCTTACGGAAGACATTCTAATGTTAGTATACTCATATCCAGTTTATTTCAACTGAACGCGATGGTTCCATAGGGTCTTAAACGGCACTTCTTCTTAACAGACGATCTTCTTGTTTATGCGTGACTCTGGGTCGCCCAGTACGCTACGTCGTGTTTGCAACTGTTCCTCGTGGCATCCTCGACATGCTCGTAATATTACTAAATGAGTACGTCCTAATCTTCTGGCGATTTTACGATATCCCAACCCAGTTTTCTGAATACCAAATAATTCACCCTCTATCAAAAAGCGTTAATTGTTGAATATTACCTCGTCTGCGAACTCGTGGCATTCTGACATTTACAAACAATGATAACTGATAACTACATCTAAAAAAAATCTAAAAGACTACAACAATAAGGCTTCTATGTGGTGCATTTTATTTGAAACCCAGTGTACTTTCACTATTTGTATACTTTAAAAAAATTAACAATTTAACAACCAATACCTGAAGAGAAAGATGAATATATTCAAAATATCAATTTACAGTGTAAATTTTACAAAAAAGTTTACATATTTATATGTATTTTACAAACATTTTAGATGTAAATAAACAATATAAAATTGATCATCTTCGATATTATAATTATTACAATTGTACTAAATGCATTTTAATTGTCATTAAGCAAACGTGCGTTAAAAATTTCTTAATTTGCAAAAACATTTAATACTTATTAAAAAAACAAAAACGTTTAATTAAATTTAATTTGAAAAACAAATTTGCATTTGTCGTAATAATGTTTACGTGTTTGTTAGAATTATCATTAATATTTAGCTATTTCACACCGCCGTTACGATATACCATTATTTATATAACTGAATAAAACAAGACAAAATGGGCGATTGTTACAAATTATTTATCGCTCACATCTAGTTCCATTAACGCTGCGGAACTGTTTGCAATATATTAAACTGTCATATAGAGCTAACGTTTGGAAACTAACAGTTTCCTAGTTGTGTGCAATTCTACATCAACTCACGCTATAATAAACAATTCAACTTAACGTCGTATCTAAAATTTCATTACTTTCGTTATCGTTTATAGTGGTTTACATTTCAAAATGTTTATTTTACTAAAAATAATTTCTATAATTTTGTAAAATATTTAAACGCACGTTTCATATATAAATTGCTTTATTTTCATTTCTAAATTCTTTAAGCAAATATTATTTTGTGTATACATTATTGTATTATTATTATTTATTTTACTACATTTAGCTACTACATACATATGTACATCTGCACAGACAAAGTTATTTGTTGTTGTTACCTTGTTTTGTAAAGTTTTACTTTTATCTAAACAAATTTTGTAATATTGTTGTTACCACTTTATTAGCGCAAACAAAAACGTAAAAAATAGAAAAAGAAACTATAAAAATATCTTTAATAATTTTTTATATAAAATCCCAATAGGAGGACGTGTAAGGAGAAAAATAATTTCTTTGGATTATATTCTGTAGGCGACGTTTCACAGACTGCAGTGTCTGCCAGTGTCTATTTATTTGGATAAAAATACATAACACAGTAAGTAAAAATTATTAGACACATTTAGAATTATAATAGTAAAACTAATTAAACGAATTAATACATACAGTGTGTCCGAAAAGTATGGAATATATTATACAGGTCGATAAATATGCACTTTACACGAAAAAGTTGTAAATAAAAGTTGTTTATCACTTAGTTATCTACCACCTGGGAGATATCAATTTAAATTTTTGCTGTAAACAAAATCGCAACGAATAACACTTACATTTTTTTAAATGGCAAGGCACGTCTTTATTATGCTCATTTGATAGAGTCTTTTTTTCTCTTTTCAACCATATGAAACTTGAATACCTTTACATCAAAAAATTTTCAAGAAAAACAAGGACATGTCTAACAAATTTATTTTACTGAGCAGTATTAATTATGTACGTAATATGTAGTATTGAAACAATTGAATGCATTTGTTAGTGCTTGAAATATGGCTCAATTATCTGAGAAACATAGAATTGAAATTTTAATGATTCTGGGATATAAAGATAGAAGAAGAACCCAAGACGAAGTACGTAATTTATTTAATAACTTGCATCCAGAATTAAACATTTCGCAGTCCACGGTAAGCAAAATTTGACGGAAATTTCAAGAGACAGGTTCGGTGAAAGATGCGAGTAGAACTGGTAGACCTTTGTCATTAAGTAATGTGGAACAAGAAAATGTGTTCTTGTCTGTTGAGGAAAATCCACAAATTTCTGTTCGGCAAATTGCTAGAGACCATAATTTGAATAAATCGGCTGTACATGACGTTTTAAAAAAAGAAAAATTTCATCCTTATAAAGCTTGTGTAGTTCAAGAATTATTTGAAGACGATTTGGACAGAAGGCTGGAGTTTTGTGAAACAATAACAAACAAACTTGAACGAGATGCACATTTTCATAAAAATATCCTTTTTGCTGATGAGGCCACGTTTTGTTTAAACGGCACAATTAACAAACAAAACACACGTTACTGGTCTTCACAAAATCCTCACTGGAAGGACACACCCAATTCCAGCAGAAAGTCAACGTCTGGGTAGGAATGATTGGAAGTCAAATTTTGAGACCATATTTTTTTTAAGGTAGTTTAACGGCGAATATTTATCTCGATTTCTTAAGATTTGAGATAGTTCCTGCTTTGGCCGAGTTATTTCCACATGAAGTAGATCCAGATATACCTCATAACAGAATATGGCTTCAACAAGACGGGGCACCTTAACATTTTGGAATTAATGTCCGCCACTTTCTTAACAATACTTTTCAAAATACATGGATAGGCAGAAGAGGTGCGATAGAATGGCCTGCTAGCTCGCCGGATTTAAGTCCACTAGATTTTTTTCTTTGGGGCTATATTAAAAGCAAAATTTATGTAAATAGACCTGATAATGTTGAAAATTTGAAAAATCGCATTAGAGTTGAGATAAGAGCTATAACTCGAAATATGATTTCAAAAGCAATCGATGGTTTTAAAAATCGAATTTACCAGTGTCAAATTATGAATGGTTTACATTTTGAACATTTATTGTAAGTTTAGTTTAAATACATTTTTTTGTTATAACAATTTTATGTAAAGATATTTAAAGTTTAATATTTGCTATTGTGACAGTGCATTCAATTGTTTTAATACTACATATTACGTACATAATTAATGCTGCTCAGTAAAATAAATTTGTTAGACATGTCCTTGTTTTTCTTGAAAATTTTTTGATGTAAAGGTATTCAAGTTTCATACGGTTGAAAAGAGAAAAAAAGACTCTATGAAATGAGTATAATAAAGACGTGCCTTGCCATTTAAAAAAATGTAAGTGTTATTCGTTGCGATTTTGTTTACAGCAAAAATTTAAATTGATTTCTCCCAGGTGGTAGATAACTAAGTGATAAACAACTTTTATTTACAACTTTTTCGTGTAAAGTGCATATTTATCGACCGGTATAATATATTCCATACTTTTCGAACACACTGTATGTATATGTGATCTGTCTTAAATTACATTTTTAAAACGAACTTATTAATCGAATTTGGTATGTGTTTAATTGTATTTATATTTTTAGATATCACAGAAATTTAAATTATCACAACAACATAATTTGGAGTTGAAGAACAAATATTTTTTTTGATTATGTTAATAGAATCTTAAGAACTCACCAATTATAAGGTAATGGAAATTTAAGTAGTAACTAAATTTAGGACCACGAAAACCTAACTATCCTAATCACAGTGTTGAATTTATACATAATTTTTCTTCAGGTAAATGTTTACACTGATTACATACATATAATTATGTAAAAATGCTTATCTAACATGACACAATGTATTCGTATTAGTTATTGTAACACTTATATAACCTTTCTTAGTATCTTCCTTAATTACTTTTAGTTATTTACGTTCTAATTATATTAAATTATCGTAACTTAAAAATTGTCTTAACTACCATTATTTTTTATTTTACTAATTAAATCATTATATGCAATGTTAAAATTTTGAATGTCGGTTTTATTTAACACGATTATTGTAAATTTTTATGTAAATCATTTCTGAAACGTTTATTATAATTATTTTCAATGTCTGGAATGACTGGGTTATTGAAATTATGACTAAATTGACAGTGGCGGGTAAATAGGGCTGTCTTTTCTTTACCTTTATTGCAGTCATATTTATGGTTTTTAATACGATGTTTTAATTTTTGTTTAGTTTGACCTATATAGCAATTTAGGCACCCTTCACAATCAATCTTATAAATTATGTTTGATTTTCCATAGTAGTAGTTTTATCTTTTAATTTAGTATAGAAGTTGTTGTAAATAGTGTTTTTATTGTAGAACGATATCATTACTTGGTTCCATTGGAGTATCAATTTAATATTATAACATAAAACTGGAAGGTTAGTAAGTTTAGTGTACTGTATGTTGTTAACATTGTCGTTGTTTGAATTAATGAGGTGTTTTTGTTGACGGAATAATATTTTGTTAATTATTGAATTAGGGTAATTATTATTTCTTAGGTTAGTTTTTAATAGGTTTAAATTTTTTTTTATGAAATTGCGGGTTGCTTAGAATTAAAATCTTGTTTTTTATAGATTTTATTATGTTAATTTTTTGGTTGTACGGGTGCTTTGATAGATAGTTAATAGTTCCATTTGATGTTATGGGTTTTTTGTACCAATCTGTAATGATTTAATTTGTTGCCTGATCTTTAATTAACAAAACTTTTAAAAATGGTATTTTTTCATCTTTTTCTGTTTCTACAGTGAATTTTAAATGTGGGTTGTAGCTGTTTAATACCGTTAGAGTTTCTTTTATTTTATTATTTGGAATGCAAGTAATAATATCATCAACATAAACATATAAGAAAATTAGTGTGAAGTTTAGTGAGATTTGCTAGTATAGCTGAAGAAGGATTGCCCATTGCTGTCCCAAATTTTTGTATATAGAATTATCAATTCAATGAAAAATATCTTAAATTAAATAAAAATTTAATAATTAGTATGTAATTATCAGGAATGGTTAAATTTTTAATTTTGTCCATTAATTCGAATGAGTTTTTTATATTATAATTAAATTATATGATATGTTACTGATAATAGAAGATATATATTTGGATAAGGCGTATGTCGGTGATTCTATACTTGAAAAAATTGGTCTTAAAGGATGATCGTCTTTATGTATTTTCACTAAACCACAGAACTTAGGTGAAATACTATTATATGTGACTAGTTTCTTATACGTGTTGAGTTCTATATGTCCGTTTTTAATCAAAAAAAAAATTGTTCTTCAACTCCAAATTATGTTGTTGTGATAATTTAAATTTTTGTGATATCTAAAAATATAAATACTAATATTACACATACCCAATTCGATTAATAAGTTTGTTTTAAAAATGTAATTTAAGACAGATTACATATACATATGTATTAATTAGTTTAATTAGTTTTACTATTATAATTCTAAATGTGTGTAATAATTTTTACTTACTGTGTTATGTTTTTTTATTCAAATAAATAGAATGCCTGATGAAGCAGGCGCTGCAGTCTGTGAAACGTCGCCTACAGAATATAATCGAAATAAATTAATTTTCTCCTTGCACGACGTCCTATTGGGATTTTATAAAAAAATAACGTTAAATTATAAAAAATATCCTGTTAGATATACTAACTGTATTAAATAATAAATGCAAAAGAATTTTTATGTACACCCGCGGTCAATGAAAATGGACAAATTCAGGTAAATTAAAATTCAGTGATATATGTATGAATCTATGTTCAATTTCGTTAACAATTAGATATATAAATAACTACAAAAATTTATCTGCATAATAAGAAATCACAACAACAAAGAAACCAATAAAATTATTTATGCAACAAAAATGGAACGGGAAAAGTGTTAAATTTTAAGTTTATTATTATTGTTTAAAAAATATTTATGAATAAAAGAAATATTATTAATTTATGTTTGACGTTTTATTTAGGAATATTGAATTTTAATAAATTTAAAATTATAAAAATTGCCAAAAAACAATTTTATATAGTCATGTGGTCAAATGACTTTAAAGGTAATTGAACTGCTTAGTTACGAAGTATTCGCTAAATTTAGGTATGAATGAATAAAATTATGAAGGAAACGACACATTTTTTACACAATACACATAATATATAATATAATACATATGATAATATGTACAAAAATTTATTAAAAGGTAATACTCCTAAACATAAAACATGAAAGAAAGAATAGAAATATTTCATTGGATTAGAGAACATTTTGAAATATGTTAAACGCCGTCTTCCTAGGAACAGGCGTCTAATTGGTGTATAATTACCATACAAGTAAAACATTGGGTCAGAAAAAGTCTATTGACTGCTACTTTTATGCTCAAAGAAGTTTCCAAAATAAAGAAAGCTGCCGCAATCGCCACGACCCTTTCTGTTGGTGTGGCGTCCAATTTTTTGTTTGCAACAGAACAGTTTTAAGAAGGAGGCAGTGAAACGATCGTAAAAGATTTAGAACGATTACTGATAAAATATTCTAGTCTCAGATAAATCTATAATATAAAAGGTATCCGAAAAAAATTAAAATTATTGTTTTCAAATAAGATTGACATTATAATTACAAAACTGCAAAAACGTAGCATATAAAACATTTAAAAAAATGAAAGCACACAAAAAGTTTAAAATGGAAATTAAGTTTTTATAAAAATAAGTGCTAAAATTATACTTAGTTATAAATAATTGTTTAATGTTAAAAAAAAATTAAGTTTTAGTTTTTTGTAGGTTTTATTTGATTTGTTTACGTAATACATTTATTGTGTATATTTTATAAATAAGACATTTGTTTAAAAAAATCTTTCGAGTTTATTTAACTCAACTTTAACAAAAAATTAAATGCACAACTGGAACTAATAAAATATAAATTTGCAATTTGTAAGTAGCTATAGAAGTAGAAACATTGACAAGCTGATTTTATACCCGCCTAATTCAAATAAGTTTTAAATAAAGTATAACATCGTAAAATAAAGAATGTAAATGCAAATGTAAAAATGCCAGCAGAGTGAACCACTAGACGGCTGTTTCACCCTTTTGGAGCTCTTCAGCAATGGGAAAACACTCTAATGTACTTCCACAAATGCATTGACAGAACTATAGCTTTATATTAATAAATGATATCAGTAACATAAACGACATATAATGACAAATCTTATAGTATAAATTACTTTTTCAAAAACTGTTTCAGATTTCAAGACGATTTATTGCGTTAGTACAAATAGATTCGAGCAATAACACTATTAGGTACTTAAAAAAATCTTGATCTTAATCTAATTACAATGACACGTATCTAAAAGTATACAAACAAGAACCCTAACAGTCGTAGACATCAACATTAAAAACTTTAAAAAAAGTCGGATATAACAAAAATAAGAAAGAATATATTAATAATTTTGTGAAATCAATGCCATTTTGAGTTGGATGGTAAAATCAAATTATTTGCTAATAAAATGTATAGTAATTATATTGTTAGAATTATTCTCACAATCTAAAAGTTAAATGGTGTTGTGGTTTATTTTCGTAGTGCTGTAGTATATCCTCTTAATCTTTATTTTGCATACATCTGCACGCGTGCTTTAATTAATCGGATTGCAACCATAAGTCGGTGTCGCTGAAATGTAAATTTTACAACTTTTTAATAGTTCACCTAAACTCTTCAACTTATGTTAGTTAATAATTGTGTTTTTTCTTTAACTTTTTGTTTTATTAGGTGCGGAACGCGCGTGCCAAGTTTTATCATAGTAACTACACAAACTCGCAGAAACTGAAATTTAAAGTAAAATGTCCGATTTTATCATATTTTAAATGTAAGCATTTATAAGTTGTCAATTTTAAATAAATAATTTTATTTAGCTAACTAAATAAATTACAGATTTATTTTTTTATTAATAATTATCGTTTTTGATAACAATAACCGAATGAAAAAAAATCCGATATTCGAAAAAAAACATGTTTATTGGTTAGAAAAGAATAAATACATACAGTGCCGTATTTGATTAATTTATAAGATAAAAATATAGCATTAATACAAATAAAAGTTTTAATAAAACATTTAAAAAAATCGAATAAATTGAAAATTGCGAACCTGTTGCATTAAATAGTCCTAAGTGTGGTGACAATTTTAATAAAAAGAAATCAAAACCATGTTACGATGTTCAATTTAATTCTAAGAGCTACTCATTTCTTTTCAGTAATTTGCTGACATCAAAAATAAAAATAAATACAAAATAAGACGTAGTCAAATTAAGTTGTTATTCTAAGAACTGCACATTATCTCCAAATACACTAAAAACATCAAATAACTGAAAGATAACGTATTTATAGATGTTTAAATGAGGTAATGTTACGTAGGTCATAAAAAATAAGCAAATACACTGCAATAATAAAGCGAAATATGCAAAACTGTTTTTAGTACATAGTTAGTTTTTTAATTATGCAGCACAATACGTTAATTATAGTTCTTTTTAATTATCCATCATCCAAAAAATAAATTGTTAGTAAAATAATTACAGCAAACACCAATCTTGATTTCTTCATATTCACACTGACCTAACTTAACAAAATGTACTTTATGTACTCGATTATGCTTATCTGCGGTTGTAAACAAAACCTAACTTTAGCTAAAAAAACAAAAAAAGTTGCCATGCAAGAAGTACAAATAATAACTTTAGTTTTCTTAGAACTCAGTTTGGCAACCTGCTTATTTAATGTTTTGATTTCTTCAGTTGGCGCTGTTTTCTGAAGTGATTTGTATAAATTGTTTTCGATAAACTTTATTTTTGGCTATAATTTTAACATCAAGATAATACTATTTTTAAGAACTTGAAAGCTTGGTAAAAACTTGAAAGCTTGACCTGTAAAAGTTTGGCTTGGCTAATATTGAACTTGATTATTTAAAAGCTTGGCATGATTTTTTGAAAGATTGGCTTGATTTTAAACCAAGCTTTTGAAAACCAAGCCAAGCCAGTGAATCCCCAATATCCTGGGAAGCCGGCCCTATGTTTCGAACTATGCTTTTCGAAGATGACGTTCGGAGTGATCCAGTTAGGTGTGCTGATTATTTTAATCATTTTTTTAGAAACGTTGAAGAAATGGCTACAAATATTACATCAATTGACGAACAATCTGTTTTAATCAGAGCGCTCAAAATAAAGTCAATCAGTTTGAGTTTACCCGGGATGAAAATAACATTATCAAAATTATTGAAGAACTAAGGGGAGGGTCCTGTCCTGGTTGGGGCAACATTTCCGTAAACTGTCTAAAATTAATCAAAACCTACATTGCATCACTTTTGACTTATATTACTAATCTCAGTCTTAGTACAGAAAGGTTTCCAGATATTTTGAAAAAGTCTATAATCATCCGTTCGACCAGGACAGGGTACTCATGATGATCTAGATACAGTCACTTCAGAAATAAATGAATCTTTAGATCGAGACACTAAAACGATAGGAATCTTCTTTGACTTAGCGAAGGCGGTCGTCACTGTGTCTCATGTCCTGTTGGTCAAAACACTCGAGAGTATGGGGGTGGAAAGATCGGCATTAAGTTGGTTCATTAGCTACCTTGCATGTAGGCCTCAGCAGGTCAGATTGGTGGAGGTTCTCAGCGCTACTTTGTACGGTACTTGCTATGGAATCCCTCAAGGTACAGTTTTAGAGCCTGTTTTATTTCTGGCATTTATTAACGACCTGCAAATCTTAAAACCGAAATAGAAGGTCACACATACTTATTTGCAGACGACACCGTGTTGCTCTTTTCCGCCTCGTCATGGTCCAGCGCCTTAAATGTTACTTCTAAAGGACTCGAAAGAGTGAAAAGATGGTTGGATCTCAATAGAATTTTATTAAATACTGACAAAACTAAATATATTAAATTCTCAATCTAAAAGAACTCACAACCCAATAATGTATATAATTTAAAATAAGGTAATGATACAATAGAAAGAGGAATGCAAGCTTTCACGGCCGTTGTTTAATGTAGCACTGTTTTTTGGGTGTTGCCGCGTCACAAAACTTTTACTTAACGTTTAACGTTGAGATACGTTCAGCAGACGTCTATGAACGGAACCCAACAGACCCGAACGGACACGGATCAGCGAAGCAGAACTGAAAGACGGTATATAACGAGGAACGCAAGACGATAACATCAGTCTAGAAATCTTCTGAAGAAGCTGACAGCATGATCAGCGAAACGTTAAGTAAAAGTTTTGTGACGCGGCAACACCCAAAAAACAGTGCTACAATAGAAAAAGTTTAAAATATTTCGGTATTCAGATAGACGAGCACTTCAACTGGAAATCGCACTCAGAATCTCTAACTAAACGAATAAATCAGCTAATCTATGTGTTTTCCGGATTGACGAATATTTTGGACCAAAAGACCGTGTACTATGCCTTGGCCCAGCCTGCGACATCGATGGGTGGATTAAATAGCTTAACGATGTCGTTGCCGGTCCTAGGCCCGGATAAAGGAAGGGGATTGATGAGCAAAACCAGGGACCTACTCTTTGTGAAATAGATAAACTGCTCACAAACCTCAAGTATCGCCTCGGAACAGGATTGATAAAACGTTGACGAACCAACCAAGGAAAAAGAAATTGAGACGCAATAATTAAAAGAACCAGCTGCGTTTGGGTTACTGGACTGTAAGATCTTTTAGTGAAAAAGATCAAGAAATAATGATTGAACTAGAGCTTCATAAAATAGATATTTGCGCAATATCAAAAACTAAGAAAAAGGGCAAAGGTACAGCTCAATATGGTGACTACATCCTAATCTAATCAGGGAAATCCAAAGAAGCCAGAGCAGCATCTGGTGTGGTAATGGTAATAAATCGAAGATTCGGAGATAGCATAACTAACATAAACTATCAAAAAGATCGAATACTGATAGTCACACTAAAGCTAGAACCACATATCCTTCACATAGCCTCAGTATACTTTCCATACACTGGAAGACCTGAACAAGAAGCACTTGATTTCTATAAACAGATGCAGCTGTTAATAGACAACATACCCGTCCAAGAAAAAATAATAATAATGGGAGACCTGAATGCAAGAATAGGAAACGACATTATACCAGAAATCAAAAATACATTTGAAGAGAAAACGACAAATGAAAGAGGAGAAATGCTCATTGAATTCTGTGTCCACAATTAACTAAGGATCAACAACACATATTTCAAGCATAAACCACAACATAAAATAACTAACTAACAAGACAATAGAGGGATAACTTCCACAATAGACTATATAATAACAAACAGAATGATCAAACCTGAGCAGATATTAGATGTGAGAGCTCTCTCATCTGCAAACATAGGATTGGATCATAATTTAGTGATGGGCAAAATTACCATAGCAAAACCAATCGCTAGAAGGAAACAAAAAAAATTTAACTACTAAATTTAATATCGAATCACTTAAATCTAAAAGTAATCAATATCTCTACAAGTTGCAACTGGCTCATAAAATAGACAAGGCACCTATCCTCCAACAACACACTGTAAACAATGCGTGGGAAATCCTATTAAACAATATAAAGCAAGCAGTAACTAAGGTGTTAGGAACAAAAACTGTCAATACGAATACACAACATACGAACAAAAAACCATGGTTTAAACCAGATGTAAGAACACTAGCGCAAAGAAAAAGAATGCTCACTTGACATACATATCCAACAAGAATCTAAGAAACTACATTAACTACATAAATATAAGAAATAAAGTGAATAAAAGAAATAAAAAGAGAATATTCGAAGAACTTTAGTAAGGAAATGGAAAGTGACCTATACGGAATCCAAAAGCACATTTGGAAAATGCTTAGAGCAGTAAAAAAAAAGTCAACGTAACAGTACAACCAAATAACATATCGGCAGTCGAATGGACCAACTATTTCCAGGGCATGTACTCAGGAAACCAAGATGAAACCGAACCAACGGATCGACAAAAAAGATTACAAAGAGAGGTTGCCAGGGACATGGAAAGCCTGGAAAAAATATCCGAAGAAGAAGTAATACTACAACTAACACAGATTAAAAATCCCGCATGAACTGCTGAAATGCAGGGGAATAGAGTTAGCCGAACTGCTCACTAATCCGTATAACAAAATTTTAGAAAAGGCGATAACACCAGAAAGATGGAAAGACAGCATAACTATACCATTGCTTAAAAAAGGAAAATCCTCAGAACCATCTAACTACAGAGGAATATCTTTACTGGATACATCTATGAAATTATTTACTCGTCTTCTGCAACAACGCAGTCTCAACCATATCTCAATAAATGAAGAGCAATAAGGTTTTCGAAAAAATCGTTCGACTGTTGACGCAATATTCATTTGTTACGTGCAAAATTTTTCTAACGGAATACCCTGTATATGAATTGAAATTAGATTCCGGTTTTGATGCCCTCTGCCGATCATTTCTTGTGACTGTCATTTTACGACGAAATCGTAAAGCTGTCAATTGCATAAAATGGCCTGTACGGCTTAAAGAAATAATTTCGAAGAACATCCTTAATAATGGGAATCAAATTATAATTTCATTACGTTCGTAAAATATTTGAGTCGTCACAAGGTAAGATAATTACTCCCGTTTTATTAAAATTCGTTTGTAACTTCTCCTTAATTTGATAGCCGTTTCACCACGCTTTGAGCACATGTTCGTTTCAATAAAGAAATGATGAATATTAATTATTATTGAGAAATACCGTTACCGAACACTTAAGATTTTGGGAAGGCATATTCTCCACCACGAAAACGGAGTCTCGACAAGCCTTACTGTGGGAGATGTTATTTCGTGTATACCAGTCGATTGTGTTATCACCCGCCTGTTCATAATTACAACCTACAGCATTCGATACAACGGGTTATTATATAACCTTTAATGATTTATTAATACTGATTTTGCAGTTTCCTATTCTTCGTGAGTTAGTGTGTGACACGATTTGCTATTAAATATTTATTACAGGCCGCTAGCGGGGAAAACGTTTTCTTTGCGAAAGTGGACACTGGACTTCGGGTGAGTTTATTTGATTAATTTTTATATCGCTGTCACGAAAGTTACTCACAGAACTTTGGTTAATGTTAATGTCCGTAATTACGTTTATTGTTTATATACCAATAAGGTAATTTCAATCATCATTTAAATTGTATCGCATGCTGTGTACAAATATTATTTACTACGACATTTTCTGCGCTGTTCGTTTCGACTTGACTACCTATGCATTGTGTGTTGCCGATATGTCTGGCATTTATGAATTGAGAAATTAAACATAATACTGCGAATCTGCTACGTTGCTAAATCAAAGTTTTTATACCTGTTGATTATACTTGTTAACCTTTCTAGTATTTACGAATTGAGAAATTAAAATACCCTCCTGTTAATCTTCTATGTTAATACATTAAAGTTAATTATACTTGTTAATCTTTCTTTTATGGCAACATACCTTTCTCTTTTAGTTATCTTTACCTATTAACTGGTTTTGGCTATTCGAACATCAGAGTAATAAGGATTACGAAACTCCAATTTCGTTACAAGTTTGGACCGTCTGTCGTGATCGAGGCAGAAGTGTTAATTTGGACTAGATCTGGCGCCCTTAAGCATAATTCCCTTAAACCTCCTCTATCTCCGACTGTGTGAGTTGACCGTGCAAGGTTTGTAAGACCTAAAGCTTGTAACACATTGTTCGGCAGGTCGCAGAAAAAGCAATAGAATTCGACAAGTCAGCATTCATGTGCTTTTTAGATCTAACGAAAGCTTTTGATAGGGTACGTTTGAAGGATATTGTGAACAAATTAAAGAGTAAAGGAATACACCCAAACATTATCGAGACGATAAAGCCGCTCAATACGAATAACACAACTACAATTAAAACAAAACCTCTGACAACTAAATAAATTGAGTGTTCGGCAAGGAGACAGTCTCAGCCGCCTATTATTCAACTTAATAATGGATAGAATTATTGAACAAGTTCGCAACCTAACCACAGCTACAAGTTGGGAAAACACCATATCAAAATCGTATGCTATGCTGACGACGCGACGCAGACACTGAAGACGGACTACAGTGGTTATTATAAACGTTCAAGATTGAAGCTGAAAAATTAAACATGAAAATTTCTATTACAAAAACAAAATGCATGGTGACTGCGAGAGATCCGCGCAGATGTAAACTGGAACTGAATGGCAAAGTAATCGAACAAGTCTCTGAGTTCAACTATGTACGATCTCCCATACGGAGACCTCAAGATTAGTGTGAGGCACCAAATTAACAAATCAGCGAGGATAGCTGGAGCCTTAAGAACAACTATATGGAAAAACAAACACATTTCAACAGAAGTCAAAATAAGGATTTACAAAGATGTGTTAGGTCAGTTATGACTTACGCAACAGAAACAAGACCCGATACTGTTGAAACTAAAAGAATGGCTCGCGCCCCTGAAATGAAGGTACTCCCCATGATCTCGGGAAACACGATTACAGATCTAAGAAGAAGCAAGGACATTCGTGAATAGTGCAACGTGGAGGATGTCGTAAGATGGACTCGTGCTCGCAGAAGGTTCTGGAACGAACACGTATCCAGAATGGATAATAACCGACTTGCAAAAATTGCCAGAAACTATAGACCAGCATCCAAACGACCACCAGGAAGACCTCCAAAACGATGAAAGGACAGCTGGTCTTCAGCCTCCCAAGAGAAGCAATACTCGGTATAACAATCCTCCAGGCTTTCGAAAAGAAGAAGAAGACATGTTTTCTATAATTTTGTTCTATAAGTTAAAAAAATGTCAAGGCATATTTATTTTGCATAAAAAAAGTATTTGCTTATTGAAATTTCAAACATTAAAAAACGTACTTTAACTAAGCAAATTACAAGTAATCGGCCGTGGTGTAGTGTATCCAATGGTCTTTGTAAGGTCTTGTATTACGCTGCATTACACCGACGAATAAAAGGTCTGTGGTTCAAATCCCGTAGCTGCCACTTCTAAAAATTTGTAACAATTGCCGCTGCTTTAATTACAAACTAATAAAATAGCTAATGTTCAACGGTATTCTAAAAAATACAAACAATAAATGTTATTCGAGAACCAAATTTATTTATTTATTTTTTCTAAAAAAAAATTGTCGCAGGCAGAACTCGAACTTAAATTATATATGGAATTCACTTTAAATTATAAATTAAATATTTAATGAACTGTTAATGTTAAAAACATTTTTATTTGAATTAATTCTTAGGAAGCATTATCTCTATAAGAAACTATAAAAATAATTCGAATCATTTACATACGTACAAAATTATATAAGAAAAACTGTTAAACATGGTGAATACACCCACTTCCGTTTTTTTTATTAGACCAATGTTTTGATAGAACCGAGAAAATATGAAAAGCCAGCTCCATACCAAATTTCAAGTTACACACAGACACCCAACAGTTTTTTGTCAAAAATACATTTTTTTTTAATTGCGATTACTATATTTTCCTTATAGGGAAGTAAAAATAACCCGTTGAGTCAAAAGTAGCGAAACTTGTTTTATTGTATAATTAGTTTTGTTTGATCATAATTTGTGAAATTAAAGCTTTCTAAATAATTATCTAATTTGTTTTTTTTATTATAAATTTTAGTTGTATAGTTAGTCAATCTAATTGAATTCTAATAACTCTTAAATTGTAAAAGTAAAATTACTTCTTTAAATCTTAAATAAATTATTTAAAAACTACTGAAACTACATAACAATATAAAAAAATCTATCTTAAAAAAAAAGTAATGTAGGCGTTAAGAAATGGCAAGTATTTATTTGATGTTTTTCAGTAAAATTTACGAGAATTTCAAGTAAAACTTCACGTATCTAAGAAATATTTAAAAAAATAAATAACGCCGTAAATATACGCATTAAAAGTTTAAATTATAATTAAGTAATTTGTTATTTTTTTTAATATATATAGCAGTTAAAATTTGTGTGTGTATCTATGTATATCTGGTATTTTTTATAGCTTCCCTTTGACGTAGTCACATTTCAATTTTATTGCGTTATATAAAGAAGAAAGAACGTAAAGCAACCTTCATAACTTATAAAAACGATAACTGCGACTTCATTACTTTGAAAAAGCTTTGAAAAAAACCGCTAATCGATTTTCCTTTGATTTGAAATGATTTGACCGGTTATTATTGATATTACTAAAACGTGGCAATTAAGCGTTTTTTTTATCCGTGGGATTAATGATGAGAGTTGTGAAGGAAATCTCAGTTCAAATTTCCAGTAGAGCTACCGTACAAATGAGCCCACCTGTACCCAGCAGGTCGTAACAAATGTTAATGCACCCTGCTTGATGGCATCAGCTGTCCGTCCCTTATAGGTACTTGTCGACTATCCTTTACCCTTTCGCTCTTGTGCTTTGTGACCAACCATCCAAAACGATACGCAACAGTAGTTTCAACTCGTTCAAAATGTGGTTTCTTGCACTTTGTTTGTCTTTATTGTGTTTCGTTAATCGTTTAACTTTGTATTCAGTTTGAATATTGAACACCAAGAAGAAAACTGCTTTAATTACGACGTCTAATTTACGCAATAATCATAAATTAAAACATTTCTATGTATATTAAGAAATTAAAATAATAATGGCGAGTTTAACCTAAATATTTGATCGTATCTTAATGTAATCACGAAAAGGTTATGCACGTGTTGAATTGTTGAAAAAACTTAAATATTCAATGATTATCTGACCTTACATAAAATGTGGCAAAAGAAATGCGCGCTTTATTTTTCCGACACACCCTCGACACTGATACCGCAAACGAGGTTTCCGTACGTGGGTTTTCGTTCTTGTAAAGCGAACATGCAAAAATGTGGTATCGTATTTAAAGCCAATTAAAATTAATGGCACGTATCTTATTCCTTTAACAAGTTAAAATTATCTTCTCTAATACATAAAGATAACATACCGTAAATGCAGAAGGAACTTTAAAAGAATTTAAATAACACAACAACGCCGTAGTTGTATGCAGTTGAATTGATTTATTTAAACCATAAATTCAATTGAAAGTTAAAATTTAGCTATTATCGCTTTTTATGAAATTTTAATGTCATTCGACGATAAATTGCAATTGGTTTTAATACGTTTACATTTCATAAATGTTATTTATGGCACGATTTCTAAAACGATTATTGTTTGTTAGATTTTTATGGGAAAACACGAATTCATTTGTGAATTGTATAGAACAAACGCTGGACGGGGAAATGTAATTTTCAATTTTAAAATTACGATTGCTGCAATTTGCACTAATTTACCATAATATTCCGCTTGAAATAATAGCAATGTTACAACGACAGCATGTGTAGTTTCTGCATTTTATTATCTCACAAAAATTACAAACCGCATGCGAGCAGTGACCTCAAAACAAAAACACCAAAAGGATTTTTCAAAATCTAAACAATTAAAAATATTTTTAGTGTTTTGCGTTAATTTCGTGGAAAATTAATTGGCATGCCGATTTTCTCGTGTGAAAACTTTTATTATCTTTGGCATAATGTAAATTTATGAACGCGGGCGATTAATTAAATTTTGAAAACATCTGAAAGTAAATTAATTATAATTACACCTTCCAGTAATTTTCGTTCGTCACAATGGTACACGTTTGTACATTCATCGTCTATAATTTGAAGTTATTGTCCATATCTCCCTAGCGCAATAATTTATGAATATTAATGGTTGCACGGGCTAAAAACCCTCGAACGAAATGCGCCAGGTCTAGAATGCGCATTATATTATAGGGTAGATGGGTTTGTGTCATGCACACACTAAAAAATGCTACGGGAAATTATCAGGGTGGAAATAATTTTTGAAAGGTTTCTGAATATTGCTGCTGGGACTCATAAATTAACCAGCTTTATAAACGAACTTTATATATATAAATATTTTTTTATTTTAATTGAACAAAAAAATAAATTAGATACTGCCTTGTAACGTAACGTACCTACCATTTAACTAACAGGAATTGCCATAAAAAACAACCTAATTTTATAATGGTAATCCAATGTCTATTTTTAAATTAATGTTTGGCCGCGTCAAAAAAAAATAGTTCTGCAGTTAACGAGATTTATTTCATGGTTGGGTTATTGTTTTTAATTTTTTCTTGTAATTGAACGTTGCAAAACGTATAATCAAATACAATGATACATGTTTTTGTTTTTATAAAAATAATTCACGTTGAAATAAATCAATTTAAAAAAATTAGGTCAATTATATACAACAAAAATCTGATTTACTTCATATTAAATACACACAACTACAATCATTTTAAAATATTAGAAATAAATAATGCTTACGTTAACATAACAAGAAAAAAGTTGTTTTCTAAAATTTTTTCAGGTTTATCCTCTAGCAATAAATCACAGAATAATCTACAAAATATATGTTATTGACGTAATGCCTTAGTGAGTTTAATTGTTGATATACATAGTTTGTTGATGTTATTTAGTTTTGTTGAATTTAGTGTATCAACGTAATTTGTATAGCCAATATATCTTTTTTTTTAAGTAGATAAGTATTTATTTAGTAAAGATATACTAATTTAACATAAATCGTAACATATTTCTATTGAAACGTTCGAGAAGTTATCTGAAAATTCAAGAGCCTTCTGGAAGTTGTTATCCATCTTCTAGGAGATATACCGAAAGATAGAGAACACTCGAGAAGGATTTCCAAATGTATATAAATACCGAAGAAACAAATCAGTTATTGCCGTAATGCAAATACAGTAGTGTTAAGAAGATTATTCAAGTTGAAATAAATAAGTCGTTAGCACGTGTGTGCACATAAATATACAGAGAATAATCGTGGTTTTAATGTAAACAAGTGTCTGAAGCTATCCGCGGACTTTATCTTATCTTAATTAGTGTAAGTGTTTTTATTAAATATTATTAGATTTCATTAGTTCGGTTAATCTACAAGTGTACATATTTCTAGTATAAGTAAACATATTTTTAGTCGTTTAAATTAATTAGTTTTAATAATAAAATTTGCTACACTATTAATACTAATTTTTGCTTAAAAATTATTCTTAACATAATGACTGAGACCCCTTTTAAATTTATAAATATTTTGCTCGTGCTTAATTTCATCTGGTAAGTCAGAAGAGAATTTTGTGACTTTGATTTTGAAAATTTTGCCAATCTGAAATCACATCGAGTTCTCGTGTTATATGAATGTATTTCATAGTTACGTATCACTAATTATGACATGTAGTTTGGAAGCAAATCATTAATTATTTTGTATACCAACATTAATGAATTGAAATATATCCGCAGTTTCACACTTAACCATTGTAACCAATCTAACATTACCGTGATTTTTGTATATTTTGAACAATGTAATATAATCCTCATAGCCCTATTTTGTTGTTTCTGTAACCGTTTTAAGTCGACTTCGTAACACATTAAAAAATATACCGTAGGATGGGGTAACTTTGGGACACTTTTCAAAGTTTTACGCTGTTTCTTTTTTTATTTTTTAAGTTAGGTTACTGAAAAAATTATTAATATGTAAAGCCTGTCTTCCTCTAACAAAATATAATAAGACAATAACTCTAGGAACAAGGGTATTTTATTAAAAAATATTTTAAACTGTCCCAATCTTACCCCACTAATTGGGGTAAAATTGGGACAGTGCATTATTTCCATTAGAAATAGCAAGAAACATGACTTTGTACCGATATTACCCCAGAATATTGTATAAGTGCTTTATCTACCTAAGAAAAGACAAGGTAAATGAGTGTGTACCAATTGCAACGCGTAATATTATATGTAAACAATGAAGTTATGATACATGTACACATAGATTGCAAATAATTACTTTTTAATACTATTAGGCTTTGGATCTTTACTGAACATACAAAAATATTATTTACACACTTCATAAAAGTTAGTTTTTGTCAGCTGAAGCCAAGAGATCACTGTACACTTGAAGCTCTTTAACTTTGAAAATTTCTCGCCGACCAATTTCTTCTGGTTCATCAATTTTCTGAACAATTTCGTCCTTTGAGTAATAAATTTCATCCGGAGTTGAAGGCCATTTCCAATTCGACGCTGATTTCTTCATAGCCGATATTAATACTTCGCCGTCATCTTCGAGATGAACAATTCGTCCAGGATATAATTCACATTCATATCTCACAAGAACAAAGTCATCCACTTTTAGATGTTGAAGAAAATCTGATGTTTGTACATCTGGAATGGATGGGGTTAATGGATTTTCCAAATCACTAAATGTTTCCAAGTCTTCTGAGTCTTGAAGAGAAAACCTGTCATCTTCTTCCTCGCTACTGCTATCAGTGTCTCTCCTTTTCCGTTTTCTTTGGAGTGTTTTTAAATCTGGTCGTCCTGTTTTGCTACACTGTCGAGCTTTCACTCCAGTTGAAGTGGATGGTTGGTCGTGGTCATCATCGATGGGTAACTGTTCTGTTGGCAAGGCTGCTTTAAATTCTTCTGAAGAGATACTTTTTCCAGGAGAGACATTTAGTTTTTTCTTCCTCTGCACTCTTCGACATTCGGTAGCCTCCTGACGCTTCTTCGAAATTTGTTCTAGAAAGCTTTCACCAATCAGAGAAGAAATGGAGGTGTCCAAGCTTCCTGATGGTAACCTCTTCAGAACTGGCTGCCTGTCTGTGGGAAAAATCCCTGACTTGCGAAAGCCGGCAATAAGATTGTCTGGGCCTTTAATGATAGCGTTCCATAGAGATTTCAATAGAGTGGGGAATTGGTCTTTTGGTACTGACGTACAACGACTCCCTGCTGCTGTCTCCTTCCAGTCCTTTAATATCTTTCGCCAAGCCACCTTCATTGGACGAAAGAATGCAACATCTAATGGTTGTAAAAGATGGGTCGCATTTGGTGGCAACGCAATGAACTTTATGTTATTCTTCTCACATTGTTTGATGACCTCTATATTTATATGTGAACTGAGGTTGTCGCCAATAATAGCCTTTGGTCCTTCTTGCTTCTTGAGGATTGGTAGCATTAATGATACAAACCAATCCTCAAAAGAGTTGCTATCAAACCAGCCAGATTTTGTTCGGTTATACCGAGTGTCAGGGGGGCCATTCTCAGTCCAGGTAGACCATATTTTTTCTGCTTTATAGTTCACATAAGGTGGAGCTACTGTTCCGGCAGCATTGCCGCTTACCATAATAGATGTACAAGCTTTCGATGAGTTTTGTATTCTCTCAGGATATTTAGTTCCTCTTTTGGTGATTATTTTTGCAGCACCAGGCTCATCAACGAAGTTTGTTTTGTCGTAATTCCAAATATTTTCCTTTGGAATTCTTTCGAGTTCTCTCTCTAAGTTGTCAAAAAACTGATTTACAACTTGTTCGTCAGTGGTTGCTCTAGAGTAAGAAATATTTTTAGCGGTTCTTTGTGTCAATATAGCTTTGTGTCGCTTCATGAAGGAGTCTGCCCAATCGTTTCCCGGTAAGTTCTTTTGGAAACGTGTTTCGTTTCTTCCAATTCTATCTAGATACAATTTTACAACACAACGTAAATCAAAGATGTTCACTGGAAATCCATAGTTTGATGGGGCTGTCCCAAAATTACCCCGTAAAGAGCTGAAAATTTACAGTTTATAGGTTATATAAAACAAAATACTTTAATAACATTGTTAATTCTATATAAGATACTTAAGAAGATGTTTGGTATTGTGTATACGTACTTGAAAGTGATCTGAAGTTCACAGTTCTTGAGGCAGAAGAGAAAGTTTCATCAAAACAAGAATTTTGTGAAAAACAATGGCAAGAAATAAAACTTGGCTGTCACAACGCGGTAGTAAACTGGTTCTGAAAACTGCCGCCAGGTAGCGGCACGGTACAGGATTAAACAAAGAACGCGTTTGCAGATTGAACCTACGCAGTGTGTCCCTCAGGGAATTCTGCAAACTAAAATTAACCCGTTGTCCCAATATTACCCACCCAGTCCCAAAGTTACCCCATCCTACGGTACTACTGCAAAAATCAAAATATGGTGCAATAACTGTTTTATAAACAGTAATTCTTGCATTAATCGTCAATTTATTAGATATTCTTCCTAATAGGCTAATCTTATTTGCTTCTTTTTTTCTTACATAATTCACGTGGTTTCTAAAATTTAGATTCTGATCTATAACTACTCCTAAATATTTAATTTGTTCAACCTGTTCTAATTCTGTTTTCAATTTTTATTTTTGTTGTTTCAACATTATTATTTGATATTACCATTGTCTTACTATTTAGCACATTTAATTTTAATTTGTTTGATTGTAACTAATTTGCAATAATTTTTAATTCTGAGTTTACCTTTATAATAGCTGAATGTACATTTTTATTAGTAATTGATACCAAGGTATCGTCTGCAAACAAATTAATATTACAGCACTTAAGATTAAGTTCTAAATCATTAATATAAATTGAGAAAAGCATTGGGCCTACGACTGATCCTTGAGACACACCTAAATTATTTTGAATTGGAATAGATTTGTAATTTTGGTACATAGTGGTCTGAGTACGAGATTCCAAGTAAGTTTCGAACCATTGAAGTTCGGTGCTTCTTATTCCATATTGGTAAAGTTTATTTATAAGTCTTCCTCTGTCGATAGTTTCGAAGGCTCTTTTATAGTCTAAAAACACTATTACCCACGTCGATTTCAGATTTCCATTTTGTCAGCACAAGATTTAATGCTGTTTTACACGAGTGTTTACTTCGAAAACCCGATTGATTTTCACTGATTCTATTATTTTGTTCTAGAAAGCACTGTAATTGTTCCTTAACAACTAATTCTAGTATTTATTCGTACACTGGTAAAATATTGATAGCTCAAAATTCTTTGCATCTTTTTTTATTTTTAATTTTAGGCGTTGGTATGATTTTTGATTGCTTCCAACAATTAGGAAATTTTCCACTTATTAAAGATTTGTTTATTACCAATTTCTGGCAATGCATTTGTAATGACTTGTTTTGTAATGTTATCCGTTCCTCCTTTTTGCTTAATATTACTTAAGATTTTCTTCAAATCTGATAAATTAACTTGCTTAAATTTGAAATCAAGGACTAGTTTTAATATTAGGGCCTCTTTGAAGTTTGCTGGGGGCTGGTTTATACTATTATTTATGTGCATAATGCTGCTTACAAAATATTCGTTAAATTTATTTGATGTTTCCTCTAAGTTACTAATTTCTACTTCGTCAAATATTATATTTTTTGGTTCATTTTCTTTTCCATTGATTAAATGTTTAATAATTCTCCACATATTTTGAGGTTGTCCGCTATTTTGCTGTATTTTATTTACGTAATATTTATTTTTGCTTATCTTAATTTTGTTACTAAAATTATTTCTTGTGTTTTTGTAAAACATCCAGTCATTTTCATTTCCCGCTAATTTAGCAATTTTATAAAGCCTGTCCCTTTCGTTTTGAAGATTACGCAAGTTTATTTCTATTATATCATAATCAGTTATTTTTGGTTCATTTAATACAACAGATCTTAATTCATCTACTTTTGTAATTACCAGGTCAACTGTTGTACGGCTATTTTCTGTTGTACGCGTAAATTCGTCAACAATTTGTTTTATCCCTAGGCTTCTAATAACTTGTATTAATTTAGACCCGTAAAAACTTTCTTTGGATACATCTATATTAAAATCCCTTACAATTATATGTCGACTGTTATCCGGAATTGTATCTTCACACCACTTTTCAAAATGTTCTATAAAAATAGCATCACTTGCACTTGGCGAATAATACGGCACTGCATAGTATCCTGTTTAGAATCCTCCTATTATTTTGATACATATTAACCAATAGTTATTGTCTAATGCAAAATTAGAGATTACAGTATATCGGATTCTATTACTTATAACTATTACAACCTCTCCAGTTTTTTTCGTTTGTGAATTTTTCGTTTAAATACAGCACATTTTTGACTCCAGACAGGATGGTTAATGTATAATTTGTTTTTTAATTTTTCGGCCATTTGAGTACAATTCGAACATTTTTGATTTTCTTCTCCATTAACAGTACATTCTTGCAACCCATGTGAGGCAGCACATTTTGGACAGGCTTTTTATGCTTTGCACTCCGAGGCTTTATGGTTAAATCCATTACATTGATAGCATCTTCTAATTTTAATAGCATCATAGACTATGCATCTATCTCAACCTACGTTTATCTTTTCTTTTTTCATTATAGCCCGATCCGTGTATGCAGTTACTTTTGCATAAGCTATGTAACTTTTCCGATTTCAACCTTCTTTTGTGTGTTCAATCTTTCAAGACGATTTCTTTGAATTTATATGACTGTTCTGCATTTTGATTTTTTCTTTGGTAATTGTATTTTGTAGGATTCTCCCATTTTAGTTTCCGCTTTCTCTTTTAACCTTCCGATTACTATTGGGGTCTTTTTTGACCCCAGACGTGTTGTTTTTGTTGTCTTTTTTTAAGTTTTTTTATAACTGTCCCAATATTTTTTTAGCTGAGTTTCTTTCAACAATGTTTAATAATATATAACAAATTTTTCAATTGTTATTTGTTTTGCGACGTAAAAAAAATATTGTCGTTGGGGTCATATTTGACCCCACTTTATAACCGACGTTTTAAAAAGTAATTCTAATATTTTGTCTGCATTTGTCATGTAATCTGTTTGTTTCAACGTGTTTCAACATGCTATTCGTCTGAATCATGATTACTACCATTCCCTCTTTAGTCATTACATTCGGTGAATTTGTTCGAATCAGTTGAAAAGTGTGTCTGCTGTGTTATTACATTTGATTGGAAATAGTTGTTGTTGAATTATGGCTAGAAAATAATTGTTTCAGCGTGAAGTGAAAGAAATAGCTAGCAATATTAATTTAGTGAATAAAATTGAAGATGAAATTTTATCTAACGATAGTGATGCCGAATTTGAAGAAGTAAGTGTACCTGATGTAAACCCGATTGAAAGTTCGAAAGACGATGATAGTGATGATAATTCGCCTAATGATAAAGATATACTGGTGGTAAAGATGATTCCATATGAAAAAAAGATAAACCTCATGTTAGAGGACAAATTCAGCGAAATATTTTAAAAACACCGCCAGGAATAACAAAATTCAGTGAACATATTTCAACATGCCTAGATGCTTTCCATTTATTTATCTTAAAAGGCATTATGGACATAATACTTAGAGAAACAAACATTCGAGCTAGAAGAATTGTAGGCGATACGTGAAAGCCAGTAGATGCGAATGAGTTACATGCATTTTTTGGATTACTGCTTCTAACTGGTGGTTTGAAAGCACGCCAAAAACTAATATTGGAGCTGTGGAGTACGAAATACATGTCTCTCCATAGACCAAATTTTGTGCTGCAATGTCTCGTAATCGAATGAGATACCTTTTGACCTGATCCCAATTGTCTTCATTTGTATCGGGCATGTTAGAATTATTGTTGAAGTGTAGGTATCGCCTAATTTCTTCATAACGGTTTCTACTCATAATGTCAGTCACCTGTGGCAATCTAAACTCACGAGACCAACGTGATGCAAATCGAACAGTGACATGTACATAGTAACACCAATAAATTGCTCTAATTCAGCTACCGTCAGGTTCAGTGATTTATTTGGATTGCTTTGGACACAGTATAGGTTAGACTGGTCTACAATGTGTTTTATTAAATCTTGGTCAAAAAATATTTGAAAACAGGCGACAGGTTCCGAAACATCCACGTCTTCATCTTCAACCTCTTGGTAATCTGGCGTTGCTCTTGGTGATTTTTTTGCAAAGGGGGTCCAAGACGGGCGCTAGCTAGCATTATTATTAGCGTTAATTCTACACAATTGGGCAAGGGGAATATCGTCAGAACTATCGCTGTCGTAATCAAAATCAGATTCTAATTCGATATCAGTCCCAGCATTAGAATCAGATTTTTGCATATATTCCTCCTCACTTCCTTCGGGGGATGAAACAAAGGCATGCAGAAATTTTCCCTTTCTATTTTTGTTAATTTTCCTTGGCATCTGAATAATAATTTTAAAAAACGAAATTAGTGTATATAAGCCGACGTTTACTTTGAGTGCCCACTGTATCAAATATGATATACTCATCAAATTTTTAGCATATTGCTTGTTTTTTGAATAAAAGTAGAAATAAATGACTAAAAATGTAAATACTCTACTCTACTAAACAAGGAAAAAAATAATTACATACCTTTTGTTTGCGGATTCCTTTTTTATTTTAAGATAAAACTCACAGAGTAACTAAACAGCACCATTAACCTAGCATTCAAAAGCGCGGGAAAAATTACTGTAAATTCTATTATTTCGGATCAAAACCATTACTGAAGTTATAGTTAGTACTTACTAATGACGCAAAGATGGCAGCAGAATTGAAAACTAGCTTCAGAAGTATGGGAGATTCAAAAATTAGTAGGTATCAAATATAATACGTTGGGCACAAAGAGGTTAAGGAAAAAACAGAAAAATGAAAAAAATTTAAAAGGAAACGACAAAAAAACATGAAATAAAAAATTTCTACCAAAAAGCCAAAAGACCAAATAAAAGAAATGGGTACGATGAAATACTATGAAAACAAACTAGGAAAACTAGTAGGAGAAATAAAAAAAAAATAAAAGCGTGGGCGCAATACTTCAAAGAGCTATTGGGATCAAACAAGAATAAAGTACAAACTAGTCTAACAAACCACAAAGAGATAGAAGAAGACTTTCATATGTAAGTTTTCAGCAAATTCACAAGAAATAAAAATCACAGTGAGAATGGCATTTCAGCAGAATTCTTGGAAGAAGGAGGTTTGCTGTTATTGTCATGGGTTAAAGATATAAAAAGAAACGTGGAAAAACAAAATTATGCCAAATAAGTAGATTAGAGTAATTATCTATTCCATACATAAAAAAGGATATACCATCGTATGTAGGAGGAATTGCATTACTCAACATAACATATAAAATTATGACGAACAAAAAGAGTCAAAAAGGATTCAGAGAAGAGCGATCCACAACTGATCATATATTTGCGCTAAAGCAAATACAAGCGACAAGCTACGAACAAAAATTACCGCTGCGCATCTTGTTTATTGACTTCCGACAAACATATGTCAAAATTATAATAGAAAAAGTAATGAAAGGTTCCTCACCTACTATCAATACTTTAGTTACCGATCAAATTAATGATCCGTTCATATAGGAAGAAACAAATTCCTTAAAATGACCACTCAGACAAAAAGGATAACTAGGATAATTAAATGGCATATTAAGAAATTAATTTTAAACACTTAAGGTCACGACATGACACACGATAAACAATGGAATTCGTATTAGGTGAAAGGTATTTATTTGGTAAAGAACACTTAAAAAGAATTTATTGATATCATAAGTTTCCTATTTGACTCAAGCTAAATTTTGTAATGGACAATATTATAAACAGATTTTTGGTACTGCTATGGACAATTTCTTTTCTCCTATCCTTGCTAACCTAACCATGCATGATTTATTAACATAAGTTACCAACAACGTAAACTACACCCCCGGTTTTCTTTTTTCATACGTTGATTGCATGTATTCCTAAAAACCAAATAGATTATATCCTTTCAATTTTCAACAGTTACAATCCGACCTTACAATTCTCCATAGAAATTGAAAACAATAACCAATTTCTTTCTTAGATATCTATGGCATCAAATAGAATCATTAACTTCTTTTCGAAACATCCCCACATTCAAAAAAAGAACATTCTCGAATCTATTAAAAACAAAAATTTCTTTAATTAAAAAAACAAAATTTGTTACATCATTCGTGTTGGAAGTTTTGATGAAAAATTTGCCAAGCAATCTATATATACTGATCTATATACAATTTCAGCCGTTGTAACATCGTGCTCTGATATGATATATCAACGCAAACCTAATAAAACGATGGGTAGCTTGTTAATCCAATCTCCCGTCAAATGACATTTAATCGCCGTCTTCAGACTACCGTGAAAACGATCGATGTTTCCGTTTGCAGCTATATGATAGGCCGTTGTTTTTATATGATGGATTCCATGTAGCTTTGTCATTTCTTTACAGAGTGTTGAATCGAATTGTTTTCCTATGTCGGTGGTGATTCTACTAGGTGAACCAAATCTAGCTAACCAAGTGGTGATAATAGTTGAAGCCACTGTTTCCGCCTTAATATCCTTAACGGGTGTTGCTTCCGGCCATCTCGAAAAACGGTGTATCACCGTTACTACATAGCGAAAGTCTTATGATGATGGTAAGGGTCAAATAATGTCTATGTTTACATGTTTGAAACGATGTTCGGTTCTATTTTCATAATTTAGAACCTTACTTAGTACGTCGGCACGCCTTACATTTCTGACAGGCTATACAACATTGAGTCCATGATTGACAGTCCCTTTTTAAACCAAGTCAAATGTAACATTTTGATACCATTTTTGCTGTAGCTTACTTTCCGGAATGAGCTAAGTCGTGAATTAACGTAAATATATTTTTTCTATAACATTTAAGTATATATGGCCTAATTTTGTTGTTGTTGACGTCACAAACTATAACTTCTTCCACTTGGATTTCCTGCAAGTTTAACACGTTCGCTGCCGCTTCGGAATTGATATCTTGTTGCGTCATCGGCTCTTGACTAGTGAAATAATACTGGTAGGCCGGTGACGCACCTTATGCGTCATACAGAAACTAACATAGATAAGTATAGACAATATATTTCACATTTCACAAAAAACTATAAAAACAAACACAAAAAAAAGACATCTGTAATTAGTTTTGATTTTCATGATATTCTTGAAAACAATTTTCCAGACAAAAACCAGGATTCTCAGGACAAGCCACACACGCGTATGGTGTTTCCTTCCGACTATTTTTAGAATAAGACACTTTACACCTTTTCCGCATTTGCCTGCCGTTTTCTCCTTTCGGCAATTTTTGAGGAAAATGGTCGCTTCCTTTATGTTGAGGTTCTTTAGTCATACGTAATTTATCACTTTCCGAGAAGAGTGTTTTTACAATTATATGACGAAAGTCATAGTAGTTTAGTTTCTTTTGGGAAGAGTACATGTAATTTTAAAAAAACTGTTCAGTATCAAAATAGAAAAGAAGTGCATGAACAATTTCTTATACCACCTTATTGTCTTTCTTTCCGAGTTGTAGTAAGAAAGCATCTGGTCTTGTCTGTCCACTCCGGACATATTCTTGTTGTAATTTATTTTAACTTTCTTTCATCTCTCCTCTTTTTATTTGTACAAACTCCAATTGGTGACTTGATTCTGTAGAAATAAAAAGCACCTCTCTTTTATCTTTCCATTTCCCTATGCAAACTCCATTACAATATTTGGCAATTACATCTCCTTTACCTAATTTAGCATCGACCACTTCTTTGGGATTTCCTTTTCGAGTTTTTCTTAGAGTTCCAGTTACGTAAGTGTTTTTTGCTACCAGTTCTTGGCTAAGAGAAAAACTATTATAAAAATTATCCATAAACAAGGCATGACCTTTGTTCAGATATATCTCTGAAAGAGCAAGAACTACATTTTTTTATTTTTGATGTATTGGCGAAATGATAGCCGACCTCGCCATAACACTATAGACTCATCTATGGGGAGATTTTTGTTAGGATAATGGATGGCGTCCATTCTCGTATTTAAATAGTACACCTAATTTTGTGCATGCGGTCGCCAAAGTTGGCATCTCCTTGATGGGGGTTCTTTGCAAAGTGCAGACATCTCAAAATAAGTAAAAATCTGTTCCTGCCCATATGATTTTGGAAACATGGAATATTATACAAATTATCTGTTTTCCAGTAGTCCTGTATTTTCTGTATTTCTATATGATCCATGTGAAGCCACAACCCTAAGAAAACTTTGAGTTCTTGGAGGGTCAATGGCTTCCAGTTTGTAATTCTAGAATTGACTTTTGTGTTTTGGGCTAAGAAAACTTTCTCTGCATATGCGTTTGTTATTATTTTTGGTATGTTGTTTTCTATTTGAAAAACAAACATCTATAGGTAAAAGAATAAAAAAAAGTTATTATTACATGTCCCTTCATTAGGAAAAACTACATCATCATTTTCACATGCATCAATTTCATCATCTGAACCTACTTCTTGTTCACAATCAGATAGCACAAATTCACTGTCACTATCGGCGAATACTTCTTCTTCACTGTCTTCAAATAACGCTAATTTTTCTAATTCGCGTTCGGTTAGGGGTCTATGACGCTCGAAACACGGACGTTTTGGCCTAGAAGGCCCTGGTTCTTGATTATCCATTTTATAATAAATAAAAAACTATGTGAACAATTTAGAAACGAAATACAATTCAAATGTAGTTAGTAATAGGCAAACACAACGTAACGACACTTTCCTATAACCGCCAATACAATACTAAATCATCCCACTCACAATTACACATACCCCCCACTTTCATATACAATATCTACGTATCATTTCTTCTTACTGTCGGATATAAATTTTAATAAAAATAATTGTAATTCGCGTTTTATTAGTGTCTGTGATGGTGAAAACATTGTCGTTTGTGATTATCTATTTCACAGTAAATATTTAATAAAGTATGTGTAAATTCCGAAACCAAAGATGTTCCTACAATTTAAATGCCGTTAGCTAAAGGCCAACAAAGTTGGAACACTTTTCTCTGAAAGCCGGCAGAATACCACAACTTTATAAATCCGTATGCCCATGACGCCAGGGTCTCGACAACGGCCTCTTATAATCGGGGGCCATGACGGCACTGTTGCGTCATCGGCAGCGAACGTGTTAAAGAACACTTATTTGATTTTTTTAGATTAATTAATTCTTCATCCGTTTTTTGTGCGTTGGCGATTTTAATCAATGAAATTGTACTTGTATTAATTTTACATAATCTTGATGAATAATTCGCTGCCACATTGTCAGTACCGGCTATCAGTCGTAAATTGTCCTATGAAATCCAAATGTCGAAACTGTCGTCGAGATAGATTTTGAGAATTTTTTGTAAAAGCAAAGATGAGCGATTTGTGATCTGTATATACTGTAAAGTTTATTCCCAAATCATCTTTATTGTTTGCTAAAATTAAACGTGCACTAGTTCGTAGTCTTTGAAAAAATATTGTGCGCAGAAAATCTTCAGAAACTTTATTGTTTGCTAAGTCCTTCATCTGGCAAAGTACAGCAGAAGGTTTTTTGTCACCAAGCTCTATTTCTGTTAATAATTTCTTTGCTTTACGCTTTTGTTTTAAAACTGTGTATTGATTTTTTTTCGGAAGGTTAAAAAATCAGATATTAGTTCTACTATTTTTGTATCTAAGAACCAAGAATATAATGACATTTTGTTTCTTCACTAGTAATTTTAGAACTGCGATTCTATCTGGAGAAACCAAATTTCAACGTTTTTTTCTACAAAAAGTAGGAATCTTAATAGCAACTCTAGCCCCATTGGTGAAATTATCTCCAATTTCATCATTCGTAGTCATATTGTAATGTACTCACCGATTTACAGGTTAATATTGTAACGTGTTGTTACATACGAAATTTTCATTACGGAATACCCTGTATATTTATTTGAAATTAGATTCAGGTTTGGACGCCCTCTACCGATCTTTTCTCGTGACTGTCATTTTAGACAAAATAGTGAAGCTGTCGATTGCCTAAAATGGCCTGTATGACTTAAAGAAATAATTTCAAGAGATATCCGTAATAATGGGAATCAAATTGTAATTACATTACGTTCGTGAAATATTTGAGTCGTCACAGGGTAAGATAATTACTGCCGTTTTATTAAAATTCGTTTGTAATTTCTCCTTAATTTGATAGCCGTTTCTCCACGCTTCGAACACATGTTCGTTTCAATAAAGAAAGGTTGAAGATTAATTATTATTAAGAAATATCGTTACCGAACACGTACGAATTTGGAAGGCATATTCTCCACCACGAAAACGGGGTCTCGACAAGCCTTACTGTGGGAGATGTTATTTCGTGTATACTAGTCGATTGTGTTATCAGCCACCTGTGCTAAATTGTTACCTACAGTATACGATACAACGGTTTTTTATATAACATTTAATGATTTATTAATACTATTTTTGTAGCTTCCTGTTCTTTGTGAGTTAGTGTGTGATACGATTTGCTTTTCACTATTTATTACAGGCCGCTGGCGGGGAAAACGTTTTCTTCGCGAAAGTTGATACTGGATTTTGGGGTGAGTTATTTGCTTAACTTTTATATCGTGATCAGGAAAGTTACTCACAGAATTTTAATTAATGTTAACGACCGTAATTACGTTATTGCTATAGTTACTACGAGAGTTTCAGTGCTGTTCGTTTCGATCTTCAATGTGTATTGTGTGTTGCCGATACTGCGGACATTCATGTACTAAACCTTCGATATAATCTTATAAATCTTATGTGTTGCAAAATCAAAGTTTTCTACCCTTGTTAGCGAATATTGTTAGTCATCCTAGTATTTATGGATTGAGAATTTAATGTATAATCGTTTACCTGCGACGCTACTAAATTAAAATTGTGATATTTGTCAATTACATGTAGAAATCATTCGAGCATGAACGAGTGAAGAAATTTCATATACTCTTGTCCGTATTCAACGTTAACACATTAAAGTGATTATATTTGTTAATCTCTCTTGTTATTTATCTTCCTCTTGCAATTACCGTTCGCTATTAACGAATGTTGGCTACTCGAACATCAGAGTAATAAGGATTACGAACCTCCATTTGAGTTACAAGTTTGGACCGTCTGTCGTGATCGAGGCAGAAGTGTTATCTGGGATCAGATCTGGCGCTCTTAAGCGTACTTCCTGTGAACCTCCCCTATCTCCGACTGTGTAAGTTGGCCGTGCAAGGTTCGTAAGACATAAAGCTTGTAACAGTGTATTTTTATTTTTATTTTTTTTACGTTACACTGCGCGGCAGCTCGTAGGTGACGTGGAGAGCTTTTGGGGTGGGTTTACTTTTAATTAAAATTAGGCGCCATCTAGTCTTTCCATCTTTCCCGGACTAGAACAGGGTGTTTCTTGCTATTTTTATTGAAACAATTATTCTACTTTATTGTTTAGGGATTTTCTGTTCCGCACTTACTTCGAAAACCGAAGCAAGAATCCTTAATTCTAAAATTTCCCACAACTGGATAGCATTATTAACCTGCGCGTGATTTAAATCAGAAAGTTGGGTTCCCTAAATTATATATATATATATATAAAATTAATACTAATTTACTTATATTTAAGCTTAAACTAAATTTATAATCTGAAAAGCTACAATATTTCAAAATTTATTTTTTTTATTTTATCGTTCGGGATCACTATTCGTGGTTATACGTTGTAGATATCACTATTTTTATCCTACGTATTAAACCACTTCAATAGTTCACTTTGTAAATTAGAACAATTTATTTATTTTTACAATTCGTAATGTCTCACTTTTTTTTATTTTTTACCGATAGCCAGGCAACCTAAAAATAATTTTTACATCTGTTCAAACATAAAATTTAAATAAAATTTAACATAGTGTTTTAAGCACTCGTTTTACAACACCATATACCTTGTGTCCCACGCTAGGGGTACCCCATGGGATTTAACATGAGAAAATTGAAATTATTTTTTTCCTGCTTCCCAAATTAAAAAATCGCAAAAATTTTGACGCAGATTTAAAGTGGCACTTAAAACGTTTCTAAAAACATTTTTTTGATTATAATTTGATAATTAATAAATTAATTACAGACATTTGAAATTCGAAATTTTGAAGGTTTTTTGCGCATGCGATTCAGATCGGCTATCTTCGATTTTTAAAGTAATATGGATGCTAAAATGAAATTGTAGCCCGTCAAATCAACATTATGCTACTTTATTTTTGAGGAAATGGAAATTTGAAGAACAAAGACTAGAAAAATTACATTTGAAAATTTTCTGTAGTAGACTAGAAAAAAAATAATTAATCAAACATAAATTTACATTTACATAGGTATCTACAAACACTCATCGTGGTACCAATAGGTCGAGCGCAGGAAGATTGCTCGAATAGTCGTCGTGCAGAAAAATTCATTTCAATTGAGAATTTGTGGCCCTGTAAAGGGCCTTCTTAACATTGTCGATCCGTTGCTTGGCGGAACGACCACGGCGAATCACCTATTTGGGTATGAAGTGTTCAAAAATGCCTCCTGCTTGAACTGTACAATAAGTTAGCCGTTCAATAAATCTTTTTCGTGTTTCGGCTAATTTACGAATGGTAATAGCTCGGCATATCACTTGAATTTCTTCTTTTAGTGCGTCGCTATTTTCATACCGTTTTCCTCCTTTGAATAATTTTTCTTTTATGTAACTCCACAAAAAAAATCGCACGGGTTTAAATCAGGTGACCTACCAGGCCCTGTAATGGGACCATTCTTGCCTATCCATTGATTTGGAAATGTTTCATTCAGAAACCCAGTGTTTAGTCGAGCAGTATGGGCTGGAGCACCATCCTGCATAAAAGAAACTTGGTGATTTTCACCCGTAACATCATTTAGTTATGGAAACACTTCTTCTAGTAGAAGGTAATGATATTTTATGGAAGTAAGTGTACCTTCAATGAAAAAAGGACTAATAACATGACTTCCCAGCAAGCCCATCAAAACATTGACAGTTTGTTGCCATTGACTTGGTCCATTTACTAATTTGTGTGAATTTTAGAGAGACCATGTACGATTATTTTGTCGATTTTGTCTTTCATCAAGTCCAAATAAACATTCATCCGAAAAACGAATGTTTTTTACAAAATCGCGATTGGTATTGTTCATTTCGGTGATTATTTCACAAAATCTCATACGAGCATAATAATCGTGTGGTAATAATTCTTGATGGCATTGCCAATGGTAACCTCCTGTTTGAGGTACCTGAATGCTGACGACCGAACAACACCTACATTAATTTCAATTTCTCGCAAACTAACATCAGGATCTTGGTATTCAGCTGCAAGAACTGCCAACTTCTGAGGGTTGTCTTCATGATCGTGTAAGGGTGGTGGACGCTGACATTTATATGGTGGATTTACGGAGCCAGTGGTTTCAAATAATTGTATTGTTTTTTTGATACTCTTTAAAGAAGGTATTGGTCTGTCTGCGAAAAAACAGCAAAGTCTTCTCGAATTTGGACCTTTGAAACACCTCGTTGTTTTACCACAAGAATTTTTTCTTCTACATTCATTTTCGAAGCTTGTAAAACAATTCTATCAAAACTGTCAACACTTCAAATGTTTTATAACAAACCAATGCTAACTTGATTTTTAATACCTATTTACTTGAACATAATTCAAGTTTATTTCATTTTGGAATCATGAGCTGGTTTATTAGCACGCAAATGCGGGCGCAATTTCGTTTTTTTAGCCTACCGAAAATTTTCAAATATAATTTTTCTAGTCTTTGTTCTTCAAATTTCCATTTTCTCAAAAATAAAGTAGCATAATGTTGATTTGACGAGCTACAATTTAATTTTAGCATCCATATTACTTTAAACACCGAAGATCTGAGTCAAATGCGCGAAAAACCTTCAAAATTTCGAATTTCAAATGCCTGTAATTAATTTATTAATTATCAAATTATAATCAAAAAATTGTTTTTAGAAACGTTTTAAGTGTCACTTTAAATCTGCGTCAAAATTTTTGCGATTTTTTAATTTGGGAAGCAGGAAACAAATAATTTCAATTTTCTCATGTTAAATCCCATGGGGTACCCCTATCGTGGGACACAACGTATATATAAATATATATAATATATATAAAAACGACACTTCGCCAACTAAAAAATTAAGGATAATTAATTATGAAATTGATTTAAGCTTTTAGAGCACACGTGGCTTTAAAAACCCTATCAAATCTATTACCTCTAGGCTAGAGGTCACAACTTACACCGCACATATATTTTACATATCTACATTTAAATTGTCTAACTACAATGTTAATAATTTATATATTTACTTTATTACTATTTAATGTCAGGTTCTAAGATTACACATTTACATTCTGGTAGCGCATAATAGATACAGTAGAAAGCAAAATGAATATGCAAATAATCAAATGCGTCAATTACGTGCATAGCATTGACATTTTAATTAACTCATTATTTACTACAATTTATTGTATTTAAAATAATAACGCAAATTGATTACAATTTCAAACATTTTTATTGCAACAAAAAATAAAATTATGAGTTACATAATATTATATTTAAAAAAAAATTATCGCCGTAACAAGATTTTAAAAATTTTATGTTGTATTTATATTCGCAACTTTGTTGTGCAAATAAATTTTAGTTACTTTCTAAACGAGCGGTCATTTGAAACTGGGCATTAAACTAACCTAACCAAAAAAACATAGTCGTTTATCTCGCAAAGCTTGTCGGGATTTTATGAAATTTATAATTACTAAAACTGTTACTGGAGCGTTTCTCCTGTGGTTAACTAAAAATTTTATACCACGAGCACAACGTAAAAAGAAAAAAGAATCTAAAAATAATAATTACATTGTCAGCGAACTTAAAATCGTCAGCTGTGTTATGACGTGTCTTAAGCTTACTTTTTTTCTAATTATGAATATTTTATAAAACCACCGTCTGCTTTTTTCTGCGTCAATAAATTATGAAGAATGCTGTGTATTATCACAACGAAATTAACATTAAATTCGATTTACTTGCAAATGACGTATTTTGAAGCTATTCATTCAACCTTTAATTTAGTATTCAAAGACAATCATTACGTAGTAGATATACCTTTGAAAAGTGACGCTAACAATGAAAATGACATTTCGTTTAAAATTCAACTTGTTTTGTACTCGAACGTTTCAATACAGTTACGTGCAACAAAATTGTTTTAAATTTAAAACGACATTTCATTAACTCAATGATTGATCGATTGTAAGCATGATTAACGTGTTGTTTAAGGTAATTTTTAAAAACCACGTTCAAAACTTTTTATTTTATCTAAGCACGATATAGCACTTCTTAAATGCAATCATTAAAAATAAATAATTTGAATAAAAATTTAAATTAAAGTGTTTATGTCAGACTGTACTTTATAGTAATAAGCACATTACGTTACTAAATGTATTTTTGCATATAAATATAGCAATAGTTTTTAATGTAACAGTTACTTGTATTTTCAGTTTTTTTTCGTTTTTTTGTTCTGTTTTTTGTAAGTTTAGAACAGTATATCTAAATTAGGTACACTCGCGGTCAATGAAAATGGACATATTCAGGTAGAAATAGAAGTACGTGGTCGCAGTCTAAGACAGAAAAAGAACCGTGACTTTTATAATCTCCGAGGTAAGAAACAACACAGTATCTATGATTTGTTACTTTTTATATATTGAAAACTCAATTCTTTTAATTATATATGAATATACAGGCTGTATCAAATTTTGTGTTAAGTACAGGGATCTCGTTTATTATCAGAGATAGAGAGTTGGTTAAATGGACAAAAATAATCTTTAAGTTATGCCTAAATAAATTTAAAAAACAAAATTTACCCCCTCTATAAAGTTTCTGAAATATGGCGAAAAATAATGAAATTAGTGCTTTAAAATTTTTATTTAGGGAGGTATTTAAAAAAAAACTTTCTTGACAGAACTTTTTCTGCTCTTTCAGATGATGACAATACATTTTTGTTATCGTTGTTACTTTATATCGATACCAACTTTTGTTTTTCATATGGCAGCTATTTTAAAGGTTAATGCTATAAGGTAGAGAAAAAAATCTTTATTTCGAAAATGTATAACATGTTTATAAAAAAAGCAAAAATAAGTCTAACATATAAAGAAAACCGTTCCGATTAAAAATTTATTAAGTGTCAATAATAGCAATATCCGTGAACAACAAATACATTTATAAATTAATAAATAACCTAAATTTAACTACAATTAAAGTTCAAATTGACGACCTTGATTTTTTAGACACACTGCACATCTTCTCCAAACATGTACTGAATCACGTCTAATGTAAACTCTCTGACAATTTCTACATGCACTAATAATTAGCTCTCTTAGCTGCTCAACAGTGTTCGAAGTTACAGAATACACTTAATCCTTAACGTTACCCCAAAAGTAAAAGTCTAGTGGTGTTAGATCCGGAGACCTCGCAGCTAAAGTATAGGTTCATTTGTTCCTAACCATCTGCCTGGAAATTTTTGGTTTAAATAATTTTGGACAACTTCCGCACTGTGCGCAGAGACACCGTCTTGTTGAAAATAAATTGATTCGAGTTGATTTAGGGGAATATTGTCTAGGAAATTTTCAAACTCGGTTTGTAAGAAAGTGAGATACATATCAGAATTTAAATGTCCTTCATATATGTGTAGTAATTAATTTATTGTTAAAAGCGATTCAATAACACCGTGTATATTATATTTTATTAGATTCGATGCAGCATACACATTTTAACAACAATCATAAGCAAAAAACCAAAAAGGTTAGTAATGATTTTTATTTTTCGGGGCGGAGTCGGCTATAGTAACAGAAACTACCGTTCTTTCGGGTGGCGCATATTGGCAACCTAAATATATATAAATTAGCGGTAAATTTAATTACATTGCTACAGCTCGACCACCCTGACTATTGCCGTCCCCGACAAAATCAGAATCATCGTCACAACTAGTATTGTTACTCCATAATCTAATCCTACTGTAGTCAAAGACTCCTTCAAAACGTACTTGGGTAATTAGAAATCCCTCAATGTCTGACACTACATATCTATCATTATCCAAGACCTTTTTCATTACATATGGTCCCTTAAATTTAGGTATATTTTTTTTGCTAATATGTGGAGTATTGTCAACATTCCTAATAACTACACAATCACCTACGTTATACTCCTTAGCACATTTATGTCTTTTATCATACAACAATTTATTAAAATTTTGTAGCTCTTTATTGGCAACTTGAGTCCTGGCTCTGATCGCGGTTAAATCTACACAACTAGTCGATAAATATTCATTTTCATTTAAAAACAACTTTATTTTGTCACGAACCTTCCCTTTTTGGTTTATGCCAAAAAGTAACATGGCTAACTCTAACAGATCTACAAATTGTACTGTTAATGGAAAACTCTACGTCAGTTAGAACAACGTCCCACTCGACGTTCCTTTCAATATCTATTGATTTGGCTATCATTGGACCCATAAACCTAATAACCCTTTCGACTTGCTCATTAGACCTTGGACATGCCGTTGCAACCAATATCAACTCAACATTTTCTACATTTAAAAAGTCTTTGAAAGACACAGCCTTAAAACAACTCCCTCTATCAGAAATAATCCTACGAAGCTTACTATACATTGCGAAATAAATGCGTAGATGGTTGATAGCTGTCCTGGTATCAGTCAAACGACACGGGAACAATTTTCTAAATTTACTGAATGCATCTATCAATAGAAATATGTGCCGATTGCGTTTACGAGTTACATCAAATGGTCCAAAATTATCAATATGAAGTGTATCAAATGGTTTAATGCTCTTATCTATGCTATGTAATAATCTCTCCCGTTTCCCTTCAACAGGGGAAAAACTAATGCACTTTAGACAATTTTCAATATGTTTTTTGACTAATTCGCGCAAATTTGGAAACCAATATGTTTGTTTAATTAGATCTACAGTTTTATCTATTCATCATGGCAAGTTCTAATCACATTTCCTTGCATATCTTTTGGTACCACAAACAAAACTTTATCTTTTGTCTTTCTATACACTATCCCATCGCGAAGTTCATACATTGGGTTCTCCTGGCTGTCTAACTGTTCCCTAATCCTGACAATGTTTGGATCTTTTGACTGTTTGACAATTAATGTGTTTTCAAATGTATTCTCAGCAATAACGAACACATTCTGAGCACGACTTAAAGCGTCCACATGCTGCATAGTTGTGCCACTTCGGTGTTCTAATACATAGTCAAAATTTTGAAAGTACATAGCCCAACGATTTATTCTTGGGTTTATCTCATTCCTTTCCAGGGCTAACTTAACAGAATTGCAGTCTGTCACAATTTTAAATCTTATTCCTAGCAATAAATTCGGAAACGTATTTTTATGCATCCAATTGATCATCAATTAATGGTAAGGGAAACCTATCTTTAACAACCAATTTATTCAGTTCCCTATAGTCGACACACATACGTGTTTCGCCAGTTTTCTTTTTGACCAAAACGGTAGGACTACAATACTCGGATGAACTAGGCCTAATGACTTTTTTTTCCAGCAACCTGTCAGGGATCTTTTGTACTTCAATCTTGTCAACATGAGACAATCTACGAGGACTAAAATAAAATGGTAAGTCACGGGTAAGTACTATTTTCATATTATATTTAATAGAGGAAGTTACTGGTCTTTGGGCATCACGATAATAGCAATTGAAAATATCTACGAATTCGCTGCGTGATTCGTAGTCAATTTCTTCCCCAATGACCAACTTATCTTGATTACAATTACTACTAATACAATCAATGTGCATAATTTCCAAAAATGGTTGTTCACGATCAACTAATTTGTTAAAAACCTCTTTAATTGTAACCTTTGTGCCAAAACTAAATTCCAATTTTGAGTTACATATGACATCTCTATATAATACACAATTGAAACTCATTGTATTATCGGAGACAACATACAACTTAACTAAAACAATCAATTTATTAATACTAATCTTAGTTGTAAACGTACCTAACACATTAAGTCTGGAATTATTAATACCAGTGAAATGTCCATTGTCCTCTACTAAATTAACTCCTTGCGTAAATTTAGATCTTATTAAACTTATAGGACTGTCTGTATCAAACAATGCAATAACGTTATGTTTACTTACAGTTCATTCCTGTTCATCAATAACCTCAAACGACACTGGAATCGTGTATGTTAGAGCAACAACTGGACTCGTCTCCATTGGCTGTGTTTGCAGTACTATTGTGGTGCTATCTGGTATATTTTTAGTTGTACTTCCTCCTGCAACCCGCTTCCTGCAATCTTGCACTTGATGACCAACTTCACCACATTGAAAACAATTTCCCTTCACTCTCTTTGGCTTAGGACAATATTCACTACAATTAAAGCATCGGATGGATTTTCGGGTAGCAACACTATCCCTAGATGTAGCCGGAGGTGGCATTGAACTCGAGCTTTGTCGCAATAGTGTAGCTTTTGGTACCGAAAGGGCAGATGTTTTATCTACCGTGTTGGTGAATTTATCAAACGCCGTTACTCTATTCATAATTCTTGAAAATTGAGCCAATGATTGAAAATCCTGCATTCTAGCTTTAGTTTGCAACATAGGGTGTCCATAGCATCGATAATGTAATTAATCAAGTCTTTTTTATCCAAATTCAATTTGTTTCCAAGTAGTACTTTCTCATGGTAATACATCAAAAACTTTTTGGTTTTCCGCCAACGTCTTGATTCAAATCTTCTCATTAGAGCAATTTTATCTTCTCGTGTCTTGAACATGCCCTCCAACTCAACTTTCAATTCGGCAAGAGGCAGACATGCATGGTTTGCTTTTGAATAATACCATTTTTGTGCAGTGCCTACTAGCTTGCCTACCACAATCACAATTAAAGTCTCATCAGGTATACTATACGTACGTTGCACGATTTCTATTCTATCGAACCAATTGTCGACGTCCTCTTCTTCGTTTCCACCAAACGTGGGTATCAATGCACTAATCTCGGAGTTTTTGAACTTCAATTGGGAACCCTGACTTTCCTGTGGAACGGTTCCTGGTGTATTCCAATTCCCGATCCCACTTTTGACGTTGTACTAATTAATATATTGCTAAAAGCGATTTAATAACACCGTGTATATTATATTTTATTAGATTTGATACAGCATACACATTTCAACAATAATCATAATCAAAAAACCAAAACGGTCAGTAATGATGATGAGGTGGCGCATATTGGCAACCGCTAGTTTATATATATTTAATATATAAACTAGCAGCAAATTTAAATTACATTGCTACACATGATAGTCATATTATTAAATATTCCACACCTAACATTTAAACTAAACTGAACTTAAGGTCTAACGTCCATAATTCTTCCTTTATTTTCTATGGACCAACTTAATACATTTTCAATCAAAACTGTTTTATTTAAATTTTAAACTTATTTTTGATTTTTTTATGAACATGTTATACATTTTTGAAATCAGGATTCTTTTCTCTATTTCATGGCATAAAACTTTAAAATGGCTACCAGAGGAAAAACAAAAGTTGGTATCGATATAAAGTAAAGTAATAACGATAACAAAAATGTATTGCCATCATCTGAAAGAACAGAAAAAGTTCTTTTAAGAAAGTTTTTTTAGTTTTTAAATACCTCTCCAAATAACAATTTTAAAGCTACAAATCAAAAACACCAATTTTATTATTTTCCGCTATAATTCAGTAATTTTATAGAGGTGGTAAATTCTGTTTATTGAATTTATTTAGGCATAACTCAAGGATCATTTTTGTCCATTTAACTAACTCTCTATCTCTGATAATAAACGAGATCCTTGTACTTACCACGAAATTTGATACAGCCTGTATATTCTACTTCATTAACAATTAGATATATAAATACACCTATCCCTCGATTTACACGGTACTTGTTTTACACGTTTTCGCTTTTACACGGTTTTCCAAATAAGTTTTTTTTTGGTTTTTATCGCACTCTACTAAACGCTACTGTGATTGAACACGTGCGCTGCGTACACATCTCAAATAAAAACCAGTGTTTCCGTAATATATTACATATATTAACCTGTCAATGCATTTTATTTTTATTTCTGTGTACACCTAAAAATATTGAAAAAAGTCACAACTGTTAAATAGCAAAATTATGCATTTTTTGCAAGCTTTTCGATTTACACGGTTTTGACTTGAAAATTTTTAATTTTCGATTTACACGTTTTTCTCAGGAACGTATCTACCGTGTAATTCGAGGGATAGGTGTAATTACAAAAAATTATCTACATATTAATACTTAGGTAAAGTTAATTAAATAGGATATTAACTTCTACAAAAAAGAAGTAAAAGTGCTAATTGTCAAGTAATTTATTATTATTTAACAAAATTTTACAATTTTAACAATAAATAAATGAAATATTTATATTCTTTCTTTCACGTTTTATTTAGGAGTATTAACTTTTTAAAAATTCATAATTATAAAAAGTGTCCAAAATGTCACGAAGCTAATATGAACAATTTTATTTAAGAATTTTAATTAGTCCATTTGTCAAAAGCTCAATATCTTAAATAGCGTTGTCTATGTATCATCATATTTCCTGCACTAACTGTAATTAATGGATTTTCTAATTTCCTGATTTAAAAGACAATACATGAACAAGACAATAGTATCAATTAAGACAATATATGTAATTTTTCAATGAACAGGATTTAGTGGAAAAACCTTTAATTTAAAAATCGTATTTTTTACTTACGGGGTAAATTATAATTTATATTTAATATTTCTAAATTCTAAACTTACTTTTTTGTAAATTATCTAGTTACATATCTTCTTGTTTGACATTTTTCAAAAAAATGTAATTTAAAAATTTTTAATTTTATATTTGTTTAATAAGTTGTATATGTTTTTTTGTAGACCTTCTGAAGATGAGCTTTATAATTATATACTTGAAACAGATGTAAATAAATATAATTTAAAAAAATAATACATTTATATATTGGTAGACTAATAAATTCAATAATTAATATTTAACCAATAATTATGAAGTCCCTTAATAATTTAAAAATTGCTAGTCTAAGCAAAAGGATAATTTTATACAGAAAATATTTATACCAAGTTTGTTACTAGTACTATTCATACTTGACATTTATGTGAAAACACTTAATTATTTTAACGTGCATTTGTCTAGTTTGAAAGTATCTATAATCCTTCTATCACTTCACTTTACTTTTTACTAAAAATTCATAAACCCAATTTTCCTATTAGACCAGTTGTAAATTTTACTAATTCACCTACATATAAAATTAACGAATTTTAAAAAAAAAGTATTTGATTTTGAAATTAATTTTATTTCTACATACTCAATAAAAAACACGAATAAATTAATAAATTTTTTAAATAATTTAATATTTTTTTCTAGTACAATTTTAATTTTGAATATTGTTTCTTTTGATGTTAAAAATCTTTTTTTTCAGTTCCTCCTACAGATGTATCACTTATAATTTCTAATCTTTTTTCACCTTCTAATTTTTCAGATTTTGTAACAAATTATTTATTAAAATTACTAAATTTTGTTTAGATAACGTTTTCTTCCAATTTGATAATTTTTTAAACAAATTTTAGGTATTCCAATGGATTATCCTTTATCACTGAACAATGTTATGGAGAAAGTATTAGCCTGGAGAACCGTCTTAGAGGCTTAATGCAATTTTTAAAGAATGAAGTGGAAAATGAACAACGTATTTCGTTAGCCTCTGAAGAATTTGGATTTGACTTTGGGGTGCCTAAAAATGGTAATTCGGGTGGCAGTTCTAAGAAAAGATCAACGAAATCAGAGTGAATATTTTGTAATAGTGTAAATAAAAACTTAAACTGCCTTAAGGCACAAGATTATACATTCGACAAAAAGCAGCAAGTTGTCAAGGAAAATAGATCATGTTTTCGCTGTCTTAAGCCTGTCTTAAGTCATCGTTCCAAGAGGTGTCGAGTTTGCATTAAGTGCTTGACATGCAAGAAACAGCACGTGCCTTTGATGTGCCCTGATCTAGAGTCGAATCCTAGAGAGTCGAGTGGATCACCAGCAGCAGGTGATGATTCACAGATGAGGCAAGAGGTGAATGCTACCAACCACAGTAGTACACATGTATTTTTGCAAACATTGGTGGCAAGGCTGGTGGGGAGTAACGTGCGAGTTTTGATTAACACTGGATCGCAACGTTCATATATACTTAGGTCAACTGCACGTAAGATAGGTCTGTTGGCCGTCGGTGAGGAGAGAATTAGACATTGTCTATTCAGAGGTGCTCAGTCTGAGCGAATGCATCAACGTTACAAGTTGACTATAGAGCAGAATGGGTACTCGTGCAAGTTTGAAGCCAGCCAGAAATATGCAGTGCAGTTCCTACTATTTTTCCTGATCCATGGCTCGATGAGTTACGGGGTATGAACATCGAAGTTCGAGACACAGAAGAAGAGTCTGTTATTGAACTTTTAATTGGTGCCGATGTCGCCGGAAAACTGTACACTTGCCTTGAAAAGTGGTCTCGTTGTCATGGAGACGTTGGACGCTAATGGGGAAAGTTCCAGTTTTGGCTAGAGATACCACTTTAGTTGAGACTACAATGTCTTTGTTGGTGACTAATGGTTCTCTGGGAGACCTATGGGACTTAGATGTTCTCGGAATAAAAGAGCCTTCTGTCAGGCAATCTATGGACGTATTGAACAAAGCGTCCAAGGATTTTTTCCAGAAAACTAAGAAGGTCAACTCTTACAAATAATTATTCCGTTGCAAAAAGGAGGCTGGGAAAAATGGTGGCGAAGCTCGAAACCGGTGGGCTTGAAGGCCTATATGATTCCGTTTTTCAGGAATGGCTGTCAGAGGGTGTAATTGAAAAAGTTGACTGCCAAAATTTTAATGACCACTGTCACTACTTACCGCATAGACCGGTAATGAAAAAAAGTAGCACGACTACGAAAATACGCCCTGTGTTTGATGCCTCTGCGCGAGAAAACTATAAACCTTCTCTAAACCAATACTTAGAGAAAAGACCGAACTTGATTGAGTTGATCCCTGCAATTCTATTGAGGTTCCGAGAGAAACTCGTTGGAGATGTTTCTGGCATACGCAAGGCATTTTTGCAGATAAGTGTGCACAAGAACGACAGAGATTTCTTGCGTTTTCTATGAATTGACGTTGCTGGAAACCAGTTAACCTTCAGACTCAAACGAGTGGTGTTTGGAGTTAATAGTAGCTCTAGTTGGGTGCTACCATAGATCTACACCTTTTACGGTGTTTGGTGCAGAAATCGTACGCCGAAACGACTGGGAAAAATGTGTACGTTGACAACTGTGTGACTAGTGTAGAGGACAAAATTACGCTCAAACAGTTTATGGAGGAAACCAGTTTCTTCATGCAGGAGGCCAAATATGATCTGAGAGGGTTTCCCGAAACTCTGAAGACAAAAATGAAGTAATTTCCGTACTTGGGCTCAGATGAGATCCAGTGAAGGATGTATTGTCACTCAGTAATGAATTCTTGAGGGACTGTGACTTCAGTAACGTCTCGGTTACTAAGAAGCATAGAGTGTTCGATCCGATTGGCTATACTTGCCCAGCAGCTTTCATCCCCAAACTGCTGCTGCAGCGTTTGTGGAAGACTAGGCTCACGTGGGATCAACCTGTCGAAACTGAAGTTGAGTATTTGTTTCGAACATGGTTGAGTAAGTAGAACTATCTATGGAAAATCAAGATACCCAGATGGGTGCACACTGGAAATGGTGAATTACAGCACAAGAGTTTGCATGTTTTTCGCTGTCAGTAAAGACGCTTTCGCCTATGTTATTTTACTGAAAGATATAAAATTTTCACAAAAGTGATGCTGAGCATTTTATTCACACGGTGATACAAGCAGAAAGTTTTGCTCAAGAAAACGAACAAGCACTGCGGGGTCTCGCTACTTTCAAAGACGATAACGGACTCATTCAATTTAGAAGTCGTGTCTCGAGGCGTGACGATACGGAAGATTTTAGATTTCCAGTTGTGTTGCCAGCGAAACATCCTGTGGTGAGCAGACTGATCTTTGATTTGCACAAACGTTTTTGCCATGGTGGGGGTTCAAGGACTCCTTAGTCTTTTGCGAGAACGTTGTTGGATTCTCGGAGGACGAAAAACTGTCAAATCAGCTATAGCAAAGTATCTTTTGTGCAAACGGCAGAGGTCTAAATCTTTCAAGGTGGAACCTCCATCTTTACCAGTGGATAGAGTGCGAAATGCTCGCATTTTTGAATTGGCTAGACCATTGCATTTAAAGAATGGCGATAAATTGTCGATTCATCTTGAATTTTTAACTTCGTTGTCTATTGCTTGTTTTTTGCAAGCACTGAGACGGTTTGTGGCGCGTCGGGGCAGGCCTATTACAGTCTTTAGCGACAACGGCGCAAACTTTGTTGGAACCAAAAACTGGAACGAGATAACCCGCAAGACTTTGGTGCAGCGAATAACGTGGCGTTTCCACCCACCTTCCGCGGCGTGGTGGGGCGGCTTTTGGGAGAGACTCATTGGTTTTGTCAAGCAACTTCTTCAACAAGTTTTAGGATGTGCGATGTTATCTTATGAAGATTTGATGATTGTATTGTGCGACTGCGAGTATGTTGTGAATTCACGAGCATTGACCTACATGTCCAATAACGCTAGTAATTTAGTGGCCCTGACGCCAGCTATGTTTTTAAACGAAAAGACCTCGTACGGTGTGTCGGAACTCGATACAATAGACCGAAATTCGCTGTGCCTAAAGTTACGGCACCGACAGTTTTTGATAGCAAATCTCCGTAAAAGATTTCGTTCGGAGTATTTGGGACTATGTAAATTGTTCTACAAATCGCGACCCAGACTTATCAAAGTAGGCGACGTGGTGTTTATTGGGGACGACATTGTTAAGAAACTCGATTGGCCATTTAGACGTGTCGTTGAGTTGTTGACGGGCAAAGACTGCGTGACTCGTGTAGTCAAAATTGACACTGCGAAAGGTCAACTAATGAGACCTATACAGAAACTTTTCCCACTTGAAATTTGTGAAGCTTCAGAAAGACAAACAATGAAAAAGGTAATCGATTAGGAGAGTTGCGTAAACAAGGAACCTGTTCCAGAAGGTGCACAAACTGGAGGTGAGTGCGTAGATAGTAAGATAGTGAATATTAAAAGCAGAGCATCCGTAGTGATGACGCGTAGTGGTCGAGTGTCTGTGTTGCCCAGTAAATTTCGTAAATAGTTAAGGATGTATGACATGTATGATTTTGTAAAACCTATTTTGTAATTGGATATTGTGAGTCACTTTTATGTAAACGCTCCTCAGGTGCGAGGATGTTGTGGAAAACTTAGAAAATTGTGATACGACAACCGCGCAATTTGTTATGGTTTTTTGTTAGAGAGAAAAATAATAGACGTCGGCTATTATCTTTTTTTCTTTTACTTTCGTATCCATTAATTAATTATCCGCATTTGTAGAATAGTAGAAATAAAGTTCTTGAGGTATTCTTCTTGTTTTCATCGAACCGTAATGCCCTGGCAATAGCGAGTATCTATTTATGTTTCCGGGACACGACACACTTATATAAACATTGTATTAAACTTTACACTAACTTAATACCAATATCCACTAATACTACTAAAAAAAAATTTTCTGCTCCTTTTATACCAGATTTCTTTAATTTAAAAAAAAAATTAAGAAAAGGTAACGATTTCAAAATTTTGTTTCTCTTCGGACTCTTTTTTCTTGTAATAAAAATATAAATAATCTTAATAGTTTAAATAAAATTGAAGTTAGAAATTAATTTGTTCTTGTAACAAATTTTATATTGGTATGACACAAAGATGTTTTAAAACTAAACTTAATGAACACCTTAGGTATTTATAAAATAGTTCAAAACACATTAATAATCTAAATTCAGTAAAATCTACATTTGCACAACATGTTTTAGATACCTAATCATCATAATCTTATTTCTTCTAAATTATTTCATCCTTTTAACAACATTAACAATCAAATTCTTGAATTACTAGAGTTCATTTATATTAAAATATGAAATAAAATTTTTTTCTTGAACGATCAATCTAATTTCAATTATGATTTTAAATTAAAATTTTCTTAGAATTATTTCTAAATTGCACCATCTTTCCTTTTTAAAAATTTAAAATTTAACATTTTGTAAAACTTACATTTTGTTAAATTATTAGTTAGATATTTTCAGATTTGACATTTTTCAAAAAAATTTAAGATACAATTTGGATCTTATATTTGTTTAATAACTTGTATATGTTTTTTGTAGACCTTCTGAAGATAAGCTTTATAATTATATGCTTGAAACATATGTAAATAAATATAATTTTAAAATTATTAACACATATATATTGCTAAACTAATAATTTTAATAATTAATATTTATCCAATAATTATGAATCTCCTTAACAATTAAAATCAAAAATGCTTAGAAAACCGAATCAGGGAAATTCTTCTTTAATAATTGTAACGGTACACTTTCCGAGTGCTGTTTAAATTTGTTTCGATCGACACTGTATATGTGGAAGTGTTGTAAATCGGGCTTCGTTGTGTTTTAAGTGAGAACGCAAGTGCGCAGGTGGAAAAAAAGATTCAAGTAAGAGGTGTTGAAGAAAGTGAACCGGCACCAGTGATGGGCATTTACACGCATAAAATAATATACTACACGTATACGTATAAAATAGGTAGAAAATACATATATAATGTATAATATGTAGACAATGTAGATAATGACGTAAATAATGTGGAATAAGCGCCATTTTTAAAAACCTAACTTGCCAACAGCTGTTGAAGTTAGAATTTGCTGATTAAAATTACCCTAATTCCTATTGCTATTTCATATAACCTTGTTCTAGCATTCTAGTAATAATTACAAGTTTTATGTATTACTGTGAACCGAATAGCAACATTTAAGTGTTTACCAAAGTCAAAACAAACAGTACTAATGTTTCGAATTCCAATAAAATTTCTTCAATAATTATCACGGAAACGTAACAAAACTTTTTTTATCAAGAAACCTATTATATTTTAAAAATCAATTTTCTACATGATGTAGAATACGCACCCATCACTGGCCAGCACACACCAAGTGAATAGTACGAAGAAAAACCTAACGTGCATGGGGTGCATCATACAATTTTGCACCTGAATAAATGTGATCAAAAGTAATCCGGATCATCACCAGTGGTAAAAAAAGCTGCAAATTAGCCATTTTTCTATAAAGCGTAGTGCAATTTGTATGAAAAATACAAACCGAAGAATTAATGATTAAAGACTGTCGCTGTCATACATCTTTTTACGAGATGTGCATCTGTGGTGTGAATCGATGGTTGATATGAAAAGAGGTACCTATCGAAGATTAAACGCTTTGGTCTTAAGATACCATATTACCGTGGTTGTCTTTGTTGGTACCTGCCAGAAACCTTAGTAGCAAAGCGCTACGTGTAAAAAACCACCGCTAGAAGAAGATGCGATCGCACCTGCCGTCATTACTAAAAGGTTAAATTTATTTTACTTTAGATGTCCAGTAGTTTTAATAAATTGTATGTTTATGGAGTATTGTGTCTTTTAGTGCATAAATTCCTCACAAGTCTTAAGCAGAAAAGAGATCGTGCAAGCTTTGTTTTAAATTAATCGAACCCTAGAAATAAAATCAAGGGTCAAAAAAGCCAAAATATTAAAATACCACTACATAATTCGTAGCCGTATAGCAGCTGATTGGTTCATAACAAGAATTTCTCAAGATGTTGGTCTTTCTATAAGTGCAATTAATTTTTATACAAGACTTATAGAGACAAACTGTTAGGCGGTGGATTACGAGAAGTGGAATGGGAAAATTAGATACTGTTTGTCCTAGAAGAGTTTGTATAATTACCGAAGTTGAAGATTACGCTATTATGCATACAACCGATAAGCTTAAACTTATTTCAGCAGTTCAGATACGTGAAAATTTGGCTTTGGGTTGTAGTGTGCGAACTATCCGACGACGGCTGCATGAGGTTAGCATACATAATCGGCAACCCGCCCGAAAAAATGTTTTAACTCCTGACCATGACATTGCACGATTAGCATTTTGTCAAGAAAATGTAGATGGAGACTGGTCAAATGTTATATTTTCAAACGAAAAAACATTTTCATCGTCTCAGGATGCCCCTGTTCTACTATGACGACAAAATGGAACGCAATAATAAACATCCGAGTATTAGAAGATGTATTATTATCTACAGTAAGAACAATGTATCTTGAAGAAGAAATGGACAACATAGTTTTAGTGCAAGATAACTGCACTATACACATAGCCCGAATGGTTAATAAATGGTTTGATGACCACCCCGAAATTCAATTGTTACCATGGCAGCAAAATCACCTGACCTTAACCCTATTGAAAATCTTTGAGCTGCCATGGTAAAAAGTTGGAATGACGTTAGTCATTGGTCATTGGCGTTGGACGATTGCAAATGAATCCATTTTTTGTCTACTTATTTACTTTTACATAAATGGCTACCTACGCCATTTTGCTTTTGCTAACTTAAAGTTTATTATAGCGAAGTTGGGGAGTTCTTTCTTCAAACTAAGATTAAAAATATTATGTAATGGTGTCTGATACCAAGTATATTAATTCAGTCCGGTATAATAAACGTAGGGTTACATTAGATTTAGATCAGCTGCGGATACCTGTTAAGTTTTTTTTCCTATGCGGTTTATTTACCTTTCGCCTTCAGAGTTATAGCCTGTGTTATTCTTTCCAACTGTGTTACGTATTTATCTACGTTTCTTTATATCAATTCTTTAACATTATTACTTATGTTAACCCTTCCCTTTTACTATTTATATTAAACTTTTAGCTACTTTATTAAGATAAGAACGTTTTCAGAGTTTGAACAGTGTTATCGCTACCAACATTAGTCCACTTTCGTAAAGGACTTTATCAGGGGGCGAGAGAAATCGAAGAACTCCGAAGCATCCGAAATCTAACTGAGAACTTATAAAGCATTGGTTAATGAACTTGTAAACCAAGTCAAATTTGAAACTCTAAAAAAGTAAGAAAGAAAACGATAATCTTAAAAAAGCAACGAAAATCTAACAAAGAAACACTACAGAGTTAGGTGATCAACTTGTAAACTAAGTTAGATTCTAAACTCCATAGAAGTCACTTAAGATTGGTTAAGCGCGATTCATAGTGGGCTACGATAAAAAAGGGCGTGTCTTTGAAGAGATAGCTCAAAACCATTATCACGATTCAAGTTATTAGAGTGTTTAATGAGTTTTATGATTTCTCAAATTTTTCTATTGAAGGAAAATGGAGATTTTGCTGTTACTAAAACGTTCTCAAAAGCTATATTGTGGCTTGCAGTAAAATAAAGTTCAGCAATCGCAAACTTAAAAATATGTTTTTTTCTTATACGACGATCATCTTCTGAAATGCGTGTGATGACAGAACGACTAGTTTCACCAATGTAGATTAAACCACATAAACATGGAATTTGGTTTGCACCTTGAAATGAATTTGTAGAAAATTTGTCTTTGGGAGAAGGAAGATTCAGAGAGATTTTTTTGTTGAGCTGAATATGGGTTTATTACTATTCATACGAAAAACTTTTCTTATTTGATCTGCGGTCTTATGCAACACGTTCTCGGAGTCGGACGCAGTTACCTACGGTGCAGTTAATTACATCGGGTAGCTTAGTACAAAAGTACAAAAATGTCTTACATAAAATGATTACCGGTATTACCAAACCATCCTAAAACTTATAGCTTTAAGAAAAAGCCTTTATGTAACTACCAAGAAGTTGAAATAACGGTCGTCAACGTTTGAACTAGGAGTTTGTCTAGCCTCACAATTATTAAAACCGTTACGCTACTACCGAGAGAAATAAACATATACATGACTCTACAAATTCAACACAACCCGCTGAATATAATGTGCAAAACCGATTTCGGCAGAGGATTATTCTTCAAACTCGTGTAGCCGCCTTTTATACACCAATGTGCGCATCTTTCCGGAGTTAATAGAAATCTACGATGTGGGTGAAAATCTACGGGCAATTTTCAAAATTACTTATAAATTTCCTTAAAATTGCTTTACAGGATCTTGTATCCATGATTATAAGCGACTTTCGGCTTAGACCGCGTCGTAGTTAAACACACAGACTTAGACTTAGTATTTCCTTGGGAGCCAAAACAAGAAGTAGAACTTGCCCTTTACCGTATTGTCGTTCGCGAACCCAAACAAACTGACGTTTGACAAGACATTGCAGTTTGCATCTTCAGAGTGGTAAATGTCACTGGAGGAAAAAGTGTAAGTGACGATATTTATATCAACAGCGATTAGCGTAATTAACCGACCTTATCTTTCCGTTACCGCTTGACTGACTTCGTTATTACACGGAGTAAGTGTTTGTGTCCTTTTGAAGAAGGTTGATCTTTGTCTTAGAGGATATAACACTAGTAACCAAAATTTGCTGAGTCTTAAACCGTCTTCTCGGTTTATATTACATGGATATTTTTCCATTTCTACAGATTTGCAGATTTTTCTGAGAAAGTAGAAAGGAGTTTTAGCTGCAAATTTGCAAAAAATGTTGGATAAGAACTTGGCTAGCTGGTAAGTAGAAGATTACATACCACTGAGAGGAAAGTCCACGTTTGGTTTTAAGAAGTAGATTAAAGAATCTGATGATTTAGTTGACCTCACGTTCAATCCTTAAAGTGGGATTACGAGTTAACAGAGCGTACGTTTTTTCTGACAAAATAGAATAGATTTTTGCAGCATAACGACAGTAGTGTTGTCTTTGTCGACTGGAAGAACGATGATATTACGACCAACAGCAATTCCTATTCTAAAGTGAAAGACCAGATAAATTGTCGACTGTGTTCAAAGAGTCAGTAGTAGATGAAACATTGTGATTCTTAAATTTTAATAACTGAAACTTTTTGAGATGAACTTTGGTGGTTAACTGTAGAGTAGTATCAAACTGCTGTTGTAAATGTTGTCAAAGAGATTCCAGTCATTTGGGGATAGAATGTTAGCTAGCGCAAGATTAAGATACAAAAGTTGTTTAGAAATAGTTACTAACTCTCGTCTGGTTGGCTTAATCCGTTTGCGTATCAAGGCCACGGTGTAGAATGTTTTTAGAAAAACGTGCCTGAATGTGGAATTTGATTTTAAGAAATGCAGAAATTATGTTGTGATCAAGACTTTAACTAAGAAAAGTTAAAGTGCATAAAAGTTTGACAAGTTTGTGGGAAATTTTGGAAAGTACAGAGGTTTTAGAAGAAATACTCTCTCCGTAGAGGTTCTTAATGTAACAGCGAGAGTTTCCACGGCCGGAATCTATGCTACGATAAAAGCTTTGATTACAACAATGACACGATCCAAACCCGGAAAACGTTTTCATCTTACTATAGACTCCGGCCATAAATGCCATCGCTGTTACTTCAGCTATTTTTATTGTAATTTAAAATTACTAATTAATATTTTATTTTCAATCGAGTTACTATACAGTTTTTAGCTTATTTCATAATTAAGTACTACTGTTTATCTTGACTTCTATTATACGATTACCTTAGTGATTTGTACGTATTCAAGACCGATGGTGGCTGATAATAAATCGACAAATACAAGCTTCCACTTCTCGAAAGTGTCAAGGGTAGTATTTACTGTGGTAGCAATTATTTCCAACTGCTATGCTTAAGACCTAAGGGTAAGTTTTACGTTATGGAAATGAGGTTTAGAGCAAGTTGACAAATCCACAACAGATTTTTTTAAACCTACTTTTTGATGATCAGTTTGAACAGTTTTGCCTTGGTATATATCGAAGCTTACGCAGTAACCTGGTGGAATCGCAATATTATATCCGTGGCAACCAAAATAAAAAATCAGCTCAATTACTTTTTCAATCAAACAACGTAACTTGGCCATCTTATCAGTAGGTGCTAAATTATTGTTCTCAGCTGTATAGATAAATCGAAGTCTTTTTTCGAATTTAGTTCTTCTCATCGAATTTGACACTAAAATGTTTTTAAAATCTTTCCGAATATCCCAAAACATGGTACAGGAACAAAAGTTTACTGTCGTCTGATAAAGTAAATGGAGGAATACTTTCAAAATTTTTTTTTCATAATTTGTTACATGCCAAAGTAAAACAAAGTCACTGCCTGAAATGAGGTAACATAAATGATGTTGTGCCACTAGCTCAATGGAGAAGCGGTGGGTTATATTTTAAAATTCCGTGATAAATTGGAAACGAGATCGACATAAAATCGAACTAAAACGGTAAAAGACTCAAAAATCGGTAAGGGCGCCAATCAAGGTCACGATGATCGTAGCTTCCGGACCCCTGATTACCCGAAAGCTCATCTGGTTGGTTACAACCCCGGAACTTACCTTGAGTTGTAACTATTCTGAAATACACTTAAAAAAAACAAAAATTACGTACGCGGCAGCTGAATGAATAAAAGCTCTTTACAGTTTAACAATTTAACATTTATTGATTGAATAAAAAAAAAATAAGTAATAATGAATATTAAACAAATTTGATTAAAAGAAATGAAATAAAAATAAGTAAGACAAAACAAACAAAAACAATCTGAATACAAAATTAATATATAAAAGAAAAATAATACAAGAAAAAAAATAGCGTTAACTCGTCTTTTTCAAATAGAACATAATAAAAATAAATTTCAAGGCCTTGACCGCATAAGTAATAAACAATTCAATTAAACTAAAAATAAACAAGTTATAAAATATACGTCCGAAACTTTACTTCGAACTAAACGATCAAACAGATTATAGTTTACAAATCGTTACATTATCTTTTATGTGTAAATACGATTTACTTTTACATACGCACAAAACAAAAATAATTAAATTGAACTTCACGCAAACACCTTTAAGTGTTACTTGAAATAAATAAATTTAACGTTAGTCGTAATTCAATCGGCTGAAATTCAAAGCTTTTACTTCATATCAATCGCGGTTCACTACACGGTAATACACAAAATCGATAAATACCTTTACTTAGATGAACTATCGGCACAGCGGTTCCAGAAACTACGTAAATAGATTGAACTCCGATCGCTCCAGGTGTACCGTAGTTGGATACAAGCTCGGTGGGACCCCCAAACAATAGAATACCGGCGGAAGATTGATTTCACAATTTAATTTAAAGCCGCCCAACGGCGAAAATAGGATTTTTCCACACAACACCTCGACATTAAATCCCTCGAACGTGATTGTTTATTTTTGGAAACCATGAAGTCTATTTAAACCGTAAATTACGAAATTTGGAAAATCAAACTTTTCCACCACTACACTTAATTTTTACGGTTCCAACTAACTTCCGCGGTAATACATAACGATAGGGTAAAAATACCCTAACCACTCAACTACATCACGGTATCCGGTACTTCTTAATTGCCTCCGAAAACAATAATCACCGATTGATCCCCAAAACCAAAGTTTTACCTCTTTTAAAACTTCCCATTCCCACTTAACTTCATGTACTTGCGCCGTAAAATCTTTGTAAAACATAGAACATTAAACAAACGAACTTAACAAAGATGAAAACTATAATTGGCCATGTGCATCTTGACACGTAGCCCCTCGACAGAAACATTTCTCACCAAAAATGCTTAGCTCGCTGAATTGCAGGTGGCTCGTAATCGCGCTTTATAAAAGAACTCAACCTAAACAAAGTATAGATACCAAGAAAAATGGATCAACTTACATTCCAAAAGGAAGTCGTAAATTATCTAGCATTGTTATTTTACTGAGATAAACAAGTAAAACACTAAATCAAAATCAAAACCACGGGACTTTATGCATTCAAAAAAAATACCAGTAATGATTGTAAAACAACTTGAAATACCAATAACTTAAATCACACGCAATAAAATAACGAGCAAAACGTTTTCGATGCTAATATTGAACTAATCAAACGTACCAAAAACAAAAAAAAAACAGAAAATTCAGCCAGTTGAATCTATTTACGGGGTCTGACATAAAAAGATTACTGCTGAAATCCCAAACGCAGGTTACAAATTCCTGGAACTAAATTGCCCGTTGTCAAATGTCAATTTTTTTACCATCTTGCTGTTTTTTTGCTAAAACCTGATTTACTTCTTTCTTCCTGTTATAAACTGGCGCCCAACGTGGGGCATGATTTAATTTAATAAAAGTGATCAATTATTAACAGAATTTTTTTTATTTGGTGTTAATGAACGTAGTGTTTTAATGTTGAAAAGTTTCAAACTCAAAATCAACGAGGTGTGGTATATTTCTGACCCTCAACGATAGCAGGTAGAAGCTTTACTTAACGAACGGGTATTTACTCTATGCAAACTGTATTGTGTATACTTGGCCAAAAGCAGTTGATCTGTTTTATTTAACTTTTGGACCTAAGAAACTAGTGTACGTTCGATCTAAATGTTCAAAGTGCAAAGTGTCAGAGTCTGCTTCGGCGTCTATAAATTTTAGTAAATTTAGTGTAACCGCAATATCTCCTTCTCCTAGACCAATAGTGCTTATTGACGTTTAGGTACAACAGAATTTGCTGAGCATTGCATCGACACTGGAGATTTTTTTCTAATATCTACACCACTTTATCAAATGACGACTAACAACAAAGAAATATTACGTAATGGTAGAATGTGAAACACCATGGGCTTCTCCCGTAGTGCTTGTACCCAAGAAAAACGGAGAAGTACAAATATGCGTTGATTATCCAAAGCTAAATGCAAGTACAAAACCCAATTTGTATCCGTTACCGCGTATCTCCGATCAGATTACCATGAGGTAAAAGTGCGCAAATCGGATAGATACAAAACTGCATTTGTGTGTCCGTTTGGAACCTTTTGTTATCGCGTAATGCCGTTCGGCCTACGAAACGCGCCGGCTACGTTCCAAAGATTTGTAGTGGTTTAGGTGACATACTAATATTAGCTTATTTAGACGACATTATCGTCTTATCTGAAAGTTTCAGCATCTAAATGACTTAACAAATGTGTTTGGCAGATTTAAAAAAATTAATTTGCGGCTAAATCGAGGTAAATGCTTTTTTGTGCGCGCATAAGTGTGAAGTATCTAGAACACGGGATTCAAGTAGATCCAGAAAAACACCTGTTATTGGAATAGACAATTTATCTAAAACTTCGCTACAATAGCCCGATTTTTAACGAATTTATTAAAGAAAAACGCCGTTTGTATTTGGGAAACACGACAACAGGAATCTTTTCATAAACTGAAAAATGTTAATCTCGCCAGGGATTCTGCAGCAGAATGATAGTACCAAACTATACGTTCTGAGAACCGAGGCATCCGCTTATGCTTTGGGTGCCGCATTTCTACAAAGAGAAGATTTTGAACAACGGCCTATTAAATATGCCTCAAGACTTTTAACTTCTGCTGAACGCAATTACAGTTGCACTGAACGAGAAGCTTTATGTATGTTATGGAGTTTAAACAAGTTTAGAGGATACGTAGACAATTCATTCGTTATAGTAAGAACGCACCATCAACCTTTGAAGTGGTTGTTAAGTTTAAAGTCTCCAACAAGTCGACTTGCTCGGTGGGCAATGTTAATTCAAGGTTACAACCTCAAAATTGAATATGTTTCAGGTAAATGTAACTTTGTAGCCGATTTTGTTATCACGATTTGTATGCGAGCATGTTGACGATGTGACGACTTGTGATCTTTGCCACATAGCTATAAATATTCCTCATCGAAACGCTTCTGAAATTTGTGACGCACAACTTCAAGACAAAGATATAGAGAAGATAATTCAAGTTTTTGAGAGTAAAGATAACGCCGATTTGGAAAAACGGACTGATCGCGGATACATTATGTCTGAAGGTGTTCTTTATCGTTATGTCTCGGATGGTGAAGAAGAATGTAACGTGTAAATTTGTATTTGGGCATAAATCCGCCTGATAGTTAGGCAACTTACCTTTAAAAGTGGGAAATACTTGACCTCGAGTTATATTCTTCAAGTTATGCTCGCAGAGGGCGCTCGAGAGTAGTCGGCCATCTACGAAATTCACTTTATTTGGTGGTTTGCGGTGTAATGGACGTGGCAGAGACGGATGGGTAAGAAAAATGAGGTTTTCTTTCATCGATCAACATCTAATACAACGACGTTTTATTTTAGAAATCCTTAATGAATCCGATTAAATGTCCTATGCATCAAACAAAATATCTACGTATTTTGACGTAAAATCGTAAAGTAGGTTAGTATTTCGCACGTGGTTGATACTGGAGACGTATCAACTAATATTCGCTGTTTTAGCTCTTTTGTTTCTTCGTATTTGTTGGAGTTTTCTTCCGAGCTCCTTGAAGCTTTCTGGCTGAGTTTCTCTTTGTATCACTGTACTTATGAAGTAATCAACGTAGCGGAGTAAAGGATCCCAGCGGCTTGATGGCGCTTTTCTACAGTTTGGGGGTTTAAAAGTGAAGTGACCTGGTGGAGGATTTATACCACAAACAACAACAACAACAAAAACTTGAAACGTAAAGGTAGTTATAAGTATCGTTAAGCGTACGTTTGGAACCTCGAGAGGCCACCAGACCTCGACCCATTTTTGTCCACGCGCTTTGGGGTCAGGACTGCTGCTTGCGCTGCGTCACGAGTAATGAATAGTACACCTTACGCTGTGGATTTAAATTAAAAGAAATCAGTACGGACTTCGCAATTAAATTAATCTTGTCTTGAACTTTGTGTTTTGTACATCCTGTACGACTAATTTACTGCATTTGATTCTGTGTAATTACCATATTTAAAGTAAATTTTGAGCGGCGTAATTATGTTTAATTACCATATTTAACGTAAACTTTTGCTCGACTTAACTAGGTTTAATTACTATTTTTTTAACGTAAACCGTAATGTAATTGCTTATATACTTGATGACTATATTTAACGTAACTTACTATTTTTTTTAGCGTAAAAGAAAAATTTCAATCTAGAATGTGCGGGAATTAGAGTAGAGATTTGGGAGCTCGCAACGCTTTATTTTGTCGTAAACTCATTGAATGACAATTTTACTACCGGTCGTGAACTTGACGTCAAGGACCACTGGCGCTGTTAATTTTTTTAATGCTCACGCGGGATCACGGGTGGATATGCTACCGGTTATTGCAGTTGCGGAAATATACTTTAAACATTAGCGCATAATTTGTTGCTTCCAGAGTCTATTTTAGACCTGCTTTAATCTTATATTCCATTTTACAATTTTTTTGTGTTATGTAAGTTATTTGATCTTGTGATTATACCAGTGGCGTAACCGTCGAATGGCTCTTTTCGTTCCGGAATTGGCTGTTAATCTATAGATACTCAATAAATGGTTATTGTTTATTCTCGCTATATTTCTTTTGGGGAACCTTGGGTCTAGGATCTCCTTTTCTCCTACCTAGACTGTTTATCTGCGACTAAAATTCGAGAAGATGTGGCGCATTCGGGCATTTCGCTTACCAAAGAAAACTCTGTTCCTTTCGATTTTCTTTTACCCGACGACCATCTACGGTGAGGCTAACCGAAAGGTAAGCTGCCCATTATGATGCTGAACGAACAGTGCACAGGATAGCAAGAAAATATTGTTTTGTTGGTATGCGTCGCTAGGTGTAGGATTATGTGAGTACGTGTATAGAATGTCAACAAAACAAGGAATCATAAACCTGCTGGGATAGTTCAAACAACTGTTTTCAATCGCCGATTCAAAGTATTTCGTCCTTTACCCGAGACTATTCTTGGTGAAAAATAGATTTTTATAGTGGAAGACGCCAGTAGTAAATGGGTCAAATTGTTTGCATTAAAACAAGTCATGAATGCGCAAAAGTTCTCGTTAATGAAGTTTTTTTTTTATTTGACATACGTAGACAAATTAGTAGTCAATTTGTTTTTTCAGTAATGCAAAAGGTTTGTGATTGTTTGAACATCAAGCAAAACCTTATACCATTCATCAGCTAATATGGTGAAACGTAAGAATCGTGATCTTAAACCCCGTCTAACTATTATGGTAAAAGATACGCTTTGCGATGAATTCAACTTACTACGAAACCACAAAGTAAACTGCTGCATACCTAACTTTTGGTCGAGAGTCACGTACTCCTGATGAAGTCCAGCATAACTTAAGAAAAATGGTAGATACAGAAAACTTTATACCACAAATTGCGCCTTTTCTACAAGAAATGCCTCAAACTTGACAAAAAGCCAGAACCGACAACGAATTACAACAAGATCGACGTAAAGTGTACGCTGATCTTAACCCTCTGTAGAATATCAAGTTAACGACAAGGTGTTGGTCACGACTTGATTATTGAGTAGCAGCATTAAACAATTGTCTTCTAAGCTTTACCCGCGTCGAGATGGACCTTATATTATCTTTAAGAATCTGTACTGGTGGTAACAAAGTTGAACTCCATAGTGTTACCAGGGACTGAGGGTAGTTGGTCAACACCAGGCATTGTGAAGACATGCTGCGCTATGTAAAAATATACTTTTTTACATTTGTTTGTTTATTGTGTACCTTGCTGTTTACTTTTTTATCATTGAAAATTAACTGCGTTGGCAAAGTATCTAAATTATGCTCAATAACCGAATCCGCGACAAGTAGATGGAATTTTACATCTTTTCTCATGTTATAAACTGGCGCCCAACGTGGGGCCTGATTAAATTATAAACAAATAAATAACCTTCATCAACGTTTAAATAATAATTTCAAATGCAATTTAATTTATACAGAATATAAAAAATGGATTTGTTTTGTGTAGTTTTAATTTAATTTGAATTAAATTATAATATACGTTATCAAAATAAGCTTTTTGTGAATGTATCGTGTAACTAGTCAGTTCTACTTATCGGGATTTTTATTTTAACAAAGTGCAACTGGAATATATACAACGAAAGTGTTAGTGTTCAGAAAAATATAATTAGTTGCAGTAAAACACCAACAGTTATTTTTTTAAGGTTACTTTCGTACGAGTTTCTAAGAAAACACGAGCACATATCGTTCTGTGTTTACATTCATTCTAGAGAGTAAAAGCTTTGCTTACTTCTGTATAATTAACTCAAATTTGAGATATGAAATTAAGTTACAAAACATTAGCTACTATTGTACGGTTAATTAATACCACTTTAAAGTAAAACATTTGGGATTTAACCCTTTATTTATGAAGCTTGCGAATCCTAGGAAACATTTCGTTTGTGTTCCAAGTACAGTTTGTATCAAGTTTATTTAGGGTTACAAAGTTATGACCCCATTTGCAAACGTTCACGACTTCTAAACTAGAAATACCTAGAAAACATTATTAAACCCATTCAACCTAGATTAGTTTCTTTCTTCTTTTAGTTACGTTTAATTATGTTATGTGTTTTCAGGTTTGAGATGCGGTTCTAACTGTTTCGACCGGTTAAATCACATGTTTTGTGTTGCCGATAAATTGTATCTTCTATTCAATTTTAATTAAACACGATATATAGAATTTAATTAAGGACAGTTACGTGTGTACTTTACAATTTCAAAGAAGTAATAGATTGAGATCTGTTGTCTCTAGTATTCTTCATTACGTTCATTCACGATTTTGTAAGCGTCGACTTTCGAAACCGGCATAGTATGAAATTATTTAACAAAATTAAAACACGTTTTATTATAATAATTCACAAGTCAAGGGTTATGCTCTAAAAATAAATTTTCTGCGCTTGTTATTCATGCGCAAAAAGTTTTTAGATAATTATTACGCGGAAGTCCAAGAAATGCACGACTCTTTATCATTTATGTGGATCAGCGCCTGTACCGCATTATGAAATTGAAAGTTGAAATTCTTGAATTTACAGTAGTACGTAATTAACAATTACTGTAATTAAAAGAAAATGGTGATGTTCGAGTTTCAAAGTTGTTAACTGTATTCTTTTTAACGTTGCAGGTTTTGACACACTTAAAAAGTTTCGTTTTTTCTTTGCTCCAATTTATAGTAACGTTTTCGATAACATGTTTTATTATAAAAAAAGTTTTGCATAAATCTTTAGTTTATTATTCTTTTTTATAATTACACATAGGGTGATTATATTAACCTAATTTTACAATTACTAGAAAACTACTTAATAATTTTTCTTAATCTGCGATTTACAACAAAGTAATTCAATTATTATGAATAAAATATTTAAAAGAAGCTTAGGAAGGAAGGAAAATTTTCTCTACAATTTAGAATGTTTAGTTTATGTTTGTATACAATCTCTACTTGAATTGTGGCTTTTTGTGTAAATAACATAGTATTAATATAATATATTAAATTAACTACAACAATAGTAATTTATGTCACTAGCGTCGAAAGTGAAGCATAGCACAACAACAATTAATGCAGCGTCTGCGATTTGCAAAACGTTACGTAAAATGCAGCGCTGGATTTTTAGAAACTTGTTGTTTTTTGTTGTATTTATTATTGCATTTACTTTAGTAAAGATTATTTGTTATGTATGTTACTGTAAAAAAGTAAACTCGACAACAGTGTAAAATAATACGAACAATGGTGGTTAACCTATGTACAAATATATATTAACACTATAATAATTCTAAATCTTATATTCAGTATGTATTAACTTTCTATAAATAAACCTAAAAGGAGACACAAAAGTGGTGCCAGAACTGGGATTTTGCAAGTTAGTGAATAGTAATATTGTGAACATTAAAAATGGAAGTGCCACCTGAATTATTACAAGCAATGACCACGCTGAAGCCCCTGAGTCGTCCACAACAATGCATTTAAGAGCACCATCATTTTCAATGGGTGAATTCCGATTATCAGAAGGAACAACTGTCGAAGATTATTTCAAACGTTTTAACTGGGCTTTACAACTCAGCAACATTTCTACAGATCAGCACGCTAACTTTGCACGAGTTCACATGGGATCAGAGCTCAACAATGCTCTAAAATTCTTGACCAGTCCGAAACAACCTGAAGAAGTGCAGTACGATGAACTATGCACTACCCTTATAAACCACTTCGATCGTACAAGAAACAAGTTTGTAGAAAGCATAAAATTCAGGCAAATCATGCAAAATACTGGTGAGTCAATTGCAAATTACTCGTTACGCTTGAAACAAGGTGCTGCTTACTGTGAATATGGAGAATTTATCGACAGGATGCTAATCGAACAGCTCCTACATGGTCTCGAATCTCGTAAAATGTGCGATGAAATAATAGCAAGAAAACCTTTCACATTCAAACAAGCATATGAGATTGCACACACTCTTGAAGCAACTCATACGACTGCAAATGAAGTAAGGTCTTCAGTAACACCAGTAACTGTTCACAAACTAGGGTATGCACCACCTCAGATAAAATACAAAAAACAACCACCACATAGATCTTTGTCACGCGGCCGAAATCAGCACCGACGCTTTCGTGGTCCATTACGCCATGGTGAACGAAACACGCGAGGCGAGCATCGTCTACGTCACTGCAATGGTTGCGGAGGTGAACATGCACGGGATAAATGTCCTTTCAAAGATGCAACATGTCACACATGCGGTAAAAAATCACATATAGCTAAAGTATGTCGATTAAAATCACAAACCGCAACAGGAGAGTATGCAAGTCAACCAACGGAGCAAATAGATTCAGTACAATGTCTCAATAAATTGGATGAGATCAACGCTATCAAATCGTCGAGCAAGCGCATCCTAATTTTTCGCATAAATGGTCACAATGTACCAATGGAACTAGATTCAGGAGCACCATGCAGCATAATTAGTAAAGATAACTTATTCTTTATGAAACCCAATTGTAAACTACTAAAAACGGAGCGGTCGTTTTTTGACTACACAGGAAATCGTGTCAACTGCATCGGCCGACTTTTGGTCAACGCCACACTAGGGTCAACAACACACTGTGTATATCTATACATCGTCGATGGAAATTATGATACTCTTTTTGGAAGAGAATGGATAACAGAATTCATAAATGAAATCAATTTTCATAAACTTTTTGCGGCTGACGAACAAATTTGCTCATTAACAATTGCTTCTCCCAGTCTGTTACCAAACCAACAAAACCAGCTCGACATAATTCTGACTCGTCATAAAGACATCTTTAGTAACACAGCCGGCAAGCTCACAGGACCACCAGCTGAAGTACACTTCAAATCCGATGCGACTTCAGTGTTCTCACGTGCACGCGAAGTACCTTTAGCGTTGCGTAAAGCGTATGCAAAAGAAATAGATGCCAAAATTAATTCAGGATTCTACGAACGTGTGGAACATTCGGAATAGGCATCAACTACACACGTCGTCACGAAGAAGAATGGCGGACTACGTATTACCGGAAATTACAAACCAACACTGAATCCACGAATAGTTATCGATGAACATCCCATACCAAGAGCCGAACACCTGTTCAACCAAATGAAAGGGGCCAAGTTCTTTTGTCACCTGGACATTACTGACGCTTACACACATTTGACTGTAAGTGAAGAGTTTAGTCATCCCTTAACGCTCAACACACCAACACATGGATTGGTTCGTCCTACTCGCGCAGTATATGGTGCCGCAAACATCCCCGCAATTTGGCAGCGTCGAATGGAGACTGTTCTTCAGGATTTACCAAACGTTATTAACTTCTTTGATGATGTTCTTCTTTTTGCTGATAGTTTTGAGAATCTAATGCCTACGTTAGAAGCTACACTAAGGCGTATGGAACAACATAGTCTTAAACTGAATCGCAACAAATGTATTTTCGCCGCACCTTCTGTGGAATTTTTGGGTCATAAAATAGACAGCCAAGGTGTACACAAATCCGACAAACATGTAGAAGCGGTTCGTGATGCTCCTAAACCTTCTTCACCAGAACAACTCCAATTGTTCTTAGGCAAAGCTACATATTACAGCTCGTTTATTCCGGACCTATCTACTCTGAATCGTCCGTTACGCGACATGCTACGTACCGAACCATTCGCATGGACACAAGAAGCCGATATAGCATACGCCAACATTAAAAACATTCTCATTTCACCACAAATACTGATGACATATGATCCATCATTACCGCTATTGCTCGCAACCGATGCCAGCAAAACAGGTTTGGGCGCCGTCTTATCTCACCGACTGGAAACTGGAGAAGAACGACCAATCGCTTATGCTAGTCGTACTATGAGCACAACAGAGCAGCGTTACCCACAAATAGACAAAGAAGCTCTCGCTATCGTTTGAGCGGTACAAAAATTTTTTCATTATTTGTACGCACGTCACTTCACGTTGATAACCGATCACAAACCACTGACGCAAATCCTGCATCCAGAGAAGTCACTGCCAACTCTCTGCATTAGTCGCATGGCGAACTACGCCGATTATCTGGCACACTTCAACTTCGATGTTATTTTCAAGTCTACTAAAGAAAATGCAAATGCCGACTACTGTTCTCGATTACCATCATCAACAAATAGTGACGTTGTTAACAAACTTTCTCTACACGAAAGAAGAAAAATAAGGGAATACGATGATTTCGATAATTTTACAATGTACCAGATCAAGCAACTTGCTGTTCGTGCCGAAAATATAGCCAAAGAGACACGAAAGGATTCTCATTTAGGCAAGATTGTCCAGCTGTTAGAGACAGGACAAAACCTAACACGTTATGGGTATAAATCGCCGGAAGCTAATTACACTTTAGCAGCGAATTGCTTATTATTTGAACACCGCGTGGTCGTACCACCATTACTTCAACAAAGCATCTTAAACGATTTGCATGCAGCCCTTGTAGGGATTGTGAAAATGAAAGGTATGGCACGCTCATTTGTGTTTTGGAGAGGAATCGATGCCGATATCAAACGTATTGCCAAATCGTGTCCTGAATGTGCAAAACATGGACATATTCCACCTAAATTCCGGGATCACCATTGGGAATATCCGAAAGGGCCCTGGCAACGCATTCAAATTGACTACGCAGGCCCGGTCGCAGGATCAATGTTACTGATTGTCGTAGATGCCTACAGCAAATGGCTGGAAGTCAAATGCACCAACTCAACAACAACCGCAGCAACAATTGCAATTTTGGATGAATTGTTTGCCACGTATGGTACTCCAGTTACTATTGTTTCGGATAACGGTCCACAATTTACAGCCGCTGAGTTCAAGACGTTTTTGCAAGCAAGTGGTGTGAAATACCATAAACTAACTGCTCCATACCATCCTTCAACTAATCGCCAGGCAGAACGTTACGTACAATCAGTTAAAGATTCTTTAAAAGCGATGTCTACGACACCAGAGTCGTTACGGAAGAACTTAAACGAGTTTCTACGCCAATACAAGAAAGCTCCACATTGTACAACTGTCAACCACCAGCAATGCTATTCTTAGGAAGAAATATTCGAACACGTTTAGATTTGGTTAAACCCGATTATCTTTATACTAGAATAACCGAGAAACAGCAGACTAAAGTTGAAACAACATTTAGAGTCTTTCAACCTGCTCAACCAGTTTATTTTCTTTCTGGTAATCCACGAATGGACAAATGGATTCTTGGGATCGTCGTTACTCGCTTAGGTGATCTTCATTACGAACTCGACTATAAAAATCAGCGATTCAAAAGACATGTTGATCAAGTTAAATCTCGAGAGGATTCAACGCCAATAGCCTCGGTGCCATCTGAACCATATCGAAGAATCCGTTTTTATGGAGACGACATCACACCACCCGCAGGACAACTTACCGCACAAGAACTTGTTATACGACCAGTAGCGCAACAGACAACCAATCTTCCGACCATGACATCAGTGATACCTCGTAGAACTGGACGTCTTCGACGCCCCCACAACCGTACTCTCCATGAGTATTTATGTGTGTCAATACACCCCTAAGGAGGGAGGAAATGTTATGTATGTTACTGTAAAAAAGTAAACTCGACAACATTGTAAAATAATACGAACAATGGTGGTTAACCTATGTACAAATATATATATTAACATTATAATAATTCTAAATCTTATATTAAGTATGTATTAACTTTCTATAAATAAACCTAAAAAGAGACTCATAATTCTACAGGCATTTTCAACTAATTAGACAGTGTTGTCAAACTTAACTATATGACACATCTTTTCTTTCCAAACAATACACAATAAACATTTTATACAAAATCATTATATCTAGTTGGTTTTACAATAGCACGACCACTTCTTGTTTTTTTCACATCTTGGTAATCGCTTTCATTATACGATTTTACCATTACATTATTTGAAATCTTATTTTCTATGTCACTATCTATCCTATCCTCTACATTTCTAACTGTTTCATTTAAATTTCTACTTTCCTCATCATTTGCAATTTTATACTCATTTTCTACTTCATTATCCTCAAACTGAGTTTTATTGGGTGTTTTTGAATTTCTTCTTAATATTAACCCATTTTGATCTTTTGCTATGCATGATCTTGGAGTAGGCAGTTTTTCTATTATTTCACCTCTTGACCAGTATGAGAATGTTCTCTCTTTATTAATACTTGATCTTTAGGTTCAAAACTGTTTCTAACTTTTGCAGTTTTGTTATAATATTCTTCCACCTTTATTCTTCTATAAATGTTTGAGTTTTTATTCTGTTGTAGCACTTTTGACTATAGCTGATTCATTCTTATAAGTAATCTAGTTCTGAACAATGTATTATGTAATAGTTCCGACGGTAAAAAAATTAATCCACATAATGGTGTTACACGATATTCCAACAAGCATTTTTGAATTATATTTATACAGTCTAAGATACAGCATAAGAACCACCTTCACCCATCTGCTTACCAGATGAAAAATATTTTTTCGCAATTATAATGCATAAACAAACATGCCACGAATAGGTCGCCTGACAAAATCCTGTCAAGGCTACTCTTAATTAAAATTAATTTAAGCAATTTTTTTCCCTGCTTCACCGATCTGCTTAACAAATGAAATCAATACTGATCGAAAGTACAAAGTATGAGGAATATGCAAACGATAGGTCGCCCACCTTTATCCTGTCACTACTATAGGGCGCCAGGTATAAAAAGTTAAATTGATATTATGTAACTTCACTCATCTGCTTACCGATTAAAATTTATATAAAAATGAAGAGAATTTTATCCCGAACACGATGGTATAGGGTCGCCTAGATCAGTGGTCGGCAAACTCATTAGCCAAACAGCCAAATATGAACATTACAACAATTTTTTTAAAAATTGGGAGCTTGTTTAGTAAACTTTTATTACACTAAATAAGTAGTACATTAAATAAAACTAAATGTCGTACTTAATAAATATTTATTAATGCGAACAATGCGCTTGCATCTCTTTAGAAAGTTTGACTAAGTCAGGTTTGTATGTTGTTTTTAATTTTAGACATGATTCCAAGTTCGCATCAATAAGACGACTTCTCAGTTTACTCTTGATAATGTTCATGCTTGAAAAAGATTGTTCGCATATATATGTAGAACCGAAAAGGGAAAGAACAGCAAACGCGAGCTTTTTCAACTGATCGTAAGAGTCAGGAATACTATTCCAAGCGTTGAAAATGATAATGTCTTCCTTCTCCAGGTCATTCAAAGCAGACCTCTTGTGTTGTGAACTAAGATCACATTTTTTTTCTCCAATATTTTCAATTCAACACAAAGACGTTCGAATTTAGAGCGCCATATCTCCTTGTTTTTTAAATTCAGCAATTGTATTTCAAAGCTACCAATGTCAATTTCAAAAGGAGAAAATTTCAACTTGGTTATCGTAGTATTTAGAGGATTTTTGAAAAAGTTGCTCTACTGTTTTTAAATTCCTGAAGCCTGTTGAGAAATACTTCCCTCATATTTAAAATTATTGTTTTAAAACGGTGTTTATCAATAGAGGAATTATTTTCTTGGCGATGCTTCAGCAGGCACGAAAAGTGAAACAATGTTTCTCTTTCAAAACCCTGAGCAAAAATGGATTATTTGTTTTCGAATGTTATTACTTCTTCTAACATCGAAAATATTAAATTTCCTTTTCCTTGTAGTTTACGATTAAGCTGATTTAGATGAGAGGTAACGTCTACCATGAAATAAAAGTTTTGGATCCACTGATCGTCTGTTAGTTCTGGATAGTGAACGCCCTTCTCAAGGAGAAATGCTTTAAAAAAGGGACGCGACACGTATTAAAATGTTCCCTCTTGATAACCAACGTACCCAGCTAAAGCGCTTCTTGGTGAATGATACAATGGTAAAAAAGTATCTGATGATTAATTTTTTCTTTCAAAATAGCAATAAACCCTTTTCTTACACCGGTCATACTTTTGGTCCCACCTGCTGAAATCGACACAATTTTATCGAGGGGAATAGGATGTTTATCCATACACTCAATTACAGCATTTGCGATATCTACTCCACGCGTCTGACCCTTGAGTGGCAATAATCCTAAAAGTTTTTCTCCTGAATGAGACACGAACCTTACAAAAAGTGAAACTTGCGCTGTATCATTTATGTCACAAGACTCTATTGATAAAGCCGAAATTTCAGATCTTCGATATGCTGGGTAGTTATATTCGAACAAATTTTAATTGTTCTGTCTTTAATGGATTTGGCAGATAATGGTACCTCTTTAATTCTTTTCAGAATATCTGCTTTGTTCTTAAAATCTCGAAATAGCTCTTCGGATGCATTAATAAAACAATTTTTTATGCTTTCGCCGTCTGTGTACGGTTTCCCTCTCTTAGCAACCTCTTGTCTAAAAACAAAACTTGCCATATTAATATTGCTGGAAGATTGCATTCAGTTATTAAACACAGAAGTTGACGACTCTTGACTCTTCTGAAGTTCCTCAACTGCTTTCTTCTTTGCATATCCGTTAGGATATATAGTGCTAAATGACGTGTGCTTTCTTGTAAAGTGTCTTTCTAAATTTGACTTCTTGTTATTGCGCAAATTTCTCCTTACAAATAACACAAGTCGGAAGTCCATTCAAGTTTTGATTACACGCAAAATTCTCGGTCCACTCAACTTTAAATTCGCGGTTTTTGTCTTCCGTTTTTCTTTGCTTTTTTTTAAAGCCATGTTAATTGGGGTGCCTATACAAATATTCTAAATATATTTTTTTCTAGATGTAATAAAATCGTATAAAAATACCTGTAAGATGTGCAGCTAGATTGAAAAATACAACAACTTTTTAATACGACAGGACAACGGCAGACTCGGTAGATAAGACAAAACTGTTCACACTGCAACTGCTGGTCTGTGATGCTAATGTGTACCCCTACTGTTTTAGAAAAAGTATGCACTCGCATGCTTGTGGGACCTTTGTATCACACCGGAGTACGGCAAAAACGTGCGAACAATTTCAGCCGATAGCTTGCATATGGTTTGTGTTAACGTTTACAAAAACTAATAAAATTAAACTCGATGTTTGTTACGTATTGACACGTTCTCAAATTCCAGAGCCTTCTCGAAGTTGTTATCCATCTTCTAGAACGTATACCGAAAGATATGGAACACTCGAGAAGGATTTCCAAAATGTGTATAAATACGGAACAAACAAATCGTAGGTCAGTTATTTCCGTAATGCGAAGACAGCAGTGTTAAGAAGATTATTCAAGTCTAAATAAATAAGTTGTTAACGCGTGTGAAATAAACCCACGGTGAATAATCTGGTACGTGACTTTAACGTAAATAAGTGTTAAACAAGTTTGTGACTTTATCTTATCTTCGTGTCAGTGATAGCGCTATATATAAATTATACTGTAAGTGTTTTTATTAAATATTATTAGAATTAATTAGTTCGGTTTATTTAAAAGTGTACATATTTTTAGTATAAGTATAAAATATTTTTAGTAGTTTAAATAAATTAGTTTTAATGATAAAATTCGCTACAGTATTTTTACAACAATATAACATTTTAATTACCTATATATCTTTTAACTTAAACAAAAAATTATAGATGTTCTCTATCTATAGAAGAATTTTAATTTATCAAAATTAGATGTAATTTTTATTTTTTTCTTTGTTTTCTTAAATTTTTTTAAATGAAAATATTATTGCGCCTTCCGTGGATATTTGTGCCAAAGCCGCACTTAAGGAGCTAAAGAGCCACATGCGGCTCTGAAGCCGCACTTTGCCGACCACTGGCCTAGGTAAAACGTGCATGTTAAGTTAACACAATTAATAATATAATGTATAAATATTGGCGAAACCTTACATTTATATACTTACTTCATCTTCCGTGATAAAATAAATATATATAGTCTGTGTTATTACTTATGTGGTGTTATTTATTCTTTTCCAGCTACGGGTAGAGTTAGACGGTATCTTTCTAACTTAATCTTTCATTGTCTTGGCGCCTTTTTTTAGATTTACGTTATAATTTCGCATAACAAAGCCTGCGATCCCTCTCCGAAGAAGCTGTGCTAGCCGTTGCTTTGTTTTGTTACAAGAAGACTAGCGTAACAATTGATTCTTGGCGGTCCAACTCGAGAAACATGATTTTCTCGTAACAAATTTTGGTGCCCAACGTGGTGCTTTTGGAACTGAAAGAATTTACCTTCTCATCGACTACAGCTAGAACTGAATTTCGTTTTCAACGATGCTGTACAAATAATAAATTTTATAAAATCAAAAAAAACTATGTAATGAATTTGTTTCTGAAGTAGCTGTCTCGTGCAAGATTTTTAAAGCGCGTTGTGTTATTGAAAAGTGAAATCAAATTATTTAGTAAGAAAAAAACTCGTTTTGGCCGAAAATTTTTGAAATAATATTTGATTCTTCGTCAAAAAGAAGAAAAAGCAATATATGCTTGCAAAAGTTGATTTCAATACACACAGTTGGGTTCTAAATTCATCTACTCTAGATGTCAGCAAAACTGGAGACAAAAGATTTTTAAGAAGAGTTGAATTTCAAAAAAAAATTACAAATTTGGGCGCAGTTAATAGAACGTCTCATTTTAGTAAAACAAACAAAAAAAAGAGGAAAGAAACTGCGTGATAACGTCTTGTAAATTACGAGTATCGTTCGATGTCATGTCAAACAAAATAACGAATCAACCGAATGTAGATTGGAAAGCAAAAACAGCAGGCATAAAACCAAAAGATATAAATCCAGTAAATAAAAATCCAATAACAGGAAAATCTAGTAAATAAAAAAGACCCTAAATATAAATAATCAGAATGGTTTTTAATCGACATAAAATCACTTACGTTAGTTTACATACAACGGCCCTGAAATCAATTTCAGATGGATTGCATCATATTACGAAATTACTAAAAATATTGAATTCAATTGAAAAATTATATCGGAATAAAGATAAACTTACCAACAATTAGTTGGAAAGAATAAAAATTAATTTGTATGCGTTTTTACGCCATTATTAATAAAATTGTCTTCCTTGCAGCACTTATTTCGTGCAAGCCTAAAAATGGTTCAAACGGAAGTACGAACAAAAATCGAGTGCTCGGTCAATTTGAAGTACGACGCGACGTTGCCAAACTGAATAATTTAAATGCAAATTAGTATGTGAATGCAAGATAGAATTTTAAAGGTAATGAACTGTAACGGGACGTTGCATAACCAACATTGAATCACATGCTTGACTACAAAAAGTTTTAAATATACCAAAAAAATTGACGTCAAGAGGTTGGAGCCTGTGTGTTGTGTGAGGAGGCAACTCTATCATTACTATGTTGTTGGATCTACAAAAGTAAATGGCATCAAGCGAGATATGAGAACTTGGCATGGAGTGCAAAATGTCTCAAATACTTAACAAAACCCTCAGTTGTCATCCATCCAGAGAGTTGGGCGATGCCGATTGTACATGGAGGATTCTTTTTCGAGCAAAAATAAAAAACGTGGAATATAGACACCCACTGCACTCATAGCGCATACAACAATAGTGTTTTGGTCCCTTTCTGATGAAACTATTTTAATACCTCTACGATGACAAGTGGGTGTTAAAATTTTGGGTAGTTTTGTTAAGACAGTGTAGACGCCTGATTCATCTGCGTTGAATATTTGATCTGCAGAAAAATTATATTTCGTCCGGGCATCTCTTAAAAGATTGGCTAACGGCGACTCTGTTGAATCCCATCAATCGGCCGATAAACGAGGGGATTGAGTCGATTGGCTTTCGTAAATTCCAGGAACCAGTCTTCGCCAGCAGATTTCTTTTCGTGGTTGAATCTATATAGTATATTGTTTTTTTTTTGGCGTATTCGTAAGCTAATTTTTTAAATTGAACTCTGGTAAGGCCTAGACCCCGGTTGCTAGGTTCTTTTACATAAGTTACAAATTCAGTAGTTTGTTGAACATTGATTTTTTTGTTTTGTGATATCTACCTGAGTGTTCAGGTAAATTTTTGTTCTTTTTCGACTTTTTGATGTAACGCCGAAGTGTTGCTTTAGGTATTACATAGTTTGCTGCAGCTTTATTACAGGATGGGGTTCCCTCTTCAACATCGTGCATAGCCGCTATCATTGCGTCTTGAGACCAATTTCCGCGATTGGTCTTTCGTTTAAAGCTTCTTGGCATGATTACCTACATATATTAAAAACTTATTCATAAAAAATAATGCATTTGGTTACTGACCGTCCTCTTACCCCCGTTATCTTTCCCCACTACAGCTAAAAGGGAGTTGTAAAATTTATATAAAAAGCGTCTTAAAATTTATTCAATTTAAATAAAACAACATTGTTATACAGGTTAGGGTAGAACCTACAGCAAAAATCAAATTTTTCTTACCTGTACTTTTCGAATAAATCGCTAAACACAGATATATAATTTTACAACCAAACATGAGATTAGAAACATGTCCTTTGAACGAAAAAACTACATACTCCACCAGAATGTGACCGCATAAAATTAATTCACCTATTAACCACTAGATGTTAATACGAGGGTGAATCAAATATGAACCGGACTTTTGTTTTAAAAATTTTATTGGTACAATCAATACAAATTTTAATACCTATTATTTTTCTACATAGTCTCCTTTCTTATTTACACATTTTTTTTATCGAATCGGAAGCTTTTTAATCCCTCTCTCAAAGAATGAAACTGGTCGTGTTGATAACCAATTGCGCACAAACGTTTCTACACCTTCGTTGTCTTCAAAGTGGTGACCTCCCAGTTCTTCTTTAAGTGGCCCAAACATGTGGTAGTCACATGGCGACAAATCAAGACTGTAAGGCGAGTGTTCAAGGGGTTTCCTATGCATTTCGTTCAATTTTCCTTGAGTGAATGCAGCTGTGTGTGGCCGAGCGTTGTCATGCAACAGAATCACACTTCGAATAGGCATACCTCGCCTTTTTTGCCGATAATTAAGTTTCACTTGTTGGAGTAGTTAGCAGTAATACTAAGCAGTAATTGTACGGCGTTCGTGCAGATAATCGATCAGCCGTACGCCTTTCAAATCCCAAAAAACTGTTGCAAGAATTTTTCTTGCAGAAAGTCGGGCCTTGGCTTTCCGCGGTGTTGCCTCTCCAGGTTTTCGCCACTCCATGCTTGCACGTTTGGACTCCGGGGTGTAATGATGCACCCATGTCTCATCACAGGTTACAATATGTCTCAAAAACTCATCCCCCTCTGCTCGATATCTTACTAACAGCCTTTCATATACGGCAAGACGGTTTGCTTTCTGATCTTCCCTCAGAAGGCGAGGAACCCATCTTGCACACACTTTTTGGTAACCCAACTCATCGGAAATGGTTGACTGAGCACTCCCGTATGATATTCCAACGTGTTCAGCAATGGCCAATACTGTAAGATGGCTCACGAATTGCATGGATATTCGCCTCATTGATGCTTGTCTTGGGACGGCGTGCATGAGTCTCGTTTTCCACTGTTTTTCGGCCATCTAAAAACTTTTTGTGCTAGTCGTACACTTGGGTCCTTGAAAGTGTTTCATTGCCGAACTGTGCAGATAGTCGACGCAAAATTTTAGACTGTCTTACGCCGTCTCGCGCCAAAAATTTGATAATAACACGTTGCGCAACAGACGTATGCACCTCTTCCTCAGACATGATGCTACTAACAGCGCATCGACTGCGTCTCGCCAAACCGACAAACTCCCTCTTCTTGACATCCCTACCTAACATATATCGAGACGTCACGCCACTCAAAATACCTAAAGGGCGCTAAACAGAAAAGTTCGGCTCATATTTGATTTACCTTCGTAGCATGAAAGAATTTTAAATTGTTTATGGTGTTTTGTTAAAAGCCATTCGCCATCTTATCGCGTTCGTCATCTTACCCCACCTTCCCCTACTTATGATTACACAATATTTGGTGATATCGAATTAGAATAAAAGCTAATGTAATTTAATTTAGATGCTACTGTTGGTTATCATTGGCGAAGTTACGATGTGTTAATCATCTATGTATTGATAACTTCTGGAACTTGCCGTGATATATTTTGTCTCTTGTTTCTCTTCTTTGTCTATTAGCTGTAATGCAGTACTAGTCTAGAATAAGTCGTAATTAAGTCTGTTAACTTTTGGTTGTTTTATTTCTCAACGTACAATTGGAATTGCGTGTTTTGAGCATTCCTTTTTCTGGCCCAGCCTTTTTGCTTTTTTGGGATTTTTTTCTTCGCGCAAGAAAAGTTGGCACCGCCTCATCCGACAAAGTTGGGTACTAACAACTTGACCCACGACTATCTTCAACTTTTATATATTTTTTTACACCTTCACGATTAGTGCGTTACAGGGCCATGATCAAAAAAGTTTGGGAACCGCTGCTCTATACGATATTATTAATGTTTACTTTATACCTTGTAACAAGTATAGAGTCTGATAAATACTTTTATGTGACGTGTGAAAGTTGTTGATTACCTAATTCGTTTTTTCTTTAATTTAATTTAGATTTGATTGTATAATTTTATCATTTAATAATTACACACGTAGGTAATTGTTTTTTTTTATTTATTTGCACAACAGTAATAATTTTTTTAATTTTTTGGTAAAACAATTAACACTTTTGTTAAAGAACGTATAAACGCATACATTTGTATATTAATTATACACATATATTTTCAACTCAAAGTATAAGAGATAAAGTAGTTAAATTAAACTTTCTAAAAACGACGTGTTTTAAAATTTAAATGCAGCAATGTTAATTAAAAATGCAAATAATTAATAATTGAATAGGTTATAAAAAAAGTTAAGCAGAATCACAAATTTGTACTTCTTAGCATAAAACATGAGAAATACAGCTAACACAACCTCGCACTCAATTGTACTTAATAAATAAGGCAAAACAGCAAATTAACATTAAAGTAAATGTTGCATACTCACGATACACGTAGGTCGTAGAAGGAATAGAAAATTTATGAGCATTTAATTAATTTTCCTTTGAGAAAACGCACTTGACTGTTGACAGCGCAGAATGAAGGTAATTTGTCAATATTTTTTAACAAGTTTTTTATTATAATTTCTACTAGCTGATTTTTGCAGCTCGGATAAACATGAAATACAAAAGCTTTATAAAAAATTGTATCTAAGCTACTTATTTATTGTTTTTAATTTGTAAAATATAATTAAATGAAAAATACAAAATTTTGTTGTAATTTTTTTAGATCTTTCGTAAGTATAAACGTGTTTCTTTAATTTTAAGATCGGTAAAAGTAATTTGACAAAAAAAGTAAAGCGGTAATAAATCATTATTAATGTAAAATTTCATTTAATTTCTTTCAAAAGTGTAAAGTTGCTTTTGCATTTAATTTTTTTCTATATAAATTTAATTAAGACGCATTTAGTTTAATAATTAGGCACCTTTAAAAAGTCCGTTATATTGTTCTTAAGTATAAGGTTGTAATAATAGGTTTGGTAATGTTGAGAATAACGTAACGTGTTTGCTCAGGTCTTATACACACAGTACGTGTAAATTTTAGTTGTAATTACAATGTACATAACATGCAAGAATAATTTTACCGTTTTCGGTACTTTAAAGGACTTACGGTTATTTATTTGTTTCTTTAACACACATCGTAAAATACTTATTAAACATATTTTACAGAGATGTGTTAAAGAATTTAATAATGCTGCAAACCAATCGTCTATGATGTATATTTTTATTTTATTTAATAGTTTTGAACTTTGTATGTTTACAACGAAGAAAGAAAAAAGTTAAACATTAGAGTTGTTGCGTCTTAATTTATACTTATCTTGTATTTTAAATTTACGCATGCCAATTTATTGTGTCCTTAAATATTTTTGTTTATTAAAACATTGTCTTCTGCTATTTAATTTAAACTCAAATAAAAGATGTTTTATTTAAATGGCTTCAATTTTAAAACCAAATTTATACTTTTACAACAATAAATTCTTTGTTAAATTTTAACTATGAATGTAGTTTTTTTCCAGATTTAGAAAATTTTTATACAAAGATACTTATCAAAATAAAGTATGCGTTAAAAGAGTCGCTGCAATAAGTTTCTTTAAATCTGACTTTGATTTGTAATACAAGATACTTTATTTAATTTTTTTTTTACTTTACAATAACCTTGTATTTTTTTAATTCTATTTATTTAGATATGAAAAGATAATATTGATTGAACTAAAATGCAAGTTTTTCGAGTTTTGTGTGTGAAATTTTGTAGGTTGTTACGTAGTTTCTTAGATAAAACAAAAGATGCAAAGAAATTAGTTAAACAATTAGAAAAATTACCAAAATTGGTCAATTAACTTCCGTAGTCAGGGATGCCAAATAGTATGATTTTAAGACTTAACTATTAAAAGCCTGATTTGCAATAAAAATCTGCACAGGAATAATGTATAGATTCAATCTCAAAAGATAATTGTAATCCTATATTCAAAAACTTAAACAATAAGGTAAAATTCAGTAATATTACTTAAAACTAAAGATATAAAATTTTATCAGTTTATGGTTTAATTAATTAAACTTAAAACTAAGAGAAGAGAAACTTTCTTTCATACATAAAAGGTACCACAAATAAGATCAGCAAAGTTTTAAGGAAACACAACATTCAGACCATGTTCAACACCGTAAAGAAGATAAATCAAATTCTTCCGAATCCAAAAACCAAGATTGATTTGGAATCCTAAGGGGTCTACAAAATTCCCTGCAAAGATTGTGATGACTGCTACGTAGGGCAAACCAACAGAAGGGTTAATACAAAGCGCGAAAAACACCACAACGCCGTAATAAAACAAGAATCAACATCATCAGTGGCAGAGCATGTGAGAAAAACTTCTCATGAAATCAAGTTCGACGAAACAAAAGTCATTGCGAATGTTGAAGACAAAACAAAAAGGATTGTTACGTGCATAAATTTAAAAATGCACTATCCTGTATATTGGTTTAATTAAAATTACTTTTCCATTTCACGACGCCATCTATCGTTGGTCCCTTCGTATTGAGTAGACGATATACGCGATACGGGCATTTTGACTTTAACATCGTTCACGATATAACCTATGTCTGCGTGAATTAAAAATCGTTTTCTTAAAACATCCACGTGTTGGGACACGATGGCTAATAAAAGTATTTTTAATTAACTAATTTAATCCACGCAGGGTAAGTGGCTTTTATTCTTTTATTTGATTAAAGGTAACTTTTATGTCTTTTTATTAGCGCCATGTGCTACCTCCTAAATATGGGTGTTCTTGTCTTAGTTTAAAATCTACTAGGGAAAAATTATAATCAAAAGCTGTAGACCTATGAACGCTGCGATACAAAGGCAGAATCTATCTTCAGAGACAATTCATATCTAATACCATCGTGGACGAAAAAACATTGTTACAGCATACGATAAGTTTCGGTTCTATTACTTTCTTTTAAATGTTTCTTTTACCTGTTGTAGTTTGTGAGTAGTACACACGATTATTTTCAGGAAGTTTGATTACAGAAAGCCAATAGAAAAACGTTTTCTGAAGGTACACCTGAATCTTGAATTGATTTGCTTCTTATTATTATTATTACTGAATTAGTTTAAGTAAATTACTATCGCATGCTGATTACGTCAATTTTCAATGATTACTATTATTAATATAATTTACTTACGAAGATTTTTTATATGTTCTGATGGTTACAATTTTGCTTTAAGTGTAGTGTAAGTTGCCGATACTTCTGTTGTTTTACTAACTACATATATTTGTACTCGGACTAAAATTATTCACTGTTATGCACTTATCTTGTAATTGTTATTGATTCAAATTTTAATCTATTTATCCTTCTAGAGTAATTAAAGTGCAATTGTTGTTAACGATTTGGTTTCTTTCTGTGTTCCCTCCAACTTTAGGAACCTAAAACTTCGTTACAAACTTGGACCGTCTGTCTTGATCGAGGCAGAAGTGTTAATTATAAAAGATCTGGCGCCCTTATAATAATCATCAGAGAAGCAATTGAGATTGAGAAATTGCCAAATAGTCTCAACACTAGAGATGATACACAAAGACTACCAACAGCGTGGAAACCAACACTCACCACCACAAGAATAAGAAGACCTACAACTTTATCAATAATTAAAGACATAGCTACGTTAGATTTACCAAAGCGGAATACTAGAAATAAAAAACCGACAACACCACTTTCTCCGGAAGCAGCGTACCACAAGATGGAGATATAAACAACTAACGATCGAAACGAAAACCATTCCACGTTTGACACGTAGTAAAACAGCGGCTCAAACGAAGAAGACTTAAAGATGGCAAATGAGATTTTGCCGAAACGTTGTCAAACTACAAACGATTTGTTTACAAATCATATTACAACGACAACGCGGAGCTAATCTCGCAAACCCAGCAGCTACATATACGACGCTCGCGGAAACTTGAAGCAGAACATAACTCAACTTTACGAGGAGGAGATTACATACCAAGCCAAAAACTTTGAAAACTTTTGATCAAAACGCGGCAAATTGCTTTGCACGCTTACATTTCTGGAACGCTGCAGAGATGAGGAAATTATACCGAGTATGCAGCTGAAATTCCACAATAAGAACCACAAAACGCGCAACATTCTAAAGAGAATCAGCTTAGCGCTCATCCGAGAGGGAATTCAAGACACCCAAAGACAACTGGACAACAGAAAACTGCTACAACTTCACCTGAAGTTAAGCAACAAAATACATCCTATTCTCTGGAATATAATAGAAACAATATCCGATTTCCAATCAGAAACAGACGCAGAATTAACTACAAGAAAACAGAAGAGGAAGTTTGACGCACTCAAACGCAGTCAAAAACCATATACCTAATCCATTCAAACTATCAATGTATTGACAATCTTGCTAAAGATAATCTACATAAAATTTTTACAAATAAAATAAATTGATTGAGTTCTGCGATTGTTATAACCAGAATTGCCAATATTTGTAGTTTAAGAAAAGCCAGAAAAGAATTAATGTTACACACAACATCTACTAGACAACTATTTTAATTACAGTTTATGCATATACGTACATGGGCTTTAAATAGACTTTCTTTATGGGACGTTCTAAAAACGTACAAGATTAGACGACATAAGTTATGTTAAACGGTTTCACTCGTATAAAAAAATGATTAAAAACCCGAATAAAATAGATGACCTAGTAAGTTCATTTGTGAAATCCGATGAGAGAAGTATCTTGTAGTATAAATTTACTATGCATAAATAATACTATATAAATGGCTATAGAAATCTAAACGTTGAAAGGTGATTTTATACCCGCGTCACCAAAAAAGTTTTGAATAAACCGCAGGCTAAAACCACAACGTATCACATTGTAAGGTAACAATGCCAATGCAAATGTAAAAATGTCACCAGACTGAACCACTAGTCTGCTGTTTTGCCCTCTAGTGTACTTCCACAAATGCATTGACATCCTTTACGGGACGTTTAAAAAACGTACAAGATTAGACGACATAAGTAATTTTAAACGGTTTGTCTCATACAAAAACAGTATTATTAAAAACTTGAAATGAAAACTTTTCGCGAATAAAATAAAGAACCTAGTAAGTACATTTGTGAAATTCGATGGGAGAGCTATTTTATAGTATAAATTTAGTATGCATGAATAATACTATATAAATGGATATAGAGATCTAAACGTTGAAAGCTGATTTTATACCCGCGTAATTCAAATAAGCATTGAATAAACGACGGGCTAAAACCACAACGTATTACGCTGTGGGGTAACAACGCCAATGCAAATATGAAAATTCCACCAGACTAAACATATATACCTTAACACTTTTGTCTTTTACTTCATCGTCAGCATCCTTACACTTGAAGTGGATTGCTGGATTGTCACAGCCTTAATAATTTTTCGTTTTTGTCTTTGCGTGGAAGTTTGTGAGTCATCATTCTCAGGAAATCTCTATTCTTTTCTTTATTAGGTGTCAATGTTGTTCAGTAGTAATGTGTTTGCTTAATTTTTCCAGGTTGCTGTTGAACCAGAGACAATGGTAAAACATCTTCAAACGTCAAATTAAATGTTTCCGAGTTATTCAATGCTTCAGCATTTATTTCTAATCTAGGATTAACATCTTCACTATTAGTGTTGTTGAGGTCAGCTGGCTAAAAATCCTCCTCCGTGAAAACGTCTGGGTGATTAGAATAAATTCCTGTTTTGTGAAACCCTTTAATTGCCTTTTCAGGGGTTGCGATTCTAATGGTAATTGTTAAAAAGCTCGACAATTTGAAAAAGTGTTATTTTCTCGTAAGTATTGTTCTTTACAAATTTTCTACATTCAGTGTTAAAAGCAGTTTTGAGAGAAGAGTAGAAAATCACGTCCAACGGTTGGAGCTGATGTGACGTATACGAAGGAATTGTTAGCAGAATAATTCCGTTTACTCGACAAAAGTTATAGGAGCCTATTGTAGAATGGATCGAAATATTATTCATTGTAAGTAACACTGGATCATTTTTGCTCGCCTTTACAAAACTTTGAAAATGCTTAAGGTATTTTAGCAAAAGTGTTTTGGTAATCCAAACGCTTTTCGAACAGGAATGAAGTGATCTCGGCGGTCCTCTTTGCAACAATGGGGTCATTCTATGGCGAGCAAATATAATCATTAGCGGGACATAAAGACACATATCATGGTAATATTCTTACCCTTTTCGCAGCTAGTTGCAAATCCAACTTGCTTTAGCCCTTTGTTTGCTAATATTTTTTAAGGTTTCTGGATCGTTGATACACCAGTTTCATCAGTGTTAAAAATGCAATTTTCTTTAAAATGGTATTATTAGTTATGACTTCTTCTACGTTACTAAAGAATAAAGTATTTTTTTTCATTAAAGGCTGCTATTCCATTGATGCTGGTTGTCTCAGGCTTTAGTAAAGAAACCTTCGTAACCAGTCATCGCCTGTTGACTTTTTTTCCTTGTTGAACGGACAATTCAAACAGTTTGGAATTGCAAATTCATATGCGTACTTTTTTATTTCACTATTTCAGATTCCATAAAAGAGCTTGCTTAGGTAAATCACGTAATCAGATAAAGCTTTCTTCTCGAAATATCAAAAGATTTCAAAACACTTCTATAGATCTTCCTTCAGGAATAGCCGTGATTGCTGCCTTTAACTGACCAGATGTCTAAGAAGCTTTCTGATTAGATCTAGCACGACGTCGAACCATCTATAAAAAACGTAGGTAAGTACATTTAAATTAAATGTATCAAAGAATAATTCAATAATAATTATAATCAACCAATTAACCAAAAATCATCATCATGATTTCCTCGAGCACGTGGCCACAATAACTCCAAAATGCAACATAAATATAAGTGTCAATAATAAGAGTATTTTTGCTGGCTGATAGGTACCCAGCCATTGATTCTATGGAATTCAAAAAATTCTTAACTGATGAAAATATAAAGTTTACGTTTACTGCAACTGACTGTGCATGGTCAGATGGTATGGTGGAACGTTTCAACCAGACATTAGTAAATAAGATAAGATATTTAATAAATACGCTAAGAGAAAATAGACGGTGGCAAACTCTTGCTACAGAAGCGATCGAAACTTACAATAAAACCCATACATTCCGTCACCGGATATGCACCTGCCTATCTTTTGTTTGGTCAAAATATAAATATTAATTTGCCCAATTAATATGATGGTACCAGACATAAATGAAGATAGAAGAAAAGCTTACGAAAAAATAGTACAGTATTGAGAGACAAACAAACAGAGATTCGCTCAAAATAAAAATGACAACGATTTAAACATTGGTAGTGAAATTTTTGTGGAGAGTGGTAAAAGATTAAATAGAGAAAAGTTAGATGAGGTTAGAAAGGGACCTTTTTAAATACTTGAGACAATTTCACCGTTAATGTATCGTTTAAACCAGTGATTCCCAAAGTGGTCTATATGAACCCCCAGAGGTCTATGACAACCTGCAAGGGGTCTACGTCAGCAAAAAAAATTTGGGGTTCCATGAAATGAAAATGGGGGTCCGCGATAGTGGATCTCAACATACACTGATAGTACCTATTTACTTACATTATACTATCTTATAATACAAAGACATATACATTATTTATAAAAGTACCTATGAAGTAAAAAAATTATTATATATGTTTATAAAATTGTGTAATTTTAGGTGGGTAAAGCTGGTTCCATATGGAAAAAAGATAAGCCTCATGTTAGAAGACGAAATCAGCGAAATATTCTAAAAACACCTGTAATAAAAAATGGAATTTTAAATGTAATGAACTCTAACGGGACGTTACACACCTTCTCCATAAAATTTGAAATCGGAAGGTTTTAAACAGCGAAGTGCAGAACAAAACAACCAAAAATCACAAACTACTCTTAACTCATCCTACTTGAAACTTAATTCAACCCCACGCACTTAAGTGCAGAACAAAACAACAAACGCAAAAAACAAATCTTGCGACATTGTTGCACAAAAGTCAAATTCCAGAAACTTATTTCCTAAACAAAATAACTTAACCTAATTAAATCCTAATCTAAACCTTAAATTAGAAGTCAAAATCGGTAAAGGTAGTAAAACCTAATAAGTCACAATCGAGGATAGCGGATTACACTTTAGGAATACCATCCAACCTACCAGAAACTAGAAAACAATGAAACTAGAATTACAAGTTCGACAGTACTATGTAACGAAGGATATAGATAAAAGAGGGACGTCACGCGAATTCGCGTCATTGGTAGACGTATATTCCACAAATACCGAAATCACTCGACACAATTTCCATCTCACTCAATAACTCGAAAAGAGAAGAGATTGCAAACAGAATTGAGAAAAAATACTAAACAAAAGTTTCCAAGGTTAGTTGGCTCTTTCGACAAGCAATTGCTGTGAGAAAATTCTACTCCCGTCCTCACACAGGACAAATTAATGAATAACAAGATTAAATACAAAACTTTAAAATGAAAATAAAATTTATCACCAATACTTCAAACAAGTAAAATAGGTATTAATGCTCTAAATGAGTTTCAAAGTTACACATATAATAATTATATGCTCAAAGGTAAACTCAAAATGATCGTCTTAACAATTGCATGTAAGCAATTAAAAACTCAAATTCGAGAAGACGAGAAGAAATTCTCCGAATCGGCAATAAAATGTAATCAAATACATCAAAATAAAGCAGTAAAACAACTGCAAATAAAATATAAGTTTTTGGTCAGCGCATTAACCAAAGAATTCATATACCCACACTGTGGTATACAATAAACATTGAGATTTCCTCAACATAAAATAAAATATAAAACATAAGGCATCCAATCATTTAGATTCTAATGACCTCCAAGGATTAAATTTATGTTTGAATCGTTTGTCAAATTCAGGTTAGTTTGAGACTCGGTTGGCTGAACAGCCTCCTAAGCCATACATAAAGAAATTAATTGAGAAATAGAAGTATTCATATCAGTCGCAGTCTGAATTGAAGTTGTCGGATAAGAACTTGTAATCGGAAACGGATGTATCAATAAGACTAACTTCACAGTTATCGGAATCATACGAAACAATCGGAACAGAAACTCTCGAATCATCGAATACCAAATTTCAAAAATACTGAACGCAAAAACTTCCGAAAGTAACGAATAACACAAATTCAAGTATACAAATAACCTTCGAACCTAAACAGAACAGTACAAACAAAAATAGGATTAATTTAAGATCATTATAGTCTGTCGCATTGATGATCGGCAATCTAAGAAGAAGGAACTTCTAAGTTTCACGGGATCCACTCATAATGCTGTACACCGACAACTAAAAACTACCAAAAACACAAGCTGAACTGACATAAATAATTGTTAAGTCAACCTAATGATACTAAAGAACTTATTTACATAAGCATAAAAACCAAACGAAACAAAACAAATCACGATAATTTTGTATAAAATCCATAACATACAAATTTTCAGAAGTGTTACGTCAATTGGTTAAACCAACTGAGAGAATCTTAATTCTACATAGAAAGTACCTAAACACAAACTAAAAAAACAAGAAACGTAAACAAAAACAAAAGAAAAGAAAATCGAACATATACATATCAAAAAGAAATAACAGTTCATATTTCCTAAAATATGATCACTGATTTCATATCCTGAAGGCGGACCTTCTAAACAAGACAAAACTTAAAATGACATAAACCAAAAGACAAAACATATTCATTTGAACTCTGTGTTTCACTTCGAATTTCTAACAAATCATATTCGTAGCCAAATAGAAGAAAATCTCTTTTAAGACCTAAACATAATAAAATCGAACAAATTTCAACTGTTGAATAATTTAGAAAAATCGTTAAATCAAATTTAGCTCGTAACAATTTTCATCAACGCCTCGCAAAAACAATTTATGACATAGCTCGTCACTTCTGAGAGTTTCGACAAAATATATTACCACAATAGAATAAAATCAAATTCAAGAATAAATCTTAACCTAAAATACACAACACAAATAAAAATACAAAGTACAAAAGTATTCAAAATTCAAGAAATTTACAGTAATTATTTCATTCAAAATTCAGCCCCAAGTTGGGAGCGACAGTGTAATAAAAAATAGAATTTTAAATGTAATGAACTCCAATGGGACGTTGCTCACCGCCAGGATTAACAAAATTCAGTGAACATATTTCAACCTGCCTAGATGCTTTCCATTTATTTATCTCGGAAGACCTTATGGACATAATACTTAGAGAAACAAACATTCGAGCTAGAAGAATTGTAGGCGATACGTGGAAGCCAGTAGATGCGGATGAGTTACATGCATTTTTTTGGATTACTGCTTCTAGCTGGTGGTTTGAAAGCACGCCAAAAACTAATATTGGAGCTGTGGAGTACGAAATACATGTCTCTCCATAGACAAATTTTTTGTGCTGCAAGACTCATAATCGAATGAGAGACCTTTTGAAATACATTCGATTTGACGATATGGACACCCGAGAAGAACGACGGGCAACAGATAAATTAGCAGCTATTCGTAACATTCACGATATTCTCGCTGCAAATTGCAAAAAATTGAATAACCCTAATGCTGAAGTATGTATTGATGAACAACTTCTTCCTCTCCGTGAAAAATGTCCCTTTCGAGTGTATATGAAGTCGAAGCCAGATAAATACGGAATTAAAATCTGGGCTTTATGCGATGTTAGTAACTGATATTGCTGGAATTTCCAAATATATACTGGAATGGTAGACAACGCTCTAGAACGGGAACAAGGTAAAACACAATTTTATCGTTTTATGCACGAGTATAAAATTTCATTTCTAGGGAAGCGGGTAGTTTTGGATTTGGTTGTGGGTTTTAGAGAGGGTTATGGTATTACCACAGATAATTTTTTTACGTCTATGTCTTTGGCGCAGGAGCTACTGCAGCAATCAAATACGTTGACCGGGATAATTCGTAAAACACGTAGAGAAATACCAAAAGAATTTTTGCCAAAAAGAAATCGAGCAGAATACTCAAGCGAAATTCTATACGGAGAAGACACAATTTTAGTATCTTACGTACCTAAAAAATATAGAAGCGTTATGCTACTTCCAACGCAACACCAAGATTTGGAATTGTCCGGAGAAGCTACAAACCGCAAGTTATCTTGGACTATAATAGCTGCAAAGGAGCTGTGAACAACGTCGATAAAATGGTGAAAGAATACTCATGCAGAAGAAATACAAATCGCTGGCCTCTTGTTCTATTTTCTAATTTCCTTGATATTGCTGCCATGAATGCATTTATACTATACACTACGAAATTTGGAAATTTTGAAAAAGGGAAAACATCCCGAAGAAGATTATTTTTGCAAAAACTTGGGTTTGAATTAGTAATCCCACATATCAAAGAACGTACACTTCAAGGATTACCAAGACATGTGCAGAATGCAATAGCGATGATTTTGGCAGACACAGAACCAGAGGAAGTGGGATCGCAAGACGAAACTATCGCTCGCCCAAAAAGAGTTCGTTGTAAGATATGTCCAAGAGCAAATGACAAAAAATGTTCGGAAACATGTGAAAAATGCAAATTCTTTGTATGTAAATAACATTGCCTGAAAAAAACTACAATAATATGTAATAGTTGTTGCCCTCACTAATTTATGTTTACATTTTGTTTTTATATTTTTATTAGTTTATATGAAATCTAATGTTAATTTAAAATATTAATAACGGTTACCATTACAAATTAATCGGTTTTTCTTTACAAAATAAGAAAAAAAACTTGGGGTCAAATCTGACCCCACTTGGTAATCGGCGTCTCAAAAATTGCTTGGTAATCCGAAGGTTAATGTAGTATATAAATCTTTTCATTATTGTATTGAGTTTTTTCTCTTATATTTCTTTTTGTGTATGCACTTTCCTTCAGAAAATGTTTCGAAAAGGGAGGATATAATATTGTAAATATGCTGTATTCACTATTACCCATAGAGAAAAGTATCATAGGCCCAGGCTTGGTCCAGGCTTGGCCCAAGTCTGTACAAGCCTGGGCCAAGCCTATAGGCCAGGCTTGGGCCAGCTTTGGAAAAAGTCTGGAATGATAACCATGGCCCAGTCCTGGTCGCTAGGCCTGGGCCATGCTCAGTTGCCAGACCTGGGCCATGCTCAGTTGCCAGACCTGGGCCATGCTCAATTGCCAGACCTGGGCCATGCTCAGTTGCCAGACCTGGGCCATGCTCAGTTGCCAAACCTGGGCCATGCTCATTTGCCAGACCTGGGCCATGCTTAGTTGCCAGTACTGGGCCACGCTTAATTGCTAAAACTAGCTCAAAATTAAATGCCAAGAATTAAGCATTAATAAAACATTGGAATAAATAATTGTATGAACGTATTTACACTTTACTGTTATTACTTGTATTATGTACTATTTAAATTACATAAACTTTTTTAATTACTATTTAGATCTCGTCTTAAATTATATTAACATTTAGCTAGTACAGTGATTATTCTCCATCACTAGTTCACATTCAAGTTCATCTCATTTTGGCACCTTTTGTTTGATATTTTTTGGTTTTCTGTATCATTAGGGTCATTAACGTCACTCGCACAGCTGATGTTTACACTTTGATTATTTAAACTTTGCCGGTTAACATCTAAATTAGTTTTTTTATTCAAAACTTTTTTAGTTTATTTAACGCACGCCATCTTCAAAGTCTAAGGTAAGAATCAGACATAATTACTTTTAGTATCCTAATTTGATTCATCACCTTTACTACTCTAGCAATGAGAAAAATCTTACATTTAACTAACAGATGATGTAAACAAGGATGGCTGCTGCGCTAAACGAAAATACCCGAATCTCGCCATATGTAACCGAACGGCTCAAGTTTCAATTCTACACTTTCGATATTATCATAACTCAACTTATTAACCAATTTTTTTTAATTTTTAACATTGAAAAAAAATTATTATTGCTATTTTCTTGGATAATCCAGCCTTGGCCAAGGCTGGGTCAACCAGTCTTGAACTAAGCTTGGGTCCCTATGGAATAGGAAGGCTGGGTTATTCAGTCTTGGGCCAAACTTGGATTCTCATGGAATGGCCAAGGATAGGTTATACAAGCTTGGGCCAAGCTTGGCTAATAATTTGCATGACCGAAGCCGGGTCAACCAGTCTCGGCCTAAGCTTGGGTTTCCATGGAATAGCCAAGGATGGGTTATGCAGGCTTGGGCCAAGCTTGGGTAAGAATTGGCATGGCCGAGGATGGGTCAACCAGTGTAGGAACAAGCTTGGGTCTCCATGGAATGGCCAAGGCTAAGTTATCCAGGCTTGGGCCAAACTTGGATTCTCATAGAATGGCCAAGGATGGGTTATCCAAGCTTGGGCCAAGCTTGGCTAATAATTTGCATGGCCGAAGCTGGGTCAACCAGTCTAGGCTCAAGCTTGGGTCCTCATGGAATGGCCGAGGCTGAGCTACCCAGTCCTGGGCCAAGTCTGGGCCAATACAGGTACGCCAAACTTAGGTTTCCCAGTACTGGCCCAGGTCTGGCCCCGTTGTCTAACTCTGGAGTTTCCTGTATGGGTAGTTCCTAAAAAGCGGTTACTACGTTTTCAGTGATTCAATTTAAACTGACGTTTTCGTACACTCCATTCAAAACCTTATTTATCTATATATAAAAATGTTATGTTGGTTTGTGTACGCTTCAAAAACTCAAAAAGTTCTGCGCCGATTGAGTTGAAATTTTAACATGATATAAAATCCGCATCAAGGATTGTTTTTATCTATTTTTTGCATCAGTCACATATCTGCGACCGCGAGAAAAAAAATTTTTTAACGATCAGCTGTGTACCAGTGACCGCGCCATCTGCCATAAGCGATGAAAACACTCGCTGACAACCGCAATAATAATGACGCAGTCACATGAGAAACAATTTCGTTCCCAATTACATTGTTTATTTACAAAAAAATTTGCATCTGATTCTGATTATTATACAATCTGAATTAAATATTCACTTAAATCAAGAATTTTTGGTGTAATAGTGTCGTGATCGAACTGGGCCTTTCACCAAATCATAAGTAGAGGTTATATTTTATATCAAAGATGGACAGTAAAAATATTATTAACTGACAGGCAAAATAAAAAGACTTATTATAATTCAAGTGGATTTCTAACAGAAGTGAGTGGTTATATCTTTTTTATTACATATAACACGTGGACGTAATTATATTATTTAGTAATTATATTATTTATTTTGGATTAACCTCACTTTTAATGTATATAAATATAATTACATTAAATGTCAACCATTCAATCACAATGTGCCACTGCGAGGCGTGGCAGGGTACAGCTAGTTTCGTATAAAATAATCACAATATTATATTTATTTTTTTAATAATAACAAAGTTGGTTATTTATTAACATAATTTCTGTTCTGTTTAGTTTTACAATACACAAAAGTATTTAAGTCTATGATTATGATTTATAAAAAACCATTTTGTAGAATAATAGAAACTAAATTATTTAAAAGCATTACATAGACAAAACCTTCACGTCAATAGCATTAACTGTAATTTACGAGTGGATACATGAATAACGACAATACGTAGGACGCACTTTACGAAATTATAAAGCATAAGCAGTTATAAAAACGGATGTAAATTTGACCGAATAATGAGATATAGAACAAAAAGAAATCATAATAACATTAGACATGTTAAAAAGATCACTTTAAAATACTGCAAGACTGATTTTGCCAACAGATGTACCATTTATTAATAATAAATAAAGAAACAGTATTTTTGAAATATTTAGGAATACATTTTTGATTACTAAAAACTCGTTTTTGAAATTTTAGATATATATCAATTTTCTATAATAATAAAATGCGCTTATATGTGTGTTTGAGCTGCTTTTACAAAATGTTTAAATGCACTGTCATTTTTATTAATTTTGCATTTAACATTGAATTAAATTTAAAACTAAATGAACAAAAGAACGCATTAATAGTACAACCAACACAATATTTTTTAAAATTATTAGTAAATTTGTAGGTGTAGCATATATGTACGCTTAATAAACCTGATACGCCTCTACTATAAATAACTTTTATTTAACATTTTTAACATTATCGAATATGTAATGGTGTAATTCCAATATGTATAAATAATTTAACGTATTTATATACAAAACAATAGTTAGTACACACAAAAACTAAAAAAAAAACTAACTATATACATTTTTCGATGTACGTAAGTATCTATTTAACAGACTGAAAAAGTAGTAGTAAAACACTAAAAAATGATTCTTTCATACATTAATTATTTCGGTGTATATCAAAAGCATTTTTGCTATCGAATATTTTATTTCTAAATCAATAACAATTATGCAAAGGTTTTCAAGTTTTTGATATTCAGTTTTAATTCTTTGTATTTGAATAAAATTACCATTGTTCTAAGCAACTAAATCACTGCTTAAAACAGCTTAATTGAATAAGTAAGACGCGGTAAAACGGTAACATTTTAAATAATTTCCAATTAATTAGTACTTTTTTTCAGAACCAGCTTTGTAGTTACCAGGATAGCTTTTAATTTATTAGTTGTTTAATTAACGACAATAATTAAATTAATTTGTTTATCTAATGCAGTAAATTTATAAATATTAATGAGATGTAAATTAACTTTATTGGTTGATTATCTTTTTTTTTCTGTTTTTCAAACAAATTTATTTTTAGATAAAAATGTGTTTAAATATTGTTACCCTCTTTTCTGAGAAGTTAAGCGTTTACTTTATGTATAATCAAGTAGAACCCCATACTGTGCCATATTTACGTTCTCGTGATGCATTTATAAGCATGTTACCCTACAATGTTTCTCCCTAACCGTAGAAATTGATATGAAACAGCAATAAATAAGTCTATAAGTTTATTTAAATATATGAGTTTGAAAACGGCTTTAGCATGTGTTTTTATTTTTAACTTTATATAAAAATACAAAACTTTTATTTGTTTCAATAAAACAGCTTTTGCGTATACTATATACACGTATAACGAAATGTTTTCTGCAAGCAATTCTAATGGGATTTGTAGTTCTGGGATTTAATATGCGAGGTGGATGTATCCGTAGGGATTTCATATTCGAGTAAGATTTAGATAAATTTACTACAAATTCATTTCCGAGCTTTATTCGTACACAAATAGAGCACAATTTGAAATTGAAATATTAGTTTTTGTGGTGTTGCAAAACTTAATAATTAAACGATTCCTCTATCAAAATTGATGATGAAAACCAAACATTTGGCTTTGACGTTTCATCCATCACACCATTTTAATATTTATTTTCGGGATATTTAGATCCGCTTACGTAAATATTATAGCGGTTGAGTTTAAAATGTCAACATCTGTCTATGGCAAACATCATGCAGATTGCTAAACTTGTGGGATAACTCGCACCTATGTTTGTTGTCTATCAGATAAATTTATAAAGCTCTCCAAATATTGTATTTCTACAGAAAAAATATTTAACTTGCTTGTCAATTACGTACTTAACTATAAAAAGGCGTACCATCCTTTTTGAAAAATGTGCATATGTACATAATGACACGAAATGTAATTAAAAGCAATCGAGAATAACAAACAAAAATGTTTTTGGATAAATATTTATTTAATTAAAAACCGAATACCACTTTTGATATAATCGAAAACAGTTTCGTATATAGAAAAAAAACGAAACGTCCTTAAAAAAACAGACTAATTAAGAATTTTCCTCTTTTATATTTTAGTCCGCTTCATTACAACTTTAATTAAATTTTGGTATTTTATCGCGTCAATATTTGTTGATTATAAATTGAATTTGTAAATAACTGTAAAGTTTCTCTTTATTATTGGGTCTAGAACTTAGTTTGGATCTACTACGATTGGGTAACTTTGCGAAAATTTTTGTATTCGAATTCAATGTCATTAGTAATTAATGTTTAACAATGCGCCATTTATATTTATGGTAAAAACAAGGACAACTGTCAATCAAAATAAATTAATAAATACTTTTTTTATTATAATTGAGTATTGTATTGAAATTTGCGGTTTCATTAAAATTGTACTATCTATACAAATTTTAATAGAACAATATAATCTCAAAGTAAAGTACTTTTCATTTTTACTAACGTATAATTAAGTAATTATATAGAATAACGTTATAATTACCTTCACAAAGTAGGAGGTATTAATAATCAAACTCGATTGTGGTGATTAGGCGACGTTTTGCGGTCTATATTTGTAGATGTTCATTAATTAAAAATTACGTAGTGATGTGTTCAGAAATAGAAGGCAATCTAAAATTATTTTCTTTTAATTAATTAGAATCAACGTATTACACTTAATTAGTTGATGAATGAAATTTTGTAATCGATTATTTCCGAGAGGCACTGCTTTAGTAGAACTTAGGAATATTTATAGTTTGAAAATTATTTATATCTCACGATTGAGTTTAGGTAAATGACACAATTATTAAATTAAAAAGTTGGTGTGGTCACCACACGGCTTTCCTATAAGGAATTTTTACATATTTTTTATTTTCGAAATTGAAGAAAAATATGCAAGTCAAAAGAATATATAGAAAAATGGTTATTTTTAACGTATCTTGCTTTCCTTTTAAGATACGGATTTTTTTTCTAAAAAAAATCTTGCAGGCAAGATTCGAACCTACATTATATATGGAATGCATTTTAAATTATTAATCAAATATCTAATAAACTGTTAATGTTTGAAATTTTTTTATTTGAATAAATTATTTCTATAAGAAACTGTAAAAATAATTGGAATAATTTACATACGAACAAAATTATATAAGAAAAACTGTTAAAAAAATAGAACCGAGAGAATATGAAAAGCCAGCTCCATACCAAATTTCAAGTAGGCAAAAAAATATATGTAGTTGAGACTGTGCTGTTTGTTGTTACGGTGTAACTTACCAAAATATCAGATTTATCCTCAGTAAAAAAGTTTCTCTTAGAAAAAAAGGAATAACCAAAAGAAACTTAAAGCAAAATAGTAGAAACAAAAATGATAGCCCTAATACAAGAAAACAAAGAAGAATAAAAGCATCTAGAAACTTCAGATTTTTTCTTACTTTCTCCTACCAAATGTTTATTTATTGCTGCATTTGTCATGCATAAAAACGTCAATTTAGCGAAGATATAAAGCTATTTTTTAAAATTTTTTTTACCATTTTAAAAATTCTTGCGCATGTGTCGAATTTAGAAGTTTTAAATTTACAATATATAATAATAATAAATAGTTACATAGTTAAAATGCGATCACAGCAACACCTAAAGATTTGTAAATTATTTTCTGAAAGTTTTTGATGCCCGATAGTTAAATCAATTCAAAAAACATCGTTATATACAAAGGTATTAAACTTGTCATTGAAAATAATAAAATTAAAACTAGGACACTAAAATGTATATGTACTGTCTCAAAAAAGTAATTGGACACTTTTAAGCGCGACCTGCAAGGTAGGCAACCAAACCTACGTTATAAAAGAACGGTTAGTTAAATTTGACATTAGCATTGTAGACATTATTTGCAGCGATATTACGCGGTTACTACCCATTCTTCATAAGCAGCACCTTAAGCGTTCAAAGAACATGTTTTCTTGCTGGAAATATTTATCTAAATTGTACCATAAAGATCTAAATGTTTTTTCGCCAAATTTTCTATTTACGTTCTCTGCTCAAGTTTTAAATGAATGCTATAACCCTTAATTAAAAAAGTTCTAAGTCATTTATAATTTGATTTTAATTAAAATAAATTTTAAAAAAACACCATTAATAGCTCCAATAAATGAGGAGCATTCACGCAAAAGTGAACAAGTCAATATTAAGTGAAAATGAGTTAGGACAACTTTTCATACTGAAAATTCTGAATTACTCACGATTTTTAGCTATGTTTAGAGCAAAACTTAACAAATCTGCTTGAAAATATGCAATAAAAATGTATAAATTGGGCAAAACTAAACAAGTCTCAGTATTATAAGATTTCGAAATATTCCATTCAAAAGATAACAAGTCAATATATGTTTAATGCACATTCTCCATTAAAGTATGCAAAACTTAACAAGTCGATTCGGAATTTCGTCGTTGCCTTTAAAAATTAATTAAGACTAATGGAGACATCTAGATCAAGTGGAAATTACCATAAATAATAATATTGTTTCAATAGAACTACAGGAACCATTTTTCATAACTGTCATATTTATACAAGTATTTAAAATAACTGTCGTAGTAAGAATTTGCACGTTCAAACGTTAACGTTGTTATATTTTTAATATTGTGTACTTAAGATGGATGTGGAAGAAGAAAAAAGTATAAGTGTAAGGGAAGTGGATGACATAGGTTCACGGAAAAGAAAAATTGTAAAAACGAAACGAGAAGAGGCTAAAATGCGGAGGTAAGTAAAAAAGTTGTTAAGGCGATTTTATCTTAAGATGCTTTTTTAAGGCATACGGTTGAACCCGAAATTTTGAGTTTTGTCCCACCTTGTAAACATACAACTAAAAACTATCAATGTGCCGAGGTGTCTATAGATAGCATCAATGTTTGCAGAAGTAAAACTACCTTTTACACCTGGACCGAAGATCAAGCGCGAAAGGCATGCGTCGAAGTAGGATCAGCCCTTTTTAATTACATAACAAATTTGGAAGTAAATGAAAACTCTTCGTTTGTTCTGTGATAGTTGCGGAGGTCAAAACAAAAATTCATATATCGTACATACCTTACTCTATTAGCTGCAAAATTTTATCACTCAGATCAATACCATAGTATTGATATTTCCAGTTCGTGGCCACAGTTTTTTACCAGCTGATAGAGTTTTTGGTATGGTGAAAAAGAAAATTAGGAAGCGCCAAGTTCTAACAAACAAAAAAGATTATCACAAATTATACAGTGAAGTTAGAAATGTAAAATGGGTAGAATTGCAACGAACAACTAAAAAAGAGTGCTTCACCTGGATGTTTACTTAAATTTCATCCATTAGGGTGGATTCAAATGGATCTATTTACTGCTTGGTTTGAGCACTTTATCGAATATGTTTATTCGTCTGAAACCAATCCCGTTCTTTTAGTGTTAGACGGACATAACACACACACACAAGGAATCTTGTCGTGATAAGCAAAGCTAAAGAAAATTTTGTCACAATTATTTTCTTGCCGCCACACACTTCGCATAAAATGCAACTACTCGACAAAACAGTCATGGGAGCGTTAAAAACGTTTTACAACAAAGAAATAAAGATATTTTTACGAAATAATCAACTACCTGTTCCCCATTTTGATGTGTGCGAACTTTTTGGTAGAGCATATTTAAAGACTCAATCGGCAGAACGAGCCGTCAAAGGATTCGAAACGACAGGGATTTATCCTACAAGAAGAAACATCATCAACGACGAGGATTTTCTAGCCGTTAAACACCAAGATGTTGAAGATCCTCCAACAGCCCGTATTACAATCACGGAGCCACTACTCAGCAACGCAGAAGACGAAAAGGAAAACCGAAATAAAAATGTGTCATTAAGGATTTGGGCCTGGAGATTTTCTATTCTTAATCTGTGTTAGTTGTAGTGTTACTTCCTCTTCGGATATTTTTTCCAGGTTTTCTATGTCCCTGGCAACCTCTCTTCGTAATCTTCTTTGTCGATCCGTTGGTTCGATTTCATCTTAGTTTTCTGAGTACATGCCCTGGAAATAGTTGGTCTATTCGACTGCCGATATGTTATTTAGTTGTACTGTTTCGTTTTTTTTCGTTGACTTTTCTTTTCACAGCTCTAAGATATTATTCGCGCCTGTAAAATTTGTTCCGTTGTCAGAGTACAACTCAGACGGAAAACCTCTACTAGCTGAAAATCTTCTGAGACAAGCAATGAAAGCTTCAGACGTTAAGTCTAAAATTAACTCAACGTGAATCGCCTTAACACTTAAGCAAATAAATAAACAAATATATGCTTTAGTAATTTTGCTTCCACGAAACTTTCTGTCCTTAATATTTAAAGGGTCAGCGTAATCTATACCAGTGTGACAAAATGGCAAAACATTAGTAATTCTTTGTCTTGGTAAATCTTCTATAGTAACATCTAAAGGCTTTGGACAAAACTTGAAGCATTTTATACAATTTTTAGCAACAACCTTTGCAAGACTCGTGCCTCTCAAAAGCTAATAAATCTGTCTGATACTGTTCAGCAATAATTGCAGACCTGCGTGCAACAACCTAATATGTTCAGACCGAAACAACAACTTTGAAAGAAAATGCTTAGAATCTAATATATTCGGATGCTTAGTCAATTGATATGTTGCCAGTCAAACGATCTACGACAGTAAGCAATGACTCTCTGCAATCTTAATAAAGAAGAAAACCTTGAAAATATATCAAATTAAAGCATGGCGTAAAATATATGTGGATCGTCTTCTTGCTTTTTCAGGTAAATCATTTAATGACGGAATAAACTTAAAAGCATAATTAAAAACACCAAAATTGCAAATCCAAGAAGACCCACACAACCACATCTCATTACTAAGAAGTTCAGAAGGAAAAAGACCTCTGGACGCGATATAAGCAGCTGTTTTAAAGGAGATACTTTTGTTTTTGTACATAAAAGTGAAACCCTAATTGACCGCATATACAGTACAGCTCCATATGATCTGTTACTAGCATCAGGAAAACTAAAAAGTTGAATCCTAGACGGTTTCGACACTAAAACATTTCATGAAATCCTAAGAAAATTTAAATTAATCAAATCCTTCTGAAATAACCGCTATTTTTTTCTTAAACCATAAGGTAATTCATCATCCCAATCTATTCTCCATTGCTTTTGGATCGAACGTTTTGCAAGTATAACCGACGGAGAAAGTACTCCTAACGGGTCATAAATTTTTGAAATCTCAGATAATACATATCTTTCGGTACAACGACTAACAACAACTGAATCTGTAAACGAAAACGACAAATCGTCAGAATCACAATTCCATTGAATCCCTAAACACTTAGGGTTTTTATCACAAATTCTTAAAATGCTTGAATCATTATAATCATCTTTAAATTTATCCAAAATCTTTTGACTATTTAACTTCAATTTTCTTAAACTATCTACTACTAAATCGTTGCACAAACCTATATCGCTTCTGTCTCATTTTAAAATCCAACTATTAAATCGTCAACATAAATATTTTTTAATATCATTTTAGAAGCGACGGGAAATTCTTAAAATCAAATGCAAGCTGCTGCAAACATCTCATTGCTAAAAAAGGGGCGCTAGTGAATCCGTACGTAACAGTATTAAGATCATACATTAACATCCGTTTTATTAAATCTCCAAACTATTCTTTGAAACCGTCTATCGTCGGTATGCTCTAAAACGTGCCTGTACATTTTAGATATATCAGACGAAACAACATAAAGAAACTGTCTAAACTTAATCAAAATATAAATTAACTACTTAGAATCTGGGGACATGTAAACTGTAAATTATTCACAGAATATCCCTTACTGGATGGCGACGAGCCATTAAAAACAACTCTTACCTTAGTAATAATACTATCTTCTTTAAAAACGGCGTGGTGCAGAAAAAAATAAGAAATCTCATTCTTCTCAAAATCTTTAACTAAACTCATATGACCTAAATCTAGGTATTCTTTCATAAAACTCACGTAATCATTTTTTAAACTAGGAATTTTTTTGAACTTTCGTTCCATAGCCAAAAACCGCTTAACAGCTAAATCCTTTGAATTACCTCATCTTTAAAAGGTATGCTGACGACAAAACGACCATGGGTTTTAAAGAACTGCTCACATCTTTTATGGTCAGTGGACAGGAATCGTTTGGAACTGATTTCCTCAATTACCCAAACCCGTTGTAAAGATTCATTTAAATCAAAATTTTGTCTGACTTACAAAAAATATGTTCTAGACCTTAAAAGTCTAGCCGTTAAACAACCCGATACAGTGTAACCAAAAACTGTTTTTTGTAACATTGGTAAACCTTTTTTCAAAACAAATTAATAAGACCTTAAACAATCCCAGAAACTGAATCACCAATAAATAAATCTATGGTTTTTGGTTCGTGAAAATCCGGGTTAGCTAAAATTACATTTTTTGGAAACTTAAGTTCCGAAACATTTATAGGACAGCTAAGCAAATCAGAATTTTTTGGCAATATAATACATTTGAGGTTTAAACTGAAATCATTAATCATAGATTGAACATTAATATTACATCCTCTTTTTAAATGCGCAATAGAAGAAGTAATGCCAGGTATATGTACATTTGTACTAGATTGGGTTAAACCAAGTCTAGAAACTAAATCCGTTGTAATAAAGTTAGTTTGCAACTCTGAATTTAAAATCGCGTAACAAGTATGCTTATTTTCATATTAACCAAAAACATAAACCTTTGCAGTACACAAGATGACTTGTGACTCCATTAAACTTATAAGTACAACTTGTTCTTTAGGAGCAAAACAGTATTCTTCTGTACTGGATGGTGGCGAGATTTGGTGTTTAAGTAACTATTAGTGTGCGTTTTTTTTTCTCTAAACGGAATGCCATAATTTTCCATTATCACCAGTACATCAAGAAAAGCTTAAACTGCTGTTATGTTCCAACTCCATAGTAAATTTAATGCTATTATATACAGAGTTTAGATGTTGACAGAACTGAGTTAGTTTATCTTTGCCATGAGGCCATACAACAAACGTATCATCAACATATGTGAGCCAAGTTTTTTTTAACTTAACATTTTCCATAATTTCAGTTTCAAAAAATTCTATGTAAATATTGGCTATAACTGGAGAGAGCAATGGACCTATGGCCGCTCCTTCTATTTGTTTAAAAAAAGTTATCGTTATTCCTGAAGTAAGTGTTTTTAAGACAGAGTTCGATGAGCAGAACTTTTTCAGTAATTCTCTCCTTGAGCAAAAACAACACTTCGTCGACCGGGACTTTAGTAAAAAGAGATACTACGTCAAAGCTGACTAAAATATCTTATTTTGTTATACACAAGTTCTTATTTTTTTTCTACAAAGTCTGTAGAATGTTTAATGTGAGTTTCTGTAATTCATTTCAACGGCAAGAGTTTTGCAGCGCTAACGATTGTGTTGGTGAATTTATGATGTTCACTATCGGTCAAAGGGGGACTTGTCAGTAGCATTAAAATAAAAAGAATTTTGGCAACATAGCATAAGTACGCTAATGTGTGTAATGAAGGTGAAGGTGCAACGAGGGTAGTTAAAATAAAAGTTAAGTTGTTCTATCTCGAGTTTTATTTTGTATACTCAATATATCAAAGACAAGACGAAACTACAAATTTACAACAGGTTATGGGCCTAGTCATTGAGACTTGTGCGAATCTTTGAGAATTGAGGTTAGACCACATGTTCGTGGGTTAGACACGTGTACGCTAGAAACGAAAACCTTTTAAAAAAGTTGCAAGTGGTGTGAATAAGTCGAAATGGAACAAACATTATCTCATTTAAAACTAAATAGAACGAATTGGGTTGTGTGGAAGCTCCAAACCACTGTAATACTAAAAAGTAAGGATTTATACGACATTGTCACTGGTATATAAAGGAAAAATCTGTTGGAGAAGATAAAAACTGGGAAAAGGCAGATGCGAAAGCTCAGGAATTAATAGTGGCAAGAATGGAAGAATCCGAAATAACACACATTCTATCATGCAAGACAGCCTGTGAAATGTGGTCGAAACTAAAATCAATTTATGATAAGGAATCGCAAGTAAGCGTTCATTTATTACAACAAAAGTTTTTTTTAGCAGAGTTTAAACATGACAATATATCAAAGTTTATATCCGAATTAGAAGAAATACAAATGAAATTAAAACATGCAGGAGAGGAAGTTTCGGAAAACATGATGATGACAAAAATTATTATGTCATTACCAGAAAATTATAAATATTTTAGATCTGCATGGGAGTCGGTTCCTATTGAAAACAGAAAATTAAAAGAATTAATTTCACGATTGCTGATTGAAGAAGAACGACAAAAATCCACAGAAGAAGTAACGGCATTGACGGCAGCAAGTAAAGGTCAAGGTCATAGCAAAGATGTGTCTATAAAAACAAAATTTGGAGGTTACAGAAGAAAACACAGAAAATGTCATTTTTGCAAGAAACAAGGACATTTAATGAAAGATTGTTGGTTTAAGAAGATAAAAACTAATGACAACAATGATGGACAGCAAATGCATTAATAGGCACAGATAATCAACTCGAAGAAAACGATTGGGGTATGGATACAGGAGCCAGCGAGCATATGTGCAAGAAACGTGAATTGTTTGATGGTTTAAATATGTGCAATGTAAAAAGACAGGTAAAGATTGGAGATGGAACAGCTTTAAACGTAGGAGGAATAGGAACAATCACTTTAGATGCATGGAATGGGAAACGTTGGATGAAAACTGTCTTATCAAATGTTTTATATGTTCCAGATTTAGAAGTGAACCTTTTTTCAATAGGACATGCATTAGATAAAGGATTAAGTATGACTTCAAATAGCGAGGAATGTAAAATATTTAACGAAAGTGGACAAATTAGGGCTATGGCAGTTAGAAATGGAAAACTGTACAAAATGATGTTCAGAAATGTTGAAACTGCGACTTGTAAGTATGTACAAAGTCTAAGTCAGTGGCATTGTAAACTTGCACATCAAAATTTTGAGCATGTCAAAAAATTATTACGCAATAATAACATTAATTATTTGAAGGAGGATAGGCAACCATTTTGCTTAGGATGTTTATACGGTAAACAACACCGAATTTCCTTTAAAGAAAGTAAATCAAGAGCTGACGAGCCATGTAAATTAATTCATAGTGACATATGCGGTCCATTTGAAACAAATTCTCTTGGAAGAACCAAGTATTTTTTATTATTAAAAGATGATTATACCAGTTATCGACAAGTTTATTTTCTACAGAATAAATCAGAAGTTTCACAAAAATTAGAGGAATTTATAGATAGTGCAGAAAATGTAACAGGCAAAAGAATCAAGTGTTTGCGAACAGACAATGGTTCAGAATTTATAAACAAGGGCGTGGAAAACATACTTAAAAGAAAAGGAATTGAGCATCAAAGGTCGGTTATTTATACTCCACAACAAAATGGCCGAGCTGAAAGAGAAAACCGAACGTTAGTTGAGACTGCGAGAATCTTAATACATGCCAGGAATTTAGACAAAAACTTATGGGCTGAAGCGATCAATACGGCGGTGTATGTTTTGAACAGAACAGGAACAAGTTCAATTGAAGGAAAAACTCCGTACGAATTGTGGTATGAAAGAAGTATCAACTTAAAAGTTTTCAGAGAGTTTGGTGTTAAAGTTACGTCTCATATTCTTAAAGAAAAGAGACTGAAACTGGATCCGAAGTGTAAAATTGGAATTCTTGTGGGTTATGGAGAGAAAACAAAGGGATATAGGATTATTTTGCAGAAACTGGAAAGGTAGAAATTCTTTGTGATGTAGTATTCTTGGAAGATCATTACGATCAACCACAAAAAGTGATAATGTTGGACAATTTTTCCGAAAACAAAGATGAACACTGCTTTGAAGAAATAAATGACAAAGAAAATGTAGACACCGATAACAAACCTGATAGTGATGAAATAAAAGAAGAAAATTGCGTTAATGACCAATCAGAGAAAAACTACAATTTGAGAGATAGAAAAAATATCAGAAGACCTGCAAAACTAGAAGACTATAGTTTTTGTAACATATGTGTAAGTGATGAATTGACATATGAAGATGCAATTACAGGAAATGATAAAGATGAGCGGAAAAAGGCAATAGATCAAGAGCTACAAGTGTTAAGTGAAAACAATACGTGGACAGAGGTTAGGAAGCCTGAAAACAGTGAAATTATAAACTCAAAGTGGGTGTTTAAAATTAAGAATAATCAAAACGGAAAACAATATAAAGCTAGACTAGTTGCAAAAGGTTTTCAACAAAAGGGTATATTTGATTTGGGTGAAATTTATGCGCCAGTAGCTAAAATGGCAACATGTCGTGTTGTTTTGGCATTAGCTAATATATTTAAATTAATGATTTTTCAGATGGATGTAGTAGGAGCTTTTCTTTACGGCAATATTGATGAAATTGTATACATGTATAAACCTCAAGGTCTTATTGATGGTAAAGACGATAATGTGCTTAAGTTAAACAAATCGTTATATGGACTTAAAAAGTCACCTAAGTATTGGAACGTAAAATTTAACGTAGTAATGTTGGAATTAGGATTTCAACGAAGTAAAAATGATTATTGTCTTTATTATCAAACTGTCGGAAAAGATCAAATTTATATTTTACTTTATGTAGACGATCTGTTATTAGTTGGTTCAAATTTAAACGGGATTAATGATGTAAAACAAAAATTGCAAAACATTTTTAGAATGAAAGATTTAGGGAAAATTTAGAATTTTCTTGGGATAAATGTTGACCACGATTTAGTTAATGGAATTACTCGAATTGATCAACAAAGATATCTAAAATTGGTTTTGGAAAAGTATGGAATGTTAGATTGTAAAACTGTATCAACTTCATTAGAAATTAATGTAGATAATGAAAAACTTAATGTTGTAGATAGTAGTTTAGAAACACATTGTAGACAGGTGATAGGTTCATTAATGTATGCGATGCTAGGAACTAGACCAGATATTTGTACGGCAATTTCATATTTGAGTAGATTTCAAAGTAAACCAAGCCAGGAATTATGGCGTTTATTAAAACGAATTTTAAAATACATAAAAGGAACTCTTGATTCGAAATTGGTGTACAAATCAGATCCGACTAAAATAGTTGTTGGTTATGCAGATGCTAACTGGGGAGGTGATTTGGAAAACCGTAAGTCAACTACTGGTTATCTATTTAAATTATTTGATTGTCCAGTATCTTGGTCATCCAAAGCACAGCCCACAGTAGCCTTGTCTTCCACAGAAGCGGAATACATGGCGCTTACTGCATCTACCTGTGAAGGAATTTGGTTGAAAAGTTTACTAATAGAAATAGGAGCTATAGATAGCAAAACTCAAATTATTATATTTGAAGATAACCAATCGGCCATACGTGTAGCTAAAAATCCAGAATTGCACAAACGCTTAAAACACGTGGATATAAAGTACTATTTTATTCGAGAGAAAGTTGAATCGGGTGAAATTGAAATTAAATATTTAGACACGTACAGCCAAATTGGTGATATATTTACTAAGCCCTTACAGAGTGTAAGATTTGTTAAGTCGAGGGAGGGCTTAAATCTCTTAGCTTGGTTGTTTTTATATTTAATGAGGGAGGGTGTCAGTAGCATTAAAATAAAAAGAATTTTGGCAACATAAAGCATAAGTACGCTAATGTGTGTAATTAAGGTGAAGGTGCAACGAGGGTAGTTAAAATAAAAGTTAAGTTGTTCTATCTAGAGTTTTATTTTGTATACTCAATATATCAAGGACAAGACGAAACTGCAGATTTACAACAGGACTCCTTCTTTGTGTATCTTGGGAAGACCATAGATTCGTGGCATAACTGGAATTTTGACAATCAATGTTTGCCTTTTGTTAATATCTATAGTAGTGGAGTTTTTGATGGCGGAGTTTACCTTAGCGCATAACGAGTTTAAAGGGTTTTTCTGTAGACGTATGTTCGTCATTTTGTCGTTGTAATCTTGTATGTTCATAACAACTGTAGCGTTTCCTTTATCTGCTCTCAACACTAAAATGTCTTTATTCTCACGTAACCACTTAACTGCTTCTCTCTCATGTTTGTTAATATTAGAGCGTTGTGGTTTTGCTTTTCTTACAATGTTGCAAACATCTTGTCGAATAGTTTCAGAGATCTGATTAGGAAGAGTGCGTATTACAATTCTACTCCACATACTATAACTTCTATCGGAGTTGTCTTAGGCGTAACAGCGTAGTTAAAACTCTTCTCTAACGAGGATGTGGTCTGTACATCTAAAACCGTGTCCGTTAAGTTGACAATTACTTTATGGTCGTTTAACGTTTTATTAGGCTGTGAGGGATGTAATCGCTAGAATTCCTTAGTTTACTTCATTTTTGATTGTTCGTAAATCTTGTTTGCTTGTATCGTAGTGATAGCATCTATTTTTACCCATATCGAGTGCTCTTATTTGTTAGACAAAGTTAAATGTATCTTGTATAACTGTTTGCTGACAGAATCCAGTACTTTGCGTTTATTGAGAATTTCCGAACGTAACAGTTCGAAGCCAGCTTTGCGAAAAATTCGCTCAGTATGAGAATTTAGAAAATTATGTTTAATTGTCATACACGATCGTAATACGTTGTGGTCTCGGCAACGCTTTAGAAAAGCTAGGTCTGTAAGTTGCTTTTCTTTCTTTTGGCGCAAACGATCTGAAGATCTAGTTTGTAAAAACACCTCATCGCCGTAGAGGTTTATAATACAAAATCTTAAGCGTTTGCGATTGTTATGTTTATGATTATAAGCGACTTTTGGTTTAAACCGCGTCGTAGTTAAACACCCAGACTTAGCCTTGGTCCTAGTCTCTCCTTGAGAGCCAAAACAAGAAGTAGAACCTTTGCCGTATTGTCGTTCGTGAACCCAAACAAACTGACGTTTCGCAAGACCTTGCAGCTTGCATCTTCAGAGTGGTAAATGTCACTGAAGAAAAAAGTGTAAGTGACGATATTTAAATCAATAGCGATTAGCGTAATTAACGGACCTTACAATTACGCTAATCGCTATTGACATCGTTATTCCATAAAACAAAATAATTTCTTAACGTTAAACACGCTACTTTGACTCAAATTAAAACAACAAACAGGAAAGGAATGGAACGTACTCACTTTTGATTGTATTCATGTATAAATCTTTTAATCAATAATTTAATAATCCAGTCCATGCGATCCCGAGTGCCGGGTTCAATAACGTTCATCCAACGATAAGCGCATCAAACAATGGGGCGCTTGTGCATCACATCTACAAACGTTTAACGGTGTAACAGAATCCAAATGCGGCGAGTAAGGATCAATTTTATGGTAATTTATTGTTGTGTGGCATAGTGGACTGTATAAAAACTGGACTTGTTCATATTTTAAATTTAATAAACATTAAGAAAGTTGTACTTTTACAAGAAACGAACTGGAGTTGTCGCCATGTTCTTTACAACCTCGGTTCTTCGCATCTGCGCGTAGTCGACATTACAAAAAATATGAAGTTATGTCTACAAATTTGAAGAACTACTTTAGATAATCTTCATGCGCAAATTTAGTCAATACTATCGACAACATCTATTTGGAGTAGCAAATACGACTGAATAGGAAGCTCACCGCCAAAATATCTGTAAATAATGGAATTCGACCAAAGATTTTGTTAACCCAATGTTATTCAATATTGTTATGAACAAAATCATAAAGATTTGCTCTGATAAAGGTTGCAAAATGGGAGGTCAAAAATGTGTGATCTGCAAATTAAAAATTTTTTAACACAACGACAAAATATCTGTTCAAAAAAATTCATAACAGGTAAAGAATCTCTGAAATGTAACTTTATACTTTATTCATTATGTTTAATTAATTAAAATGTGTCAATTTTTTTCTTTTATTATTAACTTTACGCGGAGCCCCTAACGTTGTTCAAGGACCTCTAAATTAGTTTTAATTTTTTACGAACTTTTTGACCCCGGGGACTTTGAAGGTCCGAAGGAACCATTTTGGGAACCACTGATCTAGAACATTCGATCTTTTCTGACCATCGTCTCGAAGTTTCCAAAAACAAAAAATATTAAAATCCAAATCTATCTTGTGCTAGGTAATATAAACAAATATTTTTATGCGACAATTAATTTATATTTTTTCAATTGTTTTAAAAACTAACATGTAATATCAAATTCTACTTTTTAAACGTTTAAAAAATACTGTATATCAAAAATTTTATGTAATTTAGATAATGCTAACTCTAAACAAATGTTTTTACTCTATCAAATATTTTATGCATATACAATTACATAAAAAACAAATTTTAAATTTTTTATTACTGCAAAAATAGTATTTGAAGAAAAAACTTTAGAAATTGACAAAATTATTTTGTACCATCATGATAGTGTTGAGTTGACAATTAAATAGATTGATATCATGTTTTATACCCGATTCTTTATTACTAAATGCTATTTTAATATCTAGAATTAATGTACTACCCTACAAATTTTATAATATACACGAAACACATGGCAGTTCCCGCATTCTAAATATATTTATAATTACAGGACCTCTATGTTAATGGAGTTTCCTATGATTTCCAGGTAGGTTATGTTACAAAGGCTTTATATAAAAATACATACAAATCAACTGACTATAAAATTTATAACAATAAGCCGTATACAATAGAACCAAATTTTAATACCTCATTCAAGAAAACATAATTACAATTTAGTATACGAAAATACGAAATACCTGAGTCATTGTTGTGGAGGTAAAACATTAATAGTAATTTATTTTCTAGCATTATATACGCGCGTATCAAGTTGAGAATCTCTTCACAGTAGGACTATTAAAATAATATTACGGAAACTGGAATTATAAGCGGTCCCATTAGACTACTGACATAACGTGCCGTTCATGCCCAGTGTGGCATTTCGTAATTGCTTTATTTTCTTAGTTTATATTGCTACTGTATTTATTAATGTAATCGTTAACTTTCTTGCTTTGGAAACTACAAATGCGTCAGCTAGTAGAGTAATCATTTTGTAGCATCTTGAAACAAAAAACCATTCACAGTTAAAAATTCTATTTTTAAACAAACTTGTAATAAGCAACTATAAATCAATTTTTATTGAAGTTTTTGTATTATTAAAAAAACAATACTATTTAGAAAAAACTATGCAAACAGAATTTTTTCAAATCATGAATACTTGAATAAAGATAATAAAGCTTAAAAATAAATTTTAACTAACCAATTACCTTCTTTTTCTTAATAAAACGAAAACTGGTGTGGTCAACACACGACTTTCCTATAAGGAATTTCTACATATTTTTTATTTTTAAATTGAAGAAAAGCATCCAAGTCAGAAGAATATAGAGAATTCAGAAAACTTAGATTTATAATTGTATTTACTTAAAAGAAATAATAGTAAAAGTACTATACATTAGACAATTTGGTGATCTCTTATCTGCAAATTAATTATGATACAAACTTAGACAGACACTTGGATCGTTTCTAGTTTTAAAAAAGGTTTGTACGCGATAAGTTTTGTTTCACACTATACTTTTTTCTTTGACAATTTCTAGTTCATAGAAACTTAAATCTAAAATTGGAGGCAGAAAATATAATGTAGAACTGGCTTTACTTTATAATAGTGCCTCAAAAATATCTATTCCATTGGGGCATTCTACAAACATAAAAAAACGTATGATAGTATGTCAACTATATTAAAACTCATCCAATATTTAAATCATCTTTGGTAACTATGTAGTGTCTTGAAGATATTGACGTACAAAAAGCACTTAAAAGCTTTCTAATGACACATGTATCGAATAACAACTTTAAGATGTTATGGGCTCAGTAGGCTTCCATTGCGCCTTGTTTCAGACCATATAACTTTTACTAATTTACATACATGACTACTATCTCCTTTTGTAAAACCTTTGGGTTGTGTCATGTAGACTTATAGACTTGTAGACTTCATGTAGACCGCAAATGAATACATAAATTTTAGGTTTTACTACTTCTTACAGCTATTTATTACTCATACAATAAGATAATTTCTAAATACCATTAAAATTAATAGAATTTTTGTGGTCTTAGTAATTAATGGTTTTATTAACAAATAAATTAAGGATAAGCTATTAGGTTAATTAGTAAATTTTGCACAATTTATGCTTATTTATTATAAACTTTTTAATTGTTTGAGATTAAATAAAGCGTATAGTTTAGTTGCAACATTATTAAAGTGATCACGTAATCAATAAGTCGATTTTGGAAATATAAATACAATAGTTATTTTTGTACATTTTACACAAAATGTACACAAAATGTACATATTTGTAGTAATATCGACTAATTTAAATAATTGCTTCAACCAAACCGCATTTGTTTTAATATAGTATTCCAGTGGTCGGCAAACTTATTGGCCAAAGAGCCAAGTATGTACATTACAACGATTCAAAAAAATTCTGAGAGCCAAATTTGTTTTTTAATTTAGTAAAACTTTATTATAATTTTAGACCTTCATTAAATTACGGGTACATTGAATAAAACTTGATTTCACACTTAATAAAGATTTATTCGTAATTAAGCAATAATATGAAAGAAAAGTATCCATAAATTTAAATCATGACAATGAATGACAAACACTTAATGCGAACAATGTCTTTGCACCTCCTTGGAAAATTTCAGTAAGTCAGGTTTGTATGTTGTAGTTTTTAATTTTAGGCATGATTCCAGGTTCTCATCAATAAGACGACTTCTCAGTTTACTCTTGATAAAGTTCATGCTTGAAAAAGATTGTTCGCATGAATATGTAGAACCAAAAAGAGAAAGAACAGCAAACGCGAGTTTTTTCAGCTGATCGTAAGAGTCAGGAATACTATTCCAAACGTTGAAAATGATCATGTCTTCCTTCTCCAGGTCTTTCAAAGCAGACCACTTGTGTTGTGAACTAAGATTACATTTGTTCTTCTCCAATATTTCCAAATCAATACAAAGACGTTGAAATTTAGAGCTCCATATTTCCTTGTTTTTTTAATCCTGCAATTGTATTTCAAAGTTTCCAATGTCAATGCCAAAAGGAGAAAATTTCAACTCAGTTATCGTAGCATTAAGAGAATTTTTAAGGTCGCTCTACTGTTTTTAAACTCCTGAAACCTACTGACAAATGATTCCCTCATATTTAAAATTGTTGTTTTGAAATGGTGTTTGTCAATGGAGGTATTTCTTGGCGATGCTTCAGCAGGCTTGGAAAATGAAACAATGTTTCCTTTTCAAAATCTTCAGCAAAAAGGGATAATTTGTTTTCGAATGAAATGACTTCTTCTAACATCGAAAAAATTGTGTTTCCTTTCCCTTGTAGTTTACGGTTAAGCTGATTTAGATGAGACGTAAGGTCTACCATGAAATGAAAGTTTTGGATCCACTGATTGTCTGTAAATTCTGGACAGTGAATACCCTTCTCAAGGAGAAATACTTCAATTTCTGGCAATAAGGACGCGAAACGTTTTAAAACGTTTCCTCTTAATAACTATCGAAGCTTGTTATGAAGCAGAAGATCAGCGTACTCACTCTCCATTTCAACTAAAAATTCTTTAAATTGACGATGATTAAGAGCTCTAGCTACAATAGAGTTGATGTTCGTAATCACTAATCCCATAACTTTATTAATTTCTTCCAGTAACGTCTGCGCACAAAGCGCTTCTTAGTGTATAATGCAATGATAAGCCAATATCTCATGATTAATTTTTTCTTTCAAAATGGCAACAAACCCTTTTCTGACGCCGGTCATACTTTTGGCCCCGTCTGGTGAAATCGACACAATTTTTTCGAAAGTAATATGATATTTATTCATACACTCTACCACAGCATTTGCAATATCCTCTCCACGCGTCTGACCTTTGAGTGGCAATAATTCTAAAAGTTCTTCTTTAGGACCTAAATGAGAAATAAATCTTACAAAAAGCGAAACTTGCGCTGTCACAAGACTCGTCAACTGCTATTGATAAAGCCGAAACCAATTTCAGATCTTCGATTTGCTGAAGGGTTATATTAGAACACATTTTAATTGTTCTATCTTTCATTGTTTTGGCAGACAGTGGGTAACTCTTTAATTTTTTTTAGAATATCTGCTTTGTTCTTAAAATCTCGAAATAGCTCTTCGGAAACAACGTTTTATGTATTCCCCGTCTGTGTACGGTTTTCCTCTCTTGACTAACAACAAAACTTGCCATATTAACATTGCTGGAAGATTGCATCTAGTTATTAAATACAGAAGTTGATGAATCGTGACTCTTCTGAAGTTCCTCAACTGCTTTCTTCCTTGCATCACCGGCAGGATATTTAATGTTAAATGACGCATGCTTACTTGTAAAGTGTCTCTCCAAATTTGACTTCTTGTTGTACGCGAATTTCTCCTTAAAAATAAGACATGTCGGACGGCCATTCAAGTTTCGAATAAATGCGAAATTTTCGGGCCACTCAACTCTAAAGTCTCGGTTTTCATCTTCCGTTTTTCTTTGCTTCCTTTTGGTAACCATGTCGATTGGGGCACCTAAATATAAAAATATCCTAAATTAAATTTTTTCTAAAGCCACCAATACAAAATTATTATCATTATTAAAATGATGACAAAAATACCTGTAGGATGTGCAACTGGGTGAAAAAAAATATAACAACTTTATTCTTCAAGAAGACACCTTTGTAACGTAAGCCACTTGCACGATAAGCTCCGACCACTGTAGAAAATACTGTTCATAATGCGACTGGTACAACGACTGTTGTGAATGCCAACCTAACTTGATGAAACATGCGAGTCTCCCCCGCGCCGCGTACCCCGCAGTTGTCAACCGACCGTTAAGTCACCCCCACACACGTACACTTTGAAGCGATGGTAACACGCGCAAAATTCGAAAGTAAGGTAACGGTTTTGTAGCGCAGTTTATATGAAACTTTTCTGCACAACGCGACAGCCTGAGGCGGCGCGTGATATTGTCGCTCAGAAGTGTACGTGTGTGGGGGTTTATTCCTTCGGTGCGATGCGCCTGCCCGGGTCCATGGATGTGCCAGAGCCACACTCAAGGAGCCAAAGAGCCGCATGCGGCTCTGGAACCGCACTTTGCCGACCCCTGCATTAGACTGTTTCAAAAAAATCGACAATTTTTTTTTTCCTTAGGCACTGTGAAAATATCATTGGAAATGACGAAAATAAAATACTGTGAAAGTTTTAGCTCTTAATATTCATATTAAGGTGTGCCGCGTCGCAAATTTCGATTTCCCATTTAATTAACATGGGAAAAAGTTTTGTTTAGACTTTGGAATTTTGTAACTTAGTAACTAAATTGGTTATCAGTAAGACTTAAACATATTCTTATAGGAAATTTAATGCTCTACAAATTTTATGTCTTATGAATTTTTCGTAAATCTTCTCCTTCAAATGTTATTGAAGGTTAAAGTTGAACCCTGGATAAATTTCATCATTTTTTCAAATAATGTAAAATAAATTGAATATAAAAAAAATATTACAGAATTAAATAAGAATAATTGGTAGTCATATAATTAAAATAATTTAAATTTATAAGTGAATGAATTACAGTTATAATGAAATATAAAATCCCAAAAATACAAAAAAATTATTTCTCCATGTTAATTTAATAATTTATCTATAAATGATGGATGCCGCTCACGAACAGTAGAAAATTTCAAAAAACTCGTGATAGATAATTTATAGGAAATTAAATTATCTACAAAAAAAGTTTAATAACATTTTCCGATAAAGTTTATAGTTTCGCTGGAAATTTGAAAAAATGATGAAATTTATCGATTGTTCAACTTTAACCTTCAATTACTTTTGAAGGAGTAAATTTACGAAAAATTTATAAGACATAAGATTTGTAGAGCATTAAATTTCCTATAAGAATATGTTATGGTCTTACTTGTAACCAATTCAGTTACAAAGTTACAAAATTCCAAAGTCGAAACAAAACTTTTTCCCATGTTAATTAAACGGGAAATCGAAATTTGCGATGCGACACACCTTAATATGAATATTAAGAGCTGAAACTTTCACAGTATTTTTTTCGTCATTTCCAATGATATTTTCACAGTGTCTAAAAAAAAAATGTCGATTTTTTTGAAACAGTCTAATATACATATATTTTAAAAGTACGTTTATATTATAAATAAAATACTCAAACTAATTAATATTTTGTATATAAACCGTTATTTTCCAAACATTCTGTTAACCTGTTCGGCATCGAGTTAAGTAATTTTTTGTAGAAGTTTGATCCTCGAAAACGTTCCCAAAATTCATTTGCAGTTTGCACTATTTGATTTAAGTTTCTGGCCGGAATGTCAAGTCGATTATTGGTCCAAGTTCTGCTCATAGCTGCGCCCACATGTTCTCGATGGGGTTTAAATCGGGAGATTTTGCGGACCATTCTAAAGAAATTACGTCGTTTCTGTCCTCAAACCACTCATTTACGATTCTGCTTTTAAGAATTGGCGAATTGTCTTGGACAATAACAATTTCTTCCAATTCTTCTTCTGGGTAAAGTGTTCGCACACTTGGCACCAAAATTTCATCTAGCACTCGAACGTAACTTTCAGACGTAAATCGTGGTGGAGAAACTAGAACCAATTCACCCGGTCTAGCTTATGAAATCCACCCCTAAAATCCACCAGAAATTCTTCCACTTTGTCGATTTTTACGAACATGTTTGGTACTAAATCTTGTATTTCGTGGTCGCCAAAGTGTCATAGACAACTCTTGTGTCGATGAAAATACCTTTTCGTCCGTAAAAATCACCGTACTCCAGTCTCTGTACAAATTACTTTAACAGAATCTCATTTTTGCTTGAGCATGCCTTTCTGTTAATTCAGGTTTTGTCGCAGGCTTACTTGCAAATAATCCTGCGTCGTTTAATCTGCGTCTTATTGTTGAAGCACTGCAGTTTAAATAAACTTCTTCTCGAATTCGCGGAGCAGTTGTAAAAGGAGAATTTTGAACACACCTAAGAATATTTGCATCTTCCTCTATCGTAGTTGCTCTATTTATTCCTTTTGGTTTCGTTATAAGAGAAACTTCTCCTTCTTCATCAAACCTTCGAAGCCACCGACGAACTTGGCGCATTCAATTATTTTAGTAAATTACGTTTTCTTAAAATAAATAAGTTTTTTTAACAAAAATACCTTTAATATAATTCAAAGTGTGTTTCTTTTCCACTTAAAATATTTTTTTAAATTTATTCTGAACCCTGATTGTTTATTACCAACAGAATTTTTAAGAAAGAAACTCAAACACGACAAATTTTCTAAACATTGATGTCGATTTTGGATTGTAATAATACATTAACGTGTGCATAATTTTAATTAATATTATATTCTAATATTAGTTAAAAGGATAAAATGAAACTAAGAAAACTTTTCGTTTAAGAAAACGTAAAATATTTTTTTAAGGATGTTTAAGATTAGTAATTAATCAATGATTCGGTCTATTTTAGAAGCTTATTATTATAAGCAAATACTAAAAATTTTACCGATAATCTATTTTGTAAAGCAATTTCACGTTGAGGAATTCCATTAGCATCCATTCGAGTAATTGCAATCCTTGCTTCTACACGGGAATCTCTCTGCCCAAAACCTCTACCCATGTTTGGTTATTTTTAAAAATTACTTACTTATACTAATCTTAACTATATGTATTTTATAATAACAACTAAAATTATTTGCTGATCAATGTCTACTTGAAATAAACTAGTATACTAAATTACGCTCTACTAAATACTAAGTTATTGACTATTGTCAGAACTCGTAATTTGAATTCCAAATATTACTTATTGAACAATTAATGATCTTTGTTGCAAACTTGTTATCGGTAGAGGTGCTTTCACACATTCTTAAATTAACTGCACTATTTTTAACTAAATACTCCGGAATTTACGCTTCCTTTGTCATTACAGGAAATAATTATCCTTAAGAAAATTTTTCAGAACTTAGACAATGAGTAAGGTCAAAGTTGGACTTTCAAAAGATTTTAGTTTCCAGTTATTCATAGATAACATCAATATTTGATGATATCGCAAAATAAATTGATTGTTTTTGGGTTTCCAAGTTTAATGATTTTCATTGCATTAGACACAAATGCAAAAATTTTATTTTGTTTGGTTTTGCGTTTTTGAGTCCGATTGTATAATAGTTACCTTTATTTCGAGATTCAGCATTTCCTAATAGATTATAACTAACACTTAGCTACATATATGGTTCTCTTTTATTTTATTTTCACTGACAAGAAAAATAAATTTGTTCGTTACGTTACGTACAGGTTCTGATTGCCAATTCATAATAAGAGTAGATTAATTAGATACTAGTTTGAGAACAGAAACGGCGTAATTTCTTTAGATTTTAGAATGACCATCAAAATCTTTTGACTTAAACCCCATTGAGAATATGTGGGTAGTTATGAACAGGACATAGACAAACAATTTAAACAGGGGCGTAGCTATCTTGGAGCAGTTGTAGCAAACGGCTCAGAGCGCACGAATCTTAAGAGCACACGAGCCAGGGAGCGCAAATTTTAAAATAACTTATCATAGTATTATTTTACTAAATAGTTCTATCAAGCAGTAAAAAAGGTTTGATCAATATATGAACACAATTGACAATACTTAATAAATGTTGTGTGCGCTGTGCGACTGCTTAAAAACTTAAATGCATTTTAATTGTACTTCTAGTATTAGTTTTTCGAGGGCGTTCTATGACGTAATCGTGATTTGTAGCCACTTTCAACTTTAAAAATGCACTATGGTTTAAAAAAAATATAAATGCGTCGATAAGCGGTTTAAAAAAACATCTTTGCAAAGTTGCAATTTGTTGTCCTTCGTTCTCACAAAAAAGGTGTTTTTGAACTTTTGTTTTTGTAGTAAGCCCTTAATTTTTGTTAATGCTTACAAAAACAAGACTTAAAATAGCAGGCGGCATAGGTTTTACATAAACTTGTTATTCACTTTCAATAGAAAAAAAGGGCTTGTATAACACGGTGCTCTTTCCGTGTTCAGGCTCTTGACGCGTTACGTTCTCGGTATTTTGTTGTTATTAGAATATTAGTCTACTTGGAATTAAACTGAAGAAGCCAAGACGAACAAAGCAAACCTAAAAGTTTTATAACTGATTATAACAATTTTTAAGCATTATCTTGATAATTGTACAAAATAAAGTACTGGGACATGTTAATATTGTCTCCAAAATGCCACTCAAAAAGATGTAGAGCAATCGATTGAGATGCTGTTCTTACTTCTAACCCAATTCCAAAATATATATATTAAATAATTGGGATATTGTTAAAAACGAGGTAGTTGAATTATCAACTAAATGGAGCATTGAACCTTGTTTCGCCAAAAAGAGATTGCGTCTAGTAAAAAAATCTTTGACAAGCTGGATGAGACTATTCAAAATAGTAAAGAATGTTTTAAAGTGAAAGTTTTTTAATAAAGTAATTTACATAGTATTTACTCAATTAAATATTAAATATAAATCCGTGCGTAAAGTAAATAGACTTTTTAATTGTTTATCGCTAGTATATCTTGTCGCATCATCTGATGAAACAATTTTGGTTGATTCCAAATTGTTGAAATTGGCATATTCTTCAGATATTTCTTTTAGTTTTCTACCACAATTAATAAGATTTACAATGTGTTTTTTTATTCAATTAAGACAAATTACTTCTATACGCAAAGTTGCTGAATTACTCTTAATTCACACCCCAGTCTCTCCCAAAAGATATTTACGAAGTAGTATATATCTATGTCTACCGTTCTAGCTCTTTGGCCACAATATCAATTAAAAAACCAATTGCTGGTCAACTTGATCTGGGTAAATTAATTGACCGATTAATACTTTTAAGATTTGTAAATGTCTTAATGTAGTTTATAACGTAATCATGTATAATTAATTCAATATTACTGTGTGAATATGTCATACATTTAAAAATTTCAAATCAATTGTCATTAAATAATGTTTAAATTGAAATTAAAAAATAAAGACTAGAAAATTTACAATTTTATTGGAACATTTGTGAGAAAAAAAGGAGGAGCACAGATCTTATTTTTTCCAGGGCGCTGTATATGTAGCTACGCCTCTGAATTTAAATAATGTAGCGCAAGTTGCAAATGAACTTTGGGAACGTTTCCGAGGATTCGACTACTGGAAAAAATTAATTAACTTGATGCTGAACAGGTTAACGAGATATATACGAAATATTAATTGTAACGTTTTATGTATTAAATAAACATATTTCTATAATAAAACTACTAACTAATAAGAGAAGCGATTAAGTATTAATCTACTTAAAACTGTTTAAATTGTTACAAACTTTAGGTTTTACGAACCTTGCACGGCCAACTTATATAGTCGGAAGTAGGGGAGGTTCACAGGAAGTATGCTTAAGGGCGCCAGAGCTGATCTAAGATAACACTTCTGTCTCGCTCACGACAGACGGTCCAAACTTGTAACGCAATGGGAGGTTTGTAATCCTTATTACTCTGATGGTCGAGTAGCCAAAGTGTGTTATTAGATAACGACGATCAAAAGAGAAAGGTATGTTGCCATAAAAGAAGGAGTAACTAAGATAACAACTTTAATTTAGTAACGTCGATGATTATCACAGATATATTGAATTTTCAGTACATGAATGCCAGTAGTATCGGCAACACACAATACATAAGTAAGTTACGTTGAAATGAACAGCGAAGAATAGTTCGTAGTAAATATTGTTTGTACATAGTATGCGAAACACACAAAATAATTAATAATACGACATTACTGTTAATAAAACAGTGATAATAATTACTGAATTAATACTAAACTTTCGTACTAATTAATGGTTGTACACAGCATGCGAAACACACAAAATAATTAATGAATACTACCTAAATGGTAATAATACAATATACGGAATTAACATTAGCTAAAATTTCGTAAGCGACCTTTCTGACAGCGAACAAATAAATAAAACAACTTACCCACAATACAGGAACTCCTACTTGGTCGAAGAAAGCGCTTTCCCCGGCAAGTGAGCCTGAAATCACTTTTAAGTAGCAAGTCGTGTCAAACCAAAGCCTCACGAAATCAAAATCTACAAAAATGGTTACTTATTCTTAAAGAAAGTACATAAAGCATAACCCGGTTGTCGAATGCTGTATACACCGTCGATGACAGGCGGCTGCGCAGGTGTCTGCCGCCTGAGTAGAATCTCGTAGAAGTGTGATTAGCTTCGGTTCATTTAATTTTAACCATACGCCTTATAAATCGAATTATACTCGTCCCACGAAAGTATTTTTCGAAGTTAATCCTGCATAATTCGTTCGACGACTCAAATATATTATTATCGTAGTACACTTATAATTTGATCCCCATTACTGTGGATGGTCTTTGAAAATTATTTGCAAGTCCCACCGGCCATCTTATGCAGTTGACAGATTAATGATTTCGTCATAAATGACAGTCACACGAAACGATCGGTAGGAGGCGTCCCAACCGGAATCTAATTTCAATAACATATACAGGGTATCCCGTAATGAAAATTTCGTACGTAACAAAATTTAGTTCAGTTTAAAACGATGATTTAAATTAGTCGACATTACTACATAAAACGACTTTTTCAGTTTATATAAGGATAAAGTAAAACGTTATTTCACAAAAATGTAAATAGTATTCATTTTAGAATCTAAAGGTCGTTTTGTGCTAAAGAACAGAACGATATGGTTTTTTATTTAATTGATCATTTGACGTATTTGTAATCACCACTATTAAAATGATTTAATTAATTATGCATAGTAATTGCAAATATGTTATGAATACACTAGTAATGATAGTAGTATTAGTAGAAGCAATATTCTATATAAATATCTGATATAAACAAAAATTCTAGAATTAATAGCTTGCATAAGATATAAATTCTCTAAAATACACTTTTTAAATATTAAATACATTAAAAATTTTATAGTAAATACCAATCTGGTATTTCTATTATTTCTTTAGCTAGACAAGTAATAAAATTACAATGGTTTATTTGCTTTAAGCTTCTAATGGGAAACACCCCATACCATTAGAATGTGAATAGGTCCGATCCTAAGCGGTCATTTTGGTTGAAGGCGATTATACATAATTTTTTGCTTGTCTTGGTTTTTTCATTAATAATTGATGCGTTTTCTTTAATAATACTCATAATTCTATCTTTAAACTTTAAATTGCCTTCCCCAAACTGTTCTGCACTCAGCAAATCTTTCATGATGGCACAATTATTAATTGTTCTTCGATCCTGTACACTAGCACAGCATTCATCTTCAAATTGTTGAAGGGTCAATGCCTCGACAACACTACTTTTTTTTTATTTTTGTTGTGACCTCTATTTGGATCTATCCAAGGTTTAATTAAATTATTAAAATGAACGCATTTTTGCTTTCCATCTAAAATTACTCCTTGCTGATGAATTATGTCAATTCCCAATGAAAAATCCATATTTAAAGAAAGTACAATTAAAAATCTTACTTTTTATTCCATTTTACTAACGTTTAACTGTGTACTTAACACTTTATTTATTGATGTAATTTTCTTCTTTGTTGCAGTCAACAAATCAAATTTATTAATGTTTATAATATCTTTAGTTAAAGTTTCAATATTTTGATTAAAAATTTCTTCTTTAACCTACGACGCCATTACACCTGTATCTATCAACGCATAATATTCTTGATTTATATAATTAAGCTTAACATATGATAATACTAAATTTTCTCGGTGATTCTCATCTTCATCTAACAAAAAATTTCCATCGATTCCTAAATTAATTGTGGAGATGTCATAACTAACTTTTTAAATTAAATATTTAAAGTTTATTTTTTATATTTGTAGATAGATCATGTACATCTACTACGTGAATTTTATCAAAATCAACTAGGTCTTCTTTACTATTCTGGTATGATATTGTATTTTGTTATTGGTTTGTTACTATGTTTATAGTTATTTTCGTACTCTTTTTCAGCATTTTCTTTGTTTATGACATCATGATTTGCTTGGCCTTCTTTCTTGTCTGTTGTAGTTACCTTGATGGTTATTTTGGTACCAGTTTGTCTGGTAATCAAAATTTCTATTTCGTATTTTATTTTCTAGCTCTTGTTTTTTATCTATTTCTTCATATTTTAGTTTGTAGCCACTCTAATACTGATTTGACCTGTAGATACAGTTTTTTGTACAATTATCATTGTTTACCGCCATGTCATAATTTCTTACAATTTCTGAAAGTTTTTTAAAAGTTTTTATATTTTGAACTGCTACTGCTCTTGTAATTTCACTTTCTAAATGTCTTGATAAGTATTGTATAATCTCTTCTTTAGTTAATTTCGGAGTTTAATATTGTGCTTTGTTTTATCTATTCGTTATATACAGTTCTTTATTCATTCCTCTATCATCGTTCTTTCTACATGTTCATTCTGTTCGAACTTCAGCTTGATGTGCGTTACTCCAATATTGCTCTGTAAATAATTTTTTAAACTCTTTAAATGTAGAATATTTAATTTAATTATACTATGCCATATGTCAGCATTTTCACGTAGCGTCATGTTTATAATTTGTAATTTTCGATTTTCGCTAGAAATTGATTGCAATTCAAAAAAATCATTGATAATACTCCTTTTTTTTCCTTCAAAATGTGGCAAAACATCTAAATTCATATCATATGTTGGATAACACTGGTCTGCAAAAAAATATTTTTTATCGAGCCCTGACACTATTCCGGGTGATTCTTATGTAAAATGACGTCCTGATCCCAAATATGTCTTCCGTTTTCTTCCATCACCCACCATTTTCGAGGGAGCCCCAAATCTCTAATTTTACCACTTTTTGATAAATTAATTATAATTTATTTATCGAACGATAATAATAATTATAATAATTATTATAATAATAAATATATGGACATGAATTTAATTTAAATGGAAAAAAGAACTATTTTAGCTATAAACAGTAATAAATAAAAAGATATTCATCGTTACTTGGTGCTTGCTTACCTTTTATACCCTGAGGTAAAGCTCTCTCGTTTCAAAAACCAGCAGTACTCCGCCAACATGCTTGCATTCCAATCCCTGAAAATCTCTTCTCCAGCTTAGCGATGTCTTGATGGAACCGTTCCCCGTGTTCATCCGAGACTGCTCCTAAATTTTCAGGAAAAAAGTCCAGATGCGAGTGAAGGAAGTGAACTTTAAGAGACATGTTACATCTTATGTTCTTGTACGCTAAAAGCAGTTCCTCGACGTGAGCAACATAATCTTCACTTTTGTGGTTACCCAGGAAGTTCTTACAAACGTTTTGAAATGCAAGCCAAGCTCGTGTTTCTTTTTGATTTAGGAGTTCAATAAACGTCGAATCTTGGAAGAGTTGTCTAATCTGGGGACCAACAAAAACGCTTTCTTTGATTTTAGCTTCGCTAAGACGAGGAAATTTAGTTTTCAAAAATTGAAATGCGCCACCTGTCTTGTCCACTGCTTTCACAAACTGCTTGATCAATCCAACTTTGATGTGTAAAGGTGGTAAGTAAATATTTTCCTTCAGAACCAAAGGATTGTGGGCGACATTTTTCTGATCAGGAATAAGATTTTCTCGCAGAGGCCAGTCCCGTACGATGTAATATTTATCTCGGGCTCGGCTATTCCATTCACAAAGGAAGTAGCAATATTTTGTGAATCCTGATTGCAGGCCCGTGAGTAGAACAACAACTTTTAAGTCAGCGCAAAGTTTCCACTTATAATCATGATAACTAATTTTATCAAGGATTCTGAAGATGTTTTCGTACGTTTCCTTCATATCAACAGAGTATGCAACTGGAACTGATGGAAAGTCATTCCCATTTGCCAACAGGACAACTTTTAAGCTTGTTTTTGATGAGTCTATAAACAGTCTCCATTTGTCTGGGTCACATGGCATCTGTAGCTCTGTCATTAATAAATTTGCTTTAGGGCAGAACACTAAACCTTTATCTTCTGAGAAAAGACATTTCAGGGTTGCTTGTCTGGTCCTGTAAGAAGATATTTTTACTCCCTTTTCTAAGAGATTCCACTGTTGAAGTTGCGATCCTAGGAGCTGAGATTTAGTCTTGGGTAACTGCAAATCCCTGACAAGATCATTTAATTCCGATCGAGTGAGGAGGTGAGGTTGCCGAGAAACTAAATCTGCGGAATACTTTTCATCATCATTGAACGTATCATTCAAAGCCCCAGGTTGTGGCTCAGAGTCTTTTAAATCAATTTCCGGCTCTAGAGTATAAGTGTTTGGGGGCTCTGGGATTGGCAAAGTATCGTTATGAGAAACAGGTCTTAGAGCTGACGGAATATTGGAATTGTATGCTTGCTTTTGCTCGTAAACCCGACGGTGGAAGTCATACAAAAACAACAATCTGTAAGATTACAGCGAGGTTCACGCCAAACCATGGACACAGCAAATGGCATTGATTTACGGGTACCTTTGAGTCAAACTGATGGAGCCCAAGTCTTGTCCTGGTCGCTAACTTGACAATCAAAGTACAATTTATAAGCTGTTTTAACAAGCGGAGAAAGGGGTTTTCGTTGCGCTTTTAAAGTTAATTACCCGCAGACATAGCAGAAGCTATCGGGATTATTTTTACACTCGCGTGGCATAATTAAACAGTAATTCCACGCCCGACATTAACCACAAATCACATTTAGTCACTTGAAAAAATCCGGAGTAAAAGTAGTTTTACTGTTTTACACAAATGAACAAAAATGAACACAAAATCCAGCACGTTTAAAACGTCGACAAGTTAACTCTGCAACAGCTATAAATGTACTGATCGAAGCAGTTAAGCAAACAATGTAATATACTATAATGAGAAGAGTAATGCAAGTTCAAGTCTGTCGAAAATTCCTGTTCAAACCTGCATATGGTATTGAAATCGCCAGCGTCGTGCAGTGAATCTTCCTAACTGTTTATTGATATTTTTTTACTGTTCTTATATATTTGTATTTTATTGTTGTTTCTATATACATTTTATAGCCAAACTTGTGCCATATAGTTTGGTATAAATTTTATTACCTGCTTTGGGATGTTTAACAGCTATAAGTTAAAATTCTAAAAAAAAATGCAAAAAATAAAATAAAAATGGGGTCCCCCCAAAATAGGTGGGTGATGGGTAAAAACGGAGCTCATTTTTACATAAGAATCGTCAAGAATGGTATCAGGGCCGATTTTCATGCAGAGCAGTGATAATTGGTTGGTATACAATTATTATGTTTTAATTTAATTTTAGAGAAATGAATCACTTCACCAATATGTTTTAATTTGTTTAATTGACTTTCTAATTGAATTAATTTTGTTTGATTACTACCTTCTAACAATAATATATTATCTTCATTATTGGCGCATTTTATATTAGTTTCTTGTACCAAATTTTCAATCTTTGTTTCTAATATTTTAATTTTTTTTTCTTGCATATTTATAGATGTACTCATCGTGTTTTCAATGTTTTCAATTTTCTTATCCCAATTTTTATTCTACATTCTGTCCTAACAGTTTTTATTTTTTCCTCTAAATCAACTTTGTTTTGAACTTGCGTGTTTTGAAATTCATTTCTCAAATTTTTTATCAATATTTTAGTTTTTTCTGCTGTGTTTTCCTCACCTGCTGCAATTTCAAACTTCATTATCTTCTAAACTCATATCTCTTAAGTTATTTGTATTTTCCAAATTTTAAAATATCTTGTCCATATTTTCAAACTTCTTTTCCATATTTTCAAATTTCTGTAAAACTTCATACATTAAAATCTTTATGTCTTCTTCTTCTTCACCTGCCACTTTTGCTTGACTTCTTGTCAGAACTGTGCTTTTTTTTGCCATTCTTGTAACTATTTTAGTACAGCAACACAAATTAAACTCGCAAACAGAAACAAATATTATACAAATTATCCCCGTATCATAAACTCTACTAAATCTGTAACAGATATTTAGAAAAATAGTTTTCAACATAAATATACAAATGTCCTCACGTAGAAACGACAATATTTTATGATACACACGGGTATAATCAAAGTTTAATTTAATATTTTTTTAAAATGATTAGATTTATAAATATACCAGGACTAGTCCAGTATTGCTATAGGGTTGGGCACTCACAAACAGTTTTTGTTAAAATAGTTTAAAAATTATTCATGTGTCATCTTGACACATCTTTATAAAAATCTAATTATCCCGAATCTCAACAAGTTTTACAGCTTATCACTAATATATAATTGCCAATCGTTTTTTTTTAACATAATTGATTTTTTAAATTGAATTTAAAACAACAACAATGTAAGGAACCATAACACAATATTAATCAAAAAACCAAATTAATATATTAAAAGTACAATAAACCATAACAACAGTTACTAAAATAATTATTATTGTTAACGTGTTATCAAAAGAAACCTCCAAATAAATAATAAAGAAAAAATACCAGTAACAACACGAACAACTTTTTTAAATCGCTGAATCCAAACAAATTTAGTAATTCTATAAATCGTCTAAGTTATGTGTACATTCAACAAAGTTAAATTTTAAAATAACCAGTAGAAAAGAACTCTATCGCGAAAACCTGGTATTGAAAAAAACCGCAAGACCGTAATAAACAGATAAAAAAGCAGAAAATCGTTATTAAAAATCTAAAGAAAAACTTTTCCATAAAATTTTTTTTGTCTGTATCAATATAACTTTAATAAACATTAAGTCCGTAATGTGTAAAATAAAAAATTCAAGAAACTGTCATAGTCGTAAAAACTAAAATTAATTAAATTTGTTTACATTAACTTTATTTAAGCTGATTTGCAAAACATCATCAAACAAAAATAAATATTTGTAAGAAAAATATATAATTAAAAAGTTTAAATAAAGTTTGAGAAGAAGCTTTTATCTTATTTTGTGCAGCTTTCGTACATAAATTTATTTTTTATCTGAAAACGTAAACTTTATACAAATAATTGAACTTGAATAGATAAAAAGTATGGCAGTAAAAGCAACCCAATATATTTGATAAGTATAGAAACCGGACTAAGAGTAGGGTGCGATATGATAAGGTAAACATCCTCCGGAAAGAGGAAGTGGGCGACTACGGGTTGAAATATCCTATCCGGTATCAGTGGATCAATCAAGGCAAGGCCCTTAGATCTAGGGTTCAAATATCATACAGTCTCACGATCCCCATTTGAACCATATTTCAAGTAGTTATTTCTACGCCACAACGTACCCAATAAATTACCATTACTTTAAACTTCAATTTTTATCTGCACAAGTTGATAAAGCCGCATCTAGAAAAGAAATAATACAACGGAACGAATGTTGCAAAATACAGTTAACCGTGTTTTAAAACAAGTTTAGATAATTATCGTGGTTAAGATTTGCTGTTGTTATTTAGCATAATTAAATTCTCAGGAAATTTAAAAGTAATTGTCTAATGCACTGAACGTTTCCCCGAGTTCCAGTAACTGACATAATTAAAACAAAAGATTTAAAGATTAACTAGAGCACAAAATGCAAATATACAATTTTTACAAGGATTACTGCAAAATAAATGCGTGAAAAGTTATAAACAAATATTTACTTATTATTAGGCGAGTAATTATTTCGCATGACTACATACAATAAGCAAAACCACAAGGATGATAGTATTATTATTAGTAACATCAATTACTAACAATTATAATTATTAAATTATACATTAACTGGCAAATTACAATCCGTTTTATCTATAAATTATTGTTTGCGTATTAACTTAGTTTAAATCAGAGGAATTTATGTAGGAATTTGCCTATCGATTATCACACCTAAACGTACATATATGAAGCTTAAGTTAACGTACCATACAAACTGTGAAGAAAAGATTATTTTACTAAATTGTTAGATTTAGCACTAAAAAAATATGATGAATAGTTTTTAAAATATTTTATCTAATTGTATTCAACACAGTGAAATCAAATATTTATCTTTTCTATAGAATCATTTACGTTTTATTTAATTATCAGTTTTTTCAACTATTTAATTTAAAGATTTTTTTAATGCACTTTTAAAATAGAACAATCAAATAATAAAAGACAACAAGAATTGATTGAATCTACAACTCAATGCTTATGTGAAACACAACGGTAGTTCTAAAAAAGCACCTAAATAGTTAATAACACAAAAACCTTGTCATGCAATCTAAAAAACTATTAAATAAAGTGATATTTAATCAAAGTAATCATTATTTAAGATTTATTATTAATTGTAAAATTTCATTTATATTTTAAAAAAAATGCACCAGAACAATGCAGAAAACAGCATAATTAAGATAACAAGAATAGAGTGGAATTTACATAAAAATTATATAAACAATATAAATTACTTAATTCTTTGAAGCCAATATTTTATGTTAGAAATTAATTTGGATTTAAAATATTTGTAATTGTAGTTGCAGTAACTATAAAAGTCTCTTGTTCTGATATTTTTTTATTTATACTGCACTTTTGATTATACCAAAAGTCAACACCAACTTCTTTGTTTTCGTGCCATTTTTGGACGTTTAATTTGTAATATATTGAAACGTTCAAGAAATTACTTGCAAACGCAAGAGCCTTCTGGAAGGCTGTTATCTATTTTCTAGAAGTTATAGCGAAAAGTGAGGAACGATCGAGAAGGATTTCCGTATGTCTTTATATAGCGACGAGACAGATCGTAGGTCAGTTATTGCTGGAATGCGAATGTGTTAAAAAGATTATCAAGTGGAAATAAATCGTTAGCACGCTTGTGTCTACATAAATAAATCGAGAATAATCGTGAACGTGATAATTAGTGTAAACAAGTGTGATATTCGAGGACGTTATCTTATCTCGTGGTAGTGATAGTGTTATACAACGGTTATACATAAATTATAGTGTAAGTGTTATTATTATTAGATTTTATTAGTTCGGTTAATTTAAAAGTGTACATATTTCTAGAATAAGTAAACGTAGTTTTAGTCGTTTTAAATAAATTAGCTTTTAATAAATAAAATTCGCAACATTGGTGTCGGTGTCGGGTTCGTTTTTATTAGTGTAAATACCATTAAGTAATTTAATATCGCTCGAGATACGATACGCGTGTTTGTTTATAAAGTATAAAATAGTGTTTATTAAACTTTTTCTTTTAACAAGTGCGTGATCGCGATTAAATTCGTTTCCGGACACTAGTGGTTTAATATTAATAAGTGGATAGTTATTAAATTTTGTGTTACATAAAAACTGCATTTTAAAAAGTAGTGTATTTAAACTTTATATTCGTGTTATAATTAAATTTATGCCGGTGACGCGTTCGCAAGCAGTTAAAATGGATGCAAAACTATTTGAATTTCTTGAATCAATAAAAAATGGTCAAGAATCGATGAATAGAAAAAAGGAAGAAAATTCACAGAAAATTGAAGAAAAACTGTCGGACAATTCAAGAAAAATGGAAGAAAAACTTTCCGAACATTCTCAGAAAATGGAAGAAAATTCTAGAAGTTTAAAAGAAGAAATACGAACGAGCATAGAAAATCAAATTAAAATTGTTCAAGAGGAAACCCAAGCAGATATGCTAAATTTGAAAGAAGAAATTTGCGAATCTGTGAATGAAAAAATAGAAGCAATAGAGGACAAATTAGAAGACAGAATAAAACTGATTGAAGAGAGAATGAAGCAAATGAATTGTCACGGTGAAAAAAGCGTCACGAGTGAAGATTTAATAATGGACCATCGGGAAGAAACCACACACAAGTTTAAAGTTCTTCCACCAAATTTTGATGGTAAAGTTCCATGGTCAACCTACTACAAGCAGTTTGAAGCCGCAGCTACAGCTAATAGTTGGAGCAACAAGCAGAAAGCGACGTCTTTAATAGTGTCCTTACGTGGAGAAGCGCTTGGAATTTTACAAACTGTTCCGGGCCACCTGCAAGAAAATTACGAATTCTTAATATCACGATTAGAAATGAGATATGGAGATGCCCATCTTCAACAAGTCTATCAAACTCAAATTAAAAGTCGGGTTCAAAAAGCTGCCGAAAGTCTTCAAGAGTTTGAGGCTGACATCGCCAGACTAACACGGCTTGCGTATCCTACAGCACCAGATACCTTCTTGGAGCAGTTGGCTATTCAAACCTTCGTAGACGGCCTCCGAGACAACGAAACGCAGCAGACTCTCCGGTTAGCTCGACCCAAGCCATTGGATGACGCTTTGGTGCATGCTTTGGAGTTTGAATCAGCAAAACAAGCATCGCAACGAGATGGTCATAGACTCTGCTGTGCTACAGAAGTACCCGCGCAGACACTGGAAAGCATCGAGGAGATAGCGCGACGAATACTTCGGGAAAGAGGAGTGACAGCTTTGAACTGCGATGAAATAGGCCATGTACGACGGCATCGTACTAAACCTAAGAAAAAACAAAAAAAGCGCTCGATAATTTGGAACGAGGCGAGCAAAAGAGACAAAAAGTAGTCTCACCTAGTCAGTCTCCGGAGATTACAATCCAAATGGCATCGCCTAGGGAGCAGTTGCATAGCATTTATCTCGATGGAAAGATCAATGGAAGAAGCGTCCAGTTACTGGTTGACACGGGAGCGACGAAGACCATCATTCGTCCTGACATGTTATTGGAAAACGAGAAAACATCACCAGTAACAGTACGACTTCGAACGGCGACGGGCGACGAAATACCTACTCACGGACAGGTCAAAGTAACCATTGGTTTGGGAAATGGAGTACTCGACCATCAAGTACTGGTAGCCGACATCACGGAAGAAGTTATCCTGGGAATGGACGTGATAAAGAAGTATGGGTTCCATTTGGATATGAAGAACGATGTCTTGAAGATCGACAATGAAGAAATTTCTTTTCATTCGTCAGAGAAGGCAGCCGTGCGAGTCTTGTTGAGTGAAGACGTGATTCTGCCTGCAAGGACTGAAAATGTGGTGATGGCACGCCTGGATGGAAATCTCCGGGAAGGCTACATACGCGCGATTGAACCAATGGAAGACGGCTTAGTTGAAAAGGGACTACTCGTTGGCAGAACTTTAGTACGAGTAAAGAAGACAATGCCAGTAAGGATCTTAAACATCAACTCAGATCCTGTAACGTTGAACCGTGGTAGGCCAATGCACGCCAGTATCACAAATTGTGAGATGCGTGAAGACGAACGAAGATACGCCGCCGAAGAAGTGTCCACAACATCTATTGGACATTCTTACCACCAAATGCCAATACCTCAGCCAAGACCAGCTGGCTAAAGTTAAAGTGTTGATCCAAGAGTACCAAGATGTGTTCGCGCTGGAGAGTGGCTCCAAAGGAAGAACTAACGTGGTGAAACATAAAATTAATACCGGAGACGCTCGGCCGATACGACAACATCCACGCAGACTTCCTTTGGCGAAAAGAAAAGAAGCCGAACAAATAATTACGGATATGGAGAGAGAAGGCGTGATTGAACCTTCAAGTAGTCCATGGGCATCCCCAGTGGTACTAGTGAAGAAGAAGGATGGATCAACGAGGTTTTGCGTAGACTACAGGCAGCTAAACGACGTGACCAAAAAGGACAGCTACCCTTTACCCAGAATTGACGATACGCTAGACACCCTGTCAGGATCCCAGTGGTTTTCTACGTTAGATTTAAAGAGTGGATACTGGCAGGTAGAATTAGAACCCAAGGATCGTGAAAAAACAGCTTTTACGATCGGAACTGGTTTGTGGCAGTTCACTGTAATGCCCTTCGGCCTGTGTAACGCTCCTGCAACGTTCGAGCGTTTGATGGAGACCATCTTGCGCGGATTGTCTTGGAAGACGTGCTTGGTTTACTTGGACGGCGTGATCGTGGTTGGAAGGTCGTTTGAAGAGCACTTGAACAACTTGAAGGAAGTGTTCCAGAGATTACGTGGGGCTAACCTCAAACTGAGCCCAAAGAAGTGCCATGTATTTAAGAAGGAAGTCCAATACCTTGGCCACGTCGTATCTAGAGATGGAGTGAGGGCTGACCCAGACAAAATCCGAGCAGTACAAGCATGGCCAAGACCGATCGACAAACATCAGGTCCGAAGTTTCCTTGGGTTGTGCACTTATTATAGAAGATTTGTCCCCGGATTTGCCAATATTGCCAAACCATTGACAAAACTAACCGAAGAAAAAGCAGAATTTAGATGGAATGAAGACTGCGAAAATTCTTTTAATCAACTAAAACAGGCCCTAGTCACTTCGCCGATTTTGAGTTATCCACGAGAAGATGGAAAGTTTGTTTTGGATACCGACGCAAGCAATATGGCCATAGGCGCGGTCCTTTCGCAGATTCAAGATGGACAAGAAAAGGTTATCGCGTACTTTAGCAAGGTTTTGTCTAGGCCAGAAAGGAATTATTGCTTGACTAGGAGGGAGCTGTTAGCAGTCGTTAAGTCCATCGAACATTTCTACAAGTATTTGTATGGACGGAAATTCTTACTGAGAACAGACCACGCCGCTTTAAAATGGCTACTGCAGTTCCGTAACCCAGAAGGACAAGTAGCAAGATGGATCGAGAGACTGCAAGAGTATGACTACGACACACAACACCGTGCCGGAAGCAGTCATCGGAACGCTGATGCCTTGTCCAGAAGACCATGTCCGGCGGACTGCAGCCATTGTTCGCGACTGGAAGAAAAAGTCGAATGCCTCCGGAGAACTGCTATGGTTGATGATGAGTGGGAACCTGAGCAGTTACGTCGCGAACAAGAAGACGATCCTGAAATAAGATTACTCCTGGACTGGAAAGAAAGCGGCCGACGACCAACCTGGGAAGAAGTGAGTGCTTTGGGCAAAAATATCAAAGCGTACTGGGCGCAGTGGGACTCCTTGATAGTAGAAGACGGTCTTCTTAAGCGATCCCTAGAAAGTGCCGAGGGCACGGGAAACAGGCTACAGCTGGTAGTGCCGAAGAGCAGGGTGACCGAAGTGTTGAAGCATCTCCACGATGGGACATCAGGAGGACACTTTGGCATTAAGAAGACGTTGGGTAAAGTGCGAGAACGATTCTACTGGATGAACTGCAAAGAGGATGTCATGAAATGGTGCCGTAAATGCATAGTCTGCGCTTCAGGAAATGGTCCAGCGAGAAAGCGCAAAGCACCCATGAAACAATACAACGTAGGAAGCCCTTTGGAAAGAGTAGCGATTGACATCGCAGGGCCGTTCCCAGAATCCGATTTGGGAAATAAATACATCCTGGTGGCGATGGATTATTTCACGAAATGGACGGAGGCTTACGCCATACCCAATCAGGAAGCAGCTACAGTCGCAGACGTATTAGTAAAGGAGTTTTTCTGCCGGTTTGGAGTTCCGTTGGAATTACACTCCGATTAAGGCCGCAATTTTGAGTCTGGGCTGTTTCAAGAAGTTTGCCGACTGTTAGGAATTAAAAAGACTAGGACAACGCCTCTCCATCCTCAGTCTGATGGCATGGTTGAACGGATGAATCGAACAATGGGCAAGTACTTAGCCAAGGTAGTGTCCGAACACCAAAGAGACTGGGATCAGTACTTGCACCTTTTCCTAATGGCATACCGATCATCCGTTCACGAAAGCACAGGCCAAACACCATCCTGTGTAATGCTCGGTCGTGAAATACGATTGCCATGCGACCTTCAATTTGGCCGAAGACCGGAAGAAGAAGTTGCTGGAGAAGATTACGTCAGCAAGCTGGCAAAGAGGCTAGACGAAGTACATGAAGAGATTCGTAAAAATACACAAATTGCCAGCGACAGGATGAAAACCAGATATGACGTCAAAGCACAAAATGGTGGCTTTCAACCTGGCGATATGGTCTGGTTGTATAACCCTCAAAGGAGACGTGGTTTGTCGCCGAAGCTGCAAAGGCAATGGGAGGGCCCCTATGAAGTCGTGCAGCGTATTAACGACGTTATATACCGCATCCGAAAACCGCCCAGAGGCAAGCCAAAAGTGGTCCACGTCGATCGTCTAGCCCCGTTTGCTGGCGATAACCCCAATCCGCAAGTTCAGGTCCGAACCAGAGTAATAAGTAGCAGAACCAGGAATCCAATCGAAGAAATGGAGTTCGAAAAGTTTATGAACTTATACGGAGGTTCTGGAAAAGCTAGGTTCGGAGTTACCACCGAGGAACAACAAGACCTGTTCCAGACACAAAAAGATTACGCCATCGCACATTGCGTGAGCGAGGACCTTGACATGTCCAAAGGGGTTGCAGTCGTGTTTAAAAGGAAGTTTGGGCAGCTAGATGAATTACGAAGACAGCAACCGGCGGTCGGAAAGGTTTTAGGACTACGTGGTGACGGACGCTTCGTTTTCTATCTGGTCACCAAGAAATACTCACGTGTCAAGCCGTTATACAAAGATCTATGGCGAACATTATGGAGTCTCAAGAGACAAATGGAGTTCCATCATGTTAAGAAATTGGCAGTACCCAAGCTTGGTTGTGGCTTAGACCAACTGAATTGGAGGACAGTTCGAAACATGTTGGAGGTCGTCTTCCGAGGAACAGGCATTCAAGTGTTGGTCTGTAGTTACCAACCGAGGAGAGTATTGGGTCAGGAAAAGTCCATTGACTGTTACTTTTGTGGTCAAGGAAGTTGCCAAAATGGAGGAAGCTGCCGCTATCGCCACGATCCCTTTTACCGGTGTCGCATCCAGTCTCCTGTTCTGGGACAGAACAGTCCTAAAAAGGGGGCAGTGAAACGTTCAAGAAATTGTTTGCAAACGCAAGAGCCTTCTGGAAGGCTGTTATCTATTTTCTAGAAGTTATAGCGAAAAGTGAGGAACGATCGAGAAGGATTTCCGTATGTCTTTATATAGCGACGAGACAGATTGTAGGTCAGTTATTGCTGGAATGCGAATGTGTTAAGAAGATTATCAAGTGGAAATAAATCGTTAGCACGCTTGTGTCTACATAAATAAATCGAGAATAATCGTGAACGTGATAATTAGTGTAAACAAGTGTGATATCCGAGGACGTTATCTTATCTCGTGGTAGTGATAGTGTTATACAACGGTTATACATAAATTATAGTGTGTTTTTATTATTAGATTTTATTAGTTCGGTTAATTTAAAAGTGTACATATTTCTAGAATAAGTAAACGTAGTTTTAGTCGTTTTAAATAAATTAGCTTTTAATAAATAAAATTCGCAACAATATTTATGTGCTTTTTGTAATTAAGTATGAATCTATATTTTGGTATTTTAAAAAGAAAAAACTCGAAAGTAAAAGTATTCACTGACATGTAACGCTAAACCGTTTTTACATTAAATACGGAAGACTAAATTATGGTTTAAATAACTTCATTATTTTTAATTGTGTTAATTGGTATTTAATATATATTTTTACGTTTACTGCAAATTTACAATTTTTTCTGGTTGGTTTACATTGCCGTTTATAAATCTGATAAATTGGATAAAATCATGCTTTAAAATTAAAAACCTTTAGTAAATGCTTTTATAGATTTCTTATATATTACAGAAGTTTTCGTAGTTATTTCGAAATAAAACTAATCCAAATTCAGATATCAAACACATTTGCAGGTTTCCAAAATTAATTACGTTCACTAACTGAACTTATGTTTGATTCTTTTAAATTATATTTATGCTTTAACAGAATTTTAAAATTGATAATAAATACTTTTATGGATTTCTTGTACATTACAAATGTTTTCGTAGTTTTATTTTTGAGTATATATATAAATAAATATTTTCGGGTTTTGAACCGCGTTCCATATTTACACTTTTCACGAAATTCATAAAACTATGAAAGCTTACAAACTTTGAAAAATTTACAATATTTAACGTTTCGACAGTCATATCGCTGTCTTCTTCAGAAAAAAACTGAAACTGAAGGTATAGGATCCTGACAAACATTTATATTACGCCGTTCGGGTCAGTGGTTCGTGACGGTTTCGATTCATTACTCTTCCGGAACATGTTTTTCCATATTGGCACTAGATCGATTCCATTACCCTTATTGAAATTGTTGTACTTCTGGATTTCGATGGTTTCCTTGTATAGTCTAGACCAGAAGTTTTGCCAACATTGTTGCCTCTTCAAATTTTATTATGTGACCGGTGTCTAAGAAATGTTCCGCAACAATAGATCTTGTGTTATGTTTCTTTGTATCCGCCTTATGTTCTTTTAACCGCTTAATGCACACCTCCGTTTACCGGCAGAATTGTGCAGCTCCGTGAACGTCACGGTCACTGCAATTTTATCTGTCTCAAAATATTACAGCTCCATATGGGTCACGGTTAATATAGAAATATAATTTTCCAAATATTTTAAGTCCGTATCTGTCACGTTGGATGGTAGATTATTGCCATTCTCGGAATTTGCGTTTGCTTATGCTAAGACTAGAACCAGATGTTTATGACTCACTTAATCATTCTAAAAGTTTTTCATGTGCGGACGTGTAGTATATGCAGTGATATTTGAAAATCCAAGACATTTTGCTAGAATAAGTATTACGCTAGTATTTTATCTCAGGTGAGACTTTTTTTATTGTTGAATATTTAGAAATTTATTTAGAAAAATTTGTTCAGCCAAATGTCTGACCAAGAAGATTCTGAATTTGAGTATGCCAATTTATCAGAAAGCGGAAGTGACGATAGCGATGTAGAATCGGATTTGGAGGAAAGCGAGGATGATAACCAATCAAATGATATCTGGCAACAAATAAATACAGATATCTTGGATTCAGCATCACCACGTTTCCAGTTTATTGGTGTCCCAGGTTGTAAATTCAATGCAGATAATTTTGCAGTCTTGGATTATTTCCAATTATTTTTTGATAATGAATTGATAAACTTATTGGTCACCGAATCTAATCGCTATGCAGAACAACAACCACGAAGATCGTCTAATGTTTTATTGCCTATAAAAACAGAGGAAATGCAAATATTTTTATATATAAATATAATTCAAGGAATACTAAAAAAGCCAGAAGAAAGAATGTACTGGACAACTGAAGACATTTTTGCTACTCTAATATTTCCAAAACTAATGTCTTTACGTCGATATTAATACATAAAATAATTTTACATTTTTCTGATAATGAATCATATGACTGTCATACTCATCCGAATCCTAAACTAAACAAAATTTGGCCTATTTATGAAGCTCTAAATAGAAAATTTAGTACATTTTATATACCTAAACGAGACATAAATTTAGATGAAAGTTTGTTATTGTACAAAGGACGATTGGGTTGAATCCAGTACATCCCTCTAAAACGATCTCGTTTTGGGATAAAAATCTACATGCTCTGCGAATCTAAAACAGGGTATTTGTATTTGTTTATGATTTATACTGGAAAAGGAACTATAATATCCCAAAAATATAAAGACATGCCTATGACTTCACAGGTCGTATTGTCGTTAGCAGTTTTTCTACCAGATATAGGGTATTGTGTAACGACCGACAATTATTACACGTCCCCACAACTAGCAAATTTCCTTGTATCCAAAAAGACTGATTTATATGGTACTCTGCGGTCCAACAGAAAAGATTTACCACGACAACTTGTGACTAAAAAAACTAAAAAAAGAGAATCTATAGCATTCCAAAGAAAAAAAGTCATGGTAATGAAGTGGCATAACAAGAAAGAAATTTGCCTCTTGTCGACAGTTCACAATCCCGAAAATGTCCTAACTGCGAAGAAAGATAAAGAAGGAAATCCCATAAAGAAACCAAAATTAGTTGTGGACTACAATAACACCATGGGAGGCGTCGATGAATTAGATCAACACTTACATGACTATCACTAACTAAAAAACGGCGGGAAAATATTATAAAAAAATATTTATGCATTTATTTGATTTTCCTATTTTCAACTCTTTTATTTTGTACAAAAAGAATGGAGGGGCGATGGATAATTTGGAATACAGAACAAAACTGATAGTAGAAATGATTACGACTAATGGAACGACATTTTCCTGACTTTATTTTTCCAACTGAAAAAAAGGCTGTACCTTATAGAAATTGTGCAGTATGTTGTTCAAGAAAAGACAGCACGGGCAAAAAAATCAGAAAAAAAACAAGATATTGGTGCAGTGAGTGTGACGTGGGACCGTAGTGCGTAGTACCTTGTTTTAAAATTTACCATACACAATTAAAATATTAATTAAAAAATTTTTTTTTGCATAAATTAGTTAAAATAAGCATAAATAATAATTATTTGCAAAAAACATAAATGATTTTGCGTAGCTATGTTGCGCCTCATTTCTCCTATGTAAGCCAGCCCACACAAACAAGGGATGTGGTAGACCCCTGGTTCCTCGAGTGGAGCTTTTATTTCCTTTGATTTTGAGAAATTGGCTTCTATTTTATTTGTTGCAGTGAAGGTCACTTTGATGTTTTTCCTTCTAAGTATCCTGGCTATTTTATCCGTGCAGCCCTTTATGTAAGGAAGGAAGGAAGTTGCCACGGGGTCTTCCTTCTTTGGTTTTTCCTTACTGTGTTTGTTAATTGCTCGATATATGTCTCCTTTTTTGAAACTGTTTCTTATTAAGGCGTTTGTTAGGTGACCTAGCTCGGTGTTTAATGTATTCGGTTCACTGATCGCCTTGGTCCTGTGTACTAAAGTTTTTAGATCTGAAAACTGAACTGAAAATGTGTCGGTTTTCTAATGCGCTTTCTTCAAAGTCCTCCATAAATATATTGGCGATGACTGGAGAAAGTGGTGATCCCATGGCCGCTACTTCAATTTGTTCGTATACAATATTGTTGAATGAGAAGTACGTGGACTTTAAGAATAGCTCCTCATCCAAATCCGCTTTTCGTAATTTAGTCTTGATGATCTCTAGTGCTGTTTGTAGTGGCACTTTTGTGAAGAGAGATGTCACATAAAAACTGACTATAATGTCTTCTGATTCCAAATTAATTTCTTTAATCCTTGAGACGAAGTGCTGGGAATTCCTTACAAGATGGATGCTTTTTCCCTTAAGTGGTTGTAAAATCGTACGTAAGTGTCTAGCCAGAGAATGGGTGGCTGAACCTGTAGCACTCACAATTGGGCGAAACGGTATCCCTGGTTTGTGAATTTTTGGAAAGCCGTAAAGGTGCGGCATCCTAGTGTCTGTAGAAATTAGTCGTCTCTTTTGATGTTCCGGGATCGTGCTTGCCAATTTTACAGCGGCCGAAATCTTTCTCTCTAGAGGTTTTATTGGGTTCCTCTTCAATGGTTTGTACGCCGAATCTTGTAGCAAAGTATCAATTTTTTCCATGTAGTCGTTGGGGTTTATGATTACAAAAGCATTTTCTTTATCAGCTGGTAATACAATGATTTCTTTGTTGGCCTTAAGTTCTCTTAGAGCATTTCTTTTCTCTCGGTTGATGTTGGATTTCGGTGCTGTAGATTTCTTCAGAATATCGGCTGTTTTGACCCTTACCTTTTCTTAAATATGTTGTGGCAGAGTTCTGAGTGTGCTTTTCAATGAACTCACTATTTCTTCCTTTGGTATAAATTTTGGTGTGATAGCAAAATTCAATCCTTTTGATAAAATGGCCGTTGCTGGTCCACTGAGTGTGGTGGAAGACATATTGATGATAATCCTGTCTGTCTCTAGTTGCGACGGTGGAGGATGTTGTATTTCCTGTAACTTCTGGAACTTCGTCATTTGTATTTTCTTTACCTTTTTGTCGATCTCTTTAGCTTTTTTCGTAGATAGTTTGTCGATCAAATCCCAGATTGTCGAATTTATTGTGTTGACCAGTCGTGAATGGACTGAAAATAACTGCGTAGTTTTCTGGTCTAATTGGCGTTTAGTTTCGTGTATCCTCTCCCTTAACAAAGCTCGGCTGGCTCTTCGCAATATATGCTTTCCCGTTCTGGCCTTGATGTGAAGTTGTATTTACAGAAAACCTGGGACAATGTCCTGGTCTCTGCATCTGCTCAAAAAGGCTAATTGAGCAAGCAGACGTTGGCGTTTGATCCTGTGTGTCTCCAATTTCCGTACGATTTTAAAACTTCCTCCCGGTAGAGTCGCATAATATTATATTTATTTTATAATCCTAGTTGTTTCGAATCAAAACAAATCCAAATTTACATAGCAAACACATTTGCTGGTTTGCAAAATTAATTACATTAACTAACTTAATTGATGCTTTATTCTTTTAAATTATATTTATACTTTAACAGAATTTTTAAATTAATAGTAAATACTTTTCTGGATTTCTTATACATTATAGATGTTTTCGTTGTTATTTCGAATAAGAACGAATTCAAATTCAGATATTAAACACATTTGCAGGTTTCCAAAATTAATTACGTTCACTAACTAAACGTATGCTTTATTCTTTAAAATTATATTTATACTTCAACAGAATTTTAAAATTAATAGTAAATGCTTTTACAGATTTTTTATACATTACAGATGTTTTCGTAGTTATTTCGAATCAAAACAAATCCAAATTTAGATATCAAACACAGTTGCAGGTTTGCAAAATTATTTAAGTTCTCTAACTAAACTTATGCTTACTCTTCATAATCATATTTATACTTTAACAGAATTTGAAAATAAATAGTAACTTATGCTTTATTTTTTAAAACTATATTTATACTTTAACAGAATTTTTAAATTAAGAGTAAATACTTTTATGAAGATCTTATACATTACAAATATTTTCGTAATTATTTCAAATTAAAACGAATCCAAATTCAGATATCGAACACATTTGTAGGTTTGTAAAATTAATTACGATCACTAACTAAACTTATGCTTTGTTCTTTAAAATTAAGTTTACACTTTAATAGAATTTTAAAATTAATACTAATTGCTTTTATGAATTTCTTATACATTACAGATTTCGAATCAATACAAATCCAAATTCAGGTATACAAATACATTTGCAAGTTTGCAAAATGAATTACGTTTACTAACTAAACTTATGTTTGATTCTTTAAAATTATATTTATACTTTAAGAAAATTTTAAAACCAAAACTAAATAGTTTTATGGATTTCTTATACATTACAGAAGTTTTTGTAGTTATTTCAAATCCAAATTCAGATATCATCAACAGTCATTAAAGCTGATCATAAAAGAAACAAAATGATTAAATCACAGGGTTCTAATTCAACACAGAAATCTGTATTAAACTCTGCTAATAATGTGATTTGTTCACAGTTTAATCAACAAAGACAAAATATAAATTTGGAAAACACGTCAGAAATATCTAACACAGATAAATTATCCAGTGTTAAATGCGTCAAAGAGATTAGTCCAAATTCTGTCTTTATTCATAATTCACAAACTCCAGTAGAAAAATTATTTGCAGAAGTCGTCAAAAAAACTAACTCTAAAAAAATACAAGAACTTAATCTAAATAACAGTCAAAATAATTTCATATCGGTAGCAAAGAAAAAGAAAAACCCTAAAAACAGCAGCATCACAGGTACAGCCAAAACTTCATCTATAACTGGAGTTGCTAAAACAATTTGTTTGCATGTCTCCCGTGTTGATCCGCAAGTTACTGAAAATGACATAAAAGTTTATTTAACTCAGAAAAATTTCAAAAACAGTCAATGTGTAAAACTAATTTTAAAGCACCCAGAACAATACTCATCATTTAAAGTATCAGTTCCCAGTGACTGTTTAGAAGAGCTTAAAGACATCTGGTCAAAAGGAGTGTGTGTCAGTCCTTTTTATTCTGGATGGAAAAACTAACGCAGAAAACCAAAGAATACTAAACCTCTTAATTAAATCACTTAGAAATCAAGTCGGTGATAATTATCAAAAATCAACAAAAAATAACAATTGTTTTATAAATTCCAATCTGAATGTATTTAATATAAACATTCAATCAATATCAAATAAAGTCAATCTTTTGTATGGTTTTTTAAATGATAAAAAATTTAACATTGTATATGTAACATTAGATTACCAATGAGAAATATTTGGATTCCGTTCGAATTGGTTCATGAATCAAAGGCTTCTAATCTTATGCAATCCTCAGTCAGAAGTGCAACAACTGAAGGCAATCAATGTTCTGTCTCTTGAGACACACTGTAAAGTTAGTGCGATTTTGTATCAATTAACGGTTGTGATAATTGTAGTTTATAGTTCCCCTAGTGGAGACTTTGACAAGTTTATTGGCAATATGCAACGTATTCTTGATAAAGTTTCCAATAAAATTAAATGCTATCAAACTATCATTGCTGGTGACTTCAATGTTCATGTTAATAAGTCTAGTGTAAAAACAGTTACGCTTTGTAATCTACTTAAATCTTTTGGATTTATTCAGACAATATCTTCTCCTACGCGTGAAAAAAATTGTATAGATAAGAATTTCATTAATTTTTCAACAAACGATTGCAATGTAGATATTGTCCAAAGTGGCTTATTGGATCATAATGGTCAACCATTGCGAGTGCATTGCAATACATCTCATAGCTATAAAAAATACGAATCAACTACGTTTCGCCCCTTGGCATACTTTCATTTTTTAATATGTTGTCAGAGTGTGATTGGACATTTTTATATGACAAAAATTGGTGCGTCAATAAATTTCCATCAACGTTTTTAGACAATATAATTTATATTTATACCACGTGTTTTACGGTTATAAAAGCCTTTACCAGACTTTGTGATAACATCGTAATTTGGTTTAATGACGAGCTAGGTTACGTAATCATTATGAGTTAATAAGCGAGATCTATAAAAAAGATCCTACAATCGAATTACTGAATCATAGAAACAACGTTAGGAAGAAGTATAATCATGAAATTAGAACTGCGAAACGAACTGCCAATAACAATTATATTAACGGGTCAAGCAATCCTGTTAAAGCCATGTGGGCACTCATCAATTTTCATAGGATTAATAAAATAAGACATACTAATGTCAATTTAACGTGTAATGATCTAAATATGCGTTTTGCAAATATCTCGGAGGAGATAATTAATAAAATGCCAAAAGAACCAAAAAGCTTATGATGTGTGTAAAAACAAAATTAATATTCCTGTTCGTGGCCTCTTTAAGTTTTCTACAGTATCTGAGATTGTAGTTCGTGATGTAGTAGCTTCACTATAAAATAGTAACTCTAAAGATATATATGGATTTAATGTGAAATTGTTGAAAAAAAACATCGACCTTTTAATAAAACCTCTCACGATCATTATAAACAAAATAATCACTAGTGGCTGCTTTCCAGATGCACTTAAGGAAGCAATTGTTGTATCTTTATATAAAAAAGGCGACGCTAATAATGTGAATAACTACAGACCTAGATCATTATCAGAGGTTTTTTTCTAAAGTGATAGAAAAAATTAAGCAAATCACTCTGTACTTCGAATCCAATAAATTATTCCACAATTTATAATTCAGATTTCGAAAAGACAGAAATACTTCAGATGCAATCGCTAGGTTTGTGATTAATACTTTGGAATGTTTTGAGGATAGCAAATTTGCTGTTGCTACGTTCATAGATTTGACTAAGGCATTTGTTTGCATATCCCATAACATCTTATTAAACAAATTAAATGCATTGTATAAATTTGATGCGACAAGTATCAGGCTGCTAAAATCTTACCTTTCTGGAAGGGCTCAACGTGTACGCTTTAACGAAAAAGTATCATCGAGGCTTCCAGTACTAAATGGGATACCGCAGGGATCCATATTGGGCCCTCTATTATTTTAGATATACATCAATGACTTATTGTATAAAAACGTTACCTGCATTCTTTTCGCTGACGATGCAACTTTACAATGTAATCACCATCAACTTGAGGAAGCAATGCTACATTCTTCAGAGGCACTTAGTCGCATAAACTCATGGTACATTTTGAATAAGCTTTGTTTGAACGCAAAATTGCTGAAATTAACTTTCTTGGATGTCAGCTAGATCAGCGTCTAAATTTTACTACTCACTGTAATAAAATCTCAACCAAGATTAGCAAATCAATATTCCTGTTGAGAAGACTCCATGACTGCACTTCGCAAAGTTTAGTGTTGTCTGGGGTCATTCCTCGGCCTCTAATATTTTGTTTAAATGCAAAGAAGAGCAATACGAGTTGTAGCTCGCCTTGGATACAAGGAGGATTGCAGAGGTGCATTTAAACAACACAAAATATTGACTTTTCCCAGTATATTTATTTTTGAGTGTCTTTGCTACGCCAAACAAAATGTCAGTACATTTTTACAACAAACCGACATACATGATTACCATACAAGAAAGAAACAAGATATAAGAACTACGTTTTGCCGACTGACTAAATCGCAAGATGGGCCACTGTACCTTGCCCAAAAATATTACAACCAACTCCCTATGGAAATAAGAAACCTACCAATTCATAAATTCAAGAAGATAGTTAAAAACTTTTTGTTGGCGAATACCTTCTGCACGACAGAAGAATTTATAAACTGTTGTAATAAAGACAGTTCATTCATAAATATTGTATAATATATACCTATATAATATATACCATATTTATTGTGCTGACGAGTGTAAATGTTTTTAACATATCCCAAAAAAATCTTATCTTATCTTATTTAACACGTTTGCAGTTTTGCAAAATTAATTACATATAAAAGTGTTGTGGCTGTCGCCATCTCGTGGTTAACGAGCCCACGTATAAAAACAAAAATAATTAATTACGTTCACTAACTAAACTTAGGCTTTATTCTTTCAAATTATATCTATACTTTAACAGAGTTTTTAAATTAATAGTAAATACGTTTATGGATTTCTTATACGTTACAGATGTATTCGTAGTTAGTTCGTATCCAAACAAATCCAAATTCAGATAACAAACACATTTGGAAATTTGCAAAATTAATTACGTTTACTAACTAAAGTTATGTTTGACTTTTTTAAATTATATTTATACTTTAACAGAATTTTAAAATTTATAGTAAATACTTTTATGAACTTTTTATACATTACAGAAGTTTTCGTAGTTATTTCGAATCAAAACGAATCAAAATTTAATATCAAACACATTTGCAAGTTTGCAAAATTATTTATGTTTACTAACTAAACTTGTGCTGTATTCTTTAAAATTAGGTTTATACTGTAACAACATTTTAAAATTAATAGTAAATACTTATAAGGATTTCTTATACATTACAGAAGTTTTCGTAGTTATTTCGAATCAAAACGAATCCAAATTCAGATATCAAACACATTAGCAAGTTTCCAAAGTTAGATACGTTCACTAACTAAACTTATGCTTTATTCTTTAAAATTATATTTATACTCAAACAGAATTTTAAAATTAAAAATAAATATTTTTATAGATTTCTTATACATTACAGATGTTTTCGTAGTTATTTCGAATCAAAACGAATCCAAATTCAGATATCAAACACATTAGCAAGTTTCCAAAGTTAGATACGTTCACTAACTAAACTTATGCTTTATTCTTTAAAATTATATTTATACTCAAACAGAATTTTAAAATTAAAAATAAATATTTTTATAGATTTCTTATACATTACAGATGTTTTCGTAGTTATTTCGAAACAAAACGAATCCAAATTCAGATATGAAACACATTTGCAGGTTTGCAAAATTAATTACATATAAAAGTGTTGTGGCTGTCGCCATCTCGTGGTTAACGAGCCCACGTATAAAAATAAAAATAATTAATTACGTTCACTAACTAAACTTTATTCTTTCAAATTATATCTATACTTTAACAGAGTTTTTAAATTAATAGTAAATACGTTTATGGATTTCTTATACGTTACAGATGTATTCGTAGTTAGTTCGCATCCAAACAAATCCAAATTCAGATAACAAACACATTTGGAAGTTTGCAAAATTAATTACGTTTACTAACTAAAGTTATGTTTGATTTTTTTAAATTATATTTATACTTTAACAGAATTTTAATATTTATAGTAAATACTTTTATGAACTTTTTATACATTACAGAAGTTTTCGTAGTTATTTCGAATCAAAACGAATCAAAATTTAATATCAAACACATTTGCAAGTTTGGAAAATTATTTATGTTTACTAACTAAACTTATGCTGTATTCTTTAAAATTAGGTTTATACTGTAACAAAATTTTAAAATGAATAGTAAATACTTTTAAGGATTTCTTATACATTACAGAAGTTTTCGTAGTTATTTCGAATCAAAACGAATCCAAATTCAGATATCAAACACATTAGCAAGTTTGCAAAGTTAATTACGTTCACTAACTAAACTTATGCTTTATTCTTTAAAATTATATTTATACTCAAACAGAATTTTAAAATTAAAAATAAATATTTTTATAGATTTCTTATACATTACAGATGTTTTCGTAGTTATTTCGAATCAAAACGAATTCAAATTCAATTAAGATATCAAACACATTTGTAGATCTATAAAATTAATTACGTTTACTAACTAAACTTATGTTTTATTTTTTAGAATTATGTATTAAACTTTAACAGAATTTTAAAATCAATAGTAAATACTTCTATGGATTTCTTATACATTACAGATGATTTCGTAGTTATTTAAAATCAAAACGAATCCAAACTCAGATATGAAACACATTTGCAGGTTTACAAAATTAATTACATATAAAAGTGTTGTGGCTGTCGCCATCTCGTGGTTACCAAGCCCACGTATAACAATATAAATAATTACTTACGTTCACTAACTGAACTTATGCTTTATTCTTTAAAATTATATATTTTTTTAAAAAAGTTTAAAATGAATAGTAAATACTTTTATGGATTTTTTATACATTACAGAAGTTTTCGTAGTTATTTCGAAACAAAACGAATCCAAATTCAGATATCAAACACATTAGCAAGTTTGCAAAGATAATTACGTTCACTAACTGAACTTATGCTTTATCCTTTAAAATTATGTTTATACTTTAACAGGATTTTAAAATTAATAATAAATACTTTTATAGATTTCTTATACATTACAGATGTTTTTTTAGTTATTTCGAATCAAATCAAATATAAATTCCGATATCAAACACATTTGTAGGTTTGCGAAATTAATTACGTTTACTAACTAAACTTATGTTTTATTCTTTAAAATTATGTTTATACTGTAAGAGAATTCAAAATTAATAGTAAATAATTTTATGGATTTCTTATACATTAGAGATGTTTTCGTAGTTATTTCGAATTAAAACGAATCCAAATTTAGATATCAAACACATTTGTAGGTTTGGAAAATTAATTACGTTCACTAACTAAACTTATGCTTTTTCGCAACTAAGAAGGGACACTTTAGTTTTGTTTCTGACAGTTGTAAAACACAATTTATCTAAGGTCTTCGTTACGTTAAAACGTCGCAACTATAAATTTTATGCGCCCTAAAACGTTATACAAAAAACACGTGTATTGTATTTAAATGCAAATGGTGCATTTTTTCATTACCTCTCTTTACGTGTTCTTATACAAAGTATACCTACAACATTATTAGTGACATGTTAATGTTACAAAAACAGAAATAAAAACGAAAGACAAAGAAAATGAGGTTTTAAAGAGATTGATTATTATTTAATGATACCATTAGAGGGGTCTGAGTTGGAAATCCATCTTCTTTACGAGTTATTTATTTATAGATTCTAACTTGTAGTACCGAAAGTAAGTACATTACTAAATATGCTGTTACAAAACAGCACTAAACAAAATCAACTCATTATTAATCAGCGTAGATTTCAATTTATTTACTTTTTGTGGTAACTAACATCTATTTTTCTAAGCAACAACAGTTTGTAGGTTTCCGTAATTGATAACTGTAAGCAATTGTAAGATTAATAGTTTTGGTCCTCTTATTACCGATATACTCCTAATCTTACGAGGAAACGAGAAAAGGAAGCCCTTGAGGTTTAGAGAAAAATGGCGCCCCTATAATTGCAGTAGTCTGAGCTTATCTGTTATAGACGGTTGATGAGAATTCGCAGCAGGTTCACCTTAATTATAACGAAGAATGTTGAAACGCCAAAACAATACGTTTAAAGTTTTTTGCGTACATTCTTTTCTAATTTATAATTATTGTGTTATCTCGGTGTTTAAGAATAAACGAATAAAATAAATGGTTTATTTAAACGTGGGTATTCTTGCATAAATTTTGTACCAAAGAAATAAAAGGTCCCTTTAGGGTTTCGCCCACCAATACTAATATCAAATTCCCAATGGTGCGATCGCATGGATCAGGTCCATTAACGAGCGCATTCCCTAATCTCCCTGCAGCATATCGTGTAAATGCACCTTATTGTTAAGTGGATGATTGCGGATTGCAGCAGCAGCAGCAACGGCAGCAGCTGTGCTAGCATCGATTGCAATGTCCTCCTATCTTCTGTCACCGACAGAACTGCTTGCTTTAACTGCACACAACCCTAGATCACATTATTGTTATTGCGTGCTTTTGACGTTTCACTTTATTAAATATTTCTTAAACGTCCCCAACTTAAATCAATATAATAAAAATTGTTGTAATCTAACAACAACGCCGTTTCGAATAAAACTTGTTCCGCTTCGAAACAGAAAAATGCTTTTCTTTAGAAAACAAGAACGGTTCGCAATTCTTTCAACCACCTGGTCAGTTAAAGTGAGTAGACTTTTTGTACTGTATACAAATGTCCAGACCTGTCTATGATTTCAAAAGATTATTTCGTATTATGCATTTCAGTATCCATTGATTTATGTAACAAGCACTAACGCTTTTTTGCACGTAAAATAAAGTTGCTCCTTTTATGTAACTCAACCGTTTCGTTACATATTGATAACCATCTAAACTGCACGTTTTTCTAATTAGAAACTGTGTAGTTTCTGCTACAATCGCACAATATCATCAAATTAGAATAATGTTAAAAACAATAAAATTGCAGCATATGCTTCAAACGAAAGGTGAATTATCTGAACGAAGTTTATTAAAAAAGGAAGTTGTTTAATGAATGTAATTGATATTACATGGTAGTTATACATGTTTACAACATTTCATCATGATTTTGTAATTATCGCATATTGGACAGGTGCTGTTTACATCTAATATATAACGAAATTGGTAGATAACATTCTAAAATAATTTAAATCTGGCATTTTATGTTTTATGCATAAAAAGGGTAAAAATTAGAAAAATAAGAATCGTTAACAACTACAGAAGTGAATGCTTTGGAAGGACCAGTAAAAATTTCACAATAAAAAAATACTGTGAAAAATTACCTAAAATATAAATATATGTATACTTTAGTTGTCCAACAGATGGAAATAAGTTTCTTCTACTAAATCCATAATAAATGCATTACATTTAATATTTTATTATAAGTATTTATATAACACAGCTTTTTTTACGCTATGTTATTTTTCCCCTTGTTGTTCATTATACTTATACCACTTCACTAACACAATTAAAAACTGTATTCTATTCTTTTTTGTTTCATGCTGTTACCTTCCAGTTTGTGATTTTCAATGTTTCTTAGGTCTTTTTTAACCTGATCCATCTATCTTAATCTTGGTCTTCCCTTTGTTTTATCTTCTTATTATTCTAGTAATGTTTTTAGTGTGTCGTCTTCTTCTCTTCTGCTTATGTGTTTTAGCCATTCTATTCTTCTAGACTTGATGAATTTTATTATGTCTTCGCCCTTCATCTCGGCAACTGTTTCATGATTCATTCGTTTTCATTGGTTTTGATTGGTCCTAGTATTGTTCTTAAAGATTTCTTCTCGGCTCTTCTCATTTGCTCCTCCTCTTTACCTGTTAAGCACATTGTTTCCATAGCGTAAGTCATTACCGGTCTTATCAGTGTCTTATATATTCGCATTTTTGTGCTTTTGCTTATTTTTTTGCTTTTGAGATATGGTTTGTTTGCACAGTATGCTTTAAAGCTGGATTGTCACTGCGCGAAACTGTTTTGCAAAACTAGTCTCGCCTCATATATACGTCGTACTCGCCCTTAAACTTATTTCGCGAGTATGCTTCGAACCGAGCCAACGCCAGTCGGTTTTTGATAGCGCATCAGTGTTTCCGTCAGGGTGGACGTGCACCGTGTGTTTCGTGCCAAAAAATGGACCAAGACAGCAGCATACAGCAACTGTACCAAACGTACCGATTTTTATGGGATCCCAAAGACAAGGGCCACCACAACAGAATGAAGAGAGAGGATGCATGGAAAGTGATGAGTGAAATAATGCAGCATCTTGTCGCCGTGTTAAAAGCGAAAATAAAAACATTGATGGGTTCGTACCGTAGCGAGAGGTGCAGGGAGAACAAAACCAGAGTCACAGGATCCGGTAAGTGATTTTTTATTGTTTTGGAATACATACATTGACATAAACTAATTATTAATTTGTTATTGTTTTTAACTACATTCACTGAAATAAACGTATTATTAATTTTTTATTATTATTTGTTACAGGTAGCGAGGATGTGTACGAGTCAAAATGGTTCGCCTACAAATATTTGCACTTGTTATCTGATAGACAACCTAAGAAAAACTGTAACTACAGAAAAAGCAGAGAGTGAGGTAAGTAGGTATATTCTTAATAGTTTTCTTGCCACGGCAATGGGTCATTCTAAACGAAATGGTTAGTTATATGCAAACGGACGTTTGAGTGGTGTTTGGATGGTCTTCGCGGAATATTGTGGATCGGCATCAAGGATGTCATTGGTTCATCGTTGCGCCATCTACCATTTATAATCGCACCATGTTGTTCAGTATCCAAACTTCCAGGTGGCGTGTATGTTCCGTGTGAAGTACGTTTGCGTAGAAAGTTGTGTAAATATATTGTTGTTAATGTAACTTTAGTTGCTACTTCTGGTTCCAAAGGCATAGGTTTCCTCAATACCCGAAATAGTGAACTCATTATCCCAAACGCATTCTCAACGACGCGGCGAGCTCTAGAATGACGGTAATTAAACACACGTTCCGCTGAACGAGGCTCGGGATTTCCATCAAATGGTTTCATTCAAAGCAAACGCTTTGTCACCCAATATATAATATGGTACTTTTATAGAATACGGAACTTGCAGCACTTCTGGGTGTGGAATGTTTAATGCGCGCTCCTCTAATTTCTTGTACAATGTCGTATTTTTGAATACACCACCGTCCGATATCCGCCCTTGACATGCTACATCAGCGTAAATAAAATTGTAGTCAGCGTCGACTAACGCAAAAAGCACAATGCTAAAAAAATTTTTATAGTTGTAGTATTCAGTTCCTGAATTAATAGGTGCTTGTAACATAACGTGTTTTCAAATTCGGCGGAGATCTGAAGTCACTCTTCTGTAGTAGATGGTATCTGAAACCATAAACAAAATGTCTCAAAGTAACAAAAATAATATTTTATACAAGCCCGCGACGCAAGCGGTAATAATTAAAATTAGTGTATAAACTGTTTACATTATGTAATATTTTATAATAATTTTTGTTTTAGACACACTCCAAAACAGAAGTTTCCACAGAGCCAACTTCGCTTTCGGTCACCTCTGCAGCTACTACATCTGCTGCCATAGAGCAGCAAGAGCCCCATAGGACTACCTTTCGTGCTGCAGGTACCAGCAACATGCAGAGAACAGGCACCAAACGAAAAGCAACAGAGCTAGACGTCGACTCAATGATGATGAATGAAGCTCTGAAGGTCACACAGTCGTCCGTTAATTCTTCGAATGATGCGTACTTCACCTACGCTCTGAACTTGGCCAATGAACTGCGCAAATATGATCCTAATAGTCTAGCGCACGTAAAAAGAGCCTTCGCAAACATTTTATTTGATGCAGATATGGGAATATACTCTGCTCCTTCCTCATACGGCACTGGCTTTCAAACACCCACCCCGTACACTTCGCCTTCTGAGTCGTCAACTACTTCACATGAGTATATGAGGGACACATTCAATTTAACAAAGAATGAATTATTTTACCTTTACATATTTCTGAAATGACTGGATCAACTCATCGCAAACTTCTGGAATGATTCTTGATATTACGCTTTTCGATATTTTGAAGAGGTATTGCAGGCTAGTGTAGGAATCACCCGTTACAAGAAATCTCAAGCATAGCGTCTACCTTTCCCTAACTGTTATCGCCTCTCTCATGTTGGTATCCATTTTTTTTACTTTAGAATCGATCAGTGACAGGAGGTGTTCAAAGTCTTGTGTAGTCATCCGAGTAAAGTTCTTGATGGTATCTTTGCAAGGTTCCGCTGTCATATCCCTCAGTAGTCTATTTCTATTTCTTGTTTTACTCCTTTTCTTTTTCTTCCTCAAAAAACTCATAGTCATAGCTGCAAATGCTAAAGCTGCACTCACCGGGATCATTGTCTCGCGCAAACTGGCGGCTCACCTTGTTTTCGCCTGACTCAACCCGATTCGTTTCGTCCGTCCCCGAGACAAATTCGCGAAACAGTTTCGCGTAGTGACAACCCAGCTTTAGGCCTCTTTGTATTCTCTCTCTTATTTCGTTTTCTTCTTTGTTTGTGTTTCCTTTTATTGTTGCTTCTAAATATTAAAATTTATTCACTCGCTCTAGGGCGTATTCGTTGATTTTTAAAATTTTCTTTGTTTTTGTATCACTTTTACCATATTTGAAATATTTTGTTTTATTCTCATTTACTGTCAGTCCTATTTACCTTGATTTTTCGTCTAGGTTTATGAATATCTCTTTTCCGTCCTGCTTATTATTACCACGTCATCTCCGTATGCTATTTGTTGACTTTCTTTATTGGTTATTGTTTCTTCACGGTTTAGTTTTCTTATCATTTAGTTTGCATTATTCCTCGATTGAAATAAAATCTGTCGGTATCCCCCTCTGTTGTTTTTATTGTTGCATAGGTGTTTGTTAGGGTTACTTCTGTTAGTATTATTAATTTTTGTGGCACTCTATCGTCTCTCAAGGCTTGTATCAACATCCTCCTGTAAATGCTCTCAAAAGCTTGCTTAAAGTTTACAAAAATCATGTACAATGTGATATTATGTTGTAAAGAATAGTTAATTGAAAATATAACATCTGGAATTAATTATTACCATAGTTACTTAAAAAGTTCATTTAAAAATAGATATTCTATGTTTTGTTTTGTCATTGTGAGTTTTGTCATTAATATAATTGCCAGTAGTTAAATATAATATCGTATTAACAAGTTTATTGTTGCAAGAAGTTATTTATAATATCGCCAATTATTAACAGATAATGGGCCCAAAATTGCTGTAAATATAACTGTAAGTTATTAACTTTATAATACAATATGGAAAGCGAGTTGTTAAACGTGACAAGACTGGAAGATAACGATAGCTGGACTCGATGAAAGTTTCAAATTCGAATAATTCTTAATGCTTAATTGTTTGAAGTAGTTAATGGCAAAAAAACAAAACCGAAATTGGTCAATAATCAAAATGTAGAAGCAGTTGAAAACTATAACAAGCTACTTAAAGTTTGGAAGAAAAATGATGCAAAAGCACAGAAAGTAATAGTAACAACGCTAGGTAAGAAATCAATGCTTTTGATTATAAATTGTGAATCAGCTAAGGAAATGTGGACAAAGGTAGTTTCAGTGTATGAACAAAGATCAGATTCTAGTTTACACCTTCTCCAAAAGAAATTTTATGATATTAAGAAATCTGAAGAAGATTCAAAACTTAAAACCTTAGTAACTCAACTAAACCAAATGGGAGAAAGCATTTCTAACTCCATGATTATGACTAAAATATTAATAACTTTATCATCTTCATACAATCATTTCTTTAGCGCTTGGGAATCTACACCAGAAGAGAAACGAACTCTGGAAAATTTGACATCTAGGTTGATTATGGAAGAATCCAGATTGAAATTGCAAAGTAAAGTTGAAGATGTCACTGCGTTAGTTTCGAAAAATATTGCATTACAAAAAGGTTCACATGATAGAAATCGACAAAATAATCATCGCAAACAAAATGTATGTTACTATTGTAAGAAACCTGGTCATTGGATTAAAGATGTAGATTTAGGTTGAAGAAAGAGAAAGAAATAAATGAACGAAAACAAAATTCATCTAAGGATGCATTTATTGGAGGAAATTTTAAAATACAAAATGATGATGCAAAGGCTTGGTATGCTGATTCGAGAACAAGTGATCATATGTCAAATCAACTACAATGGTTTCGTGATTATAGAGAATTCCCAGAACATGTGCCAGTTCGCATTGGAAATGGAAGTAACATTAATGCATATGGCTCTGGAAAAATTGATATTCTCTCTAATGCATAAGGAAGTTGGCTGAATAATACTTGGCTGACGTTCCTTATGTACCGGAAATAAGATTAATTTTTTTTTTCAACGCGTGCAGCAATGGATAAAGGATTAAAAATGGTATCAAATAGAGACGGATGTCAGTTTATACAAAATGGAAGTATTGTGGGAATACGTCAGAAAAAAATTTTTCAGCTTGTTTTTAAAGTGGTGAAACCGGAAATAAGTCACGAAGCTCATATAATAGAGAAAAGCACATTGCGATTGTGGCATGAGCGTTTGGCGCACCAAAATGTAACTAGTGTCCGAAAAGCATAAAGAGGTCTCAACATACAATTTATAGATAATAGCAATTTCTTCTGTGAGGCATGCATGAGATGGAAAAAACATAGTTTACCATTTCTGTTAAGTAAACATACAGTATCTAAGCCAGCAGAACTTGTTCATATGGATGTATGTGGACCAATGGAAGTGACATCATATGGTGAATCCAGATATTTTATTTTATTCAAAGATGATTATTCTCATTACAGTAGAGTGTACTTTATGGCAAACAAATCTAAGGCTAAACTAAAATTAAAGGAATACCTGTATGAAATTAAAAGAGATACTGAATATGATATAAAAGTAATTCGCAGTGACAACGGAACAGAAATCGTAAATCACGATGTAGCAGAGATCGTTCATAAACACCATATTTTACATCAAAAGACGATACCGTACACTCCGCAACAGAATGGTTCGGCTGAGCCTGAAATGAAGACAATTATGGAAGCACCTCGGACATTATTACATGCTAAACAAATGGATAAGAAGTTTTAGGCAGAATCAGTAAATATGGCTGTCTATACAATTAATCTAACCGGAACGAGCTCGATTAAAGATAAAACGCCTTATGAATTATGGTATGGGGAACCACCAAAGATTAATCATTTAAAAACCTTTAGAACAGAAGTTTTTGTTCATATCCCTAAACAAAAACAGTATAAATTAGATTCAAAAAGTAAGAAAAGATTTTTTGTTAGATACAGTAATGAGACAAAAGGTTATCAGATATGGATTCCAGATGAAAGAAAAACTGAATTGGCTGGAGATGTCATATTTATGGAAGAATTAACGTTAGATAACAAGGACTCGAATAAAAAGGATTCTAAAATTTTAAAATAGACTAATAACAAAGGAACAGAGAAAGAATCTGTTGTGGTTCTTGATACTGAAGGAGAATGAAGGAGATAACGATCCTTCTAGCGAAGATGATGTAGTTATTGAAGAAGCTTTGGAAATACCTCAAAGAACATTAAGACTGCGACAAAATTTAAAAGTACCCTTGTGTTATTTAGATTATGTAAAAGCTTATATGGCAGATACTGATGAACCTGTTTTATATAATGATGCGATAACTTCGGATAAAGTTGTGGAATGGAGGAAAGCAATGATAGAAGAAATAGAATCACTATTACAAAATAATACCTGGACATTAGTAGACGCACCTTTAGACAGACAAATTATAGGCAATAAATGGGTTTTTAAAATAAAAAGAAAAACGGATAATACAATTAATCGAAATAAAGCAAGACTTGTAGTGCCAGGTTTCACTAAAGTGTATGATATAGATTATAAAGCAAATTTTAGTCTGCTTGTTAGATTTAGTTCAATCAGAATGATTTTTGCAATAATTGCTCATGAACAGATAAAAATAGTACAGTTGGACATAAAAACAGCATTTTTGTATGGTAATATTAATGAGAAAATTTATATGAAATAGCCTCTAGGATTCGAAGATGGAACACTTAAAGACTGTAAATTACAACGAAGTTTATATGGTTTAAAACGGGCTCCTAGATGCTGGAATAAAAGATTTACAAGGGATTTTACAAAAATTTAATCTAAAAATGAGCCAAGCAGATCCTTGTATTTTTATAAACAAAAGAAGAAACTATAAATTAATCCTAGCTATTTATGTAGACGATAGAATTATTGCAAGCACAGATGAGAAATGTATTGAACAACCGTTAAGTTACATAACACGAGAGTTTTCAGTACGTCATACTGAATTAGATTATTTTTTGGGTTTGCAAATACATTTCACAAATGGAAGTATTTTTGTTCATCAAGAAAATTATGTTAATCGATTGTTAAAAGGATTCAACATGACTGATGCAAAATGTGTTCTGGTTCCAATAAATCAATTATTTTTAAAAATGACTGAAGATGAAGGAAATTTAAATGCTCCTTACCGAGGAGCAGTTGGTTGTTTAATGTATCTAGCAGTAGCTACTAGACCAGATATCATGTTTTCAGTCAGTAGTGTTAGTCAGTTTCTTGAAAAACCATCGACAGTTCATTGGAATGCAGTAAAGAAAATTTGTAAATATATAATATACGTATGCTTTCTTGCCACTTTATTTGCGAATTCTTCTTTGCCTATTACCTCTGTGCATTAAAATTTAAAACCACCATTATCATATGCCTTAGTGCTTCCTCTGTTAGTTTTTCTAGGTCTTGTTATAATTTCTCCTTATCATTTTCATCAGATTTTTCCGTCGTGGCATATACATTTATAATTGACAGATTTGTACGTTTCGCTTCAATTCATTTATAAGCTAGTCTACTGTTTATTGGTTTAGAGCATAATGTTTTTTCACTTGCTTTATCGTTTACGTAAAAGGCAACCCTATTTGCTCCTTGCTTTTTTTCTCCTGAGTATAATAGTGTAAAATCTTTTTTATTATCTCCCCTTCTCCATTCCATCGTACTTTTTGCAGCCACATCTACTTGATATCCTGTTATTTCTTTTGCGATTTCCATCATTTTTCCTTCTTTCCTTCTTGTTTATTTATCCATTTTCCAAAATCATATCCTCTTTCGTATCTTGTCATCTTTAATTTTACCTGCTTTTTCTCATTTTTTGATCGCCGTGATGAATTTGTTAACCTTCGGAATTGCTTTTTCAACTCTTCATTTTCTGCGTCTCCTGGTGACCTTTCACTCACTGTTCTGCTCTTTTGTTCTTTATTGCTCTGTGAGATGGGTATTTTTTCTATTTCTTCTAGGCTGAATCCTTTGCTATTTACGATTTATTACGATACGTTTATTATATCTCATTTTCGCCAGGCATCCTTCTTCCTTTTCTTTTTTTAAATAGTATTTTAGTTTTTTCCTTTGTTCTCTTACTGCTTTAAGGCAGTTTTTAGTTATCCATATGTTTGTGCCTTTTCAAGATTTTGTAGATTTGATAATTTTTATTTTGTTTCCATGTCGTTAGTTGTTCTATTTTTTCTTTTTTGGAATCAGTACCTTTTCCTTATCCAGCCCTATCTTTTTATACATATGTTCTATTTTTTTCCATTAACTTGTCTTCGTCCTCATCATTTTTCTCTGCCATTCCTTGAATTATTATATTTTTCTTCTTTACCCCTTTTTCCAATATCTCAATTCTTGTTTTTTGATCTGCTACCTGTTTCTTTAGTGTCCCATTTTCTCTTTGCAATTCATTTACTGCCTTTGCAGTTTTTTCCATTTTTGTATTTAATCCTTTTAATTCGGTTTTTACTTCGTTGAATTCTTGTTTTATGCCGTTCAAAATTTCTATGATTTTTTCTCCATTTTGTTTTGTTTACTCCACCTCTGGTTTCTTTTCCTAAATCTGACAACCTTGCATTTCCTCTCTCAATGAATTTCCTCCGACTGTCAAAATACTAACTGTACTTTTATTTTATATTAAAAAGATACTTCAAGCTTGCTTCTTATTACAATATTTATGTGTTCTTCTTTTCTTTATATTATTTGCTCTCCACTGTTTCAAAACAATTTATATTGATTATTTCTTCACTTTTCTGAGAAGTAATTTGATTTGCATCTACACTCTACACTATTGCAACTTTTGTTTATTTAATCTAAATTTAATTTATTTCAATAATACTTGTAACGTAGGGTATATGACACAAAAGTGGTCACTGTCCTAGTAATTGATATGTGCATTTATTTTTGTTATTTATGAATGCGCAACAACCAACGTCTATATATTGTTCTTTCGTCTTGGAAAACTTTTTCTATCAATAATCCACTGTTCCAAAGCACTTTTTCTTTGGTTGAAAAAGAAGAGAGATCATAGCAAATCTTCTTAAACTATAGCGTCTGCTTAAAAATGCCAAATTTGATAGCAGCCTGTTTTTTTGGCATACCGTGTTCTAAAACCTTTTGCATCACAACTTCATTGTATTTCTTAACGTATTTTGTTTTCTCTTGGACTTTTGGCATATTACAATCTACTGAAAAAGATCAAAAATAGAAAAAAAATTATCAGAAACAAAAAAATATGTAGATGTTTAATTCTTAAAGTTCAAATAAATGGGGTTCGTGTTAAATTTTATTTAAGAAAAAGCCGTAATTTAATTACCGAATTAACACTTGATTACTCATCTTTCGCATGGCAATCACCACAACTAGTGTCAGTGGCACTCTTGTCTATGACTTTGGCAGAAGAAAATTATGTACCCAATTGACGGCACTCTTAGAATTAATTTAAATGTATAACATTTGTTTTAAATTTTGGATGAAAATAATGCTAAGAATACTCTTTAGTAAGGTAAAAACCAATAATCAACATTGCACAAAAAATATAGTGAGCTACATACTTTTAATGATACCACCTTCCTAATGAGCTTCCGTATGTTCAAACACTTTACAATGCAGTCTTCCATATGGTATCACTTTCAAAAGCCATTGGTCTTAACTTTTGTTATCGCCTTAAAAGCTTCCTATAAGAAATTAAGTGAATCAAAACCGAAAAAATGCGTATCTTAAAAAAACATTGTTTAAGGAAAATACGCCAGAAAGACATCCAAATTTCGCTAGCAGAAAACCAGAAGCAGTCGTTAACTATTTATGTGGAAGTGGGTTATTAATTTTCCACTTCGCTTATAAAATTATGCTTTAAGATTCTCTGGTGTCTATGCATCCCACTTTCTACTAAATATTAAACGTATATTGTGGGTGACATCTATTGCTTAATAACTAAACTATCAAGGTCCTCCTAGTAGGTTCACGTGGGATGTTTTTAGTGTCAGTTATTCCTAAGTTGTTGTTGTTAAAGATAGTTGTCCGTAAAAAGAGTGTTATAAGTGTACTTAGTTTTTTATTGGACTATGTAGTAAGAAATTAGAAATATGTGAAGTGCTGCTATATGCGCACTAAATTTATTGTGCTTTCGTAGAAAATTTATTCAAAAACTTTTGAATTTTGAAATAATGTAAATGTTGTCAAAAATCGTCTTTTTTGTGCAATTTTTTGTTAAATAATAGTATACCGTTTTCAAATAATGCTTTAAAACTTCTATATTGTTTCCGCTCGCCAAAAAATTCAAGTTGTTATTGTACACATTACCTGATTTAGGACAATTATTCAGTCAAATATATGGAATAGCAACAGAGATAATAAAAGATCATTGAAGGAAGCAGAACTTAAGCAAATCGGTGAAGAAATTTTGATGGGATAGATACTGGATAATATGGCTGTTGATTCCGAATACGAATGAGATTCTGATGGTAATGATAA